>OZ024783.1:12363945-12436139 GCA_964017065.1 Haliclona indistincta | reverse complement strand
TGTCAAGATGTTCCATCTTTCGTCAGCACGCTGTCAAGATGTCTCATCTTTAGGCAGTTCATGTCAGATTCTCTCTCTCTGTCTCTCTCTCTGTCTCTCCATGGAGCCTTCATTTGTGCTGTACAATAATTTATGCGTAATCTTCCTTGTTTGTGTTTGTTGTGTATAATATTATGTATCTTTATGCTACCTCTAGGAGCTGTCCATCGTTACTATGAAAGCTGCAGGCGTCGGCTATTCAATGACAGCCAACCCGGAAGGGTTGAAGTTGCCGAGAAAGTGCGCGAGGAGTGTAAGCGAACCAGCTCCAGAAGAAAGGTATGTGATTAACTTGTTGATTTGAATTTTATTACTGATTATTATTAGTTGTATAGCAATCGAGCGAAATATGTGAAGACAAAGGAATTAGAGTTATGGAGAGGAATTGATCATAATTATATGACGGAGGAGAGTGAAGGGGAGGACGACACCATCACGGTACATGAGCTACCATGGCGATCAACAGGTATGCTGCAATTGACCTTTTCAGAACATGTTATGTAGCCTAAGTTTGGAATGTTTTTTTAGTACACCAGTAACTGTTATGCAATCAGTCTTGTTATAATTTGTTGTGTCTGTTCTGCAGTGCTGAATGCTTTAGTAAGGAAGCTGGATAAGCGTAAAGCCAAGGGAAATTCGAAAGCAGGGTTTAGGAGGAAAGAACGGAAAAGAGGATGTCCATCAACACGTCCTGTCCCCAAAGATGCACCAGAATGGGCATTCAGTAATTCTACACTGGCTACTATTCAATCTCCATCTACTGTTCAATCTCAATCTCCGGCATCAATTAGATCTCGGGTGTCTGCACCTATTCGCTCTCCGGCGTCTGTTAGGCCTATCCACTCTCCGGCGTCTGTATCTATCCACTCTCCGGCGTCTGTACCTATTCACTCTCCGGCATCTGCTAGGCCTATTCACTCTCCGGCATCTGTTAGGCCCATCCAATCTCCAGTGACTCCTACAACGCCGAGATCTCGTAGCCGATCATCTTTCGTGACCTGCAGCACTCCTACTGTTCCTACCCTTCAGGATATTTTGGAGGAGGATTCCAGCTCGTGTGAAAGCGAAGGAGATTTGGACGAATGCTAGCTATGCTACTATAAATTATGCTGAACTGCTATTGAGTTTCTTGTAATATTAATAATAGCAGATAATAGTAATAATAAACATTTGACCGAAGTACTGTACTAGCTAAACTACGCAATGAACGGTTGAGATACGGGATACAGCTGGTGGTCCGTGGTGGCTGCCATGGCTTGGTCACTATAGCAGTTGGACGGTAGCTGTACGGATTGTTACACGGAGTTTATACGGAGCGTCGTATGTGCTTACCGTTTGTAGTGTTCTCACATCGGTAGTAAACGGTATCCGTAGTTGAAAGAAACGGTGGTCCGCAAGTCTCCCGTTGTTTCACGAATGCGGCAACCGTTCAATGGACTTACGGTCTCCGCCTTCCAACACGGTTTTTGCTGTGTTGGGGTTTTGTATATACGTTGTGGGACACCAATGGTGCACCCTTGGGATTTTGTGAATTCGCGGTGGGACCCCAATGGTGCACCCTTGGGGTTTTGTGTATTCGTGCTGGGACACCAATGGTGCACCCTTGGGATTTTGTGAATTCGCGGTGGGACCCCAATGGTGCACCCTTGGGGTTTTGTGTATTCGTGCTGGGACACCAATGGTGCACCCTTTGGGTTTTGTGAATTCGCGGTGGGACCCCAATGGTGCATTCTCGGGGTTTTATGAATTCGCGGTGGGATCCCAATGGTGCACCCTTGGGGTCTTGTGAATTGGCGGTGGGACCCCAATGGTGCACCCTTTGGGTTTTATGAATTCGCGGTGGGACCCCAATGGTGCAACCTTGGGGTTTTGTGAATTTGCGGCGGGACCCAAATAGTCCACCCTTGGGGTTTTGTGAATTCGCGGTCGGACCCCAATTGTGTACCCTTGTGGTTTTGTGATTTCGCGGTTGAACCCCAATGGTGCACCCTTGGGGTTTTGTGATTTCGCGGTGGGACCCCAATGGTTCACCCTTGGGGTTTTGTGAATTCGCTGTGAGACACCAATGGTGCACCCGTGGGGTTTTGTGAATTCGCGGTGGGACAACAATGGTGCACCCTTGTGGTTTTGAGAATTCTCGGTGGGACCCCAATGTTGCACCATTGGTGTTTTCTGAATTCGCGGCGGGACCCCAGTGGTGCACCCTTGGGGTTTTGTGAATTAGCGGTGGGACCCCAATGGTGCACCCTTGGGGTTTGTGAATTCGCGGTGGGACCCCAATGGTGCACCCTTGGGGTTTTGTGAATTCGCGTTAGGACCACAATGGTGCATCCTTGGGGTTTTTTTGAATTCGCGGTTGGACCCCAATGGTTCACCCTTGGGGTTTGTGAATTCGCGGTTGGACCCCAATGGTGCACCCTTGGGGTTTTGTGTATTCGCAGTGGGACCCCAATGGTGCACCCTTGGGGTTTTGTTAATTCTCGGTGGGACCCCAATGGTACACCCTTGGGGTTTTGTGAATTCGCGGTGGGACCGCAATATTGCTCCCTTGGGGATTTGTGAATTCGCGGTGGGACCCCAATGGTGCACCCTTGGGGTTTTGTGTATTCGTTGTGAGACTCCAATGGTGCACCCTTGGGATTTTGTGAATTCGCGGTGGGTCCCCAATGGTGCACCCTTGGGGTCTTGTGAATTCGCGTTAGGACCCCGATGGTGCATCCTTGCGGTTTTTTGAATTCGCGGAGGGACCCCAATGGTGCACCCTTGGGGTTTGTGAATTCGCGGAGGGACCCCAATGGTGCACCCTTGGGGTTTTGTGTATTCGCAGTGGGACCCCAATGGTGCACCCTTGGGGTTTTGTGAATTCTCGGTGGGACCGCAATGGTGCACCCTTGGGGTTTTGTGAATTCGCGGTGGGACCCCAATGGTGCACCCTTGTGGTTTTGTGAATTCGCGGTGGGACCCAAATGGTGCACCCTGAGGGTTTTGTGAATTCGCGGTGGAACCCCAATGGTGCACCCTTGGGATTTTGTGAATTAGTGGTGGAACCCCAAAAGTGCTCCCTTGGGGTTTTGTGAATTCGCGTTAGGACCCCGATGGTGCATCCTTGGGGTTTTTTGAATTCGCGTTGGGACCCCAATGCTGCACACTTGGGGTTTTGTGAATTCGCGGTGGGACACCAATGGTGCACCCTTGGGGTTTTGTGAATTCGCGGTGGGACACCAATGGTGCACCCTTGGGGTTTTGTCAATTAGTGGTGGAACCACAATGGTGCACCCTTGGGGTTTTGTGAATTCGCGGTGGAACTCCAAAGGTGCTCCCTTGGGGTTTTGTGAATTCGCGTTAGGACACCGATGGTGCACCCTTGAGGTTTTTTGAATTCGCGGTGGGACCCCAACGGTGCACCCTTGGGGTTTAGTTAATAAGCGGTGGGAACCCAATTGTGCACTCTTGAGGTTTTTTGATTTCGCGGTGGGACCCCAATGGTGCACCCTTGGGCTTGTGTGAATTCGCGGTGGGACCCCAATGATGCACCCTTGGGGTTTTGTGATTTCGCGGTGGGACCCCAATGGTGCACCTTTGGGTTTTGTGAATTCGCGGTGGGACCCCAATGGTGCACCATTGGGGTTTTGTGAATTCGCGATGGGACCCCAATTGTGCACCCTTGGGGTTTTTTGAATTCGCGGTGGGACCCCAATGGTGCACCCTTGGAGTTTTGTGAATTCGCGATAGGACCTCAATTGTGCACCCTTGGGGTTTTGTGAATTCGCTGTGGGACCCTATTGTGCACCCTTGGGGTTTTGTGAATTCGCGGTGGCACCCCAATGGTGCACCCTTGGGGTTTTGTGAATTTGCGGCGGGACCCAAATAGTGCACCCTTGGGGTTTGTGAATTCGCGGTGGGACCCCAATTGTGCACCCTTGTGGTTTTGTGATTTCGCAGTTGAACCCCAATGGTGCACGCTTGGGGTTTTGTGAATTCGCGGTGGTACCCCAATGGTACACCCTTGGGGTTTTGTGAATTCGCGGTGGGACACCAATGGTGCACCCTTGGGGTTTTGTGAATTCGCGGTGGGACAACAATGGTGCACCCTTGGGGTTTTGTGAATTCGCGGTTGGACCACAATGGTGCACCCTTGGTGTTTTCTGAATTCGCGGCGGGACCCCAGTGGTGCACTCTTGGGGTTTTGTGAATTAGCGGTGGGACCCCAATGGAGCACCCATGGGGTTTCGTGAATTTGCGGTGGGACCCCAATGGTGCACCCTTGGGGTTTTGGGAATTCGCAGTGGGACCCCAATGGTGCTCCCTTGGGGTTTTGTGAATTCGCGGTGGGACCCCAATGGTGCATTCTTGAGGTTTTCTGAATTCGCGGAGGGACCCCATTGGTGCACCGTTGGGGTATTGTGAATTCGCGGTGGGACCCCAATGGTGCACCCTTGGGGTTTTGTGAATTCGCGGTGGGACCCCAATGGTGCACCCTGAGGGTTTTGAGAATTCGCGGTGGGACAACAATGGTGCACCCTTGGGGTTTTGAGAATTCGCGGTGGGACCCCAATGTTGCACCCTTGGTGTTTTCTGAATTCGCGGCGGGATCCCAGTGGTGCACCCTTGGGGTTTTGTGAATTAGCGGTGGGACCCCAATGGTGCACCCTTGGGGTTTGTGAATTCGCGGTGGGACCCCAATGGTGCACCCTTGGGGTTTTGTGTTTTCGCAGTGGGACCACAATGGTGCACCCTTGGGGTTTTGTGAATTCTCGGTGGGACCCCAATGGTGCACCCTTGGGGTTTTGTGAATTCGCGGTGGGACCGCAATATTGCTCCGTTGGGGTTTTGTGAATTCGCGGTGGGACCCCAATGGTGCACCCTTGGGGTTTTGTATATACGTTGTGGGACACCAATGGTGCACCCTTGGGATTTTGTGAATTCGCGGTGGGACCCCAATGGTGCACCCTTGGGGTTTTGTGTATTCGTGCTGGGAAACCAATGGTGCACCCTTGGGATTTTGTGAATTCGCGGTGGGACCCCAATGGTGCACCCTTGGGGTTTTGTGTATTCGTGCTGGGACACCAATGGTGCACCCTTTGGGTTTTGTGAATTCGCGGTGGGACCCCAATGGTGCATTCTCGGGGTTTTATGAATTCGCGGTGGGATCCCAATGGTGCACCCTTGGGGTCTTGTGAATTGGCGGTGGGACCCCAATGGTGCACCCTTTGGGTTTTATGAATTCGCGGTGGGACCCCAATGGTGCAACCTTGGGGTTTTGTGAATTTGCGGCGGGACCCAAATAGTCCACCCTTGGGGTTTTGTGAATTCGCGGTCGGACCCCAATTGTGTACCCTTGTGGTTTTGTGATTTCGCGGTTGAACCCCAATGGTGCACCCTTGGGGTTTTGTGATTTCGCGGTGTGACCCCAATGGTTCACCCTTGGGGTTTTGTGAATTCGCTGTGAGACACCAATGGTGCACCCGTGGGGTTTTGTGAATTCGCGGTGGGACAACAATGGTGCACCCTTGGGGTTTTGAGAATTCTCGGTGGGACCCCAATGTTGCACCATTGGTGTTTTCTGAATTCGCGGCGGGACCCCAGTGGTGCACCCTTGGGGTTTTGTGAATTAGCGGTTGGACCCCAATGGTGCACCCTTGGGGTTTGTGAATTCGCGGTGGGACCCCAATGGTGCACCCTTGGGGTTTTGTGAATTCTCGTTAGGACCACAATGGTGCATCCTTGGGGTTTTTTTGAATTCGCGGTTGGACCCCAATGGTTCACCCTTGGGGTTTGTGAATTCGCGGTGGGACCCCAATGGTGCACCCTTGGGGTTTTGTGTATTCGCAGTGGGACCCCAATGGTGCACCCTTGGGGTTTTGTTAATTCTCGGTGGGACCCCAATGGTACACCCTTGGGGTTTTGTGAATTCGCGGTGGGACCGCAATATTGCTCCCTTGGGGATTTGTGAATTCGCGGTGGGACCCCAATGGTGCACCCTTGGGGTTTTGTGTATTCGTTGTGAGACTCCAATGGTGCACCCTTGGGATTTTGTGAATTCGCGGTGGGTCCCCAATGGTGCACCCTTGGGGTCTTGTGAATTCGCGTTAGGACCCCGATGGTGCATCCTTGCGGTTTTTTGAATTCGCGGAGGGACCCCAATGGTGCACCCAATGGGTTTGTGAATTCGCGGAGGGACCCCAATGGTGCACCCTTGGGGTTTTGTGTATTCGCAGTGGGACCCCAATGGTGCACCCTTGGGGTTTTGTGAATTCTCGGTGGGACCGCAATGGTGCACCCTTGGGGTTTTGTGAATTCGCGGTGGGACCCCAATGGTGCACCCTTGTGTTTTTGTGAATTCGCGGTGGGACCCCAATGGTGCACCCTGAGGGTTTTGTGAATTCGCGGTGGAACCCCAATGGTGCACCCTTGGGATTTTGTGAATTAGTGGTGGAACCCCAAAAGTGCTCCCTTGGGATTTTGTGAATTCGCGTTAGGACCCCGATGGTGCATCCTTGGGGTTTTTTGAATTCGCGTTGGGACCCCAATGCTGCACACTTGGGGTTTTGTGAATTCGCGGTGGGACACCAATGGTGCACCCTTGGGGTTTTGTGAATTCGCGGTGGGACACCAATGGTGCACCCTTGGGGTTTTGTCAATTAGTGGTGGAACCACAATGGTGCACCCTTGGGGTTTTGTGAATTCGCGGTGGAACTCCAAAGGTGCTCCCTTGGGGTTTTGTGAATTCGCGTTAGGACACCGATGGTGCACCCTTGGGGTTTTTTGAATTCGCGGTGGGACCCCAACGGTGCACCCTTGGGGTTTAGTTAATAAGCGGTGGGAACCCAATTGTGCACTCTTGAGGTTTTTTGATTTCGCGGTGGGACCCCAATGGTGCACCCTTGGGCTTGTGTGAATTCGCGGTGGGACCCCAATGATGCACCCTTGGGGTTTTCTGATTTCGCGGTGGGACCCCAATGGTGCACCTTTGGGTTTTGTGAATTCGCGGTGGGACCCCAATGGTGCACCATTGGGGTTTTGTGAATTCGCGATGGGACCCCAATTGTGCACCCTTGGGGTTTTTTGAATTCGCGGTGGGACCCCAATGGTGCACCCTTGGAGTTTTGTGAATTCGCGATAGGACCTCAATTGTGCACCCTTGGGGTTTTGTGAATTCGCTGTGGGACCCTATTGTGCACCCTTGGGGTTTTGTGAATTCGCGGTGGCACCCCAATGGTGCACCCTTGGGGTTTTGTGAATTTGCGGCGGGACCCAAATAGTGCACCCTTGGGGTTTGTGAATTCGCGGTGGGACCCCAATTGTGCACCCTTGTGGTTTTGTGATTTCGCAGTTGAACCCCAATGGTGCACCCTTG
This sequence comes from Haliclona indistincta, assembly GCA_964017065.1. Lineage (NCBI taxonomy): Eukaryota > Metazoa > Porifera > Demospongiae > Haplosclerida > Chalinidae > Haliclona > Haliclona indistincta. The sequence goes on along the minus strand of OZ024783.1, from coordinate 12,428,743 downwards.
GGGTTTTGTGAATTCGCGGTGGTACCCCAATGGTACACCCTTGGGGTTTTGTGAATTCGCGGTGGGACACCAATGGTGCACCCTTGGGGTTTTGTGAATTCGCGGTGGGACAACAATAGTGCACCCTTGGGGTTTTGTGAATTCGCGGTTGGACCACAATGGTGCACCCTTGGTGTTTTCTGAATTCGCGGCGGGACCCCAGTGGTGCACTCTTGGGGTTTTGTGAATTAGCGGTGGGACCCCAATGGAGCACCCATGGGGTTTCGTGAATTTGCGGTGGGACCCCAATGGTGCACCCTTGGGGTTTTGGGAATTCGCAGTGGGACCCCAATGGTGCTCCCTAGGGTTTTGTGAATTCGCGGTGGGACCCCAATGGTGCATTCTTGAGGTTTTCTGAATTCGCGGAGGGACCCCATTGGTGCACCGTTGGGGTATTGTGAATTCGCGGTGGGACCCCAATGGTGCACCCTTGGGGTTTTGTGAATTCGCGGTGGGACCCCAATGGTGCACCCTGAGGGTTTTGAGAATTCGCGGTGGGACAACAATGGTGCACCCTTGGGGTTTTGAGAATTCTCGGTGGGACCCCAATGGTGCACCCTTGGGGTTTTGTGAATTCGCGGTGGGACCGCAATATTGCTCCGTTGGGGTTTTGTGAATTCGCGGTGGGACCCCAATGGTGCACCCTTGGGGTTTTGTATATACGTTGTGGGACACCAATGGTGCACCCTTGGGATTTTGTGAATTCGCGGTGGGACCCCAATGGTGCACCCTTGGGGTTTTGTGTATTCGTGCTGGGACACCAATGGTGCACCCTTGGGATTTTGTGAATTCGCGGTGGGACCCCAATGGTGCACCCTTGGGGTTTTGTGTATTCGTGCTGGGACACCAATGGTGCACCCTTTGGGTTTTGTGAATTCGCGGTGGGACCCCAATGGTGCATTCTCGGGGTTTTATGAATTCGCGGTGGGATCCCAATGGTGCACCCTTGGGGTCTTGTGAATTGGCGGTGGGACCCCAATGGTGCACCCTTTGGGTTTTATGAATTCGCGGTGTGACCCCAATGGTGCAACCTTGGGGTTTTGTGAATTTGCGGCGGGACCCAAATAGTCCACCCTTGGGGTTTTGTGAATTCGCGGTCGGACCCCAATTGTGTACCCTTGTGGTTTTGTGATTTCGCGGTTGAACCCCAATGGTGCACCCTTGGGGTTTTGTGATTTCGCGGTGTGACCCCAATGGTTCACCCTTGGGGTTTTGTGAATTCGCTGTGAGACACCAATGGTGCACCCGTGGGGTTTTGTGAATTCGCGGTGGGACAACAATGGTGCACCCTTGGGGTTTTGAGAATTCTCGGTGGGACCCCAATGTTGCACCATTGGTGTTTTCTGAATTCGCGGCGGGACCCCAGTGGTGCACCCTTGGGGTTTTGTGAATTAGCGGTGGGACCCCAATGGTGCACCCTTGGGGTTTGTGAATTCGCGGTGGGACCCCAATGGTGCACCCTTGGGGTTTTGTGAATTCGCGTTAGGACCACAATGGTGCATCCTTGGGGTTTTTTTGAATTCGCGGTTGGACCCCAATGGTTCACCCTTGGGGTTTGTGAATTCGCGGTGGGACCCCAATGGTGCACCCTTGGGGTTTTGTGTATTCGCAGTGGGACCCCAATGGTGCACCCTTGGGGTTTTGTTAATTCTCGGTGGGACCCCAATGGTACACCCTTGGGGTTTTGTGAATTCGCGGTGGGACCGCAATATTGCTCCCTTGGGGATTTGTGAATTCGCGGTGGGACCCCAATGGTGCACCCTTGGGGTTTTGTGTATTCGTTGTGAGACTCCAATGGTGCACCCTTGGGATTTTGTGAATTCGCGGTGGGTCCCCAATGGTGCACCCTTGGGGTCTTGTGAATTCGCGTTAGGACCCCGATGGTGCATCCTTGCGGTTTTTTGAATTCGCGGAGGGACCCCAATGGTGCACCCTTGGGGTTTGTGAATTCGCGGAGGTACAATGGTATTCTGGGATCGTTTCCAACAAACAACAAAACAATTGAAGTTCAATTGATGAATAAGTTCATCACAACCCAGTCAGTACAAGCAATTGCAAACCTTGCTGATCCAAAGTTAACCTCTTTGCTACGGCTTCCTAATTTTGACACATCTGCATTTTCTATTTCTTCCGTGGTTTCTGATAATCTCAGCATTGAAGAAATTCTTCATGTGCCATCGTCACCTGTCTCTTCCTTTAAACCAATCCCTGGTATTGCCACACTCCTTCACCCCATGCATGAAGGTGTTCTCTCATCAGAAGCTATTAGTCGCCTCCGTCTTTTGTACACTCAACTTTACCCTAATTTTGAAATTCATCGTGTGTCTCCATTTTTTGAGAGGTGTGGACGGATTGACCTTGCTGGTGATCTTTTTGGTTCAGTTCTTAGTGGAGCTAGTGCTAAATCATCTTCTGTTATCATGGCGTATTGGCCGGGAAATGGCAATAGTCTATCATCAATTGACTATGCAAGAATGCGAGTGGGTGTTGTGCAGTATTTTTTGAGCAGTTCAGTAGTTGTTTCTGATGAACACTCAACTGAAAAGATCGTATTAAAGCAGATGTTTGCTTACACATTATGGAAACAGAGACATCCCAAGCAAGACTGGTTTGGAATATCAGCAACTGTTTGTGTAGACATGTTTGAGTCTCAGTCTATGTGTTGCTATCTACCGGTTGAACGTATTGCTAATAAATGTGCTCAGTGTGTATTGGAAGTAGATTTCGAACGCACTAAGCAATCTGTTTTTGTAGCTTGTCCTTTGCCTATCAAATACTGTATGTAGCAAAAATTGACATTAAAATTATTACTCAAAATTATTGATTGCAAAAATATTACAACTTCCAGTGTTCAAGAGCTTTCTGGGTAGAAAATCGTCTGTAGTACTGTGGGCAACGACACTTCCTAGCAACATAGAGCAATGTCTCTTTGCGTCCTATTGGCAATCCGTCCAAAAAATGGTTATCTATGATACTATACAATACTCCGCCAACCGAATATCACTCCATGTTGTCTGTCTTGAAACACCATCAATTACTTCAGGAGCTATCTGAGGATACCGCCTAGTGTACTCGGCCTTTTCACATGTTGAGAGATGGCAATGTCTTCCTTGGTCCACACTGGTAGATTTTCCAAAGTCTATCACAATTATTTGATGATTTTCAGTAGACACACTTAGCCCGGAGTTAGTGACAATGATGTTGTTTGTCGTTAAGTCATTATGAATAATTTTAGCGTCATTGTGTAGGTACTGAAAAGCCTCAAGTAGCTGTGCGCACAGAACTAGCCAGGCATCTTCATCCGAGGTCATCTTCTTGGCAATAAATTGAGACATTGTAACGGACTTGTTGTCAATACCATGAAATTGAATAACAATTCGGTAAGGGTTGTGAGTTGTACATACACCGAAGAGATAAGGCAGAAATGGATGGCACAGGTGAGATATAACATGAGCTTCATGACGTACATCAGCAATGTTGGTCTTAGGAAGTAACTCCTTCACTGCAACGTGCATGCCTCGAAACAACTGATGCTTCACAACTCCAAAAGCTCCTCGTCCAACATAAACATTTTCATCTGATTCTGGGGGATCAGTCAACATTCCTGGATCGATTTCTTGTAAAGAATTAACCTTGGCGTTTGCTGGTGCAGTACCTATGCGACGTGCAATTACATCTTGCTTTCTTTGATTTAACTCCCACTGCCACCTCTCCCAAAATGACCTTGACATTTGCTTGTACATTGTTACTTTGTCAGAACTTTCTTTAAACTTCTTGTTTGCCTTGTCAACTTCAGCGTGCAAATCCTTCACTTGTTGCTTTCGCGCCCTTTTCCTTCTTTTTCTTGCGTTTCTCATTCTCCTCTTCTCTTCTACTGTGTTTTTCCTTCCAGTTTGAACTACTTCTTCAGGCCTAAGGCTATTTCCCGATCGAGGCGAGTCGCTCGAGGCGAGTCATTCTCATCAGCCATTATGGGCGGACCACGTGAGTATTCAGCTCCTCCTACTCGCGCATGCGCACAGCAAGAAAACGTGGCATATCTGCTGTACTACTACTATACTAGAGCTGTGTATCTTCAGCTCCCTTCCTAGCCAAGGCTATTACTTACCCGTTGTTAAATGAGTAGCAGCAGGGGAACGTTTTACGGTCGTCAGTATAGGACGTACCAAGAGGATCCTCATGACGTGTCAGCTCAGACAGCTCGGCAACTGCCTCAACATGCTCAAGTTCAACCTCCTGTCACTTCAGGCATGACTGGCGACGCGTGGAGTTTTTTTGACAGCAAGTTGGAGGAAGTCATTTCTCTAGTACAGGCACAGACCGAGGAGACGAGGGCAGTGAAGGAAGAAATAGTTAGTTTGAGGGCTAAAGTTGAAAATATGAAGCAAGAACATGAGAATAAAGCTGTTGGATTGTTGCGACGTCCTAAACTGCCAACAGATGTATCTGTGAGTTTTTAAGTGTTAGATAAATAGATGTATCTTTCACCACATTTTTGTAGTAATGCACTACTTGTGACACCGAAGTGTACGTTATGTGTATATTTGGAGGCAGTCAATCTACCTCATGTCACTCATGTTCCACTCTGCTACCAGCAGTATCTACAAAGATTGCAGTGCTCTTGTGGAATATGGCAGTGGCTGTCATGTATCTGTATAACTGTTATTAGATCTGTTTTGGTTGCTGCAGTTGACTGTGAAGCAGCTTCATGATCAGGCTAGTGAATCATCCAAGTTTCTTGCATCTGAAGGGTAATATTATAACTTATTTGAACAAATTATGATTTTTTTCATTTCAATAGGTACAACAGTGTACAAAATCAAGCTGTGAAGGATTCTTTGTTGGAATCTCTAAAGGAGAAGTACACTGAGTTGTCACTTGTACAACTGAAAAGTGAGTCAGCATCCCTGTTGTTAAGTATGTGGTTTTTTTCATTATACTCTCTTTGTGTTTGGCATTTGGTTTTGATTGTGAGCCTTCATATTTTGTGCTATTCATGATGTCCCAGTTCATGCCATGTTCTCTCTCTCTTTCTCTTTCTCTCTCTCTCTCTCTCTGTGTGTGTGTGTGTGTGTGTGTGTTCATGGAGCCTTCATTTGTGTTGTCAAGATGTTCCATCTTTCGTCAGCACGCTGTCAAGATGTCTCATCTTTAGGCAGTTCATGTCATTCTGTGTGTGTGTGCGTGCGTGCGTGTGTGTGTTCATGGAGCCTTCATTTGTGTTGTCAAGATGTTCCATCTTTCGTCAGCACGCTGTCAAGATGTCTCATCTTTAGGCAGTTCATGTCATATTCTCTCTCTCTCTTTCTCTCTGTGTGTGTGTGTGTTCATGGAGCCTTCATTTGTGTTCTCAAGATGTTCCATCTTTCGTCAGCACGCTGTCAAGATGTCTCATCTTTAGGCAGTTCATGTCATATTCTCTCCCTCTCTCTCTCTCTCTCTTTCTCTGTGTGTGTGTGTGTGTGTGTGTGTGTGTGTGTGTGTGTGTGTGTGTGTGTGTGTGTGTGTGTGTGTGTGTGTGTGTGTGTGTGTGTGTTCATGGAGCCTTCATTTGTGTTGTCAAGATGTTCCATCTTTCGTCAGCACGCTGTCAAGATGTCTCATCTTTAGGCAGTTCATGTCAGATTCTCTCTCTCTGTCTCTCTCTCTGTCTCTCCATGGAGCCTTCATTTGTGCTGTACAATAATTTATGCGTAATCTTCCTTGTTTGTGTTTGTTGTGTATAATATTATGTATCTTTATGCTACCTCTAGGAGCTGTCCATCGTTACTATGAAAGCTGCAGGCGTCGGCTATTCAATGACAGCCAACCCGGAAGGGTTGAAGTTGCCGAGAAAGTGCGCGAGGAGTGTAAGCGAACCAGCTCCAGAAGAAAGGTATGTGATTAACTTGTTGATTTGAATTTTATTACTGATTATTATTAGTTGTATAGCAATCGAGCGAAATATGTGAAGACAAAGGAATTAGAGTTATGGAGAGGAATTGATCATAATTATATGACGGAGGAGAGTGAAGGGGAGGACGACACCATCACGGTACATGAGCTACCATGGCGATCAACAGGTATGCTGCAATTGACCTTTTCAGAACATGTTATGTAGCCTAAGTTTGGAATGTTTTTTTAGTACACCAGTAACTGTTATGCAATCAGTCTTGTTATAATTTGTTGTGTCTGTTCTGCAGTGCTGAATGCTTTAGTAAGGAAGCTGGATAAGCGTAAAGCCAAGGGAAATTCGAAAGCAGGGTTTAGGAGGAAAGAACGGAAAAGAGGATGTCCATCAACACGTCCTGTCCCCAAAGATGCACCAGAATGGGCATTCAGTAATTCTACACTGGCTACTATTCAATCTCCATCTACTGTTCAATCTCAATCTCCGGCATCAATTAGATCTCGGGTGTCTGCACCTATTCGCTCTCCGGCGTCTGTTAGGCCTATCCACTCTCCGGCGTCTGTATCTATCCACTCTCCGGCGTCTGTACCTATTCACTCTCCGGCATCTGCTAGGCCTATTCACTCTCCGGCATCTGTTAGGCCCATCCAATCTCCAGTGACTCCTACAACGCCGAGATCTCGTAGCCGATCATCTTTCGTGACCTGCAGCACTCCTACTGTTCCTACCCTTCAGGATATTTTGGAGGAGGATTCCAGCTCGTGTGAAAGCGAAGGAGATTTGGACGAATGCTAGCTATGCTACTATAAATTATGCTGAACTGCTATTGAGTTTCTTGTAATATTAATAATAGCAGATAATAGTAATAATAAACATTTGACCGAAGTACTGTACTAGCTAAACTACGCAATGAACGGTTGAGATACGGGATACAGCTGGTGGTCCGTGGTGGCTGCCATGGCTTGGTCACTATAGCAGTTGGACGGTAGCTGTACGGATTGTTACACGGAGTTTATACGGAGCGTCGTATGTGCTTACCGTTTGTAGTGTTCTCACATCGGTAGTAAACGGTATCCGTAGTTGAAAGAAACGGTGGTCCGCAAGTCTCCCGTTGTTTCACGAATGCGGCAACCGTTCAATGGACTTACGGTCTCCGCCTTCCAACACGGTTTTTGCTGTGTTGGGGTTTTGTATATACGTTGTGGGACACCAATGGTGCACCCTTGGGATTTTGTGAATTCGCGGTGGGACCCCAATGGTGCACCCTTGGGGTTTTGTGTATTCGTGCTGGGACACCAATGGTGCACCCTTGGGATTTTGTGAATTCGCGGTGGGACCCCAATGGTGCACCCTTGGGGTTTTGTGTATTCGTGCTGGGACACCAATGGTGCACCCTTTGGGTTTTGTGAATTCGCGGTGGGACCCCAATGGTGCATTCTCGGGGTTTTATGAATTCGCGGTGGGATCCCAATGGTGCACCCTTGGGGTCTTGTGAATTGGCGGTGGGACCCCAATGGTGCACCCTTTGGGTTTTATGAATTCGCGGTGGGACCCCAATGGTGCAACCTTGGGGTTTTGTGAATTTGCGGCGGGACCCAAATAGTCCACCCTTGGGGTTTTGTGAATTCGCGGTCGGACCCCAATTGTGTACCCTTGTGGTTTTGTGATTTCGCGGTTGAACCCCAATGGTGCACCCTTGGGGTTTTGTGATTTCGCGGTGGGACCCCAATGGTTCACCCTTGGGGTTTTGTGAATTCGCTGTGAGACACCAATGGTGCACCCGTGGGGTTTTGTGAATTCGCGGTGGGACAACAATGGTGCACCCTTGTGGTTTTGAGAATTCTCGGTGGGACCCCAATGTTGCACCATTGGTGTTTTCTGAATTCGCGGCGGGACCCCAGTGGTGCACCCTTGGGGTTTTGTGAATTAGCGGTGGGACCCCAATGGTGCACCCTTGGGGTTTGTGAATTCGCGGTGGGACCCCAATGGTGCACCCTTGGGGTTTTGTGAATTCGCGTTAGGACCACAATGGTGCATCCTTGGGGTTGTTTTGAATTCGCGGTTGGACCCCAATGGTTCACCCTTGGGGTTTGTGAATTCGCGGTTGGACCCCAATGGTGCACCCTTGGGGTTTTGTGTATTCGCAGTGGGACCCCAATGGTGCACCCTTGGGGTTTTGTTAATTCTCGGTGGGACCCCAATGGTACACCCTTGGGGTTTTGTGAATTCGCGGTGGGACCGCAATATTGCTCCCTTGGGGATTTGTGAATTCGCGGTGGGACCCCAATGGTGCACCCTTGGGGTTTTGTGTATTCGTTGTGAGACTCCAATGGTGCACCCTTGGGATTTTGTGAATTCGCGGTGGGTCCCCAATGGTGCACCCTTGGGGTCTTGTGAATTCGCGTTAGGACCCCGATGGTGCATCCTTGCGGTTTTTTGAATTCGCGGAGGGACCCCAATGGTGCACCCTTGGGGTTTGTGAATTCGCGGAGGGACCCCAATGGTGCACCCTTGGGGTTTTGTGTATTCGCAGTGGGACCCCAATGGTGCACCCTTGGGGTTTTGTGAATTCTCGGTGGGACCGCAATGGTGCACCCTTGGGGTTTTGTGAATTCGCGGTGGGACCCCAATGGTGCACCCTTGTGGTTTTGTGAATTCGCGGTGGGACCCAAATGGTGCACCCTGAGGGTTTTGTGAATTCGCGGTGGAACCCCAATGGTGCACCCTTGGGATTTTGTGAATTAGTGGTGGAACCCCAAAAGTGCTCCCTTGGGGTTTTGTGAATTCGCGTTAGGACCCCGATGGTGCATCCTTGGGGTTTTTTGAATTCGCGTTGGGACCCCAATGCTGCACACTTGGGGTTTTGTGAATTCGCGGTGGGACACCAATGGTGCACCCTTGGGGTTTTGTGAATTCGCGGTGGGACACCAATGGTGCACCCTTGGGGTTTTGTCAATTAGTGGTGGAACCACAATGGTGCACCCTTGGGGTTTTGTGAATTCGCGGTGGAACTCCAAAGGTGCTCCCTTGGGGTTTTGTGAATTCGCGTTAGGACACCGATGGTGCACCCTTGAGGTTTTTTGAATTCGCGGTGGGACCCCAACGGTGCACCCTTGGGGTTTAGTTAATAAGCGGTGGGAACCCAATTGTGCACTCTTGAGGTTTTTTGATTTCGCGGTGGGACCCCAATGGTGCACCCTTGGGCTTGTGTGAATTCGCGGTGGGACCCCAATGATGCACCCTTGGGGTTTTGTGATTTCGCGGTGGGACCCCAATGGTGCACCTTTGGGTTTTGTGAATTCGCGGTGGGACCCCAATGGTGCACCATTGGGGTTTTGTGAATTCGCGATGGGACCCCAATTGTGCACCCTTGGGGTTTTTTGAATTCGCGGTGGGACCCCAATGGTGCACCCTTGGAGTTTTGTGAATTCGCGATAGGACCTCAATTGTGCACCCTTGGGGTTTTGTGAATTCGCTGTGGGACCCTATTGTGCACCCTTGGGGTTTTGTGAATTCGCGGTGGCACCCCAATGGTGCACCCTTGGGGTTTTGTGAATTTGCGGCGGGACCCAAATAGTGCACCCTTGGGGTTTGTGAATTCGCGGTGGGACCCCAATTGTGCACCCTTGTGGTTTTGTGATTTCGCAGTTGAACCCCAATGGTGCACGCTTGGGGTTTTGTGAATTCGCGGTGGTACCCCAATGGTACACCCTTGGGGTTTTGTGAATTCGCGGTGGGACACCAATGGTGCACCCTTGGGGTTTTGTGAATTCGCGGTGGGACAACAATGGTGCACCCTTGGGGTTTTGTGAATTCGCGGTTGGACCACAATGGTGCACCCTTGGTGTTTTCTGAATTCGCGGCGGGACCCCAGTGGTGCACTCTTGGGGTTTTGTGAATTAGCGGTGGGACCCCAATGGAGCACCCATGGGGTTTCGTGAATTTGCGGTGGGACCCCAATGGTGCACCCTTGGGGTTTTGGGAATTCGCAGTGGGACCCCAATGGTGCTCCCTTGGGGTTTTGTGAATTCGCGGTGGGACCCCAATGGTGCATTCTTGAGGTTTTCTGAATTCGCGGAGGGACCCCATTGGTGCACCGTTGGGGTATTGTGAATTCGCGGTGGGACCCCAATGGTGCACCCTTGGGGTTTTGTGAATTCGCGGTGGGACCCCAATGGTGCACCCTGAGGGTTTTGAGAATTCGCGGTGGGACAACAATGGTGCACCCTTGGGGTTTTGAGAATTCGCGGTGGGACCCCAATGTTGCACCCTTGGTGTTTTCTGAATTCGCGGCGGGATCCCAGTGGTGCACCCTTGGGGTTTTGTGAATTAGCGGTGGGACCCCAATGGTGCACCCTTGGGGTTTGTGAATTCGCGGTGGGACCCCAATGGTGCACCCTTGGGGTTTTGTGTATTCGCAGTGGGACCACAATGGTGCACCCTTGGGGTTTTGTGAATTCTCGGTGGAACCCCAATGGTGCACCCTTGGGGTTTTGTGAATTCGCGGTGGGACCGCAATATTGCTCCGTTGGGGTTTTGTGAATTCGCGGTGGGACCCCAATGGTGCACCCTTGGGGTTTTGTATATACGTTGTGGGACACCAATGGTGCACCCTTGGGATTTTGTGAATTCGCGGTGGGACCCCAATGGTGCACCCTTGGGGTTTTGTGTATTCGTGCTGGGAAACCAATGGTGCACCCTTGGGATTTTGTGAATTCGCGGTGGGACCCCAATGGTGCACCCTTGGGGTTTTGTGTATTCGTGCTGGGACACCAATGGTGCACCCTTTGGGTTTTGTGAATTCGCGGTGGGACCCCAATGGTGCATTCTCGGGGTTTTATGAATTCGCGGTGGGATCCCAATGGTGCACCCTTGGGGTCTTGTGAATTGGCGGTGGGACCCCAATGGTGCACCCTTTGGGTTTTATGAATTCGCGGTGGGACCCCAATGGTGCAACCTTGGGGTTTTGTGAATTTGCGGCGGGACCCAAATAGTCCACCCTTGGGGTTTTGTGAATTCGCGGTCGGACCCCAATTGTGTACCCTTGTGGTTTTGTGATTTCGCGGTTGAACCCCAATGGTGCACCCTTGGGGTTTTGTGATTTCGCGGTGTGACCCCAATGGTTCACCCTTGGGGTTTTGTGAATTCGCTGTGAGACACCAATGGTGCACCCGTGGGGTTTTGTGAATTCGCGGTGGGACAACAATGGTGCACCCTTGGGGTTTTGAGAATTCTCGGTGGGACCCCAATGTTGCACCATTGGTGTTTTCTGAATTCGCGGCGGGACCCCAGTGGTGCACCCTTGGGGTTTTGTGAATTAGCGGTTGGACCCCAATGGTGCACCCTTGGGGTTTGTGAATTCGCGGTGGGACCCCAATGGTGCACCCTTGGGGATTTGTGAATTCTCGTTAGGACCACAATGGTGCATCCTTGGGGTTTTTTTGAATTCGCGGTTGGACCCCAATGGTTCACCCTTGGGGTTTGTGAATTCGCGGTGGGACCCCAATGGTGCACCCTTGGGGTTTTGTGTATTCGCAGTGGGACCCCAATGGTGCACCCTTGGGGTTTTGTTAATTCTCGGTGGGACCCCAATGGTACACCCTTGGGGTTTTGTGAATTCGCGGTGGGACCGCAATATTGCTCCCTTGGGGATTTGTGAATTCGCGGTGGGACCCCAATGGTGCACCCTTGGGGTTTTGTGTATTCGTTGTGAGACTCCAATGGTGCACCCTTGGGATTTTGTGAATTCGCGGTGGGTCCCCAATGGTGCACCCTTGGGGTCTTGTGAATTCGCGTTAGGACCCCGATGGTGCATCCTTGCGGTTTTTTGAATTCGCGGAGGGACCCCAATGGTGCACCCTTGGGGTTTGTGAATTCGCGGAGGGACCCCAATGGTGCACCCTTGGGGTTTTGTGTATTCGCAGTGGGACCCCAATGGTGCACCCTTGGGGTTTTGTGAATTCTCGGTGGGACCGCAATGGTGCACCCTTGGGGTTTTGTGAATTCGCGGTGGGACCCCAATGGTGCACCCTTGTGTTTTTGTGAATTCGCGGTGGGACCCCAATGGTGCACCCTGAGGGTTTTGTGAATTCGCGGTGGAACCCCAATGGTGCACCCTTGGGATTTTGTGAATTAGTGGTGGAACCCCAAAAGTGCTCCCTTGGGGTTTTGTGAATTCGCGTTAGGACCCCGATGGTGCATCCTTGGGGTTTTTTGAATTCGCGTTGGGACCCCAATGCTGCACACTTGGGGTTTTGTGAATTCGCGGTGGGACACCAATGGTGCACCCTTGGGGTTTTGTGAATTCGCGGTGGGACACCAATGGTGCACCCTTGGGGTTTTGTCAATTAGTGGTGGAACCACAATGGTGCACCCTTGGGGTTTTGTGAATTCGCGGTGGAACTCCAAAGGTGCTCCCTTGGGGTTTTGTGAATTCGCGTTAGGACACCGATGGTGCACCCTTGGGGTTTTTTGAATTCGCGGTGGGACCCCAACGGTGCACCCTTGGGGTTTAGTTAATAAGCGGTGGGAACCCAATTGTGCACTCTTGAGGTTTTTTGATTTCGCGGTGGGACCCCAATGGTGCACCCTTGGGCTTGTGTGAATTCGCGGTGGGACCCCAATGATGCACCCTTGGGGTTTTCTGATTTCGCGGTGGGACCCCAATGGTGCACCTTTGGGTTTTGTGAATTCGCGGTGGGACCCCAATGGTGCACCATTGGGGTTTTGTGAATTCGCGATGGGACCCCAATTGTGCACCCTTGGGGTTTTTTGAATTCGCGGTGGGACCCCAATGGTGCACCCTTGGAGTTTTGTGAATTCGCGATAGGACCTCAATTGTGCACCCTTGGGGTTTTGTGAATTCGCTGTGGGACCCTATTGTGCACCCTTGGGGTTTTGTGAATTCGCGGTGGCACCCCAATGGTGCACCCTTGGGGTTTTGTGAATTTGCGGCGGGACCCAAATAGTGCACCCTTGGGGTTTGTGAATTCGCGGTGGGACCCCAATTGTGCACCCTTGTGGTTTTGTGATTTCGCAGTTGAACCCCAATGGTGCACCCTTGGGGTTTTGTGAATTCGCGGTGGTACCCCAATGGTACACCCTTGGGGTTTTGTGAATTCGCGGTGGGACACCAATGGTGCACCCTTGGGGTTTTGTGAATTCGCGGTGGGACAACAATAGTGCACCCTTGGGGTTTTGTGAATTCGCGGTTGGACCACAATGGTGCACCCTTGGTGTTTTCTGAATTCGCGGCGGGACCCCAGTGGTGCACTCTTGGGGTTTTGTGAATTAGCGGTGGGACCCCAATGGAGCACCCATGGGGTTTCGTGAATTTGCGGTGGGACCCCAATGGTGCACCCTTGGGGTTTTGGGAATTCGCAGTGGGACCCCAATGGTGCTCCCTAGGGTTTTGTGAATTCGCGGTGGGACCCCAATGGTGCATTCTTGAGGTTTTCTGAATTCGCGGAGGGACCCCATTGGTGCACCGTTGGGGTATTGTGAATTCGCGGTGGGACCCCAATGGTGCACCCTTGGGGTTTTGTGAATTCGCGGTGGGACCCCAATGGTGCACCCTGAGGGTTTTGAGAATTCGCGGTGGGACAACAATGGTGCACCCTTGGGGTTTTGAGAATTCTCGGTGGGACCCCAATGGTGCACCCTTGGGGTTTTGTGAATTCGCGGTGGGACCGCAATATTGCTCCGTTGGGGTTTTGTGAATTCGCGGTGGGACCCCAATGGTGCACCCTTGGGGTTTTGTATATACGTTGTGGGACACCAATGGTGCACCCTTGGGATTTTGTGAATTCGCGGTGGGACCCCAATGGTGCACCCTTGGGGTTTTGTGTATTCGTGCTGGGACACCAATGGTGCACCCTTGGGATTTTGTGAATTCGCGGTGGGACCCCAATGGTGCACCCTTGGGGTTTTGTGTATTCGTGCTGGGACACCAATGGTGCACCCTTTGGGTTTTGTGAATTCGCGGTGGGACCCCAATGGTGCATTCTCGGGGTTTTATGAATTCGCGGTGGGATCCCAATGGTGCACCCTTGGGGTCTTGTGAATTGGCGGTGGGACCCCAATGGTGCACCCTTTGGGTTTTATGAATTCGCGGTGTGACCCCAATGGTGCAACCTTGGGGTTTTGTGAATTTGCGGCGGGACCCAAATAGTCCACCCTTGGGGTTTTGTGAATTCGCGGTCGGACCCCAATTGTGTACCCTTGTGGTTTTGTGATTTCGCGGTTGAACCCCAATGGTGCACCCTTGGGGTTTTGTGATTTCGCGGTGTGACCCCAATGGTTCACCCTTGGGGTTTTGTGAATTCGCTGTGAGACACCAATGGTGCACCCGTGGGGTTTTGTGAATTCGCGGTGGGACAACAATGGTGCACCCTTGGGGTTTTGAGAATTCTCGGTGGGACCCCAATGTTGCACCATTGGTGTTTTCTGAATTCGCGGCGGGACCCCAGTGGTGCACCCTTGGGGTTTTGTGAATTAGCGGTGGGACCCCAATGGTGCACCCTTGGGGTTTGTGAATTCGCGGTGGGACCCCAATGGTGCACCCTTGGGGTTTTGTGAATTCGCGTTAGGACCACAATGGTGCATCCTTGGGGTTTTTTTGAATTCGCGGTTGGACCCCAATGGTTCACCCTTGGGGTTTGTGAATTCGCGGTGGGACCCCAATGGTGCACCCTTGGGGTTTTGTGTATTCGCAGTGGGACCCCAATGGTGCACCCTTGGGGTTTTGTTAATTCTCGGTGGGACCCCAATGGTACACCCTTGGGGTTTTGTGAATTCGCGGTGGGACCGCAATATTGCTCCCTTGGGGATTTGTGAATTCGCGGTGGGACCCCAATGGTGCACCCTTGGGGTTTTGTGTATTCGTTGTGAGACTCCAATGGTGCACCCTTGGGATTTTGTGAATTCGCGGTGGGTCCCCAATGGTGCACCCTTGGGGTCTTGTGAATTCGCGTTAGGACCCCGATGGTGCATCCTTGCGGTTTTTTGAATTCGCGGAGGGACCCCAATGGTGCACCCTTGGGGTTTGTGAATTCGCGGAGGGACCCCAATGGTGCACCCTTGGGGTTTTGTGTATTCGCAGTGGGACCCCAATGGTGCACCCTTGGGGTTTTGTGAATTCTCGGTGGGACCGCAATGGTGCACCCTTGGGGTTTTGTGAATTCGCGGTGGGACCCCAATGGTGCACCCTTGTGGTTTTGTGAATTCGCGGTGGGACCCCAATGGTGCACCCTGAGGGTTTTGTGAATTCGCGGTGGAACCCCAATGGTGCACCCTTGGGATTTTGTGAATTAGTGGTGGAACCCCAAAAGTGCTCCCTTGGGGTTTTGTGAATTCGCGTTAGGACCCCGATGGTGCATCCTTGGGGTTTTTTGAATTCGCGTTGGGACCCCAATGCTGCACACTTGGGGTTTTGTGAATTCGCGGTGGGACACCAATGGTGCACCCTTGGGGTTTTGTGAATTCGCGGTGGGACACCAATGGTGCACCCTTGGGGTTTTGTCAATTAGTGGTGGAACCACAATGGTGCACCCTTGGGGTTTTGTGAATTCGCGGTGGAACTCCAAAGGTGCTCCCTTGGGGTTTTGTGAATTCGCGTTAGGACACCGATGGTGCACCCTTGGGGTTTTTTGAATTCGCGGTGGGACCCCAACGGTGCACCCTTGGGGTTTAGTTAATAAGCGGTGGGAACCCAATTGTGCACTCTTGAGGTTTTTTGATTTCGCGGTGGGACCCCAATGGTGCACCCTTGGGCTTGTGTGAATTCGCGGTGGGACCCCAATGATGCACCCTTGGGGTTTTCTGATTTCGCGGTGGGACCCCAATGGTGCACCTTTGGGTTTTGTGAATTCGCGGTGGGACCCCAATGGTGCACCATTGGGGTTTTGTGAATTCGCGATGGGACCCCAATTGTGCACCCTTGGGGTTTTTTGAATTCGCGGTGGGACCCCAATGGTGCACCCTTGGAGTTTTGTGAATTCGCGATAGGACCTCAATTGTGCACCCTTGGGGTTTTGTGAATTCGCTGTGGGACCCTATTGTGCACCCTTGGGGTTTTGTGAATTCGCGGTGGCACCCCAATGGTGCACCCTTGGGGTTTTGTGAATTTGCGGCGGGACCCAAATAGTGCACCCTTGGGGTTTGTGAATTCGCGGTGGGACCCCAATTGTGCACCCTTGTGGTTTTGTGATTTCGCAGTTGAACCCCAATGGTGCACCCTTGGGGTTTTGTGAATTCGCGGTGGTACCCCAATGGTACACCGTTGGGGTTTTGTGAATTCGCGGTGGGACACCAATGGTGCACCCTTGGGGTTTTGTGAATTCGCGGTTGGACAACAATAGTGCACCCTTGGGGTTTTGTGAATTCGCGGTTGGACCACAATGGTGCACCCTTGGTGTTTTCTGAATTCGCGGCGGGACCCCAGTGGTGCACTCTTGGGGTTTTGTGAATTAGCGGTGGGACCCCAATGGAGCACCCATGGGGTTTCGTAAATTTGCGGTGGGACCCCAATGGTGCACCCTTGGGGTTTTGGGAATTCGCAGTGGGACCCCAATGGTGCTCCCTTGGGGTTTTGTGAATTCGCGGTGGGACCCCAATGGTGCATTCTTGAGGTTTTCTGAATTCGCGGAGGGACCCCATTGGTGCACCGTTGGGGTATTGTGAATTCGCGGTGGGACCCCAATGGTGCACCCTTGGGGTTTTGTGAATTCGCGGTGGGACCCCAATGGTGCACCCTGAGGGTTTTGAGAATTCGCGGTGGGACAACAATGGTGCACCCTTGGGGTTTTGAGAATTCGCGGTGGGACCCCAATGTTGCACCCTTGGTGTTTTCTGAATTCGCGGCGGGATCCCAGTGGTGCACCCTTGGGGTTTTGTGAATTAGCGGTGGGACCTCAATGGTGCACCCTTGGGGTTTGTGAATTCGAGGTGGGACCCCAATGGTGCACCCTTGGGGTTTGTGAATTCGCGGTGGGACCCCAATGGTGCACCCTTGGGGTTTTGTGTATTCGCAGTGGGACCACAATGGTGCACCCTTGTGGTTTTGTGAATTCTCGGTGGGACCCCAATGGTGCACCCTTGGGGTTTTGTGAATTCGCGGTGGGACCGCAATATTGCTCCGTTGGGGTTTTGTGAATTCGCGGTGGGACCCCAATGGTGCACCCTTGGGGTTTTGTATATACGTTGTGGGACACCAATGGTGCACCCTTGGGATTTTGTGAATTCGCGGTGGGACCCCAATGGTGCACCCTTGGGGTTTTGTGTATTCGTGCTGGGACACCAATGGTGCACCCTTGGGATTTTGTGAATTCGCGGTGGGACCCCAATGGTGCACCCTTGGGGTTTTGTGTATTCGTGCTGGGACACCAATGGTGCACCCTTTGGGTTTTGTGAATTCGCGGTGGGACCCCAATGGTGCATTCTCGGGGTTTTATGAATTCGCGGTGGGATCCCGATGGTGCACCCTTGGGGTCTTGTGAATTGGCGGTGGGACCCCAATGGTGCACCCTTTGGGTTTTATGAGTTCGCGGTGGGACCCCAATGGTGCAACCTTGGGGTTTTGTGAATTTGCGGCGGGACACAAATAGTCCACCCTTGGGGTTTTGTGAATTCGCGGTGGGACCCCAATTGTGTACCCTTGTGGTTTTGTGATTTCGCGGTTGAACCCCAATGGTGCACCCTTGGGGTTTTGTGATTTCGCGGTGGGACCCCAATGGTTCACCCTTGGGGTTTTGTGAATTCGCTGTGAGACACCAATGGTGCACCCGTGGGGTTTTGTGAATTCGCGGTGGGACAACAATGGTGCACCCTTGGGGTTTTGAGAATTCTCGGTGGGACCCCAATGTTGCACCATTGGTGTTTTCTGAATTCGCGGCGGGACCCCAGTGGTGCACCCTTGGGGTTTTGTGAATTAGCGGTGGGACCCCAATGGTGCACCCTTGGGGTTTGTGAATTCGCGGTGGGACCCCAATGGTGCACCCTTGGGGTTTTGTGAATTCGCGTTAGGACCACAATGGTGCATCCTTGGGGTTTTTTTGAATTCGCGGTTGGACCCCAATGGTTCACCCTTGGGGTTTGTGAATTCGCGGTGGGACCCCAATGGTGCACCCTTGGGGTTTTGTGTATTCGCAGTGGGACCCCAATGGTGCACCCTTGGGGTTTTGTTAATTCTCGGTGGGACCCCAATGGTACACCCTTGGGGTTTTGTGAATTCGCGGTGGGACCGCAATATTGCTCCCTTGGGGATTTGTGAATTCGCGGTGGGACCCCAATGGTGCACCCTTGGGGTTTTGTGTATTCGTTGTGAGACTCCAATGGTGCACCCTTGGGATTTTGTGAATTCGCGGTGGGTCCCCAATGGTGCACCCTTGGGGTCTTGTGAATTCGCGTTAGGACCCCGATGGTGCATCCTTGCGGTTTTTTGAATTCGCGGAGGGACCCCAATGGTGCACCCTTGGGGTTTGTGAATTCGCGGAGGGACCCCAATGGTGCACCCTTGGGGTTTTGTGTATTCGCAGTGGGACCCCAATGGTGCACCCTTGGGGTTTTGTGAATTCTCGGTGGGACCGCAATGGTGCACCCTTGGGGTTTTGTGAATTCGCGGTGGGACCCCAATGGTGCACCCTTGTGGTTTTGTGAATTCGCGGTGGGACCCCAATGGTGCACCCTGAGGGTTTTGTGAATTCGCGGTGGAACCCCAATGGTGCACCCTTGGGATTTTGTGAATTAGTGGTGGAACCCCAAAAGTGCTCCCTTGGGGTTTTGTGAATTCGCGTTAGGACCCCGATGGTGCATCCTTGGGGTTTTTTGAATTCGCGTTGGGACCCCAATGCTGCACACTTGGGGTTTTGTGAATTCGCGGTTTTTACCCCAATTGTGCACTCTTGGGGTTTTTTGATTTCGCGGTGGGACTCCAATGGTACACCCTTGGGCTTTTGTGAATTCGCGGTGGGACCCCAATGATGCACCCTTGGGGTTTTGTGAATTCGCTGTGGGACCCCAATGGTGCACCCTTGGGTTTTGGTAATTCGCGGTGGGACCCTATTGTGCACCCTTGGGGTTTTGTGTATTCGCGGTGGGACCCCAATGGTTCACCCTTGGGGTTTTGTGAATTCGCGGCGGGACCCCAGTGGTGCACCCTTGGGGTTATGTGAATTCGCGGTGGGACACCAATGGTGCACCATTGGGGTTTTGTGAATTCGCGGTGGGACACCATTGGTGCACCCTTGGGGTTTTGTGAATTCGCGGTGGGACACCAATGGTGCATTCTTGGGGTTTTGTGAATTCGCTGTGGGACACCAATGGTGCACCCTTGGGGTTTTGTCAATTCGTGGTGGGACCCCAACGGTGCATTCTTGAGGTTTTCTGAATTCGCGGTGGGACCGCAATATTGCTCCCTTGGGGTTTTGTGAATTCGCGGTGGGACTCCAATGGTGCACCCTTGGCGTTTTGTGAATTCGCGGTGGGTCCCCAATGGTGCACCCTGAGGGTTTTGTGAATTAGGGGTGGAACCACAATGGTGCACCCTTGGGGTTTTGTGAATTCGCGGTGGAACCCCAAAAATGCTCCCTAGGGGTTTTGTGAATTCGCGTTGGGACCCCGATGGTGCACCCTTGGGGTTTTGTTAATTCGCGGTGGGACCCCAATTGTGCACTCTTGGGGTTTTTTGATTTCGCGGTGGGACCCCAATGGTGCTCCCTTGGACTTTTGTGAATTCGCGGTGGGACCCCAATGATACACCCTTGGGGTTTTGTGAATTCGCGGTGGGACCCCAATGGTGCACCCTTGGTGTTTTCTGAATTCGCGGCGGGACCACAGTGGTGCACCCTTGGGGTTTTGTGAATAAGCGGTGGGACCCCAATGGTGCACCCTTGGGGTTTTGTGAATTCGCGGTGGGACCCCAATGGCGCACCCTTGGGGTTTTGTGTATTCGCGGTGGGACAGCAATGGTGCACCCTTGGGGTTTTGTGAATTCGCGGTGGGACCCCAATGGTGCACCCTTGTGGTTTTGTGAATTCGCGGTGGGACCCCTATGGTGCACCCTGAGGGTTTTGTGAATTCGCGGTGGAACCCCAATGGTGCACCCTTGGGATTTTGTGAATTAGTGGTGGAACCCCAAAAGTGCTCCCTTGGGGTTTTGTGAATTCGCGTTAGGACCCCGATGGTGCATCCTTGGGGTTTTTTGAATTCGCGTTGGGACCCCAATGCTGCACACTTGGGGTTTTGTGAATTCGCGGTGGGACACCAATGGTGCACCCTTGGGGTTTTGTGAATTCGCGGTGGGACACCAATGGTGCACCCTTGGGGTTTTGTCAATTAGTGGTGGAACCACAATGGTGCACCCTTGGGGTTTTGTGAATTCGCGGTGGAACTCCAAAGGTGCTCCCTTGGGGTTTTGTGAATTCGCGTTAGGACACCGATGGTGCACCCTTGGGGTTTTTTGAATTCGCGGTGGGACCCCAACGGTGCACCCTTGGGGTTTAGTTAATAAGCGGTGGGAACCCAATTGTGCACTCTTGAGGTTTTTTGATTTCGCGGTGGGACCCCAATGGTGCACCCTTGGGCTTGTGTGAATTCGCGGTGGGACCCCAATGATGCACCCTTGGGGTTTTTTTGATTTCGCGGTGGGACCCCAATGGTGCACCTTTGGGTTTTGTGAATTCGCGGTGGGACCCCAATGGTGCACCATTGGGGTTTTGTGAATTCGCGATGGGACCCCAATTGTGCACCCTTGGGGTTTTTTGAATTCGCGGTGGGACCCCAATGGTGCACCCTTGGAGTTTTGTGAATTCGCGATAGGACCTCAATTGTGCACCCTTGGGGTTTTGTGAATTCGCTGTGGGACCCTATTGTGCACCCTTGGGGTTTTGTGAATTCGCGGTGGCACCCCAATGGTGCACCCTTGGGGTTTTGTGAATTTGCGGCGGGACCCAAATAGTGCACCCTTGGGGTTTGTGAATTCGCGGTGGGACCCCAATTGTGCACCCTTGTGGTTTTGTGATTTCGCAGTTGAACCCCAATGGTGCACCCTTGGGGTTTTGTGAATTCGCGGTGGTACCCCAATGGTACACCCTTGGGGTTTTGTGAATTCGCGGTGGGACACCAATGGTGCACCCTTGGGGTTTTGTGAATTCGCGGTTGGACCACAATGGTGCACCCTTGGTGTTTTCTGAATTCGCGGCGGGACCCCAGTGGTGCACTCTTTGGGTTTTGTGAATTAGCGGTGGGACCCCAATGGAGCACCCATGGGGTTTCGTGAATTTGCGGTGGGACCCCAATGGTGCACCCTTGGGGTTTTGGGAATTCGCAGTGGGACCCCAATGGTGCTCCCTTGGGGTTTTGTGAATTCGCGGTGGGACCCCAATGGTGCATTCTTGAGGTTTTCTGAATTCGCGGAGGGACCCCATTGGTGCACCGTTGGGGTATTGTGAATTCGCGGTGGGACCCCAATGGTGCACCCTTGGGGTTTTGTGAATTCGCGGTGGGACCCCAATGGTGCACCCTGAGGGTTTTGAGAATTCGCGGTGGGACAACAATGGTGCACCCTTGGGGTTTTGAGAATTCGCGGTGGGACCCCAATGTTGCACCCTTGGTGTTTTCTGAATTCGCGGCGGGATCCCAGTGGTGCACCCTTGGGGTTTTGTGAATTAGCGGTGGGACCTCAATGGTGCACCCTTGGGGTTTGTGAATTCGAGGTGGGACCCCAATGGTGCACCCTTGGGGTTTGTGAATTCGCGGTGGGACCCCAATGGTGCACCCTTGGGGTTTTGTGTATTCGCAGTGGGACCACAATGGTGCACCCTTGGGGTTTTGTGAATTCTCGGTGGGACCCCAATGGTGCACCCTTGGGGTTTTGTGAATTCGCGGTGGGACCGCAATATTGCTCCGTTGGGGTTTTGTGAATTCGCGGTGGGACCCCAATGGTGCACCCTTGGGGTTTTGTATATACGTTGTGGGACACCAATGGTGCACCCTTGGGATTTTGTGAATTCGCGGTGGGACCCCAATGGTGCACCCTTGGGGTTTTGTGTATTCGTGCTGGGACACCAATGGTGCACCCTTGGGATTTTGTGAATTCGCGGTGGGACCCCAATGGTGCACCCTTGGGGTTTTGTGTATTCGTGCTGGGACACCAATGGTGCACCCTTTGGGTTTTGTGAATTCGCGGTGGGACCCCAATGGAGCATTCTCGGGGTTTTATGAATTCGCGGTGGGATCCCAATGGTGCACCCTTGGGGTCTTGTGAATTGGCGGTGGGACCCCAATGGTGCACCCTTTGGGTTTTATGAATTCGCGGTGGGACCCCAATGGTGCAACCTTGGGGTTTTGTGAATTTGCGGCGGGACCCAAATAGTCCACCCTTGGGGTTTTGTGAATTCGCGGTCGGACCCCAATTGTGTACCCTTGTGGTTTTGTGATTTCGCGGTTGAACCCCAATGGTGCACCCTTGGGGTTTTGTGATTTCGCGGTGGGACCCCAATGGTTCACCCTTGGGGTTTTGTGAATTCGCTGTGAGACACCAATGGTGCACCCGTGGGGTTTTGTGAATTCGCGGTGGGACAACAATGGTGCACCCTTGTGGTTTTGAGAATTCTCGGTGGGACCCCAATGTTGCACCATTGGTGTTTTCTGAATTCGCGGCGGGACCCCAGTGGTGCACCCTTGGGGTTTTGTGAATTAGCGGTGGGACCCCAATGGTGCACCCTTGGGGTTTGTGAATTCGCGGTGGGACCCCAATGGTGCACCCTTGGGGTTTTGTGAATTCGCGTTAGGACCACAATGGTGCATCCTTGGGGTTTTTTTGAATTCGCGGTTGGACCCCAATGGTTCACCCTTGGGGTTTGTGAATTCGCGGTTGGACCCCAATGGTGCACCCTTGGGGTTTTGTGTATTCGCAGTGGGACCCCAATGGTGCACCCTTGGGGTTTTGTTAATTCTCGGTGGGACCCCAATGGTACACCCTTGGGGTTTTGTGAATTCGCGGTGGGACCGCAATATTGCTCCCTTGGGGATTTGTGAATTCGCGGTGGGACCCCAATGGTGCACCCTTGGGGTTTTGTGTATTCGTTGTGAGACTCCAATGGTGCACCCTTGGGATTTTGTGAATTCGCGGTGGGTCCCCAATGGTGCACCCTTGGGGTCTTGTGAATTCGCGTTAGGACCCCGATGGTGCATCCTTGCGGTTTTTTGAATTCGCGGAGGGACCCCAATGGTGCACCCTTGGGGTTTGTGAATTCGCGGAGGGACCCCAATGGTGCACCCTTGGGGTTTTGTGTATTCGCAGTGGGACCCCAATGGTGCACCCTTGGGGTTTTGTGAATTCTCGGTGGGACCGCAATGGTGCACCCTTGGGGTTTTGTGAATTCGCGGTGGGACCCCAATGGTGCACCCTTGTGGTTTTGTGAATTCGCGGTGGGACCCCAATGGTGCACCCTGAGGGTTTTGTGAATTCGCGGTGGAACCCCAATGGTGCACCCTTGGGATTTTGTGAATTAGTGGTGGAACCCCAAAAGTGCTCCCTTGGGGTTTTGTGAATTCGCGTTAGGACCCCGATGGTGCATCCTTGGGGTTTTTTGAATTCGCGTTGGGACCCCAATGCTGCACACTTGGGGTTTTGTGAATTCGCGGTGGGACACCAATGGTGCACCCTTGGGGTTTTGTGAATTCGCGGTGGGACACCAATGGTGCACCCTTGGGGTTTTGTCAATTAGTGGTGGAACCACAATGGTGCACCCTTGGGGTTTTGTGAATTCGCGGTGGAACTCCAAAGGTGCTCCCTTGGGGTTTTGTGAATTCGCGTTAGGACACCGATGGTGCACCCTTGGGGTTTTTTGAATTCGCGGTGGGACCCCAACGGTGC
This sequence comes from Haliclona indistincta, assembly GCA_964017065.1. Lineage (NCBI taxonomy): Eukaryota > Metazoa > Porifera > Demospongiae > Haplosclerida > Chalinidae > Haliclona > Haliclona indistincta. Next base: position 12,404,939 of record OZ024783.1, on the reverse strand, counting down.
ACCCTTGGGGTTTAGTTAATAAGCGGTGGGAACCCAATTGTGCACTCTTGAGGTTTTTTGATTTCGCGGTGGGACCCCAATGGTGCACCCTTGGGCTTGTGTGAATTCGCGGTGGGACCCCAATGATGCACCCTTGGGGTTTTGTGATTTCGCGGTGGGACCCCAATGGTGCACCTTTGGGTTTTGTGAATTCGCGGTGGGACCCCAATGGTGCACCATTGGGGTTTTGTGAATTCGCGATGGGACCCCAATTGTGCACCCTTGGGGTTTTTTGAATTCGCGGTGGGACCCCAATGGTGCACCCTTGGAGTTTTGTGAATTCGCGATAGGACCTCAATTGTGCACCCTTGGGGTTTTGTGAATTCGCTGTGGGACCCTATTGTGCACCCTTGGGGTTTTGTGAATTCGCGGTGGCACCCCAATGGTGCACCCTTGGGGTTTTGTGAATTTGCGGCGGGACCCAAATAGTGCACCCTTGGGGTTTGTGAATTCGCGGTGGGACCCCAATTGTGCACCCTTGTGGTTTTGTGATTTCGCAGTTGAACCCCAATGGTGCACCCTTGGGGTTTTGTGAATTCGCGGTGGTACCCCAATGGTACACCCTTGGGGTTTTGTGAATTCGCGGTGGGACACCAATGGTGCACCCTTGGGGTTTTGTGAATTCGCGGTGGGACAACAATGGTGCACCCTTGGGGTTTTGTGAATTCGCGGTTGGACCACAATGGTGCACCCTTGGTGTTTTCTGAATTCGCGGCGGGACCCCAGTGGTGCACTCTTGGGGTTTTGTGAATTAGCGGTGGGACCCCAATGGAGCACCCATGGGGTTTCGTGAATTTGCGGTGGGACCCCAATGGTGCACCCTTGGGGTTTTGGGAATTCGCAGTGGGACCCCAATTAGCTCCCTTGGGGTTTTGTGAATTCGCGGTGGGACCCCAATGGTGCATTCTTGAGGTTTTCTGAATTCGCGGAGGGACCCCATTGGTGCACCGTTGGGGTATTGTGAATTCGCGGTGGGACCCCAATGGTGCACCCTTGGGGTTTTGTGAATTCGCGGTGGGACCCCAATGGTGCACCCTGAGGGTTTTGAGAATTCGCGGTGGGACAACAATGGTGCACCCTTGGGGTTTTGAGAATTCGCGGTGGGACCCCAATGTTGCACCCTTGGTGTTTTCTGAATTCGCGGCGGGATCCCAGTGGTGCACCCTTGGGGTTTTGTGAATTAGCGGTGGGACCTCAATGGTGCACCCTTGGGGTTTGTGAATTCGAGGTGGGACCCCAATGGTGCACCCTTGGGGTTTGTGAATTCGCGGTGGGACCCCAATGGTGCACCCTTGGGGTTTTGTGTATTCGCAGTGGGACCACAATGGTGCACCCTTGTGGTTTTGTGAATTCTCGGTGGGACCCCAATGGTGCACCCTTGGGGTTTTGTGAATTCGCGGTGGGACCGCAATATTGCTCCGTTGGGGTTTTGTGAATTCGCGGTGGGACCCCAATGGTGCACCCTTGGGGTTTTGTATATACGTTGTGGGACACCAATGGTGCACCCTTGGGATTTTGTGAATTCGCGGTGGGACCCCAATGGTGCACCCTTGGGGTTTTGTGTATTCGTGCTGGGACACCAATGGTGCACCCTTGGGATTTTGTGAATTCGCGGTGGGACCCCAATGGTGCACCCTTGGGGTTTTGTGTATTCGTGCTGGGACACCAATGGTGCACCCTTTGGGTTTTGTGAATTCGCGGTGGGACCCCAATGGTGCATTCTCGGGGTTTTATGAATTCGCGGTGGGATCCCAATGGTGCACCCTTGGGGTCTTGTGAATTGGCGGTGGGACCCCAATGGTGCACCCTTTGGGTTTTATGAATTCGCGGTGGGACCCCAATGGTGCAACCTTGGGGTTTTGTGAATTTGCGGCGGGACCCAAATAGTCCACCCTTGGGGTTTTGTGAATTCGCGGTGGGACCCCAATTGTGTACCCTTGTGGTTTTGTGATTTCGCGGTTGAACCCCAATGGTGCACCCTTGGGGTTTTGTGATTTCGCGGTGGGACCCCAATGGTTCACCCTTGGGGTTTTGTGAATTCGCTGTGAGACACCAATGGTGCACCCGTGGGGTTTTGTGAATTCGCGGTGGGACAACAATGGTGCACCCTTGGGGTTTTGAGAATTCTCGGTGGGACCCCAATGTTGCACCATTGGTGTTTTCTGAATTCGCGGCGGGACCCCAGTGGTGCACCCTTGGGGTTTTGTGAATTAGCGGTGGGACCCCAATGGTGCACCCTTGGGGTTTGTGAATTCGCGGTGGGACCCCAATGGTGCACCCTTGGGGTTTTGTGAATTCGCGTTAGGACCACAATGGTGCATCCTTGGGGTTTTTTTGAATTCGCGGTTGGACCCCAATGGTTCACCCTTGGGGTTTGTGAATTCGCGGTGGGACCCCAATGGTGCACCCTTGGGGTTTTGTGTATTCGCAGTGGGACCCCAATGGTGCACCCTTGGGGTTTTGTTAATTCTCGGTGGGACCCCAATGGTACACCCTTGGGGTTTTGTGAATTCGCGGTGGGACCGCAATATTGCTCCCTTGGGGATTTGTGAATTCGCGGTGGGACCCCAATGGTGCACCCTTGGGGTTTTGTGTATTCGTTGTGAGACTCCAATGGTGCACCCTTGGGGTTTTGTGAATTCTCGGTGGGACCGCAATGGTGCACCCTTGGGGTTTTGTGAATTCGCGGTGGGACCCCAATGGTGCACCCTTGTGGTTTTGTGAATTCGCGGTGGGACCCCAATGGTGCACCCTGAGGGTTTTGTGAATTCGCGGTGGAACCCCAATGGTGCACCCTTGGGATTTTGTGAATTAGTGGTGGAACCCCAAAAGTGCTCCCTTGGGGTTTTGTGAATTCGCGTTAGGACCCCGATGGTGCATCCTTGGGGTTTTTTGAATTCGCGTTGGGACCCCAATGCTGCACACTTGGGGTTTTGTGAATTCGCGGTTTTTACCCCAATTGTGCACTCTTGGGGTTTTTTGATTTCGCGGTGGGACTCCAATGGTACACCCTTGGGCTTTTGTGAATTCGCGGTGGGACCCCAATGATGCACCCTTGGGGTTTTGTGAATTCGCTGTGGGACCCCAATGGTGCACCCTTGGGTTTTGGTAATTCGCGGTGGGACCCTATTGTGCACCCTTGGGGTTTTGTGTATTCGCGGTGGGACCCCAATGGTTCACCCTTGGGGTTTTGTGAATTCGCGGCGGGACCCCAGTGGTGCACCCTTGGGGTTATGTGAATTCGCGGTGGGACACCAATGGTGCACCATTGGGGTTTTGTGAATTCGCGGTGGGACACCATTGGTGCACCCTTGGGGTTTTGTGAATTCGCGGTGGGACACCAATGGTGCATTCTTGGGGTTTTGTGAATTCGCTGTGGGACACCAATGGTGCACCCTTGGGGTTTTGTCAATTCGTGGTGGGACCCCAACGGTGCATTCTTGAGGTTTTCTGAATTCGCGGTGGGACCGCAATATTGCTCCCTTGGGGTTTTGTGAATTCGCGGTGGGACTCCAATGGTGCACCCTTGGGGTTTTGTGAATTCGCGGTGGGTCCCCAATGGTGCACCCTGAGGGTTTTGTGAATTAGGGGTGGAACCACAATGGTGCACCCTTGGGGTTTTGTGAATTCGCGGTGGAACCCCAAAAATGCTCCCTAGGGGTTTTGTGAATTCGCGTTGGGACCCCGATGGTGCACCCTTGGGGTTTTGTTAATTCGCGGTGGGACCCCAATTGTGCACTCTTGGGGTTTTTTGATTTCGCGGTGGGACCCCAATGGTGCACCCTTGGACTTTTGTGAATTCGCGGTGGGACCCCAATGATACACCCTTGGGGTTTTGTGAATTCGCGGTGGGACCCCAATGGTGCACCCTTGGTGTTTTCTGAATTCGCGGCGGGACCACAGTGGTGCACCCTTGGGGTTTTGTGAATAAGCGGTGGGACCCCAATGGTGCACCCTTGGGGTTTTGTGAATTCGCGGTGGGACCCCAATGGCGCACCCTTGGGGTTTTGTGTATTCGCGGTGGGACAGCAATGGTGCACCCTTGGGGTTTTGTGAATTCGCAGTGGGACCCCAATGGTGCACCGTTTGGGTTTTGTGAATACGCAGTGGGACCCCAATGGTGCATTCTTGGGGTTTTCAGAATTCGCGGTGGGACCCCAATGGTGCACCCTTGGGGTTTTGTGAATTCGCGGTGGGACCCCAATGGTGCACCCTTGGGGTTTTGTGAATTCGCGGTGGGACCCCAATGGTGCACCCTTGAGGTTTTGAGAATTCGCGGTGGAACCCCAAAGGTGCTCCCTTGGGGTTTTGTGAATTCGCGTTGTGACCCCGATGGTGCACCCTTGGGGTTTTGTGAATTCGCGGTGGGTCCCCAATGGTGCACCCTAGGGGTTTTGTTAATTGGCGGTGGGACCGCAATTGTGCACTCTTGGGGTTTTTTGATTTCGCGGTGGGACCCCAATGGTGCACCCTTGGGGTTTCGTGAATTGACGGTGGGACCCCAATGGTACACCCTTGGGATTTTGTGAATTCGCGGTGGGACCCAAATGGTGCACCCTTGCGGTTTTGTGAATTCGCGGTGGGACAACAATGGTGCACCCTTGGGGTTTTGTGAATTCGCAGTGGGACCCCAATGGTGCACCGTTGGGGTTTTGTGAATTCGCGGTGGGACCCCAATGGTGCATTCTTGAGGTTTTCTGAAGTCGCGGTGGGACCCCAATGGTGCACCCTTGATGTTTTGTGAATTAGCGCTGGGACCCCAATGGTGCACACTTGGGGTTTTGTGAAATCGCGGTGGGACCGCAATTTTGCTCCCTTGGGGTTTTGTGAATTCGCGGTGGGACCCCAATTGTGCACCCTTGTGGTTTTGTGATTTCGCAGTTGAACCCCAATGGTGCACCCTTGGGGTTTTGTGAATTCGCGGTGGTACCCCAATGGTACACCCTTGGGGTTTTGTGAATTCGCGGTGGGACACCAATGGTGCACCCTTGGGGTTTTGTGAATTCGCGGTGGGACAACAATGGTGCACCCTTGGGGTTTTGTGAATTCGCGGTTGGACCACAATGGTGCACCCTTGGTGTTTTCTGAATTCGCGGCGGGACCCCAGTGGTGCACTCTTGGGGTTTTGTGAATTAGCGGTGGGACCCCAATGGAGCACCCTTGGGGTTTCGTGAATTTGCGGTGGGACCCCAATGGTGCACCCTTGGGGTTTTGGGAATTCGCAGTGGGACCCCAATGGTGCTCCCTTGGGGTTTTGTGAATTCGCGGTGGGACCCCAATGGTGCATTCTTGAGGTTTTCTGAATTCGCGGAGGGACCCCATTGGTGCACCGTTGGGGTATTGTGAATTCGCGGTGGGACCCCAATGGTGCACCCTTGGGGTTTTGTGAATTCGCGGTGGGACCCCAATGGTGCACCCTGAGGGTTTTGAGAATTCGCGGTGGGACAACAATCGTGCACCCTTGGGGTTTTGAGAATTCGCGGTGGGACCCCAATGTTGCACCCTTGGTGTTTTCTGAATTCGCGGCGGGATCCCAGTGGTGCACCCTTGGGGTTTTGTGAATTAGCGGTGGGACCTCAATGGTGCACCCTTGGGGTTTGTGAATTCGAGGTGGGACCCCAATGGTGCACCCTTGGGGTTTGTGAATTCGCGGTGGGACCCCAATGGTGCACCCTTGGGGTTTTGTGTATTCGCAGTGGGACCACAATGGTGCACCCTTGGGGTTTTGTGAATTCTCGGTGGGACCCCAATGGTGCACCCTTGGGGTTTTGTGAATTCGCGGTGGGACCGCAATATTGCTCCGTTGGGGTTTTGTGAATTCGCGGTGGGACCCCAATGGTGCACCCTTGGGGTTTTGTATATTCGTTGTGGGACACCAATGGTGCACCCTTGGGATTTTGTGAATTCGCGGTGGGACCCCAATGGTGCACCCTTGGGGTTTTGTGTATTCGTGCTGGGACACCAATGGTGCACCCTTGGGATTTTGTGAATTCGCGGTGGGACCCCAATGGTGCACCCTTGGGGTTTTGTGTATTCGTGCTGGGACACCAATGGTGCACCCTTTGGGTTTTGTGAATTCGCGGTGGGACCCAAATGGTGCATTCTCGGGGTTTTGTGAATTCGCGGTGGGATCCCAATGGTGCACCCTTGGGGTCTTGTGAATTGGCGGTGGGACCCCAATGGTGCACCCTTTGGGTTTTATGAATTCGCGGTGGGACCCCAATGGTGCAACCTTGGGGTTTTGTGAATTTGCGGCGGGACCCAAATAGTCCACCCTTGGGGTTTTGTGAATTCGCGGTGGGACCCCAATTGTGTACCCTTGTGGTTTTGTGATTTCGCGGTTGAACCCCAATGGTGCACCCTTGGGGTTTTGTGATTTCGCGGTGGGACCCCAATGGTTCACCCTTGGGGTTTTGTGAATTCGCTGTGAGACACCAATGGTGCACCCGTGGGGTTTTGTGAATTCGCGGTGGGACAACAATGGTGCACCCTTGGGGTTTTGAGAATTCTCGGTGGGACCCCAATGTTGCACCATTGGTGTTTTCTGAATTCGCGGCGGGACCCCAGTGGTGCACCCTTGGGGTTTTGTGAGTTAGCGGTGGGACCCCAATGGTGCACCCTTGGGGTTTGTGAATTCGCGGTGGGACCCCAATGGTGCACCCTTGGGGTTTTGTGAATTCGCGTTAGGACCACAATGGTGCATCCTTGGGGTTTTTTTGAATTCGCGGTTGGACCCCAATGGTTCACCCTTGGGGTTTGTGAATTCGCGGTGGGACCCCAATGGTGCACCCTTGGGGTTTTGTGTATTCGCAGTGGGACCCCAATGGTGCACCCTTGGGGTTTTGTTAATTCTCGGTGGGACCCCAATGGTACACCCTTGGGGTTTTGTGAATTCTCGGTGGGACCGCAATGGTGCACCCTTGGGGTTTTGTGAATTCGCGGTGGGACCCCAATGGTGCACCCTTGTGGTTTTGTGAATTCGCGGTGGGACCCCAATGGTGCACGCTGAGGGTTTTGTGAATTTGCGGTGGAACCCCAATGGTGCACCCTAGGGATTTTGTGAATTAGTGGTGGAACCCCAAAAGTGCTCCCTTGGGGTTTTGTGAATTCGCGTTAGGACCCCAATGGTGCACACTTGGGGTTTTGTGAATTCGCGGTTTTTACCCCAATTGTGCACTCTTGGGGTTTTTTGATTTCGCGGTGGGACTCCAATGGTGCACCCTTGGGCTTTTGTGAATTCGCGGTGGGACCCCAATGATGCACCCTTGGGGTTTTGTGAATTCGCTGTGGGACCCCAATGGTGCACCCTTGGGTTTTGGTAATTCGCGGTGGGACCCTATTGTGCACCCTTGGGGTTTTGTGTATTCGCGGTGGGACCCCAATGGTTCACCCTTGGGGTTTTGTGAATTCGCGGCGGGACCCCAGTGGTGCACCCTTGGGGTTATGTGAATTCGCGGTGGGACACCAATGGTGCACCATTGGGGTTTTGTGAATTCGCGGTGGGACACCAATGGTGCACCCTTGGGGTTTTGTGAATTCGCGGTGGGACACCAATGGTGCATTCTTGGGGTTTTGTGAATTCTCTGTGTGACACCAATGGTGCACCCTTGGGGTTTTGTCAATTCGTGGTGGGACCCCAACGGTGCATTCTTGAGGTTTTCTGAATTCGCGGTGGGACCGCAATATTGCTCCCTTGGGGTTTTGTGAATTCGCGGTGGGACTCCAATGGTGCACCCTTGGGGTTTTGTGAATTCGCGGTGGGTCCCCAATGGTGCACCCTGAGGGTTTTGTGAATTAGGGGTGGAACCACAATGGTGCACCCTTGGGGTTTTGTGAATTCGCGGTGGAACCCCAAAAATGCTCCCTAGGGGTTTTGTGAATTCGCGTTGGGGCCCCGATGGTGCACCCTTGGGGTTTTGTTAATTCGCGGTGGGACCCCAATTGTGCACTCTTGGGGTTTTTTGATTTCGCGGTGGGACCCCAATGGTGCACCCTTGGACTTTTGTGAATTCGCGGTGGGACCCCAATGATGCACCCTTGGGGTTTTGTGAATTCGCGGTGGGACCCCAATGGTGCACCCTTGGGGTTTGTGAATTCGCGGTGGGACCCCAATGGTGCACCCTTGGGGTTTTGTGTATTCGCAGTGGGACCACAATGGTGCACCCTTGGGGTTTTGTGAATTCTCGGTGGGACCCCAATGGTGCACCCTTGGGGTTTTGTGAATTCGCGGTGGGACCGCAATATTGCTCCGTTGGGGTTTTGTGAATTCGCGGTGGGACCCCAATGGTGCACCCTTGGGGTTTTGTATATTCGTTGTGGGACACCAATGGTGCACCCTTGGGATTTTGTGAATTCGCGGTGGGACCCCAATGGTGCACCCTTGGGGTTTTGTGTATTCGTGCTGGGACACCAATGGTGCACCCTTGGGATTTTGTGAATTCGCGGTGGGACCCCAATGGTGCACCCTTGGGGTTTTGTGTATTCGTGCTGGGACACCAATGGTGCACCCTTTGGGTTTTGTGAATTCGCGGTGGGACCCAAATGGTGCATTCTCGGGGTTTTGTGAATTCGCGGTGGGATCCCAATGGTGCACCCTTGGGGTCTTGTGAATTGGCGGTGGGACCCCAATGGTGCACCCTTTGGGTTTTATGAATTCGCGGTGGGACCCCAATGGTGCAACCTTGGGGTTTTGTGAATTTGCGGCGGGACCCAAATAGTCCACCCTTGGGGTTTTGTGAATTCGCGGTGGGACCCCAATTGTGTACCCTTGTGGTTTTGTGATTTCGCGGTTGAACCCCAATGGTGCACCCTTGGGGTTTTGTGATTTCGCGGTGGGACCCCAATGGTTCACCCTTGGGGTTTTGTGAATTCGCTGTGAGACACCAATGGTGCACCCGTGGGGTTTTGTGAATTCGCGGTGGGACAACAATGGTGCACCCTTGGGGTTTTGAGAATTCTCGGTGGGACCCCAATGTTGCACCATTGGTGTTTTCTGAATTCGCGGCGGGACCCCAGTGGTGCACCCTTGGGGTTTTGTGAGTTAGCGGTGGGACCCCAATGGTGCACCCTTGGGGTTTGTGAATTCGCGGTGGGACCCCAATGGTGCACCCTTGGGGTTTTGTGAATTCGCGTTAGGACCACAATGGTGCATCCTTGGGGTTTTTTTGAATTCGCGGTTGGATCCCAATGGTTCACCCTTGGGGTTTGTGAATTCGCGGTGGGACCCCAATGGTGCACCCTTGGGGTTTTGTGTATTCGCAGTGGGACCCCAAAGGTGCACCCTTGGGGTTTTGTTAATTCTCGGTGGGACCCCAATGGTACACCCTTGGGGTTTTGTGAATTCTCGGTGGGACCGCAATGGTGCACCCTTGGGGTTTTGTGAATTCGCGGTGGGACCCCAATGGTGCACCCTTGTGGTTTTGTGAATTCGCGGTGGGACCCCAATGGTGCACGCTGAGGGTTTTGTGAATTCGCGGTGGAACCCCAATGGTGCACCCTTGGGATTTTGTGAATTAGTGGTGGAACCCCTAAAGTGCTCCCTTGGGGTTTTGTGAATTCGCGTTAGGACCCCGATGGTGCATCCTTGGGGTTTTTTGAATTCGCGTTGGGACCCCAATGGTGCACACTTGGGGTTTTGTGATTTCGCGGTTTTTACCCCAATTGTGCACTCTTGGGGTTTTTTGATTTCGCGGTGGGACTCCAATGGTGCACCCTTGGGCTTTTGTGAATTCGCGGTGGGACCCCAATGATGCACCCTTGGGGTTTTGTGAATTCGCTGTGGGACCCCAATGGTGCACCCTTGGGTTTTGGTAATTCGCGGTGGGACCCTATTGTGCACCCTTGGGGTTTTGTGTATTCGCGGTGGGACCCCAATGGTTCACCCTTGGGGTTTTGTGAATTCGCGGCGGGACCCCAGTGGTGCACCCTTGGGGTTATGTGAATTCGCGGTGGGACACCAATGGTGCACCATTGGGGTTTTGTGAATTCGCGGTGGGACACCAATGGTGCACCCTTGGGGTTTTGTGAATTCGCGGTGGGACACCAATGGTGCATTCTTGGGGTTTTGTGAATTCTCTGTGGGACACCAATGGTGCACCCTTGGGGTTTTGTCAATTCGTGGTGGGACCCCAACGGTGCATTCTTGAGGTTTTCTGAATTCGCGGTGGGACCGCAATATTGCTCCCTTGGGGTTTTGTGAATTCGCGGTGGGACTCCAATGGTGCACCCTTGGGGTTTTGTGAATTCGCGGTGGGTCCCCAATGGTGCACCCTGAGGGTTTTGTGAATTAGGGGTGGAACCACAATGGTGCACCCTTGGGGTTTTGTGAATTCGCGGTGGAACCCCAAAAATGCTCCCTAGGGGTTTTGTGAATTCGCGTTGGGGCCCCGATGGTGCACCCTTGGGGTTTTGTTAATTCGCGGTGGGACCCCAATTGTGCACTCTTGGGGTTTTTTGATTTCGCGGTGGGACCCGAATGGTGCACCCTTGGACTTTTGTGAATTCGCGGTGGGACCCCAATGATGCACCCTAGGGGTTTTGTGAATTCGCGGTGGGACCCCAATGGTGCACCCTTGGTGTTTTCTGAATTCGCGGCGGGACCCCAGTGGTGCACCCTTGGGGTTTTGTGAATAAGCGGTGGGACCCCAATGGTGCACCCTTGGGGTTTTGTGAATTCGCGGAGGGACCCCAATGGCGCACCCTTGGGGTTTTGTGTATTCGCGGTGGGACAGCAATGGTGCACCCTTGGGGTTTTGTGAATTCGCAGTGGGACCCCAATGGTGCACCGTTTGGGTTTTGTGAATACGCAGTGGGACCCCAATGGTGCATTCTTGGGGTTTTCTGAATTCGCGGTGGGACCCCAATGGTGCACCCTTGGGGTTTTGTGAATTCGCGGTGGGACCCCAATGGTGCACCCTTGGGGTTTTGTCAATTCGCGGTGGGACCCCAATGGTGCACCCTGAGGGTTTTGTGAATTCGCGGTGGAACCCCAATGGTGCATCCATGGGGTTTTGTGAATTAGGGGTGGAACCACAATGGTGCACCCTTGAGGTTTTGAGAATTCGCGGTGGAACCCCAAAGGTGCTCCCTTGGGGTTTTGTGAATTCGCGTTGTGACCCCGATGGTGCACCCTTGGGGTTTTGTGAATTCGCGGTGGGTCCCCAATGGTGCACCCTAGGGGTTTTGTTTTTTCGCGGTGGGACCGCAATTGTGCACTCTTGGGGTTTTTTGATTTCGCGGTGGGACCCCAATGGTGCACCCTTGGGGTTTCGTGAATTGACGGTGGGACCCCAATGGTACACCCTTGGGATTTTGTGAATTCGCGGTGGGACCCCAATGGTGCACCCTTGCGGTTTTGTGAATTCGCGGTGGGACAACAATGGTGCACCCTTGGGGTTTTGTGAATTCGCAGTGGGACCCCAATGGTGCACCGTTGGGGTTTTGTGAATTCGCGGTGGGACCCCAATGGTGCATTCTTGAGGTTTTCTGAAGTCGCGGTGGGACCCCAATGGTGCACCCTTGAGGTTTTGTGAATTAGCGCTGGGACCCCAATGGTGCACACTTGGGGTTTTGTGAAATCGCGGTGGGACCGCAATTTTGCTCCCTTGGGGTTTTGTGAATTCGCGGTGGGACCCCAATGGTGCACCCTTGGGGTTTTGTGAATTCGCGGTGGGACCCAAATGGTGCACCCTGAGGGTTTTGTGAATTCGCGGTGGAACCCCAATGGTGCACCCTTGGGGTTTTGAGAATTAGGGGTTGAACCACAATGGTGCACCCTTGGGGTTTTGTGAATTCGCGGTGGAACCCCAAAGGTGCTCCCTTGGGGTGTAGTGAATTCGCGTTGGGACCCCGATGGTGAACCCTTGGGGTTTTGTTAATTCGCTGTGGGACCCCAATTGTGCACTCTTGGGGTTTTTTGATTTCGCGGTGGGACACCAATGGTGCACCCTTGGGCTTTTGTAGTTCGCGGTGGGACCCCAATCATGCACCCTTGGGGTTTTTTGAATTCGCAGTGGGACCCCATTGGTGCACCCTTGGTGTTTTCTGAATTCGCGGCGGGACCCCAGTGGTGCACACTTGGGGTTTTGTGAATTAGCGGTGGGACCCCAATGGTGCACCCTTGGGGTTTGGTGAATTCGCGGTGGGACACCAATGGTGCACCCTTGGGTTTTTTGAATTCGCAGTAGGACCCCCATGGAGCACCCTTGGGGTTTTGTGAATTCGAGGAGGGACCCCAATGGAGCATTCTTGGGGTTTTCTGTATTCGCGGTGGGAAACAATGTTGCACCCTTGGGGTTTTGTGAATTCGCGGTAGGACACCAATGGTGCACCCTTGGGGTTTTGTGAATTCGTTGTGGGACCGCAATATTGCTCCCTTGGGGTTTTGTCAATTCGCGGTGGGACCCCAATGGGGCACCCTGAGGGTTTTGTGAATTCGCGGTGGAACCCCAATGGTGCACCCTTGGTGTTTTGTGAATTTGGGGTGGAACCACAATGGTACACCCTTGGGGTTTTGTGAATTCGCGGTGGAACCCCATAGGTGCTCTTTTGGGGTTTTGTGAATTCGCGTTGGGACCATGATGGTGCACCCTAGGGGTTTTGTGAATTCGCAGTGGGACCCCAATGGTGCACCCTGGGGGTTTTGTTAATTCGCGGTGGGACCACAATTGTGCACTCTTGGGGTTTTTTGATTTCGCGGTGGGACCCCAATGGTGCACCCTTGGGCTTTTGTGAATTCGCGGTGGGACCCCAATGATGCACCCTTGGGGTTTTGTGAATTCGCGATGGGACCCCAATTGTGTACCCTTGGGGTTGATTGAATTCGCGGTGGGACCCCAATGGTGCACCCTTGGAGTTTTTTGAATTCGCGATAGAACCCCAATTGTGCACCCTCGGGGTTTTTTCAATTCGCGGTGGGACCCCAATGGTGCACCCTTGGGGTTTTATGAATTCGCGGTGGGGCCCCAATGGTGCACCCTTGGGGTTTTGTGAATTTGCGGCGGGACCCAAATAGTGCACCCTTGGGGTTTTGTAAATTCGCGGTGGGACCCCAATTGTGCACCCTTGTGGTTTTGTGATTTCACAGTGGGACCCCAATTGTGCACAATTGGGGTTTTGTGAATTCGCGGTGGTACCCCAATGGAGCACCGTTGGGGTTTTGTGAATTTGCGGTGGGACCCCAATGGTGCAACCCTGGGGATTTGTGAATTCGCAGTGGGACCCCAATTGTGCACACTTGGGGTTTTGTGAATTCGCGGTGGGACCCCAATGGTGCACCCTTGGGGTTTTGTGAATGCGCAGTGGGACCCCTATGGTGCACCCTTGGGGCCTTGTGAATTCGCGGAGGGACCCCGATGGCGCACCCTTGGGGTTTTGTGAATTCTCTGTGGGACCCCAATTTTGCACCCTTGGGGTTTTGTGAATTCGCAGTGGGACCCCAATGGTGCACCCTTTGGGTTTGGGTGAATTCGCGATGGGACCCCAATGGTGCACCCATGGGGGTTTGTGAATTCGCGGTTGGACCCAAATGGTGCACCCTTGGGGTTTTGTGATTTCGCGGTGGGACCCCAAAGGTGCACCCTTGGGGTTTTGTGAATTCGCGGTGGGACTGCAATAGAGCACCCTTGGCGTTTTGTGAATTCGCATTGGGACCCCAATGGTGCAGCCTTGGGGTTTTGTGAATTCGCGATGGGACACCAATGGTGCACCCTTGGGGTTTTTTGAATTAGGGGTGGAACCCCAATGGTGCATGCTTGGGGTTTTTTGATGTCGTGGTGGGACCGCAATTGTACACCCTTGGGGTTTTGTGAATTAGGGGTGGAACCCCAATGGTGCACCCTTTGAGTTTTGCTAATTCGCGGTGGAACCCCAATTGTGCACCCTTGGGGTTTTTTGATGTCGCGGTGGAACCCAAATGGTGCACCCTTGGAGTTTTGTGAATTCGTGGTGGGATCCCAATGGTGCACCCTTGGGGTTTTGTGAATTCGCGTTTGGGATCCCAATTGTGCACCCTTGGGGTTTTCTTTATTCGCAGTGGGACCCCAATGGTGCACGTTTGGGGTTTTGTTAATTCGCGGTGGGACCCCAATTGTGCTGGTCCCACCGCGAATTCACGAAACCCCAAGGATGCACCATTGGGGTCCCACCGCGAAATCACAAAACCACAAGGGTGCACAATTGGGGTCCAATGGTACACCCTTGGGGTTTTGTGAATTCGCGGTGGGACCCCAATAGTGCACCCTTGGGGTTTTGTGATTTCGCGGTGGGACAACAATAATGCACACTTGGGGTTTTGTGAATTCGCGGTGGGACCCCAATGGTGCACTATTGGGGTTTTGTGAATTCGCGGTGGGACCCCAATGGAGCACCCTTGGGGTTCTGTGAATTCGCGGTTTGACCCCATTGGTGCACCCTTGGGGTTTTGTGAATTCGCGTTGGGACCCCAATGGTGCACCCTTGGGGTTTTGTGAATTCGCTTAGGTACCCCAATGGTTCACCCTTGGGGTTTTGTGAATTCGCGATGGAACCCCAATGGTGCACCCTTGCGGTTCGTTGAATTCGCGGTGGGACCCCAATGGTGCACCCTTGGGGTTTTGTGAATTGGCAGTGGGACCCCAATGGTGCACCCTTGGGGTTTTGTGAATTGGCAGTGGGACCCCAATGGTACACCCTTGGGGTTTTGTGAATTCTCGGTGGGACCGCAATGGTGCACCCTTGGGGTTTTGTGAATTCGCGGTGGGACCCCAATGGTGCACCCTTGTGGTTTTGTGAATTCGCGGTGGGACCCCAATGGTGCACGCTGAGGGTTTTGTGAATTTGCGGTGGAACCCCAATGGTGCACCCTTGGGATTTTGTGAATTAGTGGTGGAACCCCAAAAGTGCTCCCTTGGTGTTTTGTGAATTCGCGTTAGGACCCCGATGGTGCATCCTTGGGGTTTTTTGAATTCGCGTTGGGACCCCAATGGTGCACACTTGGGGTTTTGTGAATTCGCGGTTTTTACCCCAATTGTGCACTCTTGGGGTTTTTTGATTTCGCGGTGGGACTCCAATGGTGCACCCTTGGGCTTTTGTGAATTCGCGGTGGGACCCCAATGATGCACCCTTGGGGTTTTGTGAATTCGCTGTGGGACCCCAATGGTGCACCCTTGGGTTTTGGTAATTCGCGGTGGGACCCTATTGTGCACCCTTGGGGTTTTGTGTATTCGCGGTGGGACCCCAATGGTTCACCCTTGGGGTTTTGTGAATTCGCGGCGGGACCCCAGTGGTGCACCCTTGGGGTTATGCGAATTCGCGGTGGGACACCAATGGTGCACCATTGGGGTTTTGTGAATTCGCGGTGGGACACCAATGGTGCACCCTTGGGGTTTTGTGAATTCGCGGTGGGACACCAATGGTGCATTCTTGGGGTTTTGTGAATTCTCTGTGTGACACCAATGGTGCACCCTTGGGGTTTTGTCAATTCGTGGTGGGACCCCAACGGTGCATTATTGAGGTTTTCTGAATTCGCGGTGGGACCGCAATATTGCTCCCTTGGGGTTTTGTGAATTCGCGGTGGGACTCCAATGGTGCACCCTTGGGGTTTTGTGAATTCGCAGTGGGTCCCCAATGGTGCACCCTGAGGGTTTTGTGAATTAGGGGTGGAACCACAATGGTGCACCCTTGGGGTTTTGTGAATTCGCGGTGGAACCCCAAAAATGCTCCCTAGGGGTTTTGTGAATTCGCGTTGGGGCCCCGATGGTGCACCCTTGGGGTTTTGTTAATTCGCGGTGGGACCCCAATTGTGCACTCTTGGGGTTTTTTGATTTCGCGGTGGGACCCCAATGGTGCACCCTTGGACTTTTGTGAATTCGCGGTGGGACCCCAATGATGCACCCTTGGGGTTTTGTGAATTCGCGGTGGGACCCCAATGGTGCACCCTTGGGGTTTGTGAATTCGCGGTGGGACCCCAATGGTGCACCCTTGGGGTTTTGTGTATTCGCAGTGGGACCACAATGGTGCACCCTTGGGGTTTTGTGAATTCTCGGTGGGACCCCAATGGTGCACCCTTGGGGTTTTGTGAATTCGCGGTGGGACCGCAATATTGCTCCGTTGGGGTTTTGTGAATTCGCGGTGGGACCCCAATGGTGCACCCTTGGGGTTTTGTATATTCGTTGTGGGACACCAATGGTGCACCCTTGGGATTTTGTGAATTCGCGGTGGGACCCCAATGGTGCACCCTTGGGGTTTTGTGTATTCGTGCTGGGACACCAATGGTGCACCCTTGGGATTTTGTGAATTCGCGGTGGGACCCCAATGGTGCACCCTTGGGGTTTTGTGTATTCGTGCTGGGACACCAATGGTGCACCCTTTGGGTTTTGTGAATTCGCGGTGGGACCCAAATGGTGCATTCTCGGGGTTTTGTGAATTCGCGGTGGGATCCCAATGGTGCACCCTTGGGGTCTTGTGAATTGGCGGTGGGACCCCAATGGTGCACCCTTTGGGTTTTATGAATTCGCGGTGGGACCCCAATGGTGCAACCTTGGGGTTTTGTGAATTTGCGGCGGGACCCAAATAGTCCACCCTTGGGGTTTTGTGAATTCGCGGTGGGACCCCAATTGTGTACCCTTGTGGTTTTGTGATTTCGCGGTTGAACCCCAATGGTGCACCCTTGGGGTTTTGTGATTTCGCGGTGGGACCCCAATGGTTCACCCTTGGGGTTTTGTGAATTCGCTGTGAGACACCAATGGTGCACCCGTGGGGTTTTGTGAATTCGCGGTGGGACAACAATGGTGCACCCTTGGGGTTTTGAGAATTCTCGGTGGGACCCCAATGTTGCACCATTGGTGTTTTCTGAATTCGCGGCGGGACCCCAGTGGTGCACCCTTGGGGTTTTGTGAGTTAGCGGTGGGACCCCAATGGTGCACCCTTGGGGTTTGTGAATTCGCGGTGGGACCCCAATGGTGCACCCTTGGGGTTTTGTGAATTCGCGTTAGGACCACAATGGTGCATCCTTGGGGTTTTTTTGAATTCGCGGTTGGATCCCAATGGTTCACCCTTGGGGTTTGTGAATTCGCGGTGGGACCCCAATGGTGCACCCTTGGGGTTTTGTGTATTCGCAGTGGGACCCCAATGGTGCACCCTTGGGGTTTTGTTAATTCTCGGTGGGACCCCAATGGTACACCCTTGGGGTTTTGTGAATTCTCGGTGGGACCGCAATGGTGCACCCTTGGGGTTTTGTGAATTCGCGGTGGGACCCCAATGGTGCACCCTTGTGGTTTTGTGAATTCGCGGTGGGACCCCAATGGTGCACGCTGAGGGTTTTGTGAATTCGCGGTGGAACCCCAATGGTGCACCCTTGGGATTTTGTGAATTAGTGGTGGAACCCCAAAAGTGCTCCCTTGGGGTTTTGTGAATTCGCGTTAGGACCCCGATGGTGCATCCTTGGGGTTTTTTGAATTCGCGTTGGGACCCCAATGGTGCACACTTGGGGTTTTGTGAATTCGCGGTTTTTACCCCAATTGTGCACTCTTGGGGTTTTTTGATTTCGCGGTGGGACTCCAATGGTGCACCCTTGGGCTTTTGTGAATTCGCGGTGGGACCCCAATGATGCACCCTTGGGGTTTTGTGAATTCGCTGTGGGACCCCAATGGTGCACCCTTGGGTTTTGGTAATTCGCGGTGGGACCCTATTGTGCACCCTTGGGGTTTTGTGTATTCGCGGTGGGACCCCAATGGTTCACCCTTGGGGTTTTGTGAATTCGCGGCGGGACCCCAGTGGTGCACCCTTGGGGTTATGTGAATTCGCGGTGGGACACCAATGGTGCACCATTGGGGTTTTGTGAATTCGCGGTGGGACACCAATGGTGCACCCTTGGGGTTTTGTGAATTCGCGGTGGGACACCAATGGTGCATTCTTGGGGTTTTGTGAATTCTCTGTGGGACACCAATGGTGCACCCTTGGGGTTTTGTCAATTCGTGGTGGGACCCCAACGGTGCATTCTTGAGGTTTTCTGAATTCGCGGTGGGACCGCAATATTGCTCCCTTGGGGTTTTGTGAATTTGCGGTGGGACTCCAATGGTGCACCCTTGGGGTTTTGTGAATTCGCGGTGGGTCCCCAATGGTGCACCCTGAGGGTTTTGTGAATTAGGGGTGGAACCACAATGGTGCACCCTTGGGGTTTTGTGAATTCGCGGTGGAACCCCAAAAATGCTCCCTAGGGGTTTTGTGAATTCGCGTTGGGGCCCCGATGGTGCACCCTTGGGGTTTTGTTAATTCGCGGTGGGACCCCAATTGTGCACTCTTGGGGTTTTTTGATTTCACGGTGGGACCCCAATGGTGCACCCTTGGACTTTTGTGAATTCGCGGTGGGACCCCAATGATGCACCCTAGGGGTTTTGTGAATTCGCGGTGGGACCCCAATGGTGCACCCTTGGTGTTTTCTGAATTCGCGGCGGGACCCCAGTGGTGCACCCTTGGGGTTTTGTGAATAAGCGGTGGGACCCCAATGGTGCACCCTTGGGGTTTTGTGAATTCGCGGTGGGACAGCAATGGTGCACCCTTGGGGTTTTGTGAATTCGCAGTGGGACCCCAATGGTGCACCGTTTGGGTTTTGTGAATACGCAGTGGGACCCCAATGGTGCATTCTTGGGGTTTTCTGAATTCGCGGTGGGACCCCAATGGTGCACCCTTGGGGTTTTGTGAATTCGCGGTGGGACCCCAATGGTGCACCCTAGGGGTTTTGTCAATTCGCGGTGGGACCCCAATGGTGCACCCTGAGGGTTTTGTGAATTCGCGGTGGAACCCCAATGGTGCATCCATGGGGTTTTGTGAATTAGGGGTGGAACCACAATGGTGCACCCTTGAGGTTTTGAGAATTCGCGGTGGAACCCCAAAGGTGCTCCCTTGGGGTTTTGTGAATTCGCGTTGTGACCCCGATGGTGCACCCTTGGGGTTTTGTGAATTCGCGGTGGGTCCCCAATGGTGCACCCTAGGGGTTTTGTTAATTCGCGGTGGGACCGCAATTGTGCACTCTTGGGGTTTTTTGATTTCGCGGTGGGACCCCAATGGTGCACCCTTGGGGTTTCGTGAATTGACGGTGGGACCCCAATGGTACACCCTTGGGATTTTGTGAATTCGCGGTGGGACCCCAATGGTGCACCCTTGCGGTTTTGTGAATTCGCGGTGGGACAACAATGGTGCACCCTTGGGGTTTTGTGAATTCGCAGTGGGACCCCAATGGTGCACCGTTGGGGTTTTGTGAATTCGCGGTGGGACCCCAATGGTGCATTCTTGAGGTTTTCTGAAGTCGCGGTGGGACCCCAATGGTGCACCCTTGAGGTTTTTTGAATTAGCGCTGGGACCCCAATGGTGCACACTTGGGGTTTTGTGAAATCGCGGTGGGACCGCAATTTTGCTCCCTTGGGGTTTTGTGAATTCGCGGTGGGACCCCAATGGTGCACCCTTGGGGTTTTGTGAATTCGCGGTGGGACCCAAATGGTGCACCCTGAGGGTTTTGTGAATTCGCGGTGGAACCCCAATGGTGCACCCTTGGGGTTTTGAGAATTAGGGGTTGAACCACAATGGTGCACCCTTGGGGTTTTGTGAATTCGCGGTGGAACCCCAAAGGTGCTCCCTTGGGGTGTAGTGAATTCGCGTTGGGACCCCGATGGTGAACCCTTGGGGTTTTGTTAATTCGCTGTGGGACCCCAATTGTGCACTCTTGGGGTTTTTTGATTTCGCGGTGGGACACCAATGGTGCACCCTTGGGCTTTTGTAGTTCGCGGTGGGACCCCAATCATGCACCCTTGGGGTTTTTTGAATTCGCAGTGGGACCCCATTGGTGCACCCTTGGTGTTTTCTGAATTCGCGGCGGGACCCCAGTGGTGCACACTTGGGGTTTTGTGAATTAGCGGTGGGACCCCAATGGTGCACCCTTGGGGTTTGGTGAATTCGCGGTGGGACACCAATGGTGCACCCTTGGGTTTTTTGAATTCGCAGTGGGACCCCCATGGAGCACCCTTGGGGTTTTGTGAATTCGAGGAGGGACCCCAATGGAGCATTCTTGGGGTTTTCTGTATTCGCGGTGGGAAACAATGTTGCACCCTTGGGGTTTTGTGAATTCGCGGTAGGACACCAATGGTGCACCCTTGGGGTTTTGTGAATTCGTTGTGGGACCGCAATATTGCTCCCTTGGGGTTTTGTCAATTCGCGGTGGGACCCCAATGGGGCACCCTGAGGGTTTTGTGAATTCGCGGTGGAACCCCAATGGTGCACCCTTGGTGTTTTGTGAATTTGGGGTGGAACCACAATGGTACACCCTTGGGGTTTTGTGAATTCGCGGTGGAACCCCATAGGTGCTCTTTTGGGGTTTTGTGAATTCGCATTGGGACCATGATGGTGCACCCTAGGGGTTTTGTGAATTCGCAGTGGGACCCCAATGGTGCACCCTGGGGGTTTTGTTAATTCGCGGTGGGACCACAATTGTGCACTCTTGGGGTTTTTTGATTTCGCGGTGGGACCCCAATGGTGCACCCTTGGGCTTTTGTGAATTCGCGGTGGGACCCCAATGATGCACCCTTGGGGTTTTGTGAATTCGCGATGGGACCCCAATTGTGTACCCTTGGGGTTGATTGAAGTCGCGGTGGGACCCCAATGGTGCACCCTTGGAGTTTTTTGAATTCGCGATAGAACCCCAATTGTGCACCCTCGGGGTTTTTTCAATTCGCGGTGGGACCCCAATGGTGCACCCTTGGGGTTTTATGAATTCGCGGTGGGGCCCCAATGGTGCACCCTTGGGGTTTTGTGAATTTGCGGCGGGACCCAAATAGTGCACCCTTGGGGTTTTGTAAATTCGCGGTGGGACCCCAATTGTGCACCCTTGTGGTTTTGTGATTTCACAGTGGGACCCCAATTGTGCACAATTGGGGTTTTGTGAATTCGCGGTGGTACCCCAATGGAGCACCGTTGGGGTTTTGTGAATTTGCGGTGGGACCCCAATGGTGCAACCCTGGGGATTTGTGAATTCGCAGTGGGACCCCAATTGTGCACACTTGGGGTTTTGTGAATTCGCGGTGGGACCCCAATGGTGCACCCTTGGGGTTTTGTGAATGCGCAGTGGGACCCCTATGGTGCACCCTTGGGGCCTTGTGAATTCGCGGAGGGACCCCGATGGCGCACCCTTGGGGTTTTGTGAATTCTCTGTGGGACCCCAATTTTGCACCCTTGGGGTTTTGTGAATTCGCAGTGGGACCCCAATGGTGCACCCTTTGGGTTTGGGTGAATTCGCGATGGGACCCCAATGGTGCACCCATGGGGGTTTGTGAATTCGCGGTTGGACCCAAATGGTGCACCCTTGGGGTTTTGTGATTTCGCGGTGGGACCCCAAAGGTGCACCCTTGGGGTTTTGTGAATTCGCGGTGGGACTGCAATAGAGCACCCTTGGCGTTTTGTGAATTCGCATTGGGACCCCAATGGTGCAGCCTTGGGGTTTTGTGAATTCGCGATGGGACACCAATGGTGCACCCTTGGGGTTTTGTGAATTAGGGGTGGAACCCCAATGGTGCATGCTTGGGGTTTTTTGATGTCGTGGTGGGACCGCAATTGTGCACCCTTGGGGTTTTGTGAATTAGGGGTGGAACCCCAATGGTGCACCCTTGGAGTTTTGCTAATTCGCGGTGGAACCCCAATTGTGCACCCTTGGGGTTTTTTGATGTCGCGGTGGAACCCAAATGGTGCACCCTTGGAGTTTTGTGAATTCGTGGTGGGATCCCAATGGTGCACCCTTGGGGTTTTGTGAATTCGCGTTTGGGATCCCAATTGTGCACCCTTGGGGTTTTCTTTATTCGCAGTGGGACCCCAATGGTGCACGTTTGGGGTTTTGTTAATTCGCGGTGGGACCCCAATTGTGCTGGTCCCACCGCGAATTCACGAAACCCCAAGGATGCACCATTGGGGTCCCACCGCGAAATCACAAAACCACAAGGGTGCACAATTGGGGTCCAATGGTACACCCTTGGGGTTTTGTGAATTCGCGGTGGGACCCCAATAGTGCACCCTTGGGGTTTTGTGATTTCGCGGTGGGACAACAATAATGCACACTTGGGGTTTTGTGAATTCGCGGTGGGACCCCAATGGTGCACTATTGGGGTTTTGTGAATTCGCGGTGGGACCCCAATGGAGCACCCTTGGGGTTCTGTGAATTCGCGGTTTGACCCCATTGGTGCACCCTTGGGGTTTAGTGAATTCGCGTTGGGACCCCAATGGTGCACCCTTGGGGTTTTGTGAATTCGCTTAGGTACCCCAATGGTTCACCCTTGGGGTTTTGTGAATTCGCGATGGAACCCCAATGGTGCACCCTTGCGGTTCGTTGAATTCGCGGTGGGACCCCAATGGTGCACCCTTGGGGTTTTGTGAATTGGCAGTGGGACCCCAATGGTGCACCCTGGGGATTTGTGAATTCGCGGTGGGACCCCAATGGTGCATCCATTCGGTTTTGTGTAGTCGTTGTTGGACCCCAATGGTGCACCCTTGGGTTTTGTGAATTCGCGGTGGGAACCCAATGGTGCACCATTGGGGTTTTGTGAATTCGCGGTGGGAACCCAATTGTGCACCCCCGGGGATTTGTGAATTCGCGGTGGGACCCCAATGGTGCACTATTGGGGTTTTGTGAATTCGCGGTGGCACCCCAATGGAGCACCGTTGGGGTTTTGTGAATTCGCGGTGGGACCCCAATGGTGCACCCCTGGGGATTTGTGAATTCGCGGTGGGACCCCAATGGTGCACACTTGGGGTTTTGTGAATTCGCGGTGGGACCCCTATGGTGAACCCTTGGGGTCTTGTGAATTCGCGGAGGGACCCCGACGGTGCACCCTTGGGGTTTTTTGAATTCTCTGTGGGACCCCAATGGTGCACCCTTGGGGTTTTGTGAATTCGCAGTGGGACCCCAATGGTGCACACTTTGGGTTTGGGTGAATTCGCGATGGGACCCCAATGGTGTACCCATGGGGGTTTGTGTATTCGCGGTTGGACCCCAATTGTGCACCCTTGGGGTTTTGTGAATTCGCGGTGGGACCCCAAAGGTGCACCCTTGGGGTTTTGTGAATTCGCGGTGGGACTGCAATAGAGCACCCTTGGCGTTTCGTGAATTCGCGTTGGGACCCCAATGGTGCAGCGTTGGGGTTTTGTGAATTCGCGATAGGACACCAATGGTGCACCCTTGGGGTTTTGTGAATTAGGGGTGGAACCCAAATGGTGCACCCTATGGGTTTTTTGATGTCGTGGTAGGACAGCAATTGTGCACCCTTGGGGTTTTGTGAATTAGGGGTGGAACCCCAATGGTGCACCCTTGGGGTTTTGCTAATTCGCGGTGGAACCCCAATGGTGCACCCTTGGGGTTTTTTGATGTCGCGGTGGAACCCAAATGGTGCGCCCTTGGAGTTTTGTGAATTCGTGGTGGGACCCCAATGGTGCACCCTTGGGGTTTTGTGAATTCGCGTTTGGGATCCCAATTGTGCACCCTTGGGGTTTTCTTAATTCGCAGTGGGACCCCAATGGTGCACCCTTGGGGTTTTGTTAATTCGCGGTGGGACCCCAATTGTGCTGGTCCCACCGCGAATTCACGAAACCCCAAGGATGCACCATTGGGGTCCCACCGCGAAATCGCAAAACCACAAGGGTGCACAATTGGGGTCCAATGGTACACCCTTGTGGTTTTGTGAATTCGCTTAGGTACCCCAATGGTGCACCCTTGGGGTTTTGTGAATTCGCGATGGAACCCCAATGGTGCACCCTTGCGGTTCTGTGAATTCGCGGTGGGACCCCAATAGTGCACCCTTGGGGTTTTGTTAATTGGCAGTGGGACCCCAATGGTGCACCCTGGGGATTTGTGAATTCGCGGTGGGACCCCAATGGTGCATCCATTCGGTTTTGTGAATTCGCTGTGGGACCCCAATGGTGCACCCTTGGGGTTTTGTGAATTCGCGGTGGGAACCCAATGGTGCACCCTTGGGGTTTTGTGAATTCGCGGTTGGGATCCCAATTGTGCACCCTTTGGGTTTTCTTAATTCGCAGTGGGACCCCAATGGTGCACCTTTGGGGTTTTGTTAATTCGCGGTGGGACCCCAATTGTGCTGGTTCCACCGCGAATTCACGAAACCCCAAGGGTGCACCATTGGGGTCCCACCGCGAAATCACAAAACCACAAGGGTGCACAATTGGGGTCCAATGGTACACCTTTGGGGTTTTGTGAATTCGCGGTGGGACCCCAATGGTGCACCCTTGGGGTTTTGTGAATTTGCGGTGGGACAACAATGGTGCACCCTTGGGGTTTTGTGTATTTGCGGTGGGACCCAAATGGTGCACCATTGGTGTTTTCTGTATTCGCCGCGGGACCACAGTGGTGCACCTTTGGGGTTTTGTGAATTCGCGGTGGGACCAAAATGGTGCACCATTTGGGGTTTTGTGAATTCGCGGTGGGACACCAATGGTGCACCCTTGGGGTTTTGTGAATTCGCAGTGGGACCCCAATTGTGCACTCTTGTGGTTTTTTTAATTCGCGGTTTGACCCCAATGGTGCACCCTTGGCGTTTTGTGAATTCGCGGTAAGACTCCAATTGTGCACCCTTGAGGTTTTTTGAATTCGTGGTGGGACCCCAATTGTGCACCCTTGTGGTTTTTTTAATTCGCGGTTTGACCCCAATGGTGCACCCTTGGCGTTTTGTGAATTCGCGGTAAGACCCCAATTGTGCACCCTTGAGGTTTTTTGAATTCGTGGTGGGACCCCAATTGTGCACCCTTGTGGTTTTTTTAATTCGCGGTTTGACCCCAATGGTGCACCCTTGGCGTTTTGTGAATTCGCGGTAAGACCCCAATTGTGCACCCTTGAGGTTTTTTGAATTCGTGGTGGGACCCCAATGGTGCACCCTTGGGGTTTTGTGAATTCGTGGTGGGACACCAATGGTGCACCATAGCGGTTTTGTGAATTCCCGGTGGGACCCCAATGGTGCACCTTTGGGGTTTTCTGAATGCACCTTGGGGTTTTGTGAATTCGCGGTGGGGCCCCAATGGTGCACCATAGGGGTTTTGTGTATTCGCGGTGGGACCCCAATTGTGCATCCATGGGGGTTTGTGAATTCGCGGTTGGACCCAAATGGTGCAGCCTTGGGGTTTTGTGAATTCGCGGTGGGACCCCAAAGGTGCACCCTTGGGGTTTTGTGAATTCGCGGTGGGACTGCAATAGAGCACCCTTGGCGTTTTGTGAATTCGCGTTGGGACCCCAATGGTGCAGCCTTGGGGTTTTGTGAATTCGCGATGGGACACCAATGGTGCACCCTTGGGGTTTTGTGAATTAGGGGTTGAACCCCAATGGTGCATGCTTGGGGTTTTTTGATGTCGTGGTGGGACCGCAATTGTGCACCCTTGGGGTTTTGTGAATTAGGGGTGGAACCCCAATGGTGCACCCTTGGGGTTTTGCTAATTCGCGGTGGAACCCCAATTGTGCACCCTTGGGGTTTTTTGATGTCGCGGTGGAACCCAAATGGTGCACCCTTGGAGTTTTGTGAATTCGTGGTGGGATCCCAATGGTGCACCCTTGAGGTTTTGTGAATTCGCGTTTGGGATCCCAATTGTGCACCCTTGGGGTTTTCTTAATTCGCAGTGGGACCCCAATGGTGCACCTTTGGGGTTTTGTTAATTCGCGGTGGGACCCCAATTGTGCTGGTCCCACCGCGAATTCACGAAACCCCAAGGATGCACCATTGGGGTCCCACCGCGAAATCACAAAACCACAAGGGTGCACAATTGGGGTCCAATAATACACCCTTGGGGTTTTGTGAATTCGCGGTGGGACCCCAATGGTGCACCCTTGGGGTTTTGTGAGTTCGCGGTGGGACAACAATAATGCACACTTGGGGTTTTGTGAATTCGCGGTGGGACCCCAATGGTGCACTATTGGGGTTTTGTGAATTCGCGGTGGGACCCCAATGGAGCACCCTTGGGGTTCTGTGAATTCGCGGTTTGACCCCATTGGTACACCCTTGGGGTTTTGTGAATTCGCGTTGGGACCCCAATGGTGCACCCTTGGGGTTTTGTGAATTCGCTTAGGTACCCCAATGGTTCACCCTTGGGGTTTTGTGAATTCGCGATGGAACCCCAATGGTGCACCCTTGCGGTTCGTTGAATTCGCGGTGGGACCCCAATGGTGCACCCTTGGGGTTTTGTGAATTGGCAGTGGGACCCCAATGGTGCATCCATTCGGTTTTGTGAATTCGCTGTGGGACCCCAATGGTGCACCCTTGGGGTTTTGTGAATTCGCGGTGGGAACCCAATGGTGCACCATTGGGGTTTTTTGAATTCGCGGTGGGAACCCAATTGTGCACCCCTGGGGATTTGTGAATTCGCGGTGGGACCCCAATGGTGCACTATTGGGGTTTTGTGAATTCGCGGTGGGACCCCAATGGTGCACTATTGGGGTTTTGTGAATTCGCGGTGGGACCCCAATGGAGCACCGTTGGGGTTTTGTGAATTCGCGGTGGGACCCCAATGGTGCACCCCTGGGGATTTGTGAATTCGCGGTGGGACCCCAATGGTGCACACTTGGGGTTTTGTGAATTCACGGTGGGACCCCTATGGTGAACCCTTGGGGTCTTGTGAATTCGCGGAGGGACCCCGACGATGCACCCTTGGGGTTTTGTGAATTCTCTGTGGGACCCCAATGGTGCACCCTTGGGGTTTTGTGAATTCGCAGTGGGACCCTAATGGTGCACACTTTGGGTTTGGGTGAATTCGCGATGGGACCCCTATGGTGCACCCATGGGGGTTTGTGAATTCACGGTTGGACCCCAATGGTGCACCCTTGGGCTTTTGTGAATTCGCGATGGGATCCCAATTGTGCACCCTTGGGGTTTTCTTAATTCGCAGTGGGACCCCAATGGTGCACCCTTGGCGTTTTGTGAATTCGAGGTAAGACCCCAATTGTGCACCCTTGAGGTTTTTTGAATTCGTGGTGGGACCCCAATGGTGCATCCATTCGGTTTTGTGAATTCGCTGTGGGACCCCAATGGTGCACCCATGGGGTTTTGTGAATTCGCGGTGGGAACCCAATGGTGCACCATTGGGGTTTTGTGAATTCGCGGTGGGAACCCAATTGTGCACCCATGGGGATTTGTGAATTCGCGGTGGGACCCCAATGGTGCACTATTGGGGTTTTGTGAATTCGCGGTGGGACCCCAATGGTGCACACTTGGGGTTTTGTGAATTCGCGGTGGGACCCCTATGGTGAACCCTTGGGGTCTTGTGAATTCGCGGAGGGACCCCGACGATGCAACCTTGGGGTTTTGTGAATTCTGTGTGGGACCCCAATGGTGCACCCTTGGGGTTTTGTGAATTCGCAGTGGGACCCTAATGGTGCACACTTTGGGTTTGGGTGAATTCGCGATGGGACCCCAATGGTGCACCCATGGGGGTTTGTGAATTCGCGGTTGGACCACAATGGTGCACCCTTGGGGTTTTGTGAATTCGCGGTGGGACCCCAAAGGTGCACCCTTGGGGTTTGTGAATTTGCGGTGGGACTGCAATAGAGCACCCTTGGCGTTTCGTGAATTCGCGTTGGGACCCCAATGGTGCAGCGTTGGGGTTTTGTGAATTCGCGATAGGACACCAATGGTGCACCCTTGGGGTTTTGTGAATTAGGGGTGGAACCCAAATGGTGCACCCTTGGGGTTTTGCTAAATCGCGGTGGAACCCCAATGGTGCACCCTTGGGGTTTTTTGATGTCGCGGTGGAACCCAAATGGTGCACCCTTGGAGTTTTGTGAATTCGTGGTGGGACCCCAATGGTGCACCCTTGGGGTTTTGTGAATTCGCGTTTGGGATCCCAATTGTGCTGGTCCCACCGCGAATTCACGAAACCCCAAGGATGCACCATTGGGGTCCCACCGCGAAATCACAAAACCACAAGGGTGCACAAATGGGGTCCAATGGTACACCCTTGTGGTTTTGTGAATTCGCGGTGGGACCCCAATGGTGCACCCTTGGGGTTTTGTGAATTCGCTGTGGGACAACAATAATGCACACTTGGGGTTTTGTGAATTCGCGGTGGGACCCCAATGGTGCATCCTTGGGGTTTTGTGAATTCGCTTTGGTACCCCAATGGTGCACCCTTGGGGTTTTGTGAATTCGCAATGGTACCCCAATGGTGCACCCTTGGGGTTTTGTGAATTCGCAATGGAACCCCAATGGTGCACCCTTGGGGTTCTGTGAATTCGCGGTTTGACCCCATTGGTGCACCCTTGGAGTTTTGTGAATTCGCGTTGGGACCCCAATGGTGCACCCTTGGGGTTTTGTGAATTCGCTTAGGTACCCCAATGGTGCACCCTTGGGGTTTTGTGAATTCGCGATGGAACCCCAATTGTGCACCCTTGCGGTTCTGTGAATTCGCGGTGGGACCCCAATGGTGCACCCTTGGGGTTTTGTTAATTGGCAGTGGGACCCCAATGGTGCACCCTGGGGATTTGTGAATTCGCGGTGGGACCCCAATGGTGCATCCATTCGGTTTTGTGAATTCGCTGTGGGACCCCAATGGTGCAACCTTGGGGTTTTGTGAATTCGCGGTGGGAACCCAATGGTGCACCTTTGGGGTTTTGTGAATTCGCGGTTGGGATCCCAATTGTGCACCCTTGGGGTTTTGTGAATTCGCAGTGGGACCCCAATGGTGCACCCTTGGGATTTTGTTAATTCGCGGTGGGACCCCAATTGTGCTGGTCCCACCGCGGATTCACGAAACCCCAAGGGTGCACCATAGGGGTCCCACCGCGAAATCACAAAACCACAAGGGTGCACAATTGGGGTCCAATGGTACAACCTTGGTGTTTTGTGAATTCGCGGTGGGACCCCAATGGTGCACCCTTGGGGTTTTGTGAATTCGCGGTGGGACAACAATGGTGCACCCTTGGGGTTTTGTGTATTCGCGGTGGGACCCAAATGGTGCACCCTTGGTGTTTTCTGTATTCGCCGCGGGACCACAGTGGTGCACCTTTTGGGTTTTGTGAATTAGCGGTGGGACCCAAATGGTGCACCCTTGGTGTTTTTTGTATTCGCCGCGGGACCACAGTGGTGCACCTTTGGGGTTTTGTGAATTCGCGATGGAACCCCAATGGTGCACCCTTTGGGTTTTGTGAATTGGCAGTGGGACCCCAATGGTGCATCCATTCGGTTTTGTGAATTCGCTGTGGGACCCCAATGGTGCACCCTTGGGGTTTTGTGAATTCGCGGTGGGAACCCAATGGTGCACCATTGGGGTTTTGTGAATTCGCGGTGGGAACCCAATTGTGCACCCCTGGGGATTTGTGAATTCGCGGTGGGACCCCAATGGTGCACTATTGGGGTTTCGTGAATTCGCGGTGGGACCCCAATGGAGCACCGTTGGGGTTTTGTGAATTCGCGGTGGGACCCCAATGGTGCACACTTGGGGTTTTGTGAATTTGTGGTGGGACCCCTTTGGTGAACCCTTGGGGTCTTGTGAATTCGCGGAGGGACCCCGACGGTGCACCCTTGGGGTTTTGTGAATTCTCTGTGGGACCCCAATGGTGCACCCTTGGGGTTTTGTGAATTCGCAGTGGGACCCCAATGGTGCACACTTTGGGTTTGGGTGAATTCGCGATGGGACCCCAATGGTGCACCCATGGGGGTTTGTGAATTCGCGGTTGGACCCCAATGGTGCACCCTTGGGGTTTTGTGAATTCGCGGTGGGACCCCAAAGGTGCTCCCTTGGGGTATTGTGAATTCGCGGTGGGACTGCAATAGAGCACCCTTGGCGTTTCGTGAATTCGTGTTGGGACCCCAATGGTGCAGCGTTGGGGTTTTGTGAATTCGCGATAGGACACCAATGGTGCACCCTTGGGGTTTTGTGAATTAGGGGTGGAACCCAAATGGTGCACCCTATGGGTTTTTTGATGTCGTGGTGGGACAGCAATTGTGCACCCTTGGGGTTTTGTGAATTAGGGGTGGAACCCCAATGGTGCACCCTTGGAGTTTTGCTAATTCGCGGTGGAACCCCAATGGTGCATCCTTGGGGTTTTTTGATGTCGCGGTGGAACCCAAATGGTGCACCCTTGGAGTTTTGTGAATTCTTGGTGGGACCCCAATGGTGCACTTTTGGGGTTTTGTGAATTCGCGTTTGGGATCCCAATTGTGCACCCTTGGGGTTTTCTTAATTCGGAGTGGGACCCCAATTGTGCACCCTTGGGGTTTTCTTAATTCGCAGTTGGACCCCAATGGTGCACCCTGGGGATTTGTGAATTCGCGGTGGGACCCCAATGGTGCATCCATTCGGTTTTGTGAATTCGCTGTGGGACCCCAATGGTGCAACCTTGGGGTTTTGTGAATTCGCGGTGGGAACCCAATGGTGCACCATTGGGGTTTTGTGAATTCGCGGTTGGGAACCCAATTGTGCACCCTTGGGGTTTTCTTAATTCGCAGTGGGACCCCAATGGTGCACCCTTGGGGTTTTGTTAATTCGCGGTGGGACAACAATGGTGCACCCTTGGGGTTTTGTGAATTCGCGGTGGGACAACAATGGTGCACCCTTGGGGTTTTGTGTATTCGCGGTGGGACCCAAATGGTGCACCCTTGGTGTTTTCTGTATTCGCCGCGGGACCACAGTGGTGCACCTTTTGGGTTTTGTGAATTAGCGGTGGGACCCAAATGGTGCACCCTTGGTGTTTTTTGTATTCGCCGCGGGACCACAGTGGTGCACCTTTGGGGTTTTGTGAATTCGCGATGGAACCCCAATGGTGCACCCTTTGGGTTTTGTGAATTGGCAGTGGGACCCCAATGGTGCATCCATTCGGTTTTGTGAATTCGCTGTGGGACCCCAATGGTGCACCCTTGGGGTTTTGTGAATTCGCGGTGGGAACCCAATGGTGCACCATTGGGGTTTTGTGAATTCGCGGTGGGAACCCAATTGTGCACCCCTGGGGATAAGTGAATTCGCGGTGGGACCCCAATGGTGCACTATTAGGGTTTTGTGAATTCGCGGTGAAACCCCAATGGAGCACCGTTGGGGTTTTGTGAATTCGCGGTGGGACCCCAATGGTGCACCCCTGGGGATTTGTGAATTCGCGGTGGGACCCCAATGGTGCACACTTGGGGTTTTGTGAATTTGTGGTGGGACCCCTTTGGTGAACCCTTGGGGTCTTGTGAATTCGCGGAGGGACCCCGACGGTGCACCTTGGGGTTTTGTGAATTCTCTGTGGGACCCCAATGGTGCACCCTTGGGGTTTTGTGAATTCGCAGTGGGACCCCAATGGTGCACACTTTGGGTTTGGGTGAATTCGCGATGGGACCCCAATGGTGCACCCATGGGGGTTTGTGAATTCGCGGTTGGACCCCAATGGTGCACCCTTGGGGTTTTGTGAATTCGCGGTGGGACCCCAAAGGTGCTCCCTTGGGGTTTTGTGAATTCGCGGTGGGACTGCAATAGAGCACCCTGGGGATTTGTGAATTCGCGGTGGGACCCCAATGGTGCATCCATTCGGTTTTGTGAATTCGCTGTGGGACCCCAATGGTGCAACCTTGGGGTTTTGTGAATTCGCGGTGGGAACCCAATGGTGCACCATTGGGGTTTTGTGAATTCGCGGTTGGGAACCCAATTGTGCACCCTTGGGGTTTTCTTAATTCGCAGTGGGACCCCAATGGTGCACCCTTGGGGTTTTGTTAATTCGCGGTGGGACAACAATGGTGCACCCTTGGGGTTTTGTGAATTCGCGGTGGGACAACAATGGTGCACCCTTGGGGTTTTGTGTATTCGCGGTGGGACCCAAATGGTGCACCCTTGGTGTTTTCTGTATTCGCCGCGGGACCACAGTGGTGCACCTTTTGGGTTTTGTGAATTAGCGGTGGGACCCAAATGGTGCACCCTTGGTGTTTTTTGTATTCGCCGCGGGACCACAGTGGTGCACCTTAGGGGTTTTGTGAATTCGCGATGGAACCCCAATGGTGCACCCTTTGGGTTTTGTGAATTGGCAGTGGGACCCCAATGGTGCATCCATTCGGTTTTGTGAATTCGCTGTGGGACCCCAATGGTGCACCCTTGGGGTTTTGTGAATTCGCGGAGGGAACCCAATGGTGCACCATTGGGGTTTTGTGAATTCGCGGTGGGAACCCAATTGTGCACCCCTGGGGATAAGTGAATTCGCGGTGGGACCCCAATGGTGCACTATTGGGGTTTTGTGAATTCGCGGTGGGACCCCAATGGAGCACCGTTGGGGTTTTGTGAATTCGCGGTGGGACCCCAATGGTGCACCCCTGGGGATTTGTGAATTCGCGGTGGGACCCCAATGGTGCACACTTGGGGTTTTGTGAATTTGTGGTGGGACCCCTTTGGTGAACCCTTGGGGTCTTGTGAATTCGCGGAGGGACCCCGACGGTGCACCCTTGGGGTTTTGTGAATTCTCCTTGGGACCCCAATGGTGCACCCTTGGGGTTTTGTGAATTCGCAGTGGGACCCCAATGGTGCACACTTTGGGTTTGGGTGAATTCGCGATGGGACCCCAATGGTGCACCCATGGGGGTTTGCGAATTCGCGGTTGGACCCCAATGGTGCACCCTTGGGGTTTTGTGAATTCGCGGTGGGACCCCAAAGGTGCTCCCTTGGGGTTTTGTGAATTCGCGGTGGGACTGCAATAGAGCACCCTGGGGATTTGTGAATTCGCGGTGGGACCCCAATGGTGCATCCATTCGGTTTTGTGAATTCGCTGTGGGACCCCAATGGTGCAACCTTGGGGTTATGTGAATTCGCGGTGGGAACCCAATGGTGCACCATTGGGGTTTTGTGAATTCGCGGTTGGGAACCCAATTGTGCACCCTTGGGGTTTTCTTAATTCGCAGTGGGACCCCAATGGTGCACCCTTGGGGTTTTGTTAATTCGCGGTGGGACAACAATGGTGCACCCTTGGGGTTTTGTGAATTCGCGGTGGGACAACAATGGTGCACCCTTGGGGTTTTGTGTATTCGCGGTGGGACCCAAATGGTGCACCCTTGGTGTTTTCTGTATTCGCCGCGGGACCACAGTGGTGCACCTTTTGGGTTTTGTGAATTAGCGGTGGGACCCAAATGGTGCACCCTTGGTGTTTTTTGTATTCGCCGCGGGACCACAGTGGTGCACCTTTGGGGTTTTGTGAATTCGCGATGGAACCCCAATGGTGCACCCTTTGGGTTTTGTGAATTGGCAGTGGGACCCCAATGGTGCATCCATTCGGTTTTGTGAATTCGCTGTGGGACCCCAATGGTGCACCCTTGGGGTTTTGTGAATTCGCGGTGGGAACCCAATGGTGCACCATTGGGGTTTTGTGAATTCGCGGTGGGAACCCAATTGTGCACCCCTGGGGATAAGTGAATTCGCGGTGGGACCCCAATGGTGCACTATTGGGGTTTTGTGAATTCGCGGTGGGACCCCAATGGAGCACCGTTGGGGTTTTGTGAATTCGCGGTGGGACCCCAATGGTGCACCCCTGGGGATTTGTGAATTCGCGGTGGGACCCCAATGGTGCACACTTGGGGTTTTGTGAATTTGTGGTGGGACCCCTTTGGTGAACCCTTGGGGTCTTGTGAATTCGCGGAGGGACCCCGACGGTGCACCCTTGGGGTTTTGTGAATTCTCTGTGGGACCCCAATGGTGCACCCTTGGGGTTTTGTGAATTCGCAGTGGGACCCCAATGGTGCACACTTTGGGTTTGGGTGAATTCGCGATGGGACCCCAATGGTGCACCCATGGGGGTTTGTGAATTCGCGGTTGGACCCCAATGGTGCACCCTTGGGGTTTTGTGAATTCGCGGTGGGACCCCAAAGGTGCTCCCTTGGGGTTTTGTGAATTCGCGGTGGGACTGCAATAGAGCACCCTGGGGATTTGTGAATTCGCGGTGGGACCCCAATGGTGCATCCATTCGGTTTTGTGAATTCGCTGTGGGACCCCAATGGTGCAACCTTGGGGTTTTGTGAATTCGCGGTGGGAACCCAATGGTGCACCATTGGGGTTTTGTGAATTCGCGTTTGGGAACCCAATTGTGCACCCTTGGGGTTTTCTTAATTCGCAGTGGGACCCCAATGGTGCACCCTTGGGGTTTTGTTAATTCGCGGTGGGACAACAATGGTGCACCCTTGGGGTTTTGTGAATTCGCGGTGGGACAACAATGGTGCACCCTTGGGGTTTTGTGTATTCGCGGTGGGACCCAAATGGTGCACCCTTGGTGTTTTCTGTATTCGCCGCGGGACCACAGTGGTGCACCTTTTGGGTTTTGTGAATTAGCGGTGGGACCCAAATGGTGCACCCTTGGTGTTTTTTGTATTCGCCGCGGGACCACAGTGGTGCACCTTTGGGGTTTTGTGAATTCGCGATGGAACCCCAATGGTGCACCCTTTGGGTTTTGTGAATTGGCAGTGGGACCCCAATGGTGCATCCATTCGGTTTTGTGAATTCGCTGTGGGACCCCAATGGTGCACCCTTGGGGTTTTGTGAATTCGCGGTGGGAACCCAATGGTGCACCATTGGGGTTTTGTGAATTCGCGGTGGGAACCCAATTGTGCACCATTGGGGTTTTGTGAATTCGCGGTGGGACCCCAATGGAGCACCGTTGGGGTTTTGTGAATTCGCGGTGGGACCCCAATGGTGCACCCCTGGGGATTTATGAATTCGCGGTGGGACCCCAATGGTGCACACTTGGGGTTTTGTGAATTTGTGGTGGGACCCCTTTGGTGAACCCTTGGGGTCTTGTGAATTCGCGGAGGGACCCCGACGGTGCACCCTTGGGGTTTTGTGAATTCTCTGTGGGACCCCAATGGTGACCCTTGGGGTTTTGTGAATTCGCAGTGGGACCCCAATGGTGCACACTTTGGGTTTGGGTGAATTCGCGATGGGACCCCAATGGTGCACCCATGGGGGTTTGTGAATTCGCGGTTGGACCCCAATGGTGCACCCTTGGGGTTTTGTGAATTCGCGGTGGGACCCCAAAGGTGCTCCCTTGGGGTTTTGTGAATTCGCGGTGGGACTGCAATAGAGCACCCTTGGCGTTTCGTGAATTCGTGTTGGGACCCCAATGGTGCAGCGTTGGGGTTTTGTGAATTCGCGATAGGACACCAATGGTGCACCCTTGGGGTTTTGTGAATTAGGGGTGGAACCCAAATGGTGCACCCTATGGGTTTTTTGATGTCGTGGTGGGACAGCAATTGTGCACCCTTGGGGTTTTGTGAATTAGGGGTGGAACCCCAATGGTGCACCCTTGGGGTTTTGCTAATTCGCGGTGGAACCCCAATGGTGCATCCTTGGGGTTTTTTGATGTCGCGGTGGAACCCAAATGGTGCACCCTTGGAGTTTTGTGAATTCTTGGTGGGACCCCAATGGTGCACCCTTGGGTTTTTGTGAATTCGCGTTTGGGATCCCAATTGTGCACCCTTGGGGTTTTCTTAATTCGCAGTGGGACCCCAATTGAGCACCCTTGGGGTTTTCTTAATTCGCAGTGGGACCCCAATGGTGCACCCTGGGGATTTGTGAATTCGCGGTGGGACCCCAATGGTGCATCCATTCGGTTTTGTGAATTCGCTGTGGGACCCCAATGGTGCAACCTTGGGGTTTTGTGAATTCGCGGTGTGAACCCAATGGTGCACCATAGGGGTTTTGTGAATTCGCAGTTGGGATCCCAATTGTGCACCCTTGGGGTTTTCTTAATTCGCAGTGGGACCCCAATGGTGCACCCTTGGGGTTTTGTTAATTCGCGGTGGGACCCCAATTGTGCTGGTCCCACCGCGAATTCACGAAACCCCAAGGGTGCACCATAGGGGTCCCACCGCGAAATCACAAAACCACAAGGGTGCACAATTGGGGTCCAATGGTACAACCTTGGTGTTTTGTGAATTCGCGGTGGGACCCCAATGGTGCACCCTTGGGGTTTTGTGAATTCGCGGTGGGACAACAATGGTGCACCCTTGGGGTTTTGTGTATTCGCGGTGGGACCCAAATGGTGCACCCTTGGTGTTTTCTGTATTCGCCGCGGGACCACAGTGGTGCACCTTTTGGGTTTTGTGAATTAGCGGTGGGACCCAAATGGTGCACCCTTGGTGTTTTTTGTATTCGCCGCGGGACCACAGTGGTGCACCTTTGGGGTTTTGTGAATTCGCGATGGAACCCCAATGGTGCACCCTTTTGGTTTTGTGAATTGGCAGTGGGACCCCAATGGTGCATCCATTCGGTTTTGTGAATTCGCTGTGGGACCCCAATGGTGCACCCTTGGGGTTTTGTGAATTCGCGGTGGGAACCCAATGGTGCACCATTGGGGTTTTGAGATTTCGCGGTGGGAACCCAATTGTGCACCCGTGGGGATTTGTGAATTCGCGGTGGGACCCGAATGGTGCACTATTGGGGTTTTGTGAATTCGCGGTGGGACCCCAATGGAGCACCGTTGGGGTTTTGTGAATTCGCGGTGGGACCCCAATGGTGCACCCCTGGGGATTTGTGAATTCGCGGTGGGACCCCAATGGTGCACACTTGGGGTTTTGTGAATTTGTGGTGGGACCCCTTTGGTGAACCCTTGGGGTCTTGTGAATTCGCGGAGGGACCCCGACGGTGCACCCTTGGGGTTTTGTGAATTCTCTGTGGGACCCCAATGGTGCACCCTTGGGGTTTTGTGAATTCGCAGTGGGACCCCAATGGTGCACACTTTGGGTTTGGGTGAATTCGCGATGGGACCCCAATGGTGCACCCATGGGGGTTTGTGAATTCGCGGTTGGACCCCAATGGTGCACCCTTGGGGTTTTGTGAATTCGCGGTGGGACCCCAAAGGTGCTCCCTTGGGGTTTTGTGAATTCGCTGTGGGACTGCAATAGAGCACCCTTGGCGTTTCGTGAATTCGTGTTGGGACCCCAATGGTGCAGCGTTGGGGTTTTGTGAATTCGCGATAGGACACCAATGGTGCACCCTTGGGGTTTTGTGAATTAGGGGTGGAACCCAAATGGTGCACCCTATGGGTTTTTTGATGTCGTGGTGGGACAGCAATTGTGCACCCTTGGGGTTTTGTGAATTAGGGGTGGAACCCCAATGGTGCATCCTTGGGGTTTTTTGATGTCGCGGTGGAACCCAAATGGTGCACTCTTGGAGTTTTGTGAATTCTTGGTGGGACCCCAATGGTGCACCCTTGTGGTTTTGTGAATTCGCGTTTGGGATCCCAATTGTGCACCCTTGGGGTTTTCTTAATTCGCAGTGGGACCCCAATGGTGCACCCTTGGGGTTTTGTTAATTCGCGGTGGGACCCCAATGGTGCACCTTTTGGGTTTAGTGAAAACGCGGTGGGACCCACATGGTGCACTCTTGGGGTTTTGTGAATTCGCGGTGGGACCCCAATGGTGCACCCTTGACGTTTTTTGAATTCGCGGTGGGAAGCAGCAAGCCCTTTGGGGGACCAAGGGGCTTACAAGTCGCAAAAGTCTCAAGCCCTTTGTGGGACAAAGGGGCTTAAAAGTCGCAGAAGTCGCAAGCCCTTTGGGGGACCTAGCGGCTTACAAGTGGCAAAAGTCTCAAACCGTTTGGGGGATTAAGAGGCGTACAAGTTGCAAAAGGCGCAAGCCCTTTGGGTGACCAAGGGGCTTACAAGTCGTAAAAGTCGCAAGCCCTTTGGGGGACCAAGGGGCTTACAAGTCGCAAAGCCGAAAGCTCTTTTAGGGCACCAAGGACCTTACAAGTCGCAAGCTTTTTGGGGGACCAAGGGGCTTACAAGTCGCAAAAGTCGCAAGCCCTTTCTGGGAGCAAGAGCTTACAAGTCGCTAAAGACGCAAGCCCTTTGGGGAACCTAGGGGCTTACCAGTCGCAAAAGTCGCAAGCCCTTTGGGGGAACAAGGGGCTCACAAGTCGTAAAAGTCGTAAGCCCTTTGGGGGACCAAGCGGCTTACAAGTTGCACTCTCTTTGGGGAACCAAGGGGCTTACAAGTCGCAAAAGTCGCAAGCCCTTTGGGGAAGCAAAGGGCTTACAAGTCGCAAAAGTCGAAAGCCCCTTCTGGGAGCAAGAGCTTACAAGTCGCTAAAGACGCAAGCCCTTTGGGGAACCAAGGGGCTTACCAGTCGCAAAAGTCGCAAGCCTTTGGGGGAACAAGGGGCTCACAAGTCGCAAAAGTCGCAAGCCCTTTGGGGAAGCAAAGGGCTTACAAGTCGCAAAGTCGAAAGCCCTTTAGGGGACCAAGGAGCGTACAAGTCGCAAGCTTCTTGGGGGACCAAGGGGCTTACTAGTCGCAAAAGTCGAAAGCCCTTTCTGGGAGCAAGGGGCTTACAAGTCGCAAAAGTCGCAAGTCCT
The DNA here is from genome assembly GCA_964017065.1 of Haliclona indistincta. Taxonomy (NCBI): domain Eukaryota; kingdom Metazoa; phylum Porifera; class Demospongiae; order Haplosclerida; family Chalinidae; genus Haliclona; species Haliclona indistincta. Next base: position 12,366,598 of record OZ024783.1, on the reverse strand, counting down.
TTGGGGGACCAAGGGGCTTATAAGTCGCAAAGTTCGCAAGCCCTAAAGGGCTTATAAGTAGCTCTCTCTTTGGGGAACCAAGGGGTTCACAAGTCACACGCCCTTTGTTGGACCAAAGCGCTTGGACAAGTCGCAATCCCTTTTGGGGACCAAAGGGCTTACTAGTCGCAAAAGTCGCAAGCCCTTTAGGGGACCAAGGGGCTTACAAGTCGCAAGCCCTTTGGGTGACCAAGGGGCTAACAAGTTGCAAAAGTCGCAAGCCCTTTGGGGGACCAAAGGGCTTACAAGTCGCAAGCTTTTTGGGGGACAAAGGGGCTTTCAAGACGCAAAAAATCGCTAGCCTTTTAGGGGACCAAGGAGCTTAATAGTCGCACGCCCTCTTGGGGACCATGGGGCTCACAAGTCGCAAGCCAAGTCGCAAAAGTCGCAAACCTTTTGGGGGACCAATGTGCTTACAAGTCGCAAGCCCTTTGGCTTACAAGTTGCAAAAGTCGCAAAACAAGAGGCTTACAAGTCGCAAAACTCGTAAGCCCTTTGGGGGACCAAGGGGCTTACAAGTATCACTCTTAAGGGAACAAGGGGCTCACGAGTCACAAGCCCTTTGGTGGACCAAAGCGCTTGCACAAGTCGCAAGCCCTTTGGGGAACCAAGGGGCTTACAAGTCGCAAAAGTCGTAAGCCCTTTTGGGGGACCAAGGGGGTTACAAGTCGCACGCCCTCTGGGGGACCAAAAGGCTAACAAGTCGCTAAAGTCGCAAGCTCTTTGGGTCACCAAGGGGCTAACAAGTCGTAAGCCCTTTGTGGGACCAAGGGGCTTACAAGTCGCAAAGTCGCAAGGGGCTTACATGTCGCAAGCCCTTTGGGGGACAAAGGGGCTTACAAGTCGCAATAGTCGCAAACCCTTTGGGCGACAAAGACGCTTACAAGTGGCAAAAGTCGCAAGCCCTTTGGGGGACAAATGGGCTTACAAGTCGCGAAAGTCGCAAGCCCTTTTGGGAGACCAAGAGGCTTGCAAGTCACAAGCCCTTTGTGGACCAAGGGGCTTACTAGTCGCAAAAGTCGCAAGCTCTTTGGGGGTCCAAGGGGCGTACAAGTCGCCAAAGTCGCAAGCCCTTTAGGGGACCAAGGGGCTTACAAGTCGCAAAAGGTCTTCCGACTTTGCGACTTGTAAGTGCCTTGGTGCCCCAAAAGGCTTCCGACTTTTGCAACTTGTAGGCCCCTTGGACCCCCAAAGGGCTTGCGACTTTTGCGACATGTAAGCCCCTTGGTCCCCAAAAGGGCTTGCGACTTGTAAGCCCCTTGTTCCCCTAAAGGGCATGCGACTTGTAAGCCCCTTGGTCCCTTAAAGGGCATACGGCTTTTGCGACTTGTAAGCACCTTGGTCCCGCAAATGACTTGCGACTTTTGCGACTTGTAAGCCCCTTGGTCCCCCAAAAAGCTTGCGACTTGTAAGCCTTTTGGTCCCCCAAAGGGCTTGCGACTTTTGCCACTTGTAAGCCTCCTGCTCCCCAAAGGGTTTGCGAATTTTGAAACTTGTAAACCCCTTCGTCCCCCAAAGGGCGTACGACTTGTAAGCCCCTTGTTCCCCTAAAGGGCTTGCGAATTGTGCAAGCGCTTTGGTCCACCAAAGGGCTTGTGACTTGTGAGCCCCCTGGTTCCCCAAAGAGAGTGATACTTGTAAGCACCTTGGTCCCCCAAAAAGGCTTACCACTTTATCGACTTGTAAGCCCCTTCTTCACCCAAAGGGCTTGCGACTTGTAAGCACCGTGGTACCCCAAAGGGCGTGCGACTTGTAAGCCCCTTCGTCTTTTAATGGGCTTACGACTTTTGCCACTTGTAAGCCCCTTGTTCCCCCAAAGGGCGTGCGACTTGTACGCCTCTTAGTCCTTTAACCTTTTAAGGCCTATAGCGGATTTAGCCGTCATAATTGACTCCACCTACTGTAGACGTCATAAATAGTGGGAAAAGTGCTCTAGAAAGGTCAAATTGCAAAAGCTAACTTTACCTGAAAAAAATCACCTGTTTTTCGCCGCGCCCTCCCCACTAAAATATATAGCATGGGGTGGTTTTTAAAGGGGGGTTTCCCCCTTTAATCCGGGGTTCGAAGGAGCGGAGCCCCTCGCCGCTTTCGGCATTTTGGGGCTTCAGGATGCCCGGAAATGCATACTTGGGCATAGTATATGGTCTAAACTATGCTGCTTGCTCACCTGGACACCACCAGGTTTTTGTATCAGTCACCAGGGCTAAACGAAGACCAAAATTGGCTGGAAATGATGAGGTCGCAGCACTTAAGTGGCTTCAGTGGAGTGGCCAACTCAGTTTAGTACATGGTCGTAAACTTTGACATGCCAGGAAAAAACAGTGCTAATTTGGAACAGCTAGCGTACTGCATGTTGTAGAAATCGCAAGACAAACTGTCAGTTTATAGCAAGCCGAATTTTCGTCAAAATAATTCAGTCACTAAAGAGTTAAAGGGCTTGCGACATTTGCAACTTGAAAGCCCCTTGGTCCCCTAAAGGGCTTGCGGCTTTTGCGACTTGTAAGCCCCTTGGTCCCCCAAAGAGCTTGTGGCTTGAAAGCCCCTTGGTCCCCTAAAGAGCTTGCGGCAATTGCGACTTGTGATCCCATTGGTCCCCCAAAGGGCGTGCGACTTG
>OZ024783.1:11838745-12363745 GCA_964017065.1 Haliclona indistincta | reverse complement strand
GAATTCACAAAACTCCAAGGGTGCACCATTGGGGTCAAACCGCGAATTAAAAAACCCCAAGGGTGCACAATTGGGGTCCCACCGCGAATTAACAAAACCCCAAAGGTGCACCATTGGGGTCCCCCGCGAATTCACAAACACCCAAGGGTGCACCATTGGGGTCCCACAGCGAATTCACAAAACCCTCAGGGTGCACCATTGGGGTCCCACCGCGAATTCACAAAGCCCCAAGGGTGCACCATTGGGGTCTCACCGCGAATTCACAAAACCCCAAGGGAGCACCATCGGGGTCCCACTGCGAATTCACAAAACCCATAGGGTGCACCATTGGGGTCCCACCGCTAATTCACAAAACCCCAAAGGTGCACCACTGTGGTCCCGCGGCGAATACAGAAAACACCATGGGTGCACCATTAGGGTCCCACCGCGAATTCACAAAACCCCAAGTGTGCACCATTGGGGTCCCACCGAAAATTCACAAAACCCCAAGGGTGTACCATTGGACCCCAATTGTGCACCCTTGTGGTTTTGTGATTTCGCGGTGGGACCCCAATGGTGCACCCTTGGGGTTTCGTGAATTCGCGGTGGGACCAGCTCCATTGGGGTCCCACCGCGAATAAACAAAACCCCAAGGGTGCACAATTGGGGTCCCACCGGGAATTCACAAAACCGCTAGGGTGCACCATTGGTGTCCCACCCCGAATTCAAAAAACCCCAATGGTGCACAATTGGGGTCCCACTGCGAATTAAGAAAACCCCAAGGGTGCACAAGTGGGATCCCAACCGCGAATTCACAAAACCCCAAGGGTGCACCATTGGGGTCCCACCACGAATTCACAAAACTCCCAAGGTGCACCATTTTGGTTCCACCGCGACATCAAAAAACCCCAAGGGTGCCACCGTGGGGTGCCAGGGTGCCAGGGTGCCAGGGTTGCCACCGTGCCAGGGTGCCAAAAACCATTGGGGTTCCACCGCGAAATAGCAAAACCCCAAGGGGGCACCATTGGGGTTCCACCGCGAATTCACAAACCCCCATGGGTGCACCATTGTGGTCCCATCGCGAATTAACCCAAACCCAAAAGGTGCACCATTGGGGTCCCACCGCGACATCTAAAAACCCCAAGGGTGCACAATTGGGGTTCCACCGCGAATTAGCAAAACCCCAAGGGTGCCCCATTGGGGTTCCACCCCTAGTTCACAAAACCCCAAGGGTGCACAATCGGGGTCCCACCACGACATCAAAAAACCCCAAGCGTGCACCATTGGGGTTCCACCCCTAATTCACAAAACCCCAAGGGTGCACCATTGGTGTCCCATCGCGAATACAATAAACCCCAAGGCTGCACCATTGGGGTCCCAACGCGAATTCACAAAACGCCAAGGGTGCTCTATTGCAATCCCACCGCGAATTCACAAAACCCGAAGGGTGCACCTTTGGGGTCCCACCGAGAATTCACAAAACCCCAAGTGTGCACAATTGGGTTCCAACCGCGAATTCACAAACCCCCATGGGTGCACCATTGGGGTCCCATCGCGAATTCACCCAAACCCAGTGTGCACCATTGGGGTCCCACTGCGAATTCACAAAACCCCAAGGGTGCACCATTGGGGTCCCACAGAGAATTCACAAAACCCCAAGGGTGCACCATCAGGGTCCCTCCGCGAATTCACAAGACCCCAAGGGTGCACCATAGGGGTCCCATTGCGCATTCACAAAACCCCAAGGGTGCACCATTGCGGTCCCACCGCGAATTCACAAAACCCCAAGTGTGCACCATTGGGGTCCCACCGCGAATTCACAAATCCCCAGGGGTGCACCATTGGGGTCCCACCGCGAATTCACAAAACCCCAACCGTGCTCCATTGGGGTCCCACCGCGAATTCACAAAACCCCAATTGTGCACCATTGGGGTCCCACTGCGAAATCACAAAACCACAAGGGTGCACAATTGGGGTCCCATCGCGAATTCACAAAACCCCAAGGGTGCACTATTTGGGTCCCAACGCAAATTCACAAAACCCCAAGGGTACACCATTGGGGCACAACAGCGAATTCATAAAACCCCAAGGGTGCACCATTGGGGTCCCACCGCGAATTCAAAAAACCCCAAGGGTGCACAATTGGGGTCCTATCGCGAATTCACAAAACTGCAAGGGTGCACCATTGGGGTCCCACCGCGAATTCAAACAACCCCAAGGGTGCACAATTGGGGTCCCATCGCGAATTCACAAAACCCCAAGGGTGCATCATTGGGGTCCCACCGCGAATTCACAAAAGCCCAAGGGTGCACCATTGGGGTCCCACCGCGAAATCAAAAAACCCCAAGAGTGCACAATTGGGGTCCCACCGCGAATTAACAAAACCCCAAGGGTGCACCATTGGGGTCCCACCGCGAATTCACAAAACCCAAAGGGTGCACCATCGGGGTCCCAACGCGAATTCACGAAACCCCAAAAGAGCACCTTTGGGGTTCCACGGCGAATTCACAAAACCCCAAGGGTGCACCATTGTGGTTCCACCCCTAATTCACAAAACACCTAGGGTGCACCATTGGGGTTCCACCGCGAATTCACAAAACCACAAAGGTGCACCATTGGGGTCCTACCGCGAATTCACAAAACCCCAAGGGTGCACCATTGTGGTTCCACCCCTAATTCACAAAACACCAAGGGTGCACCATTGGGGTTCCACCGCGAATTTACAAAACCCCAAAGGTGCACCATTGGGGTCCTACCGCGAATTCACAAAACCCCAAGGGTGCACCATTGGGGTCCCACCGCGAATACAGAAAACCCCAAGAATGCTCCATTGGGGTCCTTCCGCGAATTCACAAAACCCCAAGGGTGCACCATGGGGGTCCCACTGCGAATTTAGAAAACCCAAGGGTGCACCATTGGTGTCCCACCGCGAATTCACCAAACCCCAAGGGTCCCGCCGCGAAATCAGAAAACACCAAGGGTGCACCACTGGGGTCCTGCCGCGAATTCAGAAAACACCAAGGGTGCACCATTGGGGTCCCACAGCGAATTAACAAAACCCCAAGGGTTCACCATCGGGGTCCCAACGCGAATTAACAAAACCCCAAGGGTGCACCATTGGTGTCACACCGCGAAATAAAAAAAACCCAAGAGTGCACAATTGGGGTCCCACAACGAATTAACAAGACCCCAAGGGTTCACCATCGGGGTCCCAACGCGAATTCACAAAACCCCAAGGGAGCACCTTTGGGGTTCCACCGCGAATTCAAACCCTAAGGGTGCACCATTGTGGTTCCACCCCTAATTCACAAAACCCCAAGGGTGCACCATTGGGGTTCCACCCCGAATTCACAAAACCCTCAGGGTGCACCATTGGGGTCCCTCCACGAATTCACAAAACCCCAAGGGTGCACCATTGGGGTCCCACCGCAAATTCACAAAACCCCAAGGGAGCAATATTGCGGTCCCACCGCGATTTCACAAAACAACAAGGGTGCACCATTGGGGTCCCACCGCGAATTCACAAAACCTCAAGTGTGCACCATTGGGGTCCTACCGCGAATTCAGAAAACCTCAACAATGCACCATTGGTGTCCCACCACGAATTCACAAAACCCCAACGGTGCACCATTGGGGTCCCACTGCGAAATCACAAAACCACAAGGGTGCACAATTGGGGTCCCATCGCGAATTCACAAAACCCCAAGGGTGCACTATTTGGGTCCCGCCGCAAATTCACAAAACCCCAAGGGTACACCATTGGGGCACAACAGCGAATTCATAAAACCCCAAGGGTGCACCATTGGGGTCCCACCGCGAATTCAAAAAACCCCAAGGGTGCACAATTGGGGTCCTATCGCGAATTCACAAAACTCCAAGGGTGCACCATTGGGGTCCCACCGCGAATTGAAACAACCCCAAGGGTGCGCAATTGGGGTCCCATCGCGAATTCACAAAACCCCAAGGGTGCATCATTGGGATCCCACCGCGAATTCACAAAAGCCCAAGGGTGCACCATTGGGGTCCCACCGCGAAATCAAAAAACCCCAAGAGTGCACAATTGGGGTCCCACCGCGAATTCACAAAACCCAAAGGGTGCACCATCGGGGTCCCAACGCGAATTCACAAAACCCCAAAAGAGCACCTTTGGGGTTCCACCGCGAATTCACAAAACCCCAAGGGTGCACCATTGTGGTTCCACCCCTAATTCACAAAACTCCAAGGATGCACCATTGGGGTTCCACCGCGAATTCACAAAACCCCAAGGGAGCAATATTTCGGTCCCACCGCGAATTCACAAAACCCCAAAGGTGCACCATTGGGGTCCTACCGCGAATTCACAAAACCCCAAGGGTGCACCATTGGGGTCCCACCGCGAATACAGAAAACCCCAAGAATGCTCCATTGGGGTCCCTCCGCGAATTCACAAAACCCCAAGGGTGCACCATGGGGGTCCCACTGCGAATTCACAAAACCCAAGGGTGCACCATTGGTGTCCCACCGCGAATTCACCAAACCCCAAGGGTGCACCACCGGGCTCCCGCCGCGAAATCAGAAATCAGGGAATTCACAAAACCGCTAGGGTGCACCATTGTGGTCGCATCCCGAATTCGCAAAACCATAAGGGTGCACAATTGGGGTCTTACCGCGAATTCACAAAACTCCAAGGGTGCACCATTGGGGTCAAACCGCGAATTAAAAAACCCCAAGGGTGCACAATTGGGGTCCCACCGCGAATTAACAAAACCCCAAAGGTGCACCATTGGGGTCCCCCGCGAATTCACAAACACCCAAGGGTGCACCATTGGGGTCCCACAGCGAATTCACAAAACCCTCAGGGTGCACCATTGGGGTCCCACCGCGAATTCACAAAGCCCCAAGGGTGCACCATTGGGGTCTCACCGCGAATTCACAAAACCCCAAGGGAGCACCATCGGGGTCCCATTGCGAATTCACAAAACCCATAGGGTGCACCATTGGGGTCCCACCGCTAATTCACAAAACCCCAAAGGTGCACCACTGTGGTCCCGCGGCGAATACAGAAAACACCATGGGTGCACCATTAGGGTCCCACCGCGAATTCACAAAACCCCAAGTGTGCACCATTGGGGTCCCACCGAAAATTCACAAAACCCCAAGGGTGTACCATTGGACCCCAATTGTGCACCCTTGTGGTTTTGTGATTTCGCGGTGGGACCCCAATGGTGCACCCTTGGGGTTTCGTGAATTCGCGGTGGGACCAGCTCCATTGGGGTCCCACCGCGAATAAACAAAACCCCAAGGGTGCACAATTGGGGTCCCACCGGGAATTCACAAAACCGCTAGGGTGCACCATTGGTGTCCCACCCCGAATTCAAAAAACCCCAATGGTGCACAATTGGGGTCCCACTGCGAATTAAGAAAACCCCAAGGGTGCACAAGTGGGATCCCAACCGCGAATTCACAAAACCCCAAGGGTGCACCATTGGAGTCCCACCACGAATTCACAAAACTCCCAAGGTGCACCATTTTGGTTCCACCGCGACATCAAAAAACCCCAAGGGTGCCACCGTGGGGTGCCAGGGTTGCCACCGTGCCAGGGTGCCAAAAACCATTGGGGTTCCACCGCGAAATAGCAAAACCCCAAGGGGGCACCATTGGGGTTCCACCGCGAATTCACAAACCCCCATGGGTGCACCATTGTGGTCCCATCGCGAATTCACCCAAACCCAAAAGGTGCACCATTGGGGTCCCACCGCGACATCTAAAAACCCCAAGGGTGCACAATTGGGGTTCCACCGCGAATTAGCAAAACCCCAAGGGTGCCCCATTGGGGTTCCACCCCTAGTTCACAAAACCCCAAGGGTGCACAATTGGGGTCCCACCACGACATCAAAAAACCCCAAGCGTGCACCATTGGGGTTCCACCCCTAATTCACAAAACCCCAAGGGTGCACCATTGGTGTCCCATCGCGAATACAATAAACCCCAAGGCTGCACCATTGGGGTCCCAACGCGAATTCACAAAACGCCAAGGGTGCTCTATTGCAATCCCACCGCGAATTCACAAAACCCGAAGGGTGCACCTTTGGGCTCCCACCGAGAATTCACAAAACCCCAAGTGTGCACAATTGGGGTCCAACCGCGAATTCACAAACCCCCATGGGTGCACCATTGGGGTCCCATCGCGAATTCACCCAAACCCAGTGTGCACCATTGGGGTCCCACTGCGAATTCACAAAACCCCAAGGGTGCACCATTGGGGTCCCACAGAGAATTCACAAAACCCCAAGGGTGCACCATCGGGGTCCCTCCGCGAATTCACAAGACCCCAAGGGTGCACCATAGGGGTCCCATTGCGCATTCACAAAACCCCAAGGGTGCACCATTGCGGTCCCACCGCGAATTCACAAAACCCCAAGTGTGCACCATTGGGGTCCCACCGCGAATTCACAAATCCCCAGGGGTGCACCATTGGGGTCCCACCGCGAATTCACAAAACCCCAACCGTGCTCCATTGGGGTCCCACCGCGAATTCACAAAACCCCAATTGTGCACCATTGGGGTCCCACTGCGAAATCACAAAACCACAAGGGTGCACAATTGGGGTCCCATCGCGAATTCACAAAACCCCAAGGGTGCACTATTTGGGTCCCACCGCAAATTCACAAAACCCCAAGGGTACACCATTGGGGCACAACAGCGAATTCATAAAACCCCAAGGGTGCACCATTGGGGTCCCACCGCGAATTCAAAAAACCCCAAGGGTGCACAATTGGGGTCCTATCGCGAATTCACAAAACTGCAAGGGTGCACCATTGGGGTCCCACCGCGAATTCAAACAACCCCAAGGGTGCACAATTGGGGTCCCATCGCGAATTCACAAAACCCCAAGGGTGCATCATTGGGGTCCCACCGCGAATTCACAAAAGCCCAAGGGTGCACCATTGGGGTCCCACCGCGAAATCAAAAAACCCCAAGAGAGCACAATTGGGGTCCCACCGCGAATTAACAAAACCCCAAGGGTGCACCATTGGGGTCCCACCGCGAATTCACAAAACCCAAAGGGTGCACCATCGGGGTCCCAACGCGAATTCACGAAACCCCAAAAGAGCACCTTTGGGGTTCCACGGCGAATTCACAAAACCCCAAGGGTGCACCATTGTGGTTCCACCCCTAATTCACAAAACACCTAGGGTGCACCATTGGGGTTCCACCGCGAATTCACAAAACCACAAAGGTGCACCATTGGGGTCCTACCGCGAATTCACAAAACCCCAAGGGTGCACCATTGTGGTTCCACCCCTAATTCACAAAACACCAAGGGTGCACCATTGGGGTTCCACCGCTAATTCACAAAACCCCAAAGGTGCACCATTGGGGTCCTACCGCGAATTCACAAAACCCCAAGGGTGCACCATTGGGGTCCCACCGCGAATACAGAAAACCCCAAGAATGCTCCATTGGGGTCCTTCCGCGAATTCACAAAACCCCAAGGGTGCACCATGGGGGTCCCACTGCGAATTTAGAAAACCCAAGGGTGCACCATTGGTGTCCCACCGCGAATTCACCAAACCCCAAGGGTGCACCACCGGGGTCCCGCCGCGAAATCAGAAAACACCAAGGGTGCACCACTGGGGTCCTGCCGCGAATTCAGAAAACACCAAGGGTGCACCATTGGGGTCCCACAGCGAATTAACAAAACCCCAAGGGTTCACCATCGGGGTCCCAACGCGAATTAACAAAACCCCAAGGGTGCACCATTGGTGTCACACCGCGAAATAAAAAAAACCCAAGAGTGCACAATTGGGGTCCCACAACGAATTAACAAGACCCCAAGGGTTCACCATCGGGGTCCCAACGCGAATTCACAAAACCCCAAGGGAGCACCTTTGGGGTTCCACCGCGAATTCAAACCCTAAGGGTGCACCATTGTGGTTCCACCCCTAATTCACAAAACCCCCAGGGTGCACCATTGGGGTTCCACCCCGAATTCACAAAACCCTCAGGGTGCACCATTGGGGTCCCTCCACGAATTCACAAAACCCCAAGGGTGCACCATTGGGGTCCCACCGCGAATTCACAAAACCCCAAGGGAGCAATATTGCGGTCCCACCGCGATTTCACAAAACAACAAGGGTGCACCATTGGGGTCCCACCGCGAATTCACAAAACCTCAAGTGTGCACCATTGGGGTCCTACCGCGAATTCAGAAAACCTCAACAATGCACCATTGGTGTCCCACCACGAATTCACAAAACCCCAACGGTGCACCATTGGGGTCCCACTGCGAAATCACAAAACCACAAGGGTGCACAATTGGGGTCCCATCGCGAATTCACAAAACCCCAAGGGTGCACTATTTGGGTCCCGCCGCAAATTCACAAAACCCCAAGGGTACACCATTGGGGCACAACAGCGAATTCATAAAACCCCAAGGGTGCACCATTGGGGTCCCACCGCGAATTCAAAAAACCCCAAGGGTGCACAATTGGGGTCCTATCGCGAATTCACAAAACTCCAAGGGTGCACCATTGGGGTCCCACCGCGAATTGAAACAACCCCAAGGGTGCACAATTGGGGTCCCATCGCGAATTCACAAAACCCCAAGGGTGCATCATTGGGATCCCACCGCGAATTCACAAAAGCCCAAGGGTGCACCATTGGGGTCCCACCGCGAAATCAAAAAACCCCAAGAGTGCACAATTGGGGTCCCACCGCGAATTCACAAAACCCAAAGGGTGCACCATCGGGGTCCCAACGCGAATTCACAAAACCCCAAAAGAGCACCTTTGGGGTTCCACCGCGAATTCACAAAACCCCAAGGGTGCACCATTGTGGTTCCACCCCTAATTCACAAAACTCCAAGGGTGCACCATTGGGGTTCCACCGCGAATTCACTAAACCCCAAGGGAGCAATATTTCGGTCCCACCGCGAATTCACAAAACCCCAAAGGTGCACCATTGGGGTCCTACCGCGAATTCACAAAACCCCAAGGGTGCACCATTGGGGTCCCACCGCGAATACAGAAAACCCCAAGAATGCTCCATTGGGGTCCCTCCGCGAATTCACAAAACCCCAAGGGTGCACCATGGGGGTCCCACTGCGAATTCACAAAACCCAAGGGTGCACCATTGGTGTCCCACCGCGAATTCACCAAACCCCAAGGGTGCACCACCGGGCTCCCGCCGCGAAAACAGAAATCAGGGAATTCACAAAACCGCTAGGGTGCACCATTGTGGTCGCATCCCGAATTCGCAAAACCATAAGGGTGCACAATTGGGGTCTTACCGCGAATTCACAAAACTCCAAGGGTGCACCATTGGGGTCAAACCGCGAATTAAAAAACCCCAAGGGTGCACAATTGGGGTCCCACCGCGAATTAACAAAACCCCAAAGGTGCACCATTGGGGTCCCCCGCGAATTCACAAACACCCAAGGGTGCACCATTGGGGTCCCACAGCGAATTCACAAAACCCTCAGGGTGCACCATTGGGGTCCCACCGCGAATTCACAAAGCCCCAAGGGTGCACCATTGGGGTCTCACCGCGAATTCACAAAACCCCAAGGGAGCACCATCGGGGTCCCACTGCGAATTCACAAAACCCATAGGGTGCACCATTGGGGTCCCACCGCTAATTCACAAAACCCCAAAGGTGCACCACTGTGGTCCCGCGGCGAATACAGAAAACACCATGGGTGCACCATTAGGGTCCCACCGAGAATAAACAAAACCCCAAGGGTGCACAATTGGGGTCCCACCGGGAATTCACAAAACCGCTAGGGTGCACCATTGGTGTCCCACCCCGAATTCAAAAAACCCCAATGGTGCACAATTGGGGTCCCACTGCGAATTAAGAAAACCCCAAGGGTGCACAAGTGGGATCCCAACCGCGAATTCACAAAACCCCAAGGGTGCACCATTGGGGTCCCACCACGAATTCACAAAACTCCCAAGGTGCACCATTTTGGTTCCACCGCGACATCAAAAAACCCCAAGGGTGCCACCGTGGGGTGCCAGGGTGCCAGGGTTGCCACCGTGCCAGGGTGCCAAAAACCATTGGGGTTCCACCGCGAAATAGCAAAACCCCAAGGGGGCACCATTGGGGTTCCACCGCGAATTCACAAACCCCCATGGGTGCACCATTGTGGTCCCATCGCGAATTCACCCAAACCCAAAAGGTGCACCATTGGGGTCCCACCGCGACATCTAAAAACCCCAAGGGTGCACAATTGGGGTTCCACCGCGAATTAGCAAAACCCCAAGGGTGCCCCATTGGGGTTCCACCCCTAGTTCACAAAACCCCAAGGGTGCACAATTGGGGTCCCACCACGACATCAAAAAACCCCAAGCGTGCACCATTGGGGTTCCACCCCTAATTCACAAAACCCCAAGGGTGCACCATTGGTGTCCCATCGCGAATACAATAAACCCCAAGGCTGCACCATTGGGGTCCCAACGCGAATTCACAAAACGCCAAGGGTGCTCTATTGCAATCCCACCGCGAATTCACAAAACCCGAAGGGTGCACCTTTGGGGTCCCACCGAGAATTCACAAAACCCCAAGTGTGCACAATTGGGGTCCAACCGCGAATTCACAAACCCCCATGGGTGCACCATTGGGGTCCCATCGCGAATTCACCCAAACCCAGTGTGCACCATTGGGGTCCCACTGCGAATTCACAAAACCCCAAGGGTGCACCATTGGGGTCCCACAGAGAATTCACAAAACCACAAGGGTGCACCATCGGGGTCCCTCCGCGAATTCACAAGACCCCAAGGGTGCACCATAGGGGTCCCATTGCGCATTCACAAAACCCCAAGGGTGCACCATTGCGGTCCCACCGCGAATTCACAAAACCCCAAGTGTGCACCATTGGGGTCCCACCGCGAATTCACAAATCCCCAGGGGTGCACCATTGGGGTCCCACCGCGAATTCACAAAACCCCAACCGTGCTCCATTGGGGTCCCACCGCGAATTCACAAAACCCCAATTGTGCACCATTGGGGTCCCACTGCGAAATCACAAAACCACAAGGGTGCACAATTGGGGTCCCATCGCGAATTCACAAAACCCCAAGGGTGCACTATTTGGGTCCCACCGCAAATTCACAAAACCCCAAGGGTACACCATTGGGGCACAACAGCGAATTCATAAAACCACAAGGGTGCACCATTGGGGTCCCACCGCGAATTCAAAAAACCCCAAGGGTGCACAATTGGGGTCCTATCGCGAATTCACAAAACTGCAAGGGTGCACCATTGGGGTCCCACCGCGAATTCAAACAACCCCAAGGGTGCACAATTGGGGTCCCATCGCGAATTCACAAAACCCCAAGGGTGCATCATTGGGGTCCCACCGCGAATTCACAAAAGCCCAAGGGTGCACCATTGGGGTCCCACCGCGAAATCAAAAAACCCCAAGAGTGCACAATTGGGGTCCCACTGCGAATTAACAAAACCCCAAGGGTGCACCATTGGGGTCCCACCGCGAATTCACAAAACCCAAAGGGTGCACCATCGGGGTCCCAACGCGAATTCACGAAACCCCAAAAGAGCACCTTTGGGGTTCCACGGCGAATTCAAAAAACCCCAAGGGTGCACCATTGTGGTTCCACCCCTAATTCACAAAACACCTAGGGTGCACCATTGGGGTTCCACCGCGAATTCACAAAACCACAAAGGTGCACCATTGGGGTCCTACCGCGAATTCACAAAACCCCAAGGGTGCACCATTGTGGTTCCACCCCTAATTCACAAAACACCAAGGGTGCACCATTGGGGTTCCACCGCGAATTCACAAAACCCCAAAGGTGCACCATTGGGGTCCTACCGCGAATTCACAAAACCCCAAGGGTGCACCATTGGGGACCCACCGCGAATACAGAAAACCCCAAGAATGCTCCATTGGGGTCCTTCCGCGAATTCACAAAACCCCAAGGGTGCACCATGGTGGTCCCACTGCGAATTTAGAAAACCCAAGGGTGCACCATTGGTGTCCCACCGCGAATTCACCAAACCCCAAGGGTGCACCACCGGGGTCCCGCCGCGAAATCAGAAAACACCAAGGGTGCACCACTGGGGTCCTGCCGCGAATTCAGAAAACACCAAGGGTGCACCATTGGGGTCCCACAGCGAATTAACAAAACCCCAAGGGTTCACCATCGGGGTCCCAACGCGAATTAACAAAACCCCAAGGGTGCACCATTGGTGTCACACCGCGAAATAAAAAAAACCCAAGAGTGCACAATTGGGGTCCCACAACGAATTAACAAGACCCCAAGGGTTCACCATCGGGGTCCCAACGCGAATTCACAAAACCCCAAGGGAGCACCTTTGGGGTTCCACCGCGAATTCAAACCCTAAGGGTGCACCATTGTGGTTCCACCCCTAATTCACAAAACCCCAAGGGTGCACCATTGGGGTTCCACCCCGAATTCACAAAACCCTCAGTGTGCACCATTGGGGTCCCTCCGCGAATTCACAATACCCCAAGGGTGCACCATTGGGGTCCCACCGCGAATTCACAAAACCCCAAGGGAGCAATATTGCGGTCCCACCGCGATTTCACAAAACAACAAGGGTGCACCATTGGGGTCCCACCGCGAATTCACAAAACCTCAAGTGTGCACCATTGGGGTCCTACCGCGAATTCAGAAAACCTCAACAATGCACCATTGGTGTCCCACCACGAATTCACAAAACCCCAACGGTGCACCATTGGGGTCCCACTGCGAATTCACAAAACCCCAATTTTGCACCATTGGGGTCCCACTGCGAAATCACAAAACCACAAGGGTGCACAATTGGGTCCCATCGCGAATTCACAAAACCCCAAGGGTGCACTATTTGGGTCCCGCCGCAAATTCACAAAACCCCAAGGGTACACCATTGGGGCACAACAGCGAATTCATAAAACCCCAAGGGTGCACCATTGGGGTCCCACCGCGAATTCAAAAAACCCCAAGGGTGCACAATTGGGGTCCTATCGCGAATTCACAAAACTCCAAGGGTGCACCATTGGGGTCCCACCGCGAATTGAAACAACCCCAAGGGTGCACAATTGGGGTCCCATCGCGAATTCACAAAACCCCAAGGGTGCATCATTGGGATCCCACCGCGAATTCACAAAAGCCCAAGGGTGCACCATTGGGGTCCCACCGCGAAATCAAAAAACCCCAAGAGTGCACAATTGGGGTCCCACCGCGAATTCACAAAACCCAAAGGGTGCACCATCGGGGTCCCAACGCGAATTCACAAAACCCCAAAAGAGCACCTTTGGGGTTCCACCGCGAATTCACAAAACCCCAAGGGTGCACCATTGTGGTTCCACCCCTAATTCACAAAACTCCAAGGGTGCACCATTGGGGTTTCACCGCGAATTCACAAAACCCCAAGGGAGCAATATTTCGGTCCCACCGCGAATTCACAAAACCCCAAAGGTGCACCATTGGGGTCCTACCGCGAATTCACAAAACCCCAAGGGTGCACCATTGGGGTCCCACCGCGAATACAGAAAACCCCAAGAATGCTCCATTGGGGTCCCTCCGCGAATTCACAAAACCCCAAGGGTGCACCATGGGGGTCCCACTGCGAATTCACAAAACCCAAGGGTGCACCATTGGTGTCCCACCGCGAATTCACCAAACCCCAAGGGTGCACCACCGGGGTCCCGCCGCGAAATCAGAAAACACCAAGGGTGCACCACTGGGGTCCTGCCGCGAATTCAGAAAACACCAAGGGTGCACCATTGGGGTCCCTCAGCGAATTAACAAAACCCCAAGGGTTCACCATCGGGGTCCCAACGCGAATTAACAAAACCCCAAGGTTGCACCATTGGTGTCCCACCGCGAAATAAAAAAAACCCAAGAGTGCACTATTGGGGTCCCACAGCGAATTAATTAGACCCCAAGGGTTCACCATCGGGGTCCCAACGCGAATTCACAAAACCCCAAGGGAGCACCTTTGGGGTTCCACCGCGAATTCAAACCCCAAGGGTGCACCATTGTGGTTCCACCCCTAATTCACAAAACCCCAAGGGTGCACCATTGGGGTTCCACCCCGAATTCACAAAACCCTAGGGTGCACCATTGGGGTCCCACCGCGAATTCACAAAACCCCAAGGGTGCACCATTGGGGTCCCACCGCGAATTCACAAAACCCCAAGGGAGCAATATTGCGGTCCCACCGTGATTTCACAAAACAACAAGGGTGCACCATTGGGGTCCCACCACGAATTCACAAAACCTCAAGTGTGCACCATTGGGGTCCTACCGCGAATTCAGAAAACCTAAAGAATGCACCATTGGTGTCCCACCGCGAATTCACAAAACCCCAACGGTGCACCATTGGGGTCCCACTGCGAATTCACAAAACCCCAAGGGTGCACCATTGTTGTCCCACCGCGAATTCACAAAACCCCAAGGGTGCACCATTGGGGTCCCACCGCGAATTCACAAAACCCCAAGGGTGTACCATTGGGGTCCCACCGCGAATTCACGAACCCCCAAGGGTGCACCATTGGGGTCCCACCGCGAATTCAGAAAACCCCAAGAATGCACCATTGGGGTCCCACCGCGAATTCACAAAACCCAAAGGGTGCACCATTGTGGTCCCACTGCGAATTCACAAAACCACAAGGGTGCACCATTGGTGTCCCACCGCGAATACACAAAACCCCAAGGGTGCGCCATTGGGGTCCTACCGCGAATTCACAAAACCCCAAGGGTGCACCATTCGGGTCCCACCACGAATTCAAACAAACCCAAGGGTGCACAATTGGGGTCCCATCGCGAATTCACAAAAGCCCAAGGGTGCACCATTGGGGTCCCACCGCGAATTCACAAATCCCCAGGGGTGCACCCTTGGGGTCCCACAGAGAATTCACAAAACCCCAAGATTGCACCATCGGGGTCCCTATGCGAATTCACAAGACCCAAAGGGTGCACCATAGGGGTCCCACTGCGCATTCACAAAACCCCAAGGTTGCACCATTGGGGTCCCACCGCGAATTCACAAAACCCCAAGTGTGCACCATTGGGGTCCCACCGCGAATTCACAAATCCCCAGGGGTGCACCATTGGGCTCCCACCGCGAATTCACAAAATCCCAACGGTGCTCCATTGGGGTCCCACCGCGAATTCACAAAACCCCAATTGTGCACCATTGGGGTCCCACAGCGAATTCACAAATCCCCAGGGGTGCACAATTGGGTTCCCACCGCGAATTCACAAAACCCCAATGGTGCACCATTGGGTTCCCACCGCGAATTCACAAAACCCCAAGGGTGCACCATTGAGGTCCCACAGCGAATTCACAAAACCGAACTGATGCACCATTGGGGTCCCACCGCGAATTCACAAATCCCCAGGGAGCACCATTGGGGTCCCACTGCCAATTCACAAAACCCCAAGGGTGCACCATTGGGGTCCCACCGCGAATTCACAGAACCGCAAGGGTGCACCATTGGGGTTCCATCGCGAATTCACATAACCCCAAGGGTGCACCATTGGGGTACCAAGGCGAATTCACAAAACCCCAAGGGTGCACCATTGGGGTCCCACCGCGAATTCACAAAACCCCAAGAATGCACCATTGGGGTCCCACCGCGAATTCACAAAACCACAAGGGTGCACCATTGGTGTCCCACCGCGAATACACAAAACCCCAAGGGTGCGCCATTGGGGTCCTACCGCGAATTCACAAAACCCCAAGGGTGCACAATTGGGGTCCCACCGCGAATTCACAAAACCCCAAGGGAGCAATGTTGCGGTCCCACCGCGAATTCACAAAACCCCAAGGGTGCATCATTGGGGTCCCACCGCGAATTCAAACAACCCCAAGGGTGCACAATTGGGGTCCCATCGCGAATTCACAAAACCCCAAGGGTGCATCATTGGGTTCCCACCGCGAATTCACAAAAGCCCAAGGGTGCACCATTGGGGTCCCACCGCGAATTCACAAATCCCCAGGGGTGCACCATTGGGGTCCAACAGAGAATTCACAAAACCCCAAGATTGCACCATCGGGGTCCCTATGCGAATTCACAAGACCCAAAGGGTGCACCATAGGGGTCCCACTGCGCATTCACAAACCCCAAGGGTGCACCATTGCGGTCCCACCGAGAATTCACAAAACCCCAAGTGTGCACCATTGGGGTCCCACCGCGAATTCACAAATCCCCAGGGGTGCACCATTGGGCTCCCACCGCGAATTCACAAAACCCCAACGGTGCTCCATTGGGGTCCCACCGCGAATTCACAAAACCCCAATTGTGCACCATTGGGGTCCCACCGCGAATTCACAAATCCCCAGGGGTGCACAATTGGGTTCCCACCGCGAATTCACAAAACCCCAATGGTGCACCATTGGGTTCCCACCGCGAATTCACAAAACCCCAAGGGTGCATTATTGGGGTCCCACAGCGAATTCACAAAACCCCAATGGTGCACCATTGGGGTCCCACCGCGAATTCCCAAAACCCCAAGGGTGCACCATTGGGGTCAAATCGCGAATTCACAGAACACCAATGGTGCACCATTGGTGTCCCATCGCGAATTCACAAAACCCCAAGGCTGCACCATTGGGGTCCCAACGGAATTCACAAAACGCCAAGGGTGCTCTATTGCAGTCCCACCGCGAATATACAAAACCCCAAGGGTGCACCTTTGGGGTCCCACCGAGAATTCACAAAACCCCAAGGGTGCACCATTGGGGTCCAACCGCGAATTCACAAACCCCCATATGTGCACCATTGGGGTCCCATCGCGAATTCACCCAAACCCAAAGGGTGCACCATTGGGGTACCACTGCGAATTCACAAAACCCCAAGGGTGCACCGTTGGGGTCCCACAGAGAATTCACAAAACCCCAAGGGTGCACCATCGGGGTCCCTCCGCGAATTCACAAGACCCCAAGGGTGCACCATAGGGGTCCCACTGCGCATTCACAAAAGCTTAAGGGTGCACCATTGGGGTCCCACCGCGAATTCACAAAACCCCAAGTGTGCAACATCTGGGTCCCACCGCGAATTCACAAATTGCCAGGGGTGCACAATTGGGGTCCCACCGCGAATTCACAAAACCCCAATTGTGCACCATTGGGGTCCCACTGCGAAATCACAAAACCACAAGGGTGCACAATTGGGGTCCCACCGCGAATTCACAAAACCCCAAGGGTGCACTATTTGGGTCCCGCCGCAAATTCCCAAAACCCCAAGAGTGCCCCATTGGGGCACCACCGCGAATTCATACAACCCCAAGGGTGCACAATTGGGTTCCCATCGCGAATTCACAAAACCCCAAGGGTGCATCATTGGGGTCCCACCGCGAATTCACAAAACCTCAAGTGTGCACCATTGGGGTCCTACCGCGAATTCAGAAAACCTCAAGAATGCACCATTGGTGTCCCACCGCGAATTCACAAAACCCCAACGGTGCACCATTGGGGTCCCACTGCGAATTCACAAAACCCAATTTTGCACCATTGGGGTCCCACTGCGAAATCACAAAACCACAAGGGTGCACAATTGGGGTCCCATCGCGAATTCACAAAACCCCAAGGGTGCACTATTTGGGTCCCGCCGCAAATTCACAAAACCCCAAGGGTACACCATTGGGGCACAACAGCGAATTCATAAAACCCCAAGGGTGCACCATTGGGGTCCCACCGCGAATTCAAAAAACACCAAGGGTGCACAATTGGGGTCCTATCGCGAATTCACAAAACTCAAAGGGTGCACCATTGGGGTCCCACCGCGAATTCAAACAACCCAAAGGGTGCACAATTGGGGTCCCATCGCGAATTCACAAAACCCCAAGGGTGCATCATTGGGGTCCCACCGCGAATTCACAAAAGCCCAAGGGTGCACCATTGGGGTCCCACCGCGAAATCAAAAAACCCAGAGAGTGCACAATTGGGGTCCCACCGCGAATTAACAAAACCCCAAGGGTGCACCATTGGGGTCCCACCGCGAATTCACAAAACCCAAAGGGTGCACCATCGGGGTCCCAACGCGAATTCACAAAACCCCAAAAGAGCACCTTTGGGGTTCCACCGCGAATTCACAAAACCCCAAGGGTGCACCATTGTGGTTCCACCCCTAATTCACAAAACACCAAGGGTGCACCATTGGGGTTCCACCGCGAATTCACAAAACCCCAAGGGAGCAATATTGCGGTCCCACCGCGAATTCACAAAACCCCAAAGGTGCACCATTGGGGTCCTACCGCGAATTCACAAAACCCCAAGGGTGCACCATTGGGGTCCCACCGCGAATACAGAAAACCCCAAGAATGCTCCATTGGGGTCCCTCCGCGAATTCACAAAACCCCAAGGGTGCACCATGGGGGTCCCACTGCGAATTCACAAAACCCAAGGGTGCACCATTGGTGTCCCACCGCGAATTCACCAAACCCCAAGGGTGCACCACCGGGGTCCCCCCGCGAAATCAGAAAACACCAAGGGTGCACCACTGGGGTCCTGCCGCGAATTCAGAAAACACCAAGGGTGCACCATTGGGGTCCCACAGCGAATTAACAAAACCCCAAGGGTTCACCATCGGGGTCCCAACGCGAATTAACAAAACCACAAGGGTGCACCATTGGTGTCCCACCGCGAAATAAAAAAACCCAAGAGTGCACAATTGGGGTCCCACAGCGAATTAATTAGACCCCAAGGGTTCACCATCGGGGTCCCAACGCGAATTCACAAAACCCCAAGGGAGCACCTTTGGGGTTCCACCGCGAATTCAAACCCCAAGGGTGCACCATTGTGGTTCCACCCCTAATTCACAAAACCCCAAGGGTGCACCATTTGGGTTCCACCCCGAATTCACAAAACCCTCAGCGTGCACCATTGGGGTCCCACCGCGAATTCACAAAACCCCAAGGGTGCACCATTGGGGTCCCACCGCGAATTCACAAAACCCCAAGGGAGCAATATTGCGGTCCAACCGCGATTTCACAAAACAACAAGGGTGCACCATTGGGGTCCCACCACGAATTCACAAAACCTCAAGTGTGCACCATTGGGGTCCTACCGCGAATTCAGAAAACCTCAAGAATGCACCATTGGTGTCCCACCGCGAATTCACAAAACCCCAACGGTGCACCATTGGGGTCCCACTGCGAATTCACAAAACCCCAAGGGTGCACCATTGTTGTCCCACCGCGAATTCACAAAACCGCAAGGGTGCACCATTGGGGTCCCACCGCGAATTCACAAAACCCCAAGGGTGTACCATTGGGGTCCCACCGCGAATTCACGAACCCCCAAGGGTGCACAATTGGGGTCCCACCGCGAAATCAAAAAACCCCAAGAGTGCACAATTGCGGTCCCACCGCGAATTAACAAAACCCCAAGGGTGCACCATTGGGGTCCCACCGCGAATTCAGAAAACCCCGAGAATGCACCATTGGGGTCCCACCGCGAATTCACAAAACCCAAAGGGTGCACCATTGTGGTCCCACTGCGAATTCACAAAACCCCAAGGGTGCACCATTCGGGTCCCAACACGAATTCACAAAACCCAGAGGGAGCAATGTTGCGGTCCCACCGCGAATTCACAAAACCCCAAGGGTGCATCATTGGGGTCCCACCACGAATTCAAACAACCCCAAGGGTGCACAATTGGGGTCCCATCGCGAATTCACAAAACCCCAAGGGTGCACCATTGGGGTCCCACCGCGAATTCACAAATCCCCAGGGGTGCACCATTGGGGTCCCACAGAGAATTCACAAAACCCCAAGATTGCACCATCGGGGTCCCTATGCGAATTCACAAGACCCAAAGGGTGCACCATAGGGGTCCCACTGCGCATTCACAAAACCCAAAGGTTGCACCATTGGGGTCCAACCGCGAATTCACAAAACCCCAAGGGAGCAATATTGCGGTCCCACCGCGAATTCACAAAACCCCAAAGGTGCACCATTGGGGTCCTACCGCGAATTCACAAAACCCCAAGGGTGCACCATTGGGGTCCCACCGCGAATACAGAAAACCCCAAGAATGCTCCATTGGGGTCCCTCCGCGAATTCACAAAACCCCAAGGGTGCACCATGGGGGTCCCACTGCGAATTCACAAAACCCAAGGGTGCACCATTGGTGTCCCACCGCGAATTCACCAAACCCCAAGGGTGCACCACCGGGGTCCCCCCGCGAAATCAGAAAACACCAAGGGTGCACCACTGGGGTCCTGCCGCGAATTCAGAAAACACCAAGGGTGCACCATTGGGGTCCCACAGCGAATTAACAAAACCCCAAGGGTTCACCATCGGGGTCCCAACGCGAATTAACAAAACCACAAGGGTGCACCATTGGTGTCCCACCGCGAAATAAAAAAACCCAAGAGTGCACAATTGGGGTCCCACAGCGAATTAATTAGACCCCAAGGGTTCACCATCGGGGTCCCAACGCGAATTCACAAAACCCCAAGGGAGCACCTTTGGGGTTCCACCGCGAATTCAAACCCCAAGGGTGCACCATTGTGGTTCCACCCCTAATTCACAAAACCCCAAGGGTGCACCATTTGGGTTCCACCCCGAATTCACAAAACCCTCAGCGTGCACCATTGGGGTCCCACCGCGAATTCACAAAACCCCAAGGGTGCACCATTGGGGTCCCACCGCGAATTCACAAAACCCCAAGGGAGCAATATTGCGGTCCAACCGCGATTTCACAAAACAACAAGGGTGCACCATTGGGGTCCCACCACGAATTCACAAAACCTCAAGTGTGCACCATTGGGGTCCTACCGCGAATTCAGAAAACCTCAAGAATGCACCATTGGTGTCCCACCGCGAATTCACAAAACCCCAACGGTGCACCATTGGGGTCCCACTGCGAATTCACAAAACCCCAAGGGTGCACCATTGTTGTCCCACCGCGAATTCACAAAACCGCAAGGGTGCACCATTGGGGTCCCACCGCGAATTCACAAAACCCCAAGGGTGTACCATTGGGGTCCCACCGCGAATTCACGAACCCCCAAGGGTGCACAATTGGGGTCCCACCGCGAAATCAAAAAACCCCAAGAGTGCACAATTGCGGTCCCACCGCGAATTAACAAAACCCCAAGGGTGCACCATTGGGGTCCCACCGCGAATTCAGAAAACCCCAAGAATGCACCATTGGGGTCCCACCGCGAATTCACAAAACCCAAAGGGTGCACCATTGTGGTCCCACTGCGAATTCACAAAACCCCAAGGGTGCACCATTCGGGTCCCAACACGAATTCACAAAACCCAGAGGGAGCAATGTTGCGGTCCCACCGCGAATTCACAAAACCCCAAGGGTGCATCATTGGGGTCCCACCACGAATTCAAACAACCCCAAGGGTGCACAATTGGGGTCCCATCGCGAATTCACAAAACCCCAAGGGTGCACCATTGGGGTCCCACCGCGAATTCACAAATCCCCAGGGGTGCACCATTGGGGTCCCACAGAGAATTCACAAAACCCCAAGATTGCACCATCGGGGTCCCTATGCGAATTCACAAGACCCAAAGGGTGCACCATAGGGGTCCCACTGCGCATTCACAAAACCCCAAGGTTGCACCATTGGGGTCCAACCGCGAATTCACAAAACCCCAAGTGTGCACCATTGGGGTCCCACCGCGAATTCACAAATCCCCAGGGGTGCACCATTGGGCTCCCACCGCGAATTCACAAAACCCCAACGGTGCTCCATTGGGGTCCCACCGCGAATTCACAAATCCCCAGGGAGCACCATTGGGGTCCCACTGCCAATTCACAAAACCCCAAGGGTGCACCATTGGGGTCCCACCGCGAATTCACAGAACCGCAAGGGTGCACCATTGGGGTCTCATCGCGAATTCACAAAACCCCAAGGGTGCACCATTGGGGTACCAAGGCGAATTGACAAAACCCCAAGGGTGCACCATTGGGGTCCCACCGCGAATTCACAAAACCCCAAGAATGCACCATTGGGGTCCCACCGCGAATTCACAAAACCCAAAGGGTACACCATTGTGGTCCCACTGCGAATTCACAAAACCCCAAGGGTGCACCATTGGTGTCCCACCGCGAATACACAAAACCCCAAGGGTGCGCCATTGGGGTCCTACCGCGAATTCACAAAACCCCAAGGGTGCACAATTGGGGTCCTACCGCGAATTCACAAAACCCCAAGGGAGCAATGTTGCGGTCCCACCGCGAATTCACAAAACCCCAAGGGTGCATCATTGGGGTCCCACCGCGAATTCAAACAACCCCAAGGGTGCACAATTGGGGTCCCATCGCGAATTCACAAAACCCCAAGGGTGCATCATTGGGGTCCCACCGCGAATTCACAAAAGCCCAAGGGTGCACCATTGGGGTCCCACCGCGAATTCACAAATCCCCAGGGGTGCACCATTGGGGTCCCACAGAGAATTCACAAAACCCCAAGATTGCACCATCGGGGTCCCTATGCGAATACACAAGACCCAAAGGGTGCACCATAGGGGTCCCACTGCGCATTCACAAAACCCCAAGGGTGCACCATTGGGGTCCCACCGAGAATTCACAAAACCCCAAGTGTGCACCATTGGGGTCCCACCGCGAATTCACAAAACCCCAACGGTGCTCCATTGGGGTCCCACCGCGAATTCACAAAACCCCAACGGTGCTCCATTGGGGTCCCACCGCGAATTCACAAAACCCCAATTGTGCACCATTGGGGTCCCACCGCGAATTCACAAATCCACAGGGGTGCACAATTGGGTTCCCACCGCGAATTCACAAAACCCCAATGGTGCACCATTGGGTTCCCACCGCGAATTCACAAAACCCCAAGGGTGCATTATTGGGGTCCCACAGCGAATTCACAAAACCCCAAGGGTGCACCATTGGGGTCCCACCGCGAATTCACAAAACCCCAAGGGTGCACCATTGGGGTCAAATCGCGAATTCACAAAACCCCAAGGGTGCACCATTGGGGTACCAAAGCGAATTCACAAAACCCCAAGGGTGCACCATTGGGGTCCCACCGCGAATTCACAAAACCCCAAGGGTGCATTATTGTTGTCCCACCGCGAATTCACAAAACCCCAAGGGTGCACCATTGGGGTCCCACCGCGAATTCACAAAACCCCAAGGGTGTACCATTGGACCCCAATTGTGCACCCTTGGTGTTTTGTGATTTCGCGGTGGGACCCCAATGGTGCATCCTTGGGGTTTCGTGAATTCGCGGTTGGACCTGCACAATTGGGTTCCCACCGCGATTTAACAAAACCCCAAGGGTGCACGATTGGGGTCCCACTGCGAATTAAGAAAACCCCAAGGGTGCACAATTGGGATCCCAACCGCGAATTCACAAAACACCAAGGGTGCACCATTGGGGTCCCACCACGAATTCACAAAACTCCAAGGGTGCACCATTTGGGTTCCACCGCGACATCAAAAAACCCCAAGGGTGCACAATTGGGGTACCACCACGAATTAGCAAAACCCCAAGGGTGCACCATTGGGGTTCCACCCCTAATTCACAAAACCCCAAGGGTGCAAAATTGCGGTCCCACCACGACATCAAAAAACCCCAAGCGTGCACAATTGGGGTTCCACCCCTAATTCACAAAACCCCAAGGGTGCACCATTGGTGTCCCATCGCGAATTCACAAAACCCCAAGGCTGCACCATTGGGGTCCCAACACGAATTCACAAAACGCCAAGGGTGCTCTATTGCAGTCCCACCGCGAATATACAAAACCCCAAGGGTGCACCTTTGGGGTCCCACCGAGAATTCACAAAACCCCAAGGGTGCACCATTGGGGTCCAACCGCGAATTCACAAACCCCCATGGGTGCACCATTGGGGTCCCATCGCGAATTCACCCAAACCCAAAGGGTGCACCATTGGGGTACCACTGCGAATTCACAAAACCCCAAGGGTGCACCGTTGGGGTCCCACAGAGAATTCACAAAACCCCAAGGGTGCACCATTGGTGTCACACCGCGAAATAAAAAAAACCCAAGAGTGCACAATTGGGGTCCCACAACGAATTAACAAGACCCCAAGGGTTCACCATCGGGGTCCCAACGCGAATTCACAAAACCCCAAGGGAGCACCTTTGGGGTTCCACCGCGAATTCAAACCCCAAGGGTGCACCATTGTGGTTCCACCCCTAATTCACAAAACCCCAAGGGTGCACCATTGGGGTTCCACCCCGAATTCACAAAACCCCCAGGGTGCACCATTGGGGTCCCACCGCGAATTCACAAAACCCCAAGGGTGCACCATTGGGGTCCCACCGCGAATTCACAAAACCCCAAGGGAGCAATATTGCGGTCCCACCGCGATTTCACAAAACAACAAGGGTGCACCATTGGGGTCCCACCGCGAATTCACAAAACCTCAAGTGTGCACCATTGGGGTCCTACCGCGAATTCAGAAAACCTCAAGAATGCACCATTGGTGTCCCACCGCGAATTCACAAAACCCCAACGGTGCACCATTGGGGTCCCACTGCGAATTCACAAAACCCCAATTTTGCACCATTGGGGTCCCACTGCGAAATCACAAAACCACAAGGGTGCACAATTGGGGTCCCATCGCGAATTCACAAAACCCCAAGGGTGCACTATTTGGGTCCCGCCGCAAATTCACAAAACCCCAAGGGTACACCATTGGGGCACAACAGCGAATTCACAAAACCCCAAGGGTGCACCATTGCGGTCCCACCGCGAATTCAAAAAACCCCAAGGGTGCACAATTGGGGTCCTATCGCGAATTCACAAAACTCCAAGGGTGCACCATTGGGGTCCCACCGCGAATTCAAACAACCCCAAGGGTGCACAATTGGGGTCCCATCGCGAATTCACAAAACCCCAAGGGTGCATCATTGGGGTCCCACCGCGAATTCACAAAAGCCCAAGAGTGCACCATTGGGGTCCCACCTCGAAATCAAAAAACCCCAAGAGTGCACAATTGGGGTCCCACCGCGAATTAACAAAACCCCAAGGGTGCACCATTGGGGTCCCACCGCGAATTCACAAAACCCAAAGGGTGCACCATCGGGGTCCCAACGCGAATTCACAAAACCCCAAAAGAGCACCTTTGGGGTTCCACCGCGAATTCACAAAACCCCAAGGGTGCACCATTGTGGTTCCACCCCTAATTCACAAAACTCCAAGGGTGCACCATTGGGGTTCCACCGCGAATTCACAAAACCCCAAGGGAGCAATATTGCGGTCCCACCGCGAATTCACAAAACCCCATAGGTGCACCATTGGGGTCCTACCGCGAATTCACAAAACCACAAGGGTGCACCATTGGGGTCCCACCGCGAATACAGAAAACCCCAAGAATGCTCCATTGGGGTCCCTCCGCGAATTCACAAAACCCCAAGGGTGCACCATGGGGGTCCCACTGCGAATTCACAAAACCCAAGGGTGCACCATTGGTGTCCCACCGCGAATTCACCAAACCCCAAGGGTGCACCACCGGGGTCCCGCCGCGAAATCAGAAAACACCAAGGTTGCACCACTGGGGTCCTGCCGCGAATTCAGAAAACACCAAGGGTGCACCATTGGGGTCCCACAGCGAATTAACAAAACCCCAAGGGTTCACCATCGGGGTCCCAACGCGAATTAACAAAACCCCAAGGTTGCACCATTGGTGTCCCACCGCGAAATAAAAAAAACCCAAGAGTGCACTATTGGGGTCCCACAGCGAATTAATTAGACCCCAAGGGTTCACCATCGGGGTCCCAACGCGAATTCACAAAACCCCAAGGGAGCACCTTTGGGGTTCCACCGCGAATTCAAACCCCAAGGGTGCACCATTGTGGTTCCACCCCTAATTCACAAAACCCCAAGGGTGCACCATTG
Source organism: Haliclona indistincta (assembly GCA_964017065.1). Lineage (NCBI taxonomy): Eukaryota > Metazoa > Porifera > Demospongiae > Haplosclerida > Chalinidae > Haliclona > Haliclona indistincta. The sequence continues at coordinate 12,337,957 of OZ024783.1, read as the reverse complement.
GGGTTCCACCCCGAATTCACAAAACCCTCAGGGTGCACCATTGGGGTCCCACCGCGAATTCACAAAACCCCAAGGGTGCACCATTGGGGTCCCACCGCGAATTCACAAAACCCCAAGGGAGCAATATTGCGGTCCCACCGCGATTTCACAAAACAACAAGGGTGCACCATTGGGGTCCCACCACGAATTCACAAAACCTCAAGTGTGCACCATTGGGGTCCTACCGCGAATTCAGAAAACCTCAAGAATGCACCATTGGTGTCCCACCGCGAATTCACAAAACCCCAACGGTGCACCATTGGGGTCCCACTGCGAATTCACAAAACCCCAAGGGTGCACCATTGTTGTCCCACCGCGAATTCACAAAACCGCAAGGGTGCACCATTGGGGTCCCACCGCGAATACACAAAACCCCAAGGGTGTACCATTGGGGTCCCACCGCGAATTCACGAACCCCCAAGGGTGCACCATTGGGGTCCCACCGCGAAATCAAAAAACCCCAAGAGTGCACAATTACGGTCCCACCGCGAATTAACAAAACCCCAAGGGTGCACCATTGGGGTCCCACCGCGAATTCAGAAAACCCCAAGAATGCACCATTGGGGTCCCACCGCGAATTCACAAAACCCAAAGGGTGCACCATTGTGGTCCCACTGCGAATTCACAAAACCCCAAGGGTGCACCATTGGTGTCCCACCGCGAATACACAAAACCCCAAGGGTGCGCCATTGGGGTCCTACCGCGAATTCACAAAACCCCAAGGGTGCACCATTCGGGTCCCAACACGAATTCACAAAACCCCAAGGGAGCAATGTTGCGGTCCCACCGCGAATTCACAAAACCCCAAGGGTGCATCATTGGGGTCCCACCACGAATTCAAACAACCCCAAGGGTGTACAATTGGGGTCCCATCGCGAATTCACAAAACCCCAAGGGTGCATCATTGGGGTCCCACCGCGAATTCACAAAAGCCCAAGGGTGCACCATTCGGGTCCCACCGCGAATTCACAAATCCCCAGGGGTGCACCATTGGGGTCCCACAGGGAATTCACCAAACCCCAAGATTGCACCATCGGGGTCCCTATGCGAATTCACAAGACCCAAAGGGTGCACCATAGAGGTCCCACTGCGCATTCACAAAACCCCAAGGTTGCACCATTGGGGTCCCACCGCGAATTCACAAAACCCCAGTGTGCACCATTGGGGTCCCACCGCGAATTCACAAATCCCCAGGGGTGCACCATTGGGCTCCCACCGCGAATTCACAAAACCCCAACGGTGCTCCATTGGGGTCCCACCGCGAATTCACAAAACCCCAATTGTGCACCATTGGGGTCCCACAGCGAATTCACAAATCCCCAGGGGTGCACAATTGGGTTCCCACCGCGAATTCACAAAACCCCAATGGTGCACCATTGGGTTCCCACCGCGAATTCACAAAACCCCAAGGGTGCACCATTGAGGTCCCACAGCGAATTCACAAAACCGAATGGATGCACCATTGGGGTCCCACCGCGAATTCACAAATCCCCAGGGAGCACCATGGGGGTCCCACTGCCAATTCACAAAACCCCAAGGGTGCACCATTGGGGTCCCAACGCGAATTCACAAAACCCCAAGGGTGCACCATTGGGGTACCAAGGCGAATTCACAAAACCCCAAGGGTGCACCATTGGGGTCCCACCGCGAATAACAAAACCCCAAGAATGCACCATTGGGGACCCACCGCGAATTCACAAAACCCAAAGGGTGCACCATTGTGGTCCCACTGCGAATTCACAAAACCCCAAGGGTGCACCATTGGTGTCCCACCGCGAATACACAAAACCCCAAGGGTGCGCCATTGGGGTCCTACCGCGAATTCACAAAACCCCAAGGGTGCACAATTGGGGTCCCACCGCGAATTCACAAAACCCCAAGGGAGCAATGTTGCGGTCCCACCGCGAATTCACAAAACCCCAAGGGTGCATCATTGGGGTCCCACCGCGAATTCAAACAACCCCAAGGGTGCACAATGTGGGTCCCATCGCGAATTCACAAAACCCCAAGGGTGCATCATTGGGGTCCCACCGCGAATTCACAAAAGCCCAAGGGTGCACAATTGGGGTCCCACCGCGAATTCACAAAACCCCAAGGGAGCAATGTTGCGGTCCCACCGCGAATTCACAAAACCCCAAGGGTGCATCATTGGGGTCCCACCGCGAATTCAAACAACCCCAAGGGTGCACAATGTGGGTCCCATCGCGAATTCACAAAACCCCAAGGGTGCATCATTGGGGTCCCACCGCGAATTCACAAAAGCCCAAGGGTGCACCATTGGGGTCCCACCGCGAATTCACAAATCCCCAGGGGTGCACCATTGGGGTCCAACAGAGAATTCACAAAACCCCAAGATTGCACCATCGGGGTCCCTATGCGAATTCACAAGACCCAAAGGGTGCACCATAGGGGTCCCACTGCGCATTCACAAAACCCCAAGGGTGCACCATTGGGGTCCCACCGAGAATTAACAAAACCCCAAGTGTGCACCATTGGGGTCCCACCGCGAATTCACAAATCCCCAGGGGTGCACCATTGGGCTCCCACCGCGAATTCACAAAACCCCAACGGTGCTCCATTGGGGTCCCACCGCGAATTCACAAAACCCCAATTGTGCACCATTGGGGTCCCACCGCGAATTCACAAATCCCCAGGGGTGCACAATTGGGTTCCCACCGCGAATTCACAAAACCCCAATGGTGCACCATTGGGTTCCCACCGCGAATTCACAAAACCCCAAGGGTGCATTATTGGGTTCCCACAGCGAATTCACAAAACCCCAAGGGTGCACCATTGGGGTCCCACCGCGAATTCACAAAACCCCAAGGGTGCACCATTGGGGTCAAATCGCGAATTCACAGAACACCAATGGTGCACCATTGGTGTCCCATCGCGAATTCACAAAACCCCAAGGCTGCACCATTGGGGTCCCAACGCGAATTCACAAAACGCCAAGGGTGCTCTATTGCAGTCCCACCGCGAATATACAAAACCCCTAGGGTGCACCTTTGGGGTCCCACCGAGAATTCACAAAACCCCAAGGGTGCACCATTGGGGTCCAACCGCGAATTCACAAACCCCCATATGTGCACCATTGGGGTCCCATCGCGAATTCACCCAAACCCAAAGGGTGCACCATTGGGGTACCACTGCGAATTCACAAAACCCCAAGGGTGCACCGTTGGGGTCCCACAGAGAATTCACAAAACCCCAAGGGTGCACCATCGGGGTCCCTCCGCGAATTCACAAGACCCCAAAGGTGCACCATAGGGGTCCCACTGCGCATTCACAAAAGCTTAAGGGTGCACCATTGGGGTCCCACCGCGAATTCACAAAACCCCAAGTGTGCAACATCTGGGTCCCACCGCGAATTCACAAATTGCCAGGGGTGCACCATTGGGGTTCCACCGCGAATTCACAAAACCCCAATTGTGCACCATTGGGGTCCCACTGCGAATTCACAAAACCACAAGGGTGCACAATTGGGGTCCCACCGCGAATTCACAAAACCCCAAAGGTGCACTATTTGGGTCCCGCCGCAAATTCCCAAAACCCCAAGAGTGCACCATTGGGGCACCACCGCGAATTCATACAACCCCAAGGGTGCACAATTGGGTTCCCATCGCGAATTCACAAAACCCCAAGGGTGCATCATTGGGGTCCCACCGCGAATTCACTAAACCTCAAGTGTGCACCATTGGGGTCCTACCGCGAATTCAGAAAACCTCAAGAATGCACCATTGGTGTCCCACCGCGAATTCACAAAACCCCAACGGTGCACCATTGGGGTCCCACTGCGAATTCACAAAACCCCAATTGTGCACCATTGGGGTCCCACTGCGAAATCACAAAACCACAAGGGTGCACAATTGGGGTCCCATCGCGAATTCACAAAACCCCAAGGGTGCACTATTTGGGTCCCGCCGCAAATTCACAAAACCCCAAGGGTACACCATTGGGGCACAACAGCGAATTCATAAAACCCCAAGGGTGCACCATTGGGGTCCCACCGCGAATTCAAAAAACCCCAAGGGTGCACAATTGGGGTCCTATCGCGAATTCACAAAACTCAAAGGGTGCACCATTGGGGTCCCACCGCGAATTCAAACAACCCCAAGGGTGCACAATTGGGGTCCCATCGCGAATTCACAAAACCCCAAGGGTGCATCATTGGGGTCCCACCGCGAATTCACAAAAGCCCAAGGGTGCACCATTGGGGTCCCACCGCGAAATCAAAAAACCCCAAGAGTGCATAATTGGGGTCCCACCGCGAATTAACAAAACCCCAAGGGTGCACCATTGGGGTCCCACCGCGAATTCACAAAACCCAAAGGGTGCACCATCGGGGTCCCAACGCGAATTCACAAAACCCCAAAAGAGCACCTTTGGGGTTCCACCGCGAATTCACAAAACCCCAAGGGTGCACCATTGTGGTTCCACCCCTTCATCTCTCTCTCCTCTCTCTCTCTCTCTCTCTCTCTCTCTCTCTCTCTCTCTCTCTCTCAATTCACAAAACACCAAGGGTGCACCATTGGGGTTCCACCGCGAATTCACGAAACCCCAAGGGAGCAATATTGCGGTCCCACCGCGAATTCACAAAACCCCAAAGGTGCACCATTGGGGTCCTACCGCCAATTCACAAAACCCCAAGGGTGCACCATTGGGGTCCCACCGCGAATACAGAAAACCCCAAGAATGCTCCATTGGGGTCCCTCCGCGAATTCACAAAACCCCAAGGGTGCACCATGGGGGTCCCACTGCGAATTCACAAAACCCAAGGGTGCACCATTGGTGTCCCACCGCGAATTCACCAAACCCCAAGGGTGCACCACCGGGGTCCCGCCGCGAAATCAGAAAACACCAAGGGTGCACCACTGGGGTCCTGCCGCGAATTCAGAAAACACCAAGGGTGCACCATTGGGGTCCCACAGCGAATTAACAAAACCCCAAGGGTTCACCATCGGGGTCCCAACGCGAAATCACAAAACCCCAAGGGAGCACCTTTGGGGTTCCACCGCGAATTCAAACCCCAAGGTTGCACCATTGTGGTTCCACCCCTAATTCACAAAACCCCAAGGGTGCACCATTGGGGTTCCACCCCGAATTCACAAAACCCTCAGGGTGCACCATTGGGGTCCCACCGCGAATTCACAAAACCCCAAGGGTGCACCATTGGGGTCCCACCGCGAATTCACAAAACCCCAAGGGAGCAATATTGCGGTCCCACCGCGATTTCACAAAACAACAAGGGTGCACCATTGGGGTCCCACCACGAATTCACAAAACCTCAAGTGTGCACCATTGGGGTCCCACCACGAATTCACAAAACCCCAAGGGTGTACCATTGGGGTCCCACCGCGAATTCACGAACCCCCAAGGGTGCACCATTGGGGTCCCACCGCGAAATCAAAAAACCCCAAGAGTGCACAATTGCGGTCCCACCGCGAATTAACAAAACCCCAAGGGTGCACCATTGGGGTCCCACCGTGAATTCAGAAAACCCCAAGAATGCACCATTGGGGTCCCACCGCGAATTCACAAAACCCAAAGGGTGCACCATTGTGGTCCCACTGCGAATTCACAAAACCCCAAGGGTGCACCATTGGTGTCCCACCGCGAATACACAAAACCCCAAGGGTGCGCCATTGGGGTCCTACCGCGAATTCACAAAACCCCAAGGGTGCACCATTCGGGTCCCAACACGAATTCACAAAACCCCAAGGGTGCAATGTTGCGGTCCCACCGCGAATTCACAAAACCCCAAGGGTGCATCATTGGGGTCCCACCACGAATTCAAACAACCCCAAGGGTGCACAATTGGGGTCCCATCGCGAATTCACAAAACCCCAAGGGTGCATCATTGGGGTCCCACCGCGAATTCACAAAAGCCCAAGGGTGCACCATTGGGGTCCCACCGCGAATTCACAAATCCCCAGGGGTGCACCATTGGGGTCCCACAGAGAATTCACAAAACCCCAAGATTGCACCATCGGGGTCCCTATGCGAATTCACAAGACCCAAAGGGTGCACCATAGGGGTCCCACTGCGCATTCACAAAACCCCAAGGTTGCACCATTGGGGTCCCACCGCGAATTCACAAAACCCCAAGTGTGCACCATTGGGGTCCCACCGCGAATTCACAAATCCCCAGGGGTGCACCATTGGGCTCCCACCGCGAATTCACAAAACCCCAACGGTGCTCCATTGGGGTCCCACCGCGAATTCACAAAACCCCAATTGTGCACCATTGGGGTCCCACAGCGAATTCACAAATCCCCAGGGGTGCACAATTGGGTTCCCACCGCGAATTCTCAATACCCCAATGGTGCACCATTGGGTTCCCACCGCGAATTCACAAAACCCCAAGGGTGCACCATTGGGGTCCCACAGCGAATTCACAAAACCGAATGGATGCACCATTGGGGTCCCACCGCGAATTCACAAATCCCCAGGGAGCACCATTGGGGTCCCACTGCCAATTCACAAAACCCCAAGATTGCACCATTGGGGTCCCACCGCGAATTCACAAATCTCCAGGGAGCACCATTGGGGTCCCACTGCCAATTCACAAAACCGCAAGGGTGCACCATTGGGGTTCCATCGCGAATTCACAAAACCCCAAGGGTGCACCATTTGGGTACCAAGGCGAATTCACAAAACCCCTAGGGTGCACCATTGGGGTCCCACCGCGAATTCACAAAACCCCAAGAATGCACCATTGGGGTCCCACCGCGAATTCACAAAACCCAATGGGTGCACCATTGTGGTCCCACTGCGAATTCACAAAACCCCAAGGGTGCACCATTGGTGTCCCACCGCGAATACACAAAACCCCAAGGGTGCGCCATTGGGGTCCTACCGCGAATTCACAAAACCCCAAGGGTGCACAATTGGGGTCCTACCGCGAATTCACAAAACCCCAAGGGAGCAATGTTGCGGTCCCACCGCGAATTCACAAAACCCCAAGGGTGCATCATTGGGGTCCCACCGCGAATTCAAACAACCCCAAGGGTGCACAATTGGGGTCCCATCGCGAATTCACACAACCCCAAGGGTGCATCATTGGGGTCCCACCGCGAATTCACAAAAGCCCATGGGTGCACCATTGGGGTCCCACCGCGAATTCACAAATCCCCAGGGGTGCACCATTGGGGTCCCACAGAGAATTCACAAAACCCCAAGATTGCACCATCGGGGTCCCTATGCGAATTCACAAGACCCAAAGGGTGCACCATAGGGGTCCCACTGCGCATTCACAAAACCCCAAGGGTGCACCATTGGGGTCCCACCGAGAATTCACAAAACCCCAAGTGTGCACCATTGGGGTCCCACCGCGAATTCACAAATCCCCAGGGGTGCACCATTGGGCTCCCACCGCGAATTCACAAAACCCCAACGGTGCTCCATTGGGGTCCCACCGCGAATTCACAAAACCCCAATTGTGCACCATTGGGGTCCCACCGCGAATTCACAAATCCACAGGGGTGCACAATTGGGTTCCCACCGCGAATTCACAAAACCCCAATGGTGCACCATTGGGTTCCCACCGCGAATTCACAAAACCCCAAGGGTGCATTATTGGGGTCCCACAGCGAATTCACAAAACCCCAAGGGTGCACCATTGGGGTCCCACCGCGAATTCACAAAACCCCAAGGGTGCACCATTGGGGTCAAATCGCGAATTCACAGAACCCCAATGGTGCACCATTGGGGTTCCATCGCGAATTCACAAAACCCCAAGGGTGCACCATTGGGGTACCAAAGCGAATTCACAAAACCCCAAGGGTGCACCATTGGGGTCCCACCGCGAATTCACAAAACCCCAAGGGTGCATTATTGTTGTCCCACCGCGAATTCACAAAACCCCAAGAATGCACCATTGGGGTCCCACCGCGAATTCACAAAACCCCAAGGGTGTACCATTGGACCCCAATTGTGCACCCTTGTGGTTTTGTGATTTCGCGGTGGGACCCCAATGGTGCATCCTTGGGGTTTCGTGAATTCGCGGTGGGGCCAGCACAATTGGGTTCCCACCGCGATTTAACAAAACCCCAAGGGTGCACGATTGGGGTCCCACTGCGAATTAAGAAAACCCCAAGGGTGCACAATTGGGATCCCAACCGCGAATTCACAAAACACCAAGGGTGCACCATTGGGGTCCCACCACGAATTCACAAAACTCCAAGGGTGCACCATTTGGGTTCCACCGCGACATCAAAAAACCCCAAGGGTGCACAATAGGGGTACCACCGCGAATTAGCAAAACCCCAAGGGTGCACCATTGGGGTTCCACCCCTAATTCACAAAACCCCAAGGGTGCAAAATTGCGGTCCCACCACGACATCAAAAAACCCCAAGCGTGCACCATTGGGGTTCAACCCCTAATTCACAAAACCCCAAGGGTGCACCATTGGTGTCCCATCGCGAATTCACAAAACCCCAAGGCTGCACCATTGGGGTCCCAACACGAATTCACAAAACGCCAAGGGTGCTCTATTGCAGTCCCACCGCGAATATACAAAACCCCAAGGGTGCACCTTTGGGGTCCCACCGAGAATTCACAAAACCCCAAGGGTGCACCATTGGGGTCCAACCGCGAATTTACAAACCCCCATGGGTGCACCATTGGGGTCCCATCGCGAATTCTGCCAAACCCAAAGGGTGCACCATTGGGGTACCACTGCGAATTCACAAAACCCCAAGGGTGCACCGTTGGGGTCCCACAGAGAATTCACAAAACCCCAAGGGTGCACCATCGGGGTCCCTCCGCGAATTCACAAGACCCCAAGGGTGCACCATAGGGGTCCCACTGCGCATTCACAAAAGCTTAAGGGTGCACCATTGGGGTCCCACCGCGAATTCACAAAACCCCAAGTGTGCAACATTGGGGTCCCACCGCGAATTCACAAATCCCCAGGGGTGCACCATTGGGGTCCCACCGCGAATTCACAAAACCCTAATTGTGCACCATTGGGGTCCCACTGCGAAATCACAAAACCACAAGGGTGCACAATTGGGGTCCCACCGCGAATTCACAAAACCCCAAGGGTGCACTATTTGGGTCCCGCCGCAAATTCCCAAAACCCCAAGAGTGCACCATTGGGGCACCACCGCGAATTCATACAACCCCAAGGGTGCACAATTGGGTTCCCATCGCGAATTCACAAAACCCCAAGGGTGCATCATTGGGGTCCCACCGCGAATTCACAAAAGCCCAAGGGTGCACCATTGGGGTCCCACCGTGAAATCAAAAAACCCCAAGAGTGCACAATTGGGGTCCCACCGCGAATTAACAAAACCCCAAGGGTGCACCATTGGGGTCCCAACGCGAATTCACAAAACCCCAAAAGAGCACCTTTGGGGTTCCACCGCGAATTCACAAAACCCCAAGGGTGCACCATTGTGGTTCAACCCCTAATTCACAAAACACCAAGGGTGCACCATTGGGGTTCCACCGCGAATTCACAAAACCCCAAGGGAGCAATATTGCGGTCCCACCGCGAATTCACAAAACCCCAAAGGTGCACCATTGGGGTCCTAATGCGAATTCACAAAACCCCAAGGGTGCACCATTGGGGTCCCACCGCGAATACAGAAAACCCAAAGAATGCACCATTGGGGTCCCTCCGCGAATTCACAATCCCCCAAGGGTGCACCATGGGGGTTCCACTGCGAATTCACAAAACCCAAGGGTGCACCATTGGTGTCCCACCGCGAATTCACCAAACCCCAAAAGTGCACCACTGGGGTCCCGCCGCGAATTCAGAAAACACCAAGGTTGCACCACTGGGGTCCCGCCGCGAATTCAGAAAACACCAAGGGTGCACCATTGGGGTCCCACAGCGAATTAACAAAACCCCAAGGGTTCACCATCGGGTTCCCAACGCGAATTCACAAAACCCTAAGGGAGCATCATTGGGGTCCCACTGCGAACAACAAAAGCCCAAGGGTGCACCATTGGTGTCCCACCGCGAAATCAAAAAACCCCAAGAGTGCACAATTGGGGTCCCACAGCGAATTAACAAAACCCCAAGGGTTCACCATCGGGGTCCCAACGCGAATTCACAAAACCCCAAGGGAGCACCTTTGGGGTTCCACCGCGAATTCACAAAATCCAAAGGGTGCACCATCGTGGTTCCACCCCTAATTCACAAAACCCCAAGGGTGCACCATTGGGGTTCCACCGCGAATTCACAAAACCCTCAGGGTGCACCATTGGGGTCCCACCGCGAATTCACAAAACCCCAAGGGTGCACCATTGTGGTTCCACCCCTAATTCACAAAACCCCAAGGGTGCACCATTGGGGTTCCACCGCGAATTCACAAAACCCTCAGGGTGCACCATTGGGGTCCCACCGCGAATTCACAAAACCCCAAGTGTGCACCATTGGGGTCCCACCGCGAATTCACAAAACCCCAAGGGAGCAATATTGCGGTCCCACCGCAATTTCACAAAACCCCAAGGGTGCACCATTGGGGTCCCACCGCGAATTCGCAAAACCTCAAGGGTGCACCATTGGGGTCCCACCGCGAATTCAGAAAACCTCAAGAATGCACCATTGGGGTCCCACCGCGAATTCACAAAATCCCAACGGTGCACCATTGGGGTCCCACTGCGAATTCACAAAACCCCAAGGGTGCACCATTGTTGTCCCACCGCGAATTCACAAAACCGCAAGGGTGTACCATTGGGGTCCCACCGCGAATTCACGAAACCCCAAGGGTGCACCATTGGGGTCCCACCGCGAAATCAAAAAACCCCAAGAGTGCACAATTGCGGTCCCACCGCGAATTAACAAAACCCCAAGGGTGCACCATTGGGGTCCCACCGCAAATTCGGAAAACCCCAAGAATGCACCATTGGGGTCCCACCGCGAATTCACAAAACCCAAAGGGTGCACCATTGGGGTCCCACTGCGATAACACAAAATCCCAAGGGTGCACCATTGGTGCCCCACCGCGAATACACAAAACTCCAAGGGTGCGCCATTGGGGTCCCACCGCGAATTCACAAAACCCCAAGGGTGCACCATTGGGGTTCCACCGCGAATTCACAAAACCCCAAGGGAGCAATATTGCGGTCCCACTTCGAATTCACAAAACCCCAAGGGTGCACCATTGGGGTCCCACCGCGAATTCACAAAACCCCAAGGGTGCATCATTGGGGTCCCACCGCGAATTAACAAAACCCCAAGTGTGCACCACTGGGGTCCCGCCGCGAATTGAGAAAACACCAAGGGTGCACCATTGGGGTCCCACCGCGAATTCACAAAACCCCAAGGGTGCATCATTGGGGTCCCACCGCGAATTACAAAAGCCCAAGGGTGCACCTTTGGTGTCCCACCGCGAAATCAAAAAACCCCAAGAGTGCACAATTGGGGTCCCACCGCGAATAAACAAAACCCCAAGGGTGCACCATTGGGGTCCCACCGCGAATTCAAAAAACCCCAAGGATGCACCATCGGGGTCCTAACGCGAATTCACAAAACCCCAAGGGAGCACTTTTGGGGTTCCACCGCGAATTCACAAAACCCCAAGGGTGCACCATTGTGGTTACACCACTAATTCACAAAATCCCAAGGGTGCACCATTGGGGTTCCACCGCGAATTCACAAAACCCTCAGGGTGCACCATTGGGGTCCCACCGCGAATTCACAAGACCCCAAGGGTGCACCATTGGGGTCCCACCGCGAATTCAAAAAACCCCAAGGGAGCAATATTGCGGTCCCACCGCGAATTCACAAAACCCCAAGGGTGCACCATTGGGGTCCCACCGAGAATACACAAAACACCAAGGGTGCACCATTGGGGTCCCACTGCGAATTCACAAAACCCCAAGGGTGCACCATTGGGGTCCCACCGCGAATTCACAAAACCCAAGGGTGCACCATTGGGGTCCCACCGCGAATTCACAAAAGCCCAAGGGTGCACCATTGGGGTCCCACCGCGAAATCAAAAAACCCCAAGAGTGCACAATTGGGGTCCCACCGCGAATTCACAAAACCCCAAAGAGCAATATTGCGGTCCCACCGCGAATTCACAAAACCCAAGGGTGCACCATTGGGGTCCCACCGCGAATTCACAAAACCCAAGGGTGCACCATTGGGGTCCCACCGCGAATTCACAAAACCCCAAGGGTGCATCATTGGGGTCCCACCGCGAATTCACAAAAGCCCAAGGGTGCACCATTGGAGTCCCACCGCGAAATCAAAAAACCCCAAGAGTGCACAATTGGGGTCCCACCGCGAATTAACAAAACCCCAAGGGTGCACCATTGGGGTCCCACCGCGAATTCAAAAAACCTCAAGGATGCACCATCGGGGTCCTAACGCGAATTCACAAAACCCCAAGGGAGCACTTTTGGGGTTCCACCGCGAATTCACAAAACCCCAAGGGTGCACCATTGGGGTCCCACCGCGAATTCACAAACCCCAAGGGTGCACCATTGGGGTCCCAACGCGAATTCACAAAACCCTCAGGGTGCACCATTGGGGTCCCACCGCGAATTCACAAAACCCCAAGGGTGCACCATTGGGGTCCCACCGCGAATACACAAAACCCAAGGGTGCACCATTGGGGTCCCACCGCGAATTCACAAAAGCCCAAGGGTGCACCATTGGGGTCCCACCGCGAAATCAAAAAACCCCAAGAGTGCACAATTGGGGTCCCACCGCGAATTCACAATACCCCAAAGGAGCAATATTGCGGTCCCACCGCGAATTCACAAAACCCAAGGGTGCACCATTGGGGTCCCACCGCGAATTCACAAAACCCAAGGGTGCACCATTGGGGTCCCACCGCGAATTCACAAAACCCCAAGGGTGCATCATTGGGGTCCCACCGCGAATTCACAAAAGCCAAAGGGTGCACCATTGGAGTCCCACCGCGAAATCAAAAAACCACAAGAGTGCACAATTGGGGTCCCACCGCGAATTAACTAAACCCCAAGGGTGAACCATTGGGGTCCCACCGCGAATTCAAAAAACCCCAAGGATGCACCATCGGGGTCCTAACGCGAATTCACAAAACCCCAAGGGAGCACTTTTGGGGTTCCACCGCGAATTCACAAAACCCCAAGGGTGCACCATTGTGGTTACACAACTAATTCACAAAATCCCAAGGGTGCACCATTGGGGTTCCACCGCGAATTCACAAAACCCTCAGGGTGCACCATTGGGGTCCCACCGCGAATTCACAAAACCCCAAGGGTGCACCATTGGGGTCCCACCGCGAATTCAAAAAACCCCAAGGGAGCAATATTGCGGTCCCACCGCGAATTCACAAAACCCCAAGGGTGCACCATTGGGGTCCCACCGAGAATACACAAAACCCCAAGGGTGCACCATTGGGGTCCCACTGCGAATTCACAAAACCCCAAGGGTGCACCATTGGGGTCCCACCGCGAATTCACAAAACCCAAGGGTGCACCATTGGGGTCCCACCGCGAATTCACAAAACCCAAGGGTGCACCATTGGGGTCCCACCGCGAATTCAAAAAACCCCAAGGGAGCAATATTGTTGTCCCACCGCGAATTCACAAAACCCCAAGGGTGCACCATTGGGGTCCCACCGCCAATTCACAAAACCCCAAGGGTGCACCATTGGGGTCCCACCGCGAATTCACAAAACCCCAAGGGTGCATTATTGTTGTCCCACCGCGAATTCACAAAACCCCAAGGGTGCACCATTGGGGTCCCACAGCGAATTCACAAAACCCCAAGGGTGTACCATTGGACCCCAATTGTGCACCCTTGTGGTTTTGTGATTTCGCGGTGGGACCCCAATGGTGCATCCTTGGGGTTTCGTGAATTCGCGGTGGGACCAGCACAATTGGGTTCCCACCGCGATTTAACCCTCTTACCGCGATTAATTGTAAACGTTGCTCCACCCACGTCACCCGATGGCTGTTTTTGAATTGTGACAGCTATCTCTGTACTGCGCTTTGTCTCTGCTCTGGACGCTTCAGCGCGGAAGCTAGAGGTACTACAATGTTTTCTCAACCTGTACTATGTCCTGGGCTACTGTTATTTGTCCATCAAAGCTTGAGTTGGACCGTCAAAGCTATCTGCTACCATCATACACTTACGCAAGCAACTATTCTTCGCTTCTTCCCTACACCACGCAGCGTAAGCTGTACCAGGAACTTTCTGTGTTGTTCAAAACTGGACCTTGGCCATTGTGGAAGACTGTTTGAGCGTGGTAACGACATCATCAACGGCTTTCAACTTGTACCGGGCGTGTCTAACTCCACCTACCTCACCGCCATTTTTCCAATCATGTTGCTGTAACTTGGAGAGCAGTTTGTGCCGCTTCTACTCGCCTCTGCGTGTTTGCTACAGCTAAGTGAGTGTTGTCTATCATACTAGTGTACTCCAGAGCTTTGCTAGTAAACTTTAAGCTTTGTATGACCCGTCAAAGCTACTCGTCAGCAAGCGATGGCGGACGAGTGAGTTGTCACGCTTCTCCTTCGTGTTGCTCTGTGTACACGGCAACTACAGCCTCTTGGGATGTTTAGAACTTGACCATGGTCATTGTGGGAGCCTTTTTGTGTGTGTTACTAAGCACAACTGCTGTTGACAGCCTTGTTGGAGCTCATTTTCTGCCTCAACTAGAACAGAAATGATTTCCAGGAGAACACAGCTTTGTTGCAGCACACTTTGTATCACTATTTTACACTTCTAACAGCTTAGTAAGTGTTGCAAACATCTGGTTTGCCTTGAGCTATCTACGAGCAAGCTATTGAGTTATTTGTGACAATCAGGTGAGTACATTTTTATACTTATTGTGCCAGCAAAGAACACTGCTTTCTCTGTACAGCGTACGTGAGCGACGTGTGTATCGTCAGGATGCTCAGGCTTGCTATGGACGGGATAGTACCGGTTTGCCTACTCCCACTTCGCCTACTCCCATTTTGCCTACTTACAGCCCCAAAGGGACGTTTTGCCTACGCAAGCCGCCTTCGGCGGCTTATATTATCTACGCGCGCGTACAGAATCACTATAATGGCTTGTTTATAGCACTGGTCGGTCAGCTCGTTCCGGTGGCGCAGCGGTTTAGTGCGGTGGCTTGTAGTGCAAATGTTCAGGGTTCGATTCCCGCTCAGTACTTATTATTTTTAATTTTTTCCCCCAGAAAACTTAAGTTTTTTTTAACTAAGTCGATCGTCGGGACAGCTTGCAGATCCAGTGAAGGACGAAGGCCCTGTTTAGGACGACCCTCTCGACGATCTTTAGCCAGGGCCGAAGGCCCGGTTTAGGACGACCCTCCCGACGATCCTTAGGCTTACCAAGGGCCGAAGGCCCGGTTTAGGACACCCTCCCGACGATCCTTAGGCTTACCAAGGGCCGAAGGCCCGGTTTAGGACACCCTCCCGACTTTGCACAGTTAGGAGAAGGTTTTTAGGGTTCAGGATTTAGGGTTTAGTTTTGCTTACTTCTAGTAGGCAAAACGTCCCTTTGGGGCTGTAAGTAGGCAAAATGGGAGTAGGCGAAGTGGGAGTAGGCGAACAGGTACCAAATCCTATGGACGATTGTAATCTTTAAAAAGGTGAAAATAGAATGTATTTATCTTGTGTATAATGTTAGTTTTGCTTGTGTGAGCTTGGTGCTAGTGTCTCTTACATTATAACCAGTAAAGCATGTGTGTCGTCTTGGCTGAAAATGTCGTGATTGTTGTGTGTATTGTAGCTTGATGGAAGTCATGGCGTGTGCATTGTAGCTTGATGGTAGTCATGGCAGTAGTTAGTGTGTCATACACTTCAGTTGTACAGTTATATGCTCATGTTATCAGTGTTGTTATTAGCCTCTTCTCATCTATTACAGTGCTGAGAAACTACCATGCTATCTGATGATACCTTGACGTGTTTTTGCTGTCTGCTCAAGATCAAAATACTTGTTCAAGCTTTACATTACTTTTATGTTGATTGCTGTGATTGATAATAATATTCAAACACACACCACCCTCTTCTGCCTGAGTAGCAAACTGTCTGTGAAAGCAAGTACAGCACTCATCTCAACAGCAAAGCTGTGTAGACACTGTACTTCTCTCACTCTTTCTTGTTCTCTCCTTTCTGAAACAGGGATAATGAACAGACGGTCCCTAAATGCACTTTAAGCTAGGAAGGCCTCTCGCTGTACTGCTGAAGCTGTTACTTTTTTTTCTAACACTCACCTCATTTGCTTACTGTTAAACATGACAGGTATGTGCAAGGTCATACACTTGTGTGTGATGTGACAATGTTTTCCTACCTCTCAAACTCTCTCTTGTTCTTTCCCTCTACACAGCTATGCTGTATTGATGTTTGTTATCCAGATCTCTCTCTCTCTCTCTCTCTCCCTCATCCCTCATCTCTCCCACCACTCTCTCTCTCTCTCTCTCTCTGCTCCCCCTCATCTCTCCCACCACTCTCTCTCTCTCTCCCCCCCATCTCTCTCATCCCTCATCTCTCCCACCACTCTCTCTCTCTCCCCCTCATCTCTCTCCCTCATCTCTCTCATCCCTCATCTCTCTATCATCCCTCATCTCTCCCACCACTCTCTCTCATCCCTCATCTCTCCTACCACTCTCTCTCTCGATCTCTCTCATTCCCTCCCACCTCTCTCTCTCTCTCCTTCCCACCTCTCTCTCTTTCTCCTTTCCTCCCACCACTCTCTCGTTTCCTACAGAACTCCCTCCAACCGTACCAAGAGCGGTATGAGTGGTAGGTCTTTGTACAATGTGTGTGTGTGTGTGTGCGTGCGTGCGAACGTGCTCTATCAGTGTGCATATGTGATTTGTGTATGAGTTTCTTCGTAATGCCAGACAGACATTCTCAAGTGTGAATTGACTTATTATCTCTCCCTATAGGTTTGTATCAAGTATGTGCAAGATTTCAAGAAACATTATAGCACAGCAATTACTCATCCACTTCAGCAAACTCATTTATTACAGACTTTGCATGTTCTTTAAGATTGATTCCATGTTTTGTTACTTTTGTATAATCAACAGTGAGCAAAAAACACGATGTATCATACATACACAGTGCGCCAATTAACAATACAGTGCAAAATGAATTTGAATCAGATACTAGAGCCACAGTAACACAGAAATGCATACACAAACATAACAGTGCATTAGTTCATCACCGTCTAAACCCTAACTTCAGTAAAACAGCACCCATTTCTTGTTTCTGTTCTAGTCTAGCAGTGAATTGCGTACACTCAAACTGCATTTGGTGCTGTGCATTAGTTCATCACCCTCTAAACCCTAACTTCAGTAAAACAGCACCCATTTCTTGTTTCTGGGCTAGTCTAGCAGTGAATTGCCTACACTCAAACTGCATTTGGTGCTGTGCATTAGTTCATCACCCTCTAAACCCTAACTTCAGTAAAACAGCACCCATTTCTTGTTTCTGTTCTAGTCTAGCAGTGAATTGCGTACACTCAAACTGCATTTGGTGCTGTGCATTAGTTCATCACCCTCTAAACCCTAACTTCAGTAAAACAGCACCCATTTCTTGTTTCTGGGCTAGTCTAGCAGTGAATTGCCTACACTCAAACTGCATTTGGTGCTGTGCATTAGTTCATCACCCTCTAAACCCTAACTTCAGTAAAACAGCACCCATTTCTTGTTTCTGGGCTAGTCTAGCAGTGAATTGCGTACACTCAAACTGCATTTGGTGCTGTGCATTAGTTCATCACCCTCTAAACCCTAACTTCAGTAAAACAGCACCCATTTCTTGTTTCTGGGCTAGTCTAGCAGTGAATTGCCTACACTCAAACTGCATTTGGTGCTGTGCATTAGTTCATCACCCTCTAAACCCTAACTTCAGTAAAACAGCACCCATTTCTTGTTTCTGGGCTAGTCTAGCAGTGAATTGCCTACACTCAAACTGCATTTGGTGCTGTGCATTAGTTCATCACCATCTAAACCCTAACTTCAGTAAAACAGCACCCATTTCTTGTTTCTGGGCTAGTCTAGCAGTGAATTGCCTACACTCAAACTGCATTTGCTGCTGTGCATTAGTTCATCACCCTCTAATTAGTATAGGTTTCAGAGCCATGCTGTTCCATCAGTCATCAAGGTCTAGACCCTAGCTAACGTTTACTTATTGCTTGTTCGAATCATTGTTAACATGGCATTAGATAATAATAACAATGAACACTTAAAGAGGTCAACAAGGTTGAATATCACAATGATCTGATCTTTAGATTGTATTCACAGCTCCTGCAGGTGCTCAAAAAGAGAAATGGGGTTGGTGTCATAATGTGTGGCTACAAGAATTGATAGAAAGAGAGGTAGGGAGAAAGAGGTGGTGGGAAGGTAAAACAATGTCACACAGACAGACAGACTTACTCATACTCCTCTGGGTTCATATTGTGTGGCTACAAGAATTGAAAGAGATTCATATCATGTGGGTAGAGAGAGAGAGAGAGAGAGTGCGTTGGGAGGAAGGAGAGAGAACAAAAGGTTGAAGGGAGAAAGAGGTAGAAAAACTGTCACACACACAAAAGCAAAGCAAAGTGTCTAGCTGCCACAAGGGTCACGCGTACCTGGCGAAGCCAGGACACCTGTGCACCAAGCAGGTATACTGTGTGCCGGTGCTGTGCAATCTCCTGGAGCCGGGCAAGGAACTCGCAGGAGCACCAACTGTGCCTCTCACTGCAGGTGTGGGCACCCTAAATCCCACTGACGCCTTTAGTGGTCAATGAGACACAGCCAGTGACACACACACACACATGCACGCACGCACGTACGCACGCACGCACGCACGCACACACGCACACACACACACACACTGCAGGTGTGGGCACCCTAAGTCCCACCGACGCCTTTAGTGGTCAATGAGACACAGCCAGTGACACACACACACATGCACGCACGCACGCACGCAAGCACGCACGCACGCACGCACGCACGCACACACACACACACACACACACAAACAATGTACTAAGACCTACCACTCATACTGCTCTAGAGTGGTAAAAGGAATTGATCAAGATAGAAGGAGGATGGAAGGAGTTCTGTAGGGAAAAAGAGATGATGGGAGGGAAGGAGAGAGAGAGAGAGAGATAGAGAGGTGGGAGGGAAGGAGAGGAAAGAGGTGGGTGGGAATGAGAGATGAGGTACAACAGTGTCACAGACAGACAGACTTACTCATACTCCTCTGGGTTCATATTGTGTGGCTACAAGAATTGATAGAAAGAGAGGGAGAAAGAGGTGGGTGAGAAGGTAAACAATGCCTTATGTCACACAGACAGACTTACTCATACTCCTCTGGGTTCTTATTGTGTGGCTACATGAATTGATCAAGATTCATATCATGTGGTTAGAGAGAGAGGGTGTATGGGAGGAAGGAGAGAGAACAGAAGGTTGGAGGGAGAAAGAGGTAGAAAATCTGTCACACACACATGCGCTGTACTAAGACCTACCACTCATACTGCGCAACAGGAACTGATGAAGAGAGAAAGAGGTTGGTGCGAGTTCTGCATAGGGAAAGAGAGAGTGGTGGGAGGGAAGGAGAGTGGTGGGAGGGAAGGAGAGAGAGTGATGGTAGGGAAGGAGAAACAGAGAGTGAGAGTGGTGGGAGAGAGGGAAGGAGAGAGAGCTAGAGGGAGAGAAAGTGGGAGAAGGAAGAGAGGCAGGAAGGAGGGAGGGAATGAGAGAGATGGAGGGAGAAATAGAAGAAGAGAGACGTGGGGATGAAGTAAATGAGTACAAAACACTGTACAAACACATACTGCTACTTACCCTCATACTACTCTAGACCACATAATTATCGAACGGCTATCACATGTGTAGGTAATCGATGGTGACCATCGATTGACAGTCAGCTATAGAAGTGAGAGAGGTGTGTGAGGGAGGTGCGTAGAAAATGAGTTGGTAGAGAAGGAGAGAGGTGAGATTAGAGAGGAATGAAGAAATACAGAGAGATATGGGGGTGAAGGAAAGGAGAGAGTAAGTGGGAGGAAAGAGAGAGAGAGAGGGATCTCTAGGAAAGGAAACATAGAATCACTGTCACACATGCACACACTGACTCACTACTCTCATGTTTGGTAGTTACAGAGATCGATATAGGAAAGGACTCGAACGATAGAGAGTGAAAGAATAAACAGGGAGAGGTGGAGAAAAGTGTCATAATTATGATGAGGGCAAAGACACAACTGTCATGAAGTATTAAGCGCTAAAATTGTTGCAATGCTGTTCCTGATCATGGCTAACCTTCATGTGTAGTGTGGTTAAGCTTCTCCATCAGTTGTGCACAAAATATTAATCAACTCTAGTTATTAAGTGTACGCTCTAGTAACAGTGATTATAATTATGAGTTCAACACATTAACTGGGTCACATTTTATGTCATAATAATTATGGTGTTTGGCACGACATGCACTGGCTGAGTCTGAATTATATTGTTATGTGAATCAATAGGTGAATTACTACATGATTACTAGCTGAAAATCATGATGTACAGCTTAGAAATGGCATTAGAGTATAATTATTACAGTACAGTGGTAGTACACATACGGCAGGTGTAGGCTATGGCAGATCGAAGATATGACAGGATCACTGACCATGCCGAACCAACTGGACTATACAGAAAGACCAACAGCAAAATGAAGAAAGGCAAATGCTATTATGTACATGTAGTTGGGATGCTGCAGAGAGCGAGACTGATGTCGATCATATACCAGTCATCACCAGTAGTAGACCAACGAATAAAAATGGATCACAGGTGTACTGTACATGTATACATACCTACATAAGTAGTGATTCACTGGTAGTAACAAATAGGATAGCCATAGTAGCTCTTTAGTAGTGCAAACTCACTACCAAAGCATGCCATGCATAACGAACGCAGCTGCGCCATTTTTGGGCGGTACGTAATTCACTTGTAAGTTACGCCTATTATTTGGTGGGCAAGCTGACTTTGCAGAGAACTTGCACCACGAAGCGAAAAGCGGAAGTAGTTGCTGACCCATCAAATTCACTGCAAGTCCACACATTAACGACTACTCCCGCTTTTCGCTTCGTGGTCCAAGGTCTCGGTACAAAACAGACCTAACCGTGGTGACGACTAGTTGCTGTGTGTATGATTGCGCCAATCGTGTCAATAACGGCTCTGTCGGAACAAAAGCAAATTCTCTGAATACCTTTGTTTTGGTTGAGGCTCCAAAGTTGCACTCAAAGTCGATTTCCCAGCCATTCACTCTTCTGCCCACCAACGGAGGCGTGGCTGGTGACGTAGCCCAGCACGACGCGCGCTATTTGAAACCATGCATTCGAAGTTCACTCGTTCCCAGACACAAGAACGAGATCCAGACCTCTTGTTCAACACCACAGACAGTTTCCTGTGCGTTCACAAGTCTTGTTTACTTTGCACGTAGTTTGCAAAGCGTTCACATGTCTAGTTTTACTACTCATGTAGTTTGCAAAGCGTTTACAAGTCTTGTTAGTACTACAATGGGAAACCACTTGTAAACTTTGCAAACTTTCGTCAAACTGGCAGTTTACAAAAACTGCAAACTCCTACTTTTCGCACTGTGGTGCACCACTGGGGTCCCACCGCGAATTCACAAAACCCCAAGGCTGCACCATTGGGGACCCACCGCTAATTCACAAAACCCCAAGGGTGCACCACTGGGGTCCCGCCGCGAATTTAGAAAATACCAAGGGTGCACCATTGGGGTCCCTCTGCGAATTCACAAAACCCCAAGGGTGCACCATGGTTGTTCCACTGCGAATTCACAAAACCCCAAGGGTGCACCATTGGGGTCCCACCGCGAATTCAGAAAACCCCAAGGGTGCACCATTGGGGTCCCACCGCGAATTCACAAAACCCCAAGGGTGCACAATTGGGGTCTTACCGTGAATTCACAAAACTCCAAGGGTGCACCATTGGGGTCAAACCGCGAATTCAAAAAACCCCAAGGGTGCACAATTGGGGTCCTATCGCGAATTCACAAAACTCCAAGGGTGCACCATTGGAGTCCCTCCGCGAATTCACAAAACCCCAAGGGTGCACAATAGGGTCCCACCGCGAATTCACAAAACCCCAGGGTACACCATTGGGGTCCCACCGCGAATTCACAAAACCCCAAGGGTGCATCATTGGGGTCCCACCGCGAATTCACAAAAGCCCATGGGTGCACCATTGGGGTCCCACCGCGAAATCAAAAAACCCCAAGGGTGCACAATTGGGGTCCCACCGCGAATTAACAAAACCCCAAGGGTGCACCATTGGGGTTCCACCGCGAATTCACAAAACCCCAAGGGTGCACCATTGTGGTCCCAACGCGAATTCACAAAACCCCAAGGGTGCACTATTTGGGTCCCGCGGCAAATTCACAAAACCCCAAGGGTGCACCATTGGGGTCCCACCGCGAATTCATAAAACCCCAAGGGTGCACCATTGGGGTCCCACCGCGAATTCAAAAAACCCCAAGGGTGCACAATTGGGGTCCTATCGCGAATTCACAAAACTCCAAGGGTACACCATTGGGGTCAAACCGCGAAATAAAAAACCCCAAGGGTGCACAATTGGGGTCCCATCGCGAACTCACAAAACCGCAAGGGTGCACCATTGGCGTCCCACCGCGAATTCGGAAAACCCCAAGGGTGCACAATAGGGTCCCACCGCGAATTCACAAAACCCCAAGGGTGCACCATTGGGGTCCCACCGCGAATTCGGAAAACCCCAAGGGTGCACAATAGGGTCCCACCGCGAATTCACAAAACCCCAAGGGTGCACCATTGGGGTCCCACCGCGAATACAAAACCCCAAGGGTGCATCATTGGGGTCCCACCGCGAATTCACAAAAGCCCAAGGATGCTCTATTGGGGTCCCACCGCGAAATCAAAAAAACCCAAGGGTGCACACTTGGGGTCCCACCGCGAATTAACAAAACCCCAAGGGTGCACCATTGGGGTCCCACCGCGAATTCACAAAACCCCAAGGGAGCACCATTGGGGTCCCAACGCGACTTCACAAAACCCCAAAGGAGCACATTTGGGGTTCCACCGCGAATTCACAAAACCCCAAGAGTGCACCATTGTGGTTCCACCCCTAATTCACAAAACCCCAAGGGTGCACCACTGGGGTTCCACCGCGAATTCACAAAACCCTCAGGGTGCACCATTGGGGTCCCACCGCGAATTCACAAAACCCCAAGGTGCACCATTGGGGTCCCACCGCGAATTCACAAAACCCCAAGGGAGCAATATTGCGGTCCCACCGCGAATTCACAAAACCCCAAGGGTGCACCATTGGGGTCCCACGGCGAATTCACAAAACCCCAAGTGTGCACCTTTGGGGTCCCACCGCGAATTCAGAAAACCCCAAGAATGCACAATTGGGGTCCTATCGCGAATTCACAAAACTCCAAGGGTGCACCATTGTGGTCAAACAGCAAATTCAAAAACCCCCAAGGGTGCACAATTGGGGTCCCATCGCGAATTCACAAAACCCCAATGGTGCACCATTGGGGTCCCTCCGCGAATTCACAAAACCCCAAGTGTGCACAATAGGGTACCACCGCGAATTCACAAAACCCCAAGGGTGCATCATTTGGGTCCCACAGCGAATTCACAAAAGCCCAAGGGTGCATCCTTGGGGTCCCGCCGCGAATTCGCAAAAGCCCATGGGTGCACCATTGAGGTCCCACCGCGAAATCAAAAAACCTCAAGGGTGCACAATTGGGGTCCAACTGCGAATTAACAAAACCCCAAGGGTGCACCATTGGGGTCCCACTGCGAATTCACAAAACCCCAAGAGTGCACCATTGGGGTCCCAACGCGAATTCACAAAACCCCAAGAGAGCACCTTTGGGGTTCCACCGCGAATTCACAAAACCCCAAGGGTGCACCATTGGGGTTCCACCGCGAATTCACAAAACGCTCAGGGTGCACAATTGGGGTCCCACCGCGAATTCACAAAACCCCAAGGGTGCACCATTGGGGTCCCACCGCGAATTCACAAAACCCCTAGGAAGCAATATTGCGGTCCCACTGCGAATTCACAAAACCCCAAGGGTGCACCATTGGGATCCCACCGCGAATTCACAAAACCCCAAGAATGCACCATTGGGGTCCCACCGCGAATTCACAAAACCCCAAGGGTGCAACATTGGGGTCCCACTGCGAATTCTCCAAACCCCAAGGGAGCACCATTTGTGTCCCACCGCGAATTCACAAAACCCCAAGGGTGCACCATTGGGGTCCCACCGCGAATTCACAAAACCCCAAGGGTGCAGCATTAGGGTCCCACCGCGAAATCACAAATCTCCAAAAGTGCACAATTGGAGTCCCACCGCGAATTAACGAAACCCCAAGGGTGCACCATTGGGATCCCACCGCGAATTCAGAAAACCCCAAGGGTGCACCATTGGGGCCCCACCACGAATTCACAAAACCCAAAGGGTGCACCATTGGGGTCCCACACCGAATTAACAAAACCGCAAGGGTGCACCATTGGGGTCCCACCGCGAATTCACAGAACCCCAAGGGTACCACAATGGTGCACCATTGGGGTTCCACAACGAATTCAAAAAACCCCAAGGATGCACCATTGGGGTCCCACCGCGAATTCACAGAACACCAAGGTTGCACCAATGGGGTCCAACCGCGAATTCACAAATCCCCAAGTGTGCACCATTGGGGTCCCACTGCGAATTCTCAAAACACCAAGGGTGCACCATTGCGGTCCAACCGCGAATTCACAAAACCCCAAAGGTGCACCATTGGGGTCTCACCTCGAATTCACAGAACCCCAAGGGTACCCCAAGGGTGCACCATTGGGGTTCCACCGCGAATTCACAAAACCCCAAGGGTGCACCATTGGGGTCCCACCGCGAATTCACTAAACACCAAGGGTGCACCATTGGGGTCCCTCAGCGAATTCACAAAACCCAAAGGGTGCACCATTGGGGTCCCACCGCAAATTCTCAGAACCCCTAGGGTAACCAAAGGGTGCACCATTGGGGTTTCACCGCCAGTTCACAAAACCCCAAGGGTGCACATTGGGGTTCCACCGCGAATTCACAAACCCCCAAGGGTGCACCATTGGGGTCCCAAAGCGAATTCACAAAACCCCAAGGGTGCACCATTGGGGTCCCACAGCGAATTCACAAAACCCCAAGGGTGCACCGTTGGGGTCCCATAGCGAATTCACAAAACCCAAAGGGTGCACCATTGGGGTCCCTCCGCGAATTCACAAAACCCCAAGGGTGCACCATTGGGGCCCCACCACGAATTCACAAAACCCAAAGGGTGCACCATTGGGGTCCCACACCGAATTAACAAAACCACAAGGGTGCACCATTGGGGTCCCACCGCGTATTCACAGAACCCCAAGGGTACCCCAATGGTGCACCATTGGGGTTCCACCGCGAATTCAAAAAACCCCAAGGGTGCACCATTGGGGTCCCACCGCGAAGTCACAAAACACCAAGGGTGCACTATTGGGGTCCCACAGCGAATTCACAAAACGCCAAGGTTGCACCAATGGGGTCCCTCCGCGAATTCACAAAACCCCAAGGGTGCACCATTGGGGCCCCACCACGAATTCACAAAACCCAAAGGGTGCACCATTGGGGTCCCACACCGAATTAACAAAACCACAAGGGTGCACCATTGGGGTCCCACCGCGTATTCACAGAACCCCAAGGGTACCCCAATGGTGCACCATTGGGGTTCCACCGCGAATTCAAAAAACCCCAAGGGTGCACCATTGGGGTCCCACCGCGAAGTCACAAAACACCAAGGGTGCACTATTGGGGTCCCACAGCGAATTCACAAAACGCCAAGGTTGCACCAATGGGGTCCCACGGCGAATTCACAAATCCCCAAGGGTGCATCATTGGGGTCCCACTGCGAATTCACAAAACACCAAGGGTGCACCAATGGGTTCCCACCGCGAATTCACAAAACCCCAACGGTGCACCATTGGGGTCCCACACCGAATTCAGAAAACCCCAAGGGTGCTCCATTGGGGTCCCACCCCGAATTCACAAAACCCCAAGGGTGCACCATTGGGGTCCAACCGCGAATTCACAAAACCCCAAGGGTGCACCATTGGGGTCTCACCTTCAATTCACAAAACCACAAGGGTGCACAATTGGGGTCCCACCGCGAATTCACAAAACCCCATGGGTGCACCATTGGGGTCCCACAGCTAATTCACAAAACCCCAAGGGTGAACTATTGGGGTCCCCCCGCGAATTCACAGAACCCCAAGTGTACCCCAAGTGTGCACCATTTGGATTCCACCGCGAATTCACAAAAACCCCAAGGGTGTACCATTGGGGTCTCACCGCGAATCCACAAAACCCCAAGGTTGCACCATTGGGGTCCTACCGCGAATTCTCAAAACCCCAAGGGTGCACCGTCGGAGTCCCACCGCGTATTCACTAAACACCAAGGGTGCACCATTGGGGTCCCACAGCGAATTCACAAAACCCAAAGGGTGCACCATTGGGGTCCCACCGCGAATTCTCAGAACCCCTAGGGTAACCAAAGGGTGCACCATTGGGGTTTCACCGCCAGTTCACAAAACCCCAAGGGTGCACCATTGGGGTTCCACCGCGAATTCACAAAACCCCAAGGGTGCACCATTGGGGTCCCAAAGCGAATTCACAAAACCCCAAGGGTGCACCATTGGGGTCCCACAGCGAATTCACAAAACCACAAGGGTGCACCGTTGGGGTCCCATAGCGAATTCACAAAACCCCAAGGGTGCACCATTGGGGTCCCTCCGCGAATTCACAAAACCCCAAGGGTGCACCATTGGGGCCCCACCACGTATTCACAAAACCCAAAGGGTGCACCATTGGGGTCCCACACCGAATTAACAAAACCACAAGGGTGCACCATTGGGGTCCCACCGCGAATTCACAGAACCCCAAGGGTACCCCAATGGTGCACCATTGTGGTTCCTCCGCGAATTCAAAAAACCCCAAGGTTGCACCATTGGGGTCCCACCGCGAAGTCACAAAACACCAAGGGTGCACCATTGGGGTCCCACAGCGAATTCACAAAACCCCAAGGTTGCACCAATGGGGTCCCTCCGCGAATTCACAAATCCCCAAGGGTGCACCATTGGGGTCCCACTGCGAATTCTCAAAACACCAAGGGTGCACCAATGGGTTCCCACCGCGAATTCACAAAACCCCAACGGTGCACCATTGGGGTCCCACACCGAATTCAGAAAACCCCAAGGGTGCACCATAGGGGTCCCACCCCGAATTCACAAAACCCATAGGGTGCACCATTGGGGTCCAACCGCGAATTCACAAAACCCCAAGGGTGCACCATTGGGGTCTCACCTTCAATTCACAAAACCACAAGGGTGCACAATTGGGGTCCCACCGCGAATACAGCAAAACCAAATGGGTTCCTAGGCGTCATGGGAACGATGTTCTTCATTTAATTTTTTATACCATTATTTTATTATATTTTTTATGTATGTGGTTCATTGTGTGAAAGAATGGTAAAAAAAAGTTAAACAAAAAAACCAAATATAATTAGAAAAAAAACATTGTTCTCATGACGCCCATAACCCTTTAACCCCTAATTATGCCTTTTTGCATCAAAATTGGTACCACCCACATTGAACATCATAAATAGTGTGTAGAGTGCCTCAGAAATCTTAAATATAGCCAAAGTGTAGAATGGAAATTTTCCACAAAAAGACAAAAATTGTTTCTCGCGCTTATTCAACTAAAACATTACTGTAACCGAAGATTGACATACGTTTGCCTCCCGTACGTAGTGAGCGAAAGGCACTCGGCGCCGCGGCAATTTTTTTGCACATTTGTGGCTTCAGTGTGCCCGGAAATGCACACTTTGCATTGATTATGGTATGGGAACAATGGTTTTTTATTTAATATTTTTTACCATTATTTCATTATTATTATATTTTTTATGTATTTGGTAGCTTGTGTACTATTGAAAAAAATATATAATAACAATAAGACAATGGTAAAAAAAATTAAAATAAAAAAATTAAATTAAAAACAATGTTCCCATGACGCAAGGGAACAATGGTTTTTTATTTAATATTTTTTACCATTATTTTATTATTATTATATTTTTTATGTATTTGGTAGCTTGTGTACTATTAAAAAAATATATAATAATAATAAGATAAGGGTAAAAAAAATTAAAATAAAAGAATTAAATTAAAAATAATGTTCCCATGACGCATGGGAACAATGGTTTTATATTTTATTTTTTTTTCCATTATTTTATTATTGTTATATTTTTATGTATGTGGTTGCTTGTGTACTATTGAAAAAATTATATAATAACAATAAAACAATGGTAAAAAAAATTAAAATAAAAATATTAAATTAAAAACAATGTTACCATGACGCATGGAAACAATGGTATTTCATTTATTTTTTTTTTACCATTATTTTATTATTATTATATTTTTTATGTATTTGGTAGCTTGTGCACTATTGAAAAAAATATATAATAATAATAAGATAAGGGTAAAAAAAATTAAAATAAAAGAATTAAATTAAAAATAATGTTCCCATGACGCATGGGAACAATGGTTTTTTATTTTATTATTTTACCATAATTTTATTATTATTATATTTTTTATGTATTTGGTAGCTTGTGTACTATTGAAAAAATATATAATAATAATAAAATAATTGTAATAAAAATTAAAATAAAAAAATTAAATTAAAAACAATGTTCCCATGACGCATGGGAACAATGGTTTTTTATTTTATTTTTTTACCATTATTTTATTATTATTATATTTTTTATGTATTTGGTAGCTTGTGTACTATTGAAAAAATATATAATAATAATAAGATAATGGTAGAAAAAATTAAAATAAAAGAATTAAATTAAAAACAATGTTCCCATGACGCATGGGAACAATGGCTTTTTATTTAATTTTTTTTTCCATTATTTTATTATTGTTATATTTTTATGTATGTGGTTGCTTGTGTACTATTGAAAAAATTATATAATAACAATAAAATAATGGTAAAAAAATAAAAATAAAAATATTAAATTAAAAACAATGTTACCATGACGCATGGGAACAATGGTATTTCATTTATTTTTTTTTACCATTATTTTATTATTATTATATTTTTTATGTATGTGGTTGCTTGTGTACTAATGAAAAAAATATATAATAATAATAAAATAATTGTAATAAAAATTAAAATAAAAAAATTAAATTAAAAACAATGTTCCCATGACGCATGGGAACAATGGTTTTTTATTTAATTTTTTTAACCATTATTTTATTATTATTATATTTTTTATGTATTTGGTAGCTTGTGCACTATTGAAAAAAATATATAATAATAATAAGATAAGGGTAAAAAAAATTAAAATAAAAGAATTAAATTAAAATCAATGTTCCCATGACGCATGGGAACAATGGTTTTTTATTTAATATTTTTTACCATTATTTTATTATTATTATATTTTTTATGTATTTGGTAGCTTGTGTACTATTGAAAAAAATATATAATAATAATAAGATAAGGGTAAAAAAAATTAAAATAAAAGAATTAAATTAAAAATAATGTTCCCATGACGCATGGGAACAATGGTTTTTTATTTTATTTTTTTTACCATTATTTTATTATTATTATATTTTTATGTAAGTGGTTGCTTGTGTACTATTGAAAAAATTATATAATAACAATAAAACAATGGTAAAAAAAATTAAAATAAAAATATTAAATTAAAAACAATGTTACCATGACGCATGGAAACAATGGTATTTCATTTATTTTTTTTTTACCATTATTTTATTATTATTATATTTTTTATGTATGTGGTTGCTTGTGTACTATTGAAAAAAAACATTAATAATAATAAAATAATTGTAATAAAAATTAAAATAAAAAAATTAAATTAAAAACAATGTTCCCATGACGCATGGGAACAATGGTTTTTTATTTAATTTTTTTAACCATTATTTCATTATTATTATATTTTTTATGTATTTGGTAGCTTGTGCACTATTGAAAAAAATATATAATAATAATAAGATAAGGGAAAAAAAAATTAAAATAAAAGAATTAAATTAAAAATAATGTTCCCATGACGCATGGGAACAATGGTTTTTTATTTTATTTTTTTCCTATATTTTATTATTATTATATTTTTTATGTATTTGGTAGCTTGTGTACTATTACAAAAAATATATAATAATAATAAGATAAGGGTAAAAAAAATTAAAATAAAAGAATTAAATTAAAAATAATGTTCCCATGACGCATGGGAACAATGGTTTTTTATTTTATTTTTTTACCATTATTTTATTATTATTATATTTTTTATGTATTTGGTAGCTTGTGTACTATTGAAAAAAATATATAATAATAATAAGATAATGGTTAAAAAAATTAAAATAAAAAAATTAAATTAAAAACAATGTTCCCATGACGCATGGGAACAATGGTTTTTTATTTAATTTTTTTTACCATTATTTTATTATTATTATATTTTTATGTATGTGGTTGCTTGTGTACTATTGAAAAAATTATATAATAACAATAAAACAATGGTAAAAAAAATTAAAATGAAAATATTAAATTAAAAACAATGTTACCATGACGCATGGAAACAATGGTATTTCATTTATTTTTTTTTTTACCATTATTTTATTATTATTATATTTTTTATGTATGTGGTTGCTTGTGTACTATTGAAAAAAAACATTAATAATAATAAAATAATTGTAATAAAAATTAAAATAAAAAAATTAAATTAAAAACAATGTTACCATGACGCATGGGAACAATGGTTTTTTATTTAATTTTTTTAACCATTATTTCATTATTATTATATTTTTTATGTATTTGGTAGCTTGTGCACTATTGAAAAAAATATATAATAATAATAAGATAAGGGTAAAAAAAATTAAAATAAAAGAATTAAATTAAAAATAATGTTCCCATGACGCATGGGAACAATGGTTTTTTATTTTATTGTTTTACCATTATTTTATTATTATTATATTTTTTATGTATTTGGTAGCTTGTGTACTATTGAAAAAACATATAATAATAATAAGATAATGGTAAAAAAAATTAAAATAAAAGAATTAAATAAAAAACAATGTTCCAATGACGCATGCTAACAATGGTTTTCTATTTAATTTTTTTTACCATTATTTTATTATTATTATATTTTTTATGTATGTGGTTGCTTGTGTACTATTGAAAAAAATATATAATAATAATAGAATAATTGTAATAAAAATTAAAATAAAAAAATTAAATTAAAAACAATGTTCCCATGACGCATGGGAACAATGGTTTTTTATTTAATATTTTTTACCATTATTTTATTATTATTATATTTTTTATGTATTTGGTAGCTTGTGTACTATTGAAAAAAATATATAATAATAATAAGATAAGGGTAAAAAAAATTAAAATAAAAGAATTAAATTAAAAATAATGTTCCCATGACGCATGGGAACAATGGTTTTTTATTTTATTTTTTTTACCATTATTTTATTATTATTATATTTTTATGTATGTGGTTGCTTGTGTACTATTGAAAAAATTATATAATAACAATAAAACAATGGTAAAAAAAATTAAAATAAAAATATTAAATTAAAAACAATGTTACCATGACGCATGGAAACAATGGTATTTCATTTATTTTTTTTTTTACCATTATTTTATTATTATTATATTTTTTATCTATGTGGTTGCTTGTGTACTATTGAAAAAAAACATTAATAATAATAAAATAATTGTAATAAAAATTAAAATAAAAAAATTAAATTAAAAACAATGTTCCCTTGACGCATGGGAACAATGGTTTTTTATTTAATTTTTTTAACCATTATTTCATTATTATTATATTTTTTATGTATTTGGTAGCTTGTGCACTATTGAAAAAAATATATAATAATAATAAGATAAGGGTAAAAAAAATTAAAATAAAAGAATTAAATTAAAAATAATGTTCCCATGACGCATGGGAACAATGGTTTTTTATTTTATTTTTTTACCATTATTTTATTATTATTATATTTTTTATGTATTTGGTAGCTTGTGTACTATTGAAAAAATATATAATAATAATAAGATAATGGTAAAAAAAATTAAAATAAAAGAATTAAATAAAAAACAATGTTCCCATGACGCATGGGAAAAATGGTTTTTTATTTAATTTTTTTTACCATTATTTTATTATTATTATATTTTTTATGTATGTGGTTGCTTGTGTACTATTGAAAAAAATATATAATAATAATAGAATAATTGTAATAAAAATTAAAATAAAAAAATTAAATTAAAAACAATGTTCCCATGACGCATGGGAACAATGGTTTTTTATTTAATATTTTTTACGATTATTTTATTATTATTATATTTTTTATGTATTTGGTAGCTTGTGTACTATTGAAAAAAATATATAATAACAATAAGACAATGGTAAAAAAAATTAAAATAAAAAAATTAAATTAAAAACAATGTTCCCATGACGCAAGGGAACAATGGTTTTTTATTTAATATTTTTTACCATTATTTTATTATTATTATATTTTTTATGTATTTGGTAGCTTGTGTACTATTAAAAAAATATATAATAATAATAAGATAAGGGTAAAAAAAATTAAAATAAAAGAATTAAATTAAAAATAATGTTCCCATGACGCATGGGAACAATGGTTTTATATTTTATTTTTTTTTCCATTATTTTATTATTGTTATATTTTTATGTATGTGGTTGCTTGTGTACTATTGAAAAAATTATATAATAACAATAAAACAATGGTAAAAAAAATAAAAATAAAAATATTAAATTAAAAACAATGTTACCATGACGCATGGAAACAATGGTATTTCATTTATTTTTTTTTTACCATTATTTTATTATTATTATATTTTTTATGTATTTGGTAGCTTGTGCACTATTGAAAAAAATATATAATAATAATAAGATAAGGGTAAAAAAAATTAAAATAAAAGAATTAAATTAAAAATAATGTTCCCATGACGCATGGGAACAATGGTTTTTTATTTTATTTTTTTACCATAATTTTATTATTATTATATTTTTTATGTATTTGGTAGCTTGTGTACTATTGAAAAAATATATAATAATAATAAAATAATTGTAATAAAAATTAAAATAAAAAAATTAAATTAAAAACAATGTTCCCATGACGCATGGGAACAATGGTTTTTTATTTTATTTTTTTACCATTATTTTATTATTATTATATTTTTTATGTATTTGGTAGCTTGTGTACTATTGAAAAAATATATAATAATAATAAGATAATGGTAGAAAAAATTAAAATAAAAGAATTAAATTAAAAACAATGTTCCCATGACGCATGGGAACAATGGCTTTTTATTTAATTTTTTTTTCCATTATTTTATTATTGTTATATTTTTATGTATGTGGTTGCTTGTGTACTATTGAAAAAATTATATAATAACAATAAAATAATGGTAAAAAAATAAAAATAAAAATATTAAATTAAAAACAATGTTACCATGACGCATGGGAACAATGGTATTTCATTTATTTTTTTTTACCATTATTTTATTATTATTATATTTTTTATGTATGTGGTTGCTTGTGTACTAATGAAAAAAATATATAATAATAATAAAATAATTGTAATAAAAATTAAAATAAAAAAATTAAATTAAAAACAATGTTCCCATGACGCATGGGAACAATGGTTTTTTATTTAATTTTTTTAACCATTATTTTATTATTATTATATTTTTTATGTATTTGGTAGCTTGTGCACTATTGAAAAAAATATATAATAATAATAAGATAAGGGTAAAAAAAATTAAAATAAAAGAATTAAATTAAAATCAATGTTCCCATGACGCATGGGAACAATGGTTTTTTATTTAATATTTTTTACCATTATTTTATTATTATTATATTTTTTATGTATTTGGTAGCTTGTGTACTATTGAAAAAAATATATAATAATAATAAGATAAGGGTAAAAAAAATTAAAATAAAAGAATTAAATTAAAAATAATGTTCCCATGACGCATGGGAACAATGGTTTTTTATTTTATTTTTTTTACCATTATTTTATTATTATTATATTTTTATGTAAGTGGTTGCTTGTGTACTATTGAAAAAATTATATAATAACAATAAAACAATGGTAAAAAAAATTAAAATAAAAATATTAAATTAAAAACAATGTTACCATGACGCATGGAAACAATGGTATTTCATTTATTTTTTTTTTACCATTATTTTATTATTATTATATTTTTTATGTATGTGGTTGCTTGTGTACTATTGAAAAAAAACATTAATAATAATAAAATAATTGTAATAAAAATTAAAATAAAAAAATTAAATTAAAAACAATGTTCCCATGACGCATGGGAACAATGGTTTTTTATTTAATTTTTTTAACCATTATTTCATTATTATTATATTTTTTATGTATTTGGTAGCTTGTGCACTATTGAAAAAAATATATAATAATAATAAGATAAGGGAAAAAAAAATTAAAATAAAAGAATTAAATTAAAAATAATGTTCCCATGACGCATGGGAACAATGGTTTTTTATTTTATTTTTTTCCTATATTTTATTATTATTATATTTTTTATGTATTTGGTAGCTTGTGTACTATTACAAAAAATATATAATAATAATAAGATAAGGGTAAAAAAAATTAAAATAAAAGAATTAAATTAAAAATAATGTTCCCATGACGCATGGGAACAATGGTTTTTTATTTTATTTTTTTACCATTATTTTATTATTATTATATTTTTTATGTATTTGGTAGCTTGTGTACTATTGAAAAAAATATATAATAATAATAAGATAATGGTTAAAAAAATTAAAATAAAAAAATTAAATTAAAAACAATGTTCCCATGACGCATGGGAACAATGGTTTTTTATTTAATTTTTTTTACCATTATTTTATTATTATTATATTTTTATGTATGTGGTTGCTTGTGTACTATTGAAAAAATTATATAATAACAATAAAACAATGGTAAAAAAAATTAAAATGAAAATATTAAATTAAAAACAATGTTACCATGACGCATGGAAACAATGGTATTTCATTTATTTTTTTTTTACCATTATTTTATTATTATTATATTTTTTATGTATGTGGTTGCTTGTGTACTATTGAAAAAAAACATTAATAATAATAAAATAATTGTAATAAAAATTAAAATAAAAAAATTAAATTAAAAACAATGTTACCATGACGCATGGGAACAATGGTTTTTTATTTAATTTTTTTAACCATTATTTCATTATTATTATATTTTTTATGTATTTGGTAGCTTGTGCACTATTGAAAAAAATATATAATAATAATAAGATAAGGGTAAAAAAAATTAAAATAAAAGAATTAAATTAAAAATAATGTTCCCATGACGCATGGGAACAATGGTTTTTTATTTTATTGTTTTACCATTATTTTATTATTATTATATTTTTTATGTATTTGGTAGCTTGTGTACTATTGAAAAAACGTATAATAATAATAAGATAATGGTAAAAAAAATTAAAATAAAAGAATTAAATAAAAAACAATGTTCCAATGACGCATGCTAACAATGGTTTTCTATTTAATTTTTTTTACCATTATTTTATTATTATTATATTTTTTATGTATGTGGTTGCTTGTGTACTATTGAAAAAAATATATAATAATAATAGAATAATTGTAATAAAAATTAAAATAAAAAAATTAAATTAAAAACAATGTTCCCATGACGCATGGGAACAATGGTTTTTTATTTAATATTTTTTACCATTATTTTATTATTATTATATTTTTTATGTATTTGGTAGCTTGTGTACTATTGAAAAAAATATATAATAATAATAAGATAAGGGTAAAAAAAATTAAAATAAAAGAATTAAATTAAATATAATGTTCCCATGACGCATGGGAACAATGGTTTTTTATTTTATTTTTTTTACCATTATTTTATTATTATTATATTTTTTATGTATTTGGTAGCTTGTGTACTATTGAAAAAAATATATAATAATAATAAGATAATGGTTAAAAAAATTAAAATAAAAAAATTAAATTAAAAACAATGTTCCCATGACGCATGGGAACAATGGTTTTTTATTTAATTTTTTTTACCATTATTTTATTATTATTATATTTTTATGTATGTGGTTGCTTGTGTACTATTGAAAAAATTATATAATAACAATAAAACAATGGTAAAAAAAATTAAAATAAAAATATTAAATTAAAAACAATGTTACCATGACGCATGGAAACAATGGTATTTCATTTATTTTTTTTTTACCATTATTTTATTATTATTATATTTTTTATGTATGTGGTTGCTTGTGTACTATTGAAAAAAAACATTAATAATAATAAAATAATTGTAATAAAAATTAAAATAAAAAAATTAAATTAAAAACAATATTCCCATGACGCATGGGAACAATGGTTTTTTATTTAATTTTTTTAACCATTATTTCATTATTATTATATTTTTTATGTATTTGGTAGCTTGTGCACTATTGAAAAAAATATATAATAATAATAAGATAAGGGTAAAAAAAATTAAAATAAAAGAATTAAATTAAAAATAATGTTCCCATGACGCATGGGAACAATGGTTTTTTATTTTATTTTTTTACCATTATTTTATTATTATTATATTTTTTATGTATTTGGTAGCTTGTGTACTATTGAAAAAATATATAATAATAATAAGATAATGGTAAAAAAAATTAAAATAAAAGAATTAAATAAAAAACAATGTTCCCATGACGCATGGGAACAATGGTTTTTTATTTAACTTTTTTTACCATTATTTTATTATTATTATATTTTTTATGTATGTGGTTGCTTGTGTCCTATTGAAAAAAATATATAATAATAATAGAATAATTGTAATAAAAATTAAAATAAAAAAATTAAATTAAAAACAATGTTCCCATGACGCATGGGAACAATGGTTTTTTATTTAATATTTTTTAACATTATTTGTGACCCGATTTTGGAAAACCGGGAATATCGCGCAGATTTCGAAAATGGAGTTATTGGTACCTGGCAATAGCCCTGTCTTCGCTGGTCATAGTAACGTTTGAAGCGCCGAGATCGTGCATTCCGTCGCTAAGATATAAACTAAAACGCGCGCTGTTTTAGCAAAACATTGTTTCAAGTTAATCGCGTGTAAACTTGTAAATAATTTACGCGTGGGCGTGTCCGCATTCTTCCGTGCACGAGCACATGGCGCTAATGATTTCCCGGTTGAACTAGCTGGCTTCTCTTTCTCTTGCTATCAAGGCCTGTTACGTCTCTTCTGAGTGTTGAGCAGCCTTTCACGAGTGTTGGGAAATTGTTCTTACCTGGTTTTAGCTATGGAGAAGGCTTGGATAACTAAACTGATGTGATTGAGCCATGCTGGTAAGTACAATCTGTCTGATAAGTGTACTCTATCGACTATAATGTTACATTTCTTTAACACAGCATTGTTTTCAATCCTTCTACTTTGTATTTGACTAATCATGATCTTAAAGTGAGCAAGAATAATGGGAAATCATTTCTTGATGAGCAATAATTAGAACACTTCAATTTCTGTGTGACCAATCGCTTGATGCTGTCTTTCTCTCATGTCTACAATGTGACTTCAACCTGTAGCAAGTAATAGAAAATAGCATCAAAGGTAGGCACCACACACTATCACACACACACACACACGCAACTATCACAACAATCTTCACACACACACACATTATCACAACTTACCTATTGCTTGCTTGAGTGAACTGTTGAGTTTGTAAGTACGGTTTTCTATGAAGATTATGTAGATCTTTCCCATTAGTAGTACATCTTACTCTTCTCTGTTCAGCTCATAACAATATCCTCTCATCTCTCTGTAGTACTCTGGAAACTAGGACCATGAAGTCTTCTTAGGACCAAGCTCACACTTGCCGCCTTCGCCGTAGTACCAATCCGAGTACCTAGCAAACTGCACGATATACCCTCTGTTCCCTCGACTAGATGGCAGTGATCTTGGTACAGCAGCAAGATTTGTAGGCACCAGAAGGAGCTGCATAGCTAGCAGTAGCAGTGTGTGTATGCTCTTGGTATTACATTGAAGCCCTATCTTGTGAAGAGCCATTATAATCACTTTCTAAATCATAGCAGCTGTGATAGCACGACATTATTCATGTGCTAATACTGTTATTCATCACATACCAGACAAATTATTCAGACAAATCACTAAAGCAGTCATCAGAGAAGCCCTGGAGGCTAGCTGCAGTTGCTCCATCGAAGCTATCTTGAGCTAGAGCGTTGAACGTGGAGGCAACTCGTCCTTCTTTGTGCAGCAGTGTACGCGCGTCAAATAATTGCCATAGCAACGCAATTATTAGCTCCGTATCACGTATTATGGCTGAATTCAGTTACCTACAAACAAACGCTCGTAACTTTGCAACCATAGCGCTCAGAAGATTGGCGCTAGTACCAAACTGTAGCTAAAGGATAGCGCTTTATAGCTAGCGCAAAAAAACGAGATCGCGTCGGCAATCATTTTCTACCTAAAGTCGCTTGTAACTCAAAACGAATATCTGCGCGATATTCCCGGTTTTCCAAAATCGGGTCACATTTTATTATTATTATATTTTTTATGTATTTGGTAGCTTGTGTACTATTGAAAAAAATATATAATAATAATAAGATAATGGTTAAAAAAATTAAAATAAAAAAATTAAATTAAAAACAATGTTCCCATGACGCATGGGAACAATGGTTTTTTATTTAATTTTTTTTACCATTATTTTATTATTATTATATTTTTATGTATGTGGTTGCTTGTGTACTATTGAAAAAATTATATAATAACAATAAAACAATGGTAAAAAAAATTAAAATAAAAATATTAAATTAAAAACAATGTTACCATGACGCATGGAAACAATGGTATTTCATTTATTTTTTTTTTACCATTATTTTATTATTATTATATTTTTTATGTATATGGTTGCTTGTGTACTATTGAAAAAAAACATTAATAATAATAAAATAATTGTAATAAAAATTAAAATAAAAAAATTAAATTAAAAACAATGTTCATATGACGCATGGGAACAATGGTTTTTTATTTAATTTTTTTAACCATTATTTCATTATTATTATATTTTTTATGTATTTGGTAGCTTGTGCACTATTGAAAAAAATATATATTAATAATAAGATAAGGGTAAAAAAAATTAAAATAAAAGAATTAAATTAAAAATAATGTTCCCATGACGCATGGGAACAATGGTTTTTTATTTTATTCTTTTACCATTATTTTATTATTATTATATTTTTTATGTATTTGGTAGCTTGTGTACTATTGAAAAAATATATAATAATAATAAGATAATGGTAAAAAAAATTAAAATAAAAGAATTAAATAAAAAACAATGTTCCCATGACGCATGGGAACAATGGTTTTTTATTTAATTTTTTTTACCATTATTTTATTATTATTATATTTTTTATGTATGTGGTTGCTTGTGTACTATTGAAAAAAATATATAATAATAATAGAATAATTGTAATAAAAATTAAAATAAAAAATTAAATTAAAAACAATGTTCCCATGACGCATGGGAACAATGGTTTTTTATTTAATATTTTTTACCATTATTTTATTATTATTATATTTTTTATGTATTTGGTAGCTTGTGTACTATTGGAAAATTATATAATAAGAATAAGATAATGGTAAAAAAAATTAAAATAAAAAAATTAAATTAAAAACAATGTTACCATGACGCATTGGAACAATGGTATTTTATTTAATTTTTTTTACCATTATTTTATTATTATTATATTTTTTATGTATGTGGATGCTTGTGTACTATTGAAAAAAATATATAATAGTAATAAATAATTGTAAAAAAAATTATATAAAAAAAATAAAATAAACATTGTTCCCAGGCTTCATGGGAACAATGTTCTTCATTTAATTTTTTTACCATTATTTTATTATATTTTTTATGTATGTTGTTCATTGTGTGAAAGAATGGTAAAAAAAAGTTAAACAAAAAAACCAAATATAATTAGAAAAAAAACATTGTTCTCATGACGCCCATAACCCTTTAACCCCTAATTATGCCTTTATGCATCATAATTGGTACCACCACATTGAACATCATAAATAGTGTGTAGAGTGCCTCAGAAATCTCAAATATAGCCAAAGTGTAGAATGGAAAATTTCCACAAAAAAACAAAATTTGTTTCTCGCGCTTATTCAACTAAAACATTACTGTAACCGAAGATTGACATAGGTTTGCCTCCCGTACGTAGTGAGCGAAAGGCACTCGGCGCCGCGGCAATTTTTTTGCACATTAGAGAGGTTGCGATTCACGTTTAGGGTGTACGCCAAACGTTAAAACGAAGAAATTATGACGTCACCAGCGTGGGATGATTGTGACGTCCTGTAGACGTCACACATTGTAACCGCGCGGGTCCCAACGTGTCGTGAAGTCCCTAGTCGAATCGTAGCCATCTGCCCAGCCACGTGGTATTATACACCAAGGACTGCAAGCAGGAGTAACATGCCGTTTCGTTGGAGTTTGGAACAAGATATAGCGCTCTGCGACGAAGTATGCAGCACAAGACCAGAGAAAATCTCGGAATGGGAGGCGATCGCTGAATGTATCAACGATATGTTCTCTACGGAGGAGACGGAACTTGATGTAAGAGGCAGAGGATGTAGGGAACGATTGCAATTGTTGATAAAGAAATACAAGAAAGAGGACAGAAAATCTCTAAAAAGGTCAGTGTAGATTTAAATGCGTGCACATGGGACATAACGCATTAGCACCAGCTTAAAATTGGTCATCACATTTTTGTTGATTACAGGTCAGGAACAGAAGAAGAATACACCGAGTTAATGCAGCTACTTGAAGATATTGTGACATATGAAGAAGATTTCAAATTGAAAAAAGATGAAAAGAAAAAGGCTGCTAGTAGTAAGGCATTGAAGGAAAAAATGACCGGAGAAAGAATGAGAAAAGCAGCGATGGATAGGATGTCTGGTATGTGTAATAGCCACTCATGATAGAATAGCAATCATTAAAAAAATCTCACAGGAAAGAGAAGCATCCCCTCAGCGGCAGACGGTGAAGACGAGGAGCGGGAAGAGAATTTAGATCCAGAGTTGAAAAGACCAGCACGTGAATCTAGAGGTATAGCCGCTGACTTGTACGTACAATACAAGAACAATAATTGATAGAATGCTGTAT
Organism: Haliclona indistincta; assembly: GCA_964017065.1. NCBI lineage: Eukaryota > Metazoa > Porifera > Demospongiae > Haplosclerida > Chalinidae > Haliclona > Haliclona indistincta. Next base: position 12,296,694 of record OZ024783.1, on the reverse strand, counting down.
TTATGTAGGCTCTGTGAAGACCACCATTCAGATTCTTGCTGCACAGTATGAGCGCAAGGCAGCTCTCAAGGAGAAAGAGCTCGAGTTGAGAAAATCAGAGTTAGAATTACAGAGGAAAAAGTGGGAAATGGAAGAAGAAGAAAGAAGACAGCGTCTACATCTAGACATGGAGGAGCGGGCTGCCTTAATAGAAATAATAAAGAACAAAAAATGATGATTCAGTGCACAGTGTGATTCAATGATTGAAATATTGTAATAAAGTGATTAATATTATTGATTAGTAATGTATAGTTCTAAATTAGGAGGAGCTACATCAAAAAACTGTGATGTCTGTGAACTATACAAACATGTGTGGCAGTTTGTCAATAGTGCTCCAACAAGATAGTATTTGCCAACAGGTTGAAGTAGTAATTTAAGGTTTTTCTTGAAATCAAGGAAAGCGAAGAGTTGTGTAATCTTGCCGAATGTCCACTCAACTGATACACGCAAACTACTCATGGCTTTGTTGAACTCTTTCTCGGATGTGGTAAGATTACTACCACGATATGGAGAAATAAAGTTGCGTGTAACACCATAGGCAGGGTCTCCGTAAACCACATACGGATCACCGTTACCATTGGTAAGTGGTCTAATCTTATCTAAAAGCCCACTCTCAGACAGCATGTGGGCATCATGTCGCCGCCCTTCGATTGGTCCAAACAAATGAGCTATTAGTCCATTAGGAGTAGACATTGACTGCAGCAAAAAATTAAAATTAATAATGTCATAATTATAGTAGCAGTAAAAGTGATGTTTACCTGAAATTTTAAGCAATGAATCCTCTTGTGGCCATTGAACATTGCTCGTTGGTTGACTGACGGTCGCGCAATTGCCCTTGTCGTACCATCTACAAATCCAATACAAGTGTTCAGGGGAGCACCACATGCTTGAATTGCCTCAGAAAATTGCTGTTTGTCAAGCCAAACCAAATCAAAATCAGTTAACAAATGACTGAACCTACTGTACACATCATCAAGTACCTGCAGAATAAATTTATACATGAGCATAATTATAATCTATTATTATTTTGCTTACTATATTGAAGATGCGACTCAATTCAGATTTTGAACGACAAAAGAAAGGAACTAGGTCAGATAACCTGTTGGGATACGCCAGCCGTCGAAGAAGTATCAGCAGAGCTTCCATCCCAGTAGCTGTTGTACCTTGATCACACCTGTACTTCTCTGGTATGCACAGGGTTCTGTACAGTACAGGAATGTCTTCCTTTCCAAATCTATTATATAATCGATGTAATCGCACAAAATTGAGCCAAAAATATAGGCATACCTGAAAAACTGCTCGCACTGTAAGGGAGAAAAGTCCTCTAGATTTACCCTGCATCCCAATAGCTGTTTGGTAGGAGTAGCTAGCTCACTCAAGGCAAGCAAAATCTCTTCGTCATCGTCGTTCGATGATTCACTGTCTGACGAAAGATCGTGTGCTAGAGAGCTCACAACTTTCACTTCCACAAATTCTTTCAACTGCCGCCTAAATAATTTTATAGTTGAAACGTGCATCAACTCGATCGTGCTGTGAGTATCTTACCTTTCTCTTTCCATAGCGTACTCAGTCTCAGCGCGTGCACGATAATGCGCGCGCTAGCAGGCCGCGCCCAAGGCCCAGTATGTAGTCCAGTACTACGTACTAGTTTCATCACATGACGTCACAGAGGTTTGCCGTACTACGTAAACGGGAATCGCAACCTCTCTATTTGTGGCTTCAGTGTGCCCGGAAATGCACACTTTGCATTGATTATGGTATGGGAACAATGGTTTTTTATTTAATATTTTTTACCATCATTTTATTATTATTATATTTTTTATGTATTTGGTAGCTTGTGTACTATTGAAAAAAATATATAATAATAATAAGATAATGGTAAAAAAAATTAAAATAAAAATATTAAATTAAAAACAATGTTACCATGACGCATAGAAACAATGGTATTTCATTTATTTTTTTTTACCATTATTTTATTATTATTATATTTTTTATGTATGTGGTTGCTTGTGTACTATTGAAAAAAATATATAATAATAATAAAATAATTGTAATAAAAATTAAAATAAAAAAATTAAATTAAAAACAATGTTCCCTTGACGCATGGGAACAATGGTTTTTTATTTAATTTTTTAAACCATTATTTCATTATTATTATATTTTTTATGTATTTGGTAGCTTGTGCACTATTGAAAAAAATATATAATAATAATAAGATAAGGGCAAAAAAATTAAAATAAAAGAATTAAATTAAAAATAATGTTCCCATGACGCATGGGAACAATGGTTTTTTATTTTATTTTTTTACCATTATTTTATTATTATTATATTTTTTATGTATTTGGTAGCTTGTGTACTATTACAAAAAATATATAATAATAATAAGATAATGGTAAAAAAAATTAAAATAAAAGAATTAAATAAAAAACAATGTTCCCATGACGCATGGGAACAATGGTTTTTTATTTAATTTTTTTTACCATTATTTAATTATTATTAAATTATTTATGTATGTGGTTGCTTGTGTACTATTGAAAAAAATATATAATAATAATAGAATAATTGTAATAAAAATTAAAATAAAAAAATTAAATTAAAAACAATGTTCCCACGACGCATGGGAACAATGGTTTTTTATTTAATTTTTTTTACCATTATTTTATATTTTTTATGTATTTGGTAGCTTGTGCACTATTGAAAAAAATATATAATAATTATAAGATAAGGGTAAAAAAAATTAAAATAAAAGAATTAAATTAAAAACAATGTTCCCATGACGCATGGGAACATTTTTTTTTTATTTAATTTTTTTACCATTATTTTAGTATTATTATATTTTTTAGGTATTTGGTAGCATGTGTACTATTGAAAAAAATATATAATAATAATAAAATAATTGTAATAAAAATTAAAATAAAAAAATTAAATTAAAAACAATGTTCCCATGACGCATGGGAACAATGGTTTTTTATTCAATTTTTTTAACCATTATTTTATTATTATTATATTTTTTATGTATTTGGTAGCTTGTGCACTATTGAAAAAAATATATAATAATAATAAGATAAGGGTAAAAAAAATTAAAATAAAAGAATTAAATTAAAAATAATGTTCCCATGACGCATGGGAACAATGGTTTTTTATTTTATTTTTTTACCATTAATTTATTATTATTATATTTTTTATGTATTTGGTAGCTTGTGTACTATTGAAAAAATATATAATAATAATAAGATAATGGTAAAAAAAATTAAAATAAAAGAATTAAATAAAAAACAATGTTCCCATGACGCATGGGAACAATGGTTTTTTATTTAATTTTTTTTACCATTATTTTATTATTATTATATTTTTTATGTATGTGGTTGCTTGTGTACTATTGAAAAAAATATATAATAATAATAGAATAATTGTAATAAAAATTAAAATAAAAAATTAAATTAAAAACAATGTTCCCATGACGCATGGGAACAATGGTTTTTTATTTAATTTTTTTTACCATTATTTTATTATTATTATATTTTTTATGTATTTGGTAGCTTGTGCACTATTGAAAAAAATATATAATAATAATAAGATAAGGGTAAAAAAAATTAAAATAAAAGAATTAAATTAAAAACAATGTTCCCATGACGCATGGGAACAATGGTTTTTTATTTAATTTTTTTTCCATTATTTTAGTATTATTATATTTTTTATGTATTTGGTAGCATGTGTACTATTGAAAAAAAAATATAATAATAATAAAATAATTGTAATAAAAATTAAAATAAAAAAATTAAATTAAAAACAATGTTCCCATGACGCATGGGAACAATGGTTTTTTATTTAATTTTTTTTACCATTATTTTATTATATTTTTTATGTATGTGGTTTATTGTGTGAAAGAATGGTAAAAAAAAGTTAAACAAAAAAACCAAATATGATTAGAAAAAAAACATTGTTCTCATGACGCCCATAACCCTTTAACCCCTAATTATGCCTTTTTGCATCATAATTGGTACCACCCACATTGAACATCATAAATAGTGTGTAGAGTGCCTCAGAAATCTCAAATATAGCCAAAGTGTAGAATGGAAATTTTCCACAAAAAAACAAAATTTGTTTCTCGCGCTTATTCAACTAAAACATTACTGTAACCGAAGATTGACATAGGTTTGCCTCCCGTACGTAGTGAGCGAAAGGCACTCGGCGCAGAGGCGATCGTTTTGCACATTTGTGGCTTCAGTGTGCCCGGAAATGCACACTTTGCATTGATTATGGTATGGGAACAATGGTTTTTTATTTAATATTTTTTACCATTATTTTATTATTATTATATTTTTTATGTATTTGGTAGCTTGTGTACTATTGAAAAAAATATATAATAATAATAAGATAATGTTTAAAAAAATTAAAATAAAAAAATTAAATTAAAAACAATGTTCCCATGACGCATGGGAACAATGGTTTTTTATTTAATTTTTTTTACCATTATTTTATTATTATTATATTTTTATGTATGTGGTTGCTTGTGTACTATTGAAAAAATTATATAATAACAATAAAACAATGGTAAAAAAAATAAAAATAAAAATATTAAATTAAAAACAATGTTACCATGACGCATAGAAACAATGGTATTTCATTTATTTTTTTTTTACCATTATTTTATTATTATTATATTTTTTATGTATGTGGTTGCTTGTGTACTATTGAAAAAAATATATAATAATAATAAAATAATTGTAATAAAAATTAAAATAAAAAAATTAAATTAAAAACAATGTTCCCATGACGCATGGGAACAATGGTTTTTTATTTAATTTTTTAAACCATTATTTCATTATTATTATATTTTTTATGTATTTGGTAGCTTGTGCACTATTGAAAAAAATATATAATAATAATAAGATAAGGGTAAAAAAATTAAAATAAAAGAATTAAATTAAAAATAATGTTCCCATGACGCATGGGAACAATGGTTTTTTTTTTTATTTTTTTACCATTATTTTATTATTATTATATTTTTTATGTATTTGGTAGCTTGTGTACTATTGAAAAAATATATAATAATAATAAGATAATGGTAAAAAAAATTAAAATAAAAGAATTAAATAAAAAACAATGTTCCCATGACGCATGGGAACAATGGTTTTTTATTTAATTTTTTTTACCATTATTTAATTATTATTATATTTTTTATGTATGTGGTTGCTTGTGTACTATTGAAAAAAATATATAATAATAATAGAATAATTGTAATAAAAATTAAAATAAAAAAATTAAATTAAAAACAATGTTCCCACGACGCATGGGAACAATGGTTTTTTATTTAATTTTTTTTACCATTATTTTATTATTATTATATTTTTTATGTATTTGGTAGCTTGTGCACTATTGAAAAAAATATATAATAATTATAAGATAAGGGTAAAAAAAATTAAAATAAAAGAATTAAATTAAAAACAATGTTCCCATGACGCATGGGAACAATGGTTTTTTATTTAATTTTTTTACCATTATTTGTGACCATGTCTGGAAAAACCAACCAAATCGCGCAAATTATAAAAATCGAGTTATTGGTACCATTAGATTCCCCTATCCTTGGCGAGTACAGCAGTTCTTGAAGCGTCTAGATCGCGCATTCCGTCGCTAAGATATAATGCCAAACGCGACCGCTATTGGCTAAGTATTGGTATTGTGTTGAGTAAATTCAATTTTTAGTTCGAAAATTAACTTCCGTATATTCGCTCTAATATTCCGTATACGTAAATTTGAATCCAACGTGACCACGCCCACCAACGAAGAGAAACGCTTGAAACAATGGCTAGCGTTGGATTTGTCGTTGTATCTCTTTCCATCCTGCTTCATAGAAGTCTAGAGATGACTAAACAAGGTACAGTATCACAAACAAAGCCTGCTCTTGCTCAGCAAGCGCTCGTGCTGTCAGCCTAGCGTTGCCATGGTGAGCGCGTGACAACAAAATTATTGCATTGGTATACGGGCGAACAGAAACTTGGTAGCGCTAAACAAACGCTTCGTACAGTACAGAACAACTAGAGCGTTCCGCGACACGGGACTACCTCGACATAATGCAGGAATAATGGAACTATCCTCCGGAGCACATAACTCGATTCCCCACAAAATTCAGTCGAGCGTACTAAAACGCTATTATCTCAGTTCGATAATTTGCGCGATTTGGTCGGTTTTCCTAGACGCGGTCACATTTTAGTATTATTATATTTTTTAGGTATTTGGTAGCATGTGTACTATTGAAAAAAATATATAATAATAATAAAATAATTGTAATAAAAATTAAAATAAAAAAATTAAATTAAAAACAATGTTCCCATGACGCATGGGAACAATGGTTTTTTATTCAATTTTTTTAACCATTATTTTATTATTATTATATTTTTTATGTATTTGGTAGCTTGTGCACTATTGAAAAAAATATATAATAATAATAAGATAAGGGTAAAAAAAATTAAAATAAAAGAATTAAATTAAAAATAATGTTCCCATGACGCATGGGAACAATGGTTTTTTATTTTATTTTTTTACCATTAATTTATTATTATTATATTTTTTATGTATTTGGTAGCTTGTGTACTATTGAAAAAATATATAATAATAATAAGATAATGGTAAAAAAAATTAAAATAAAAGAATTAAATAAAAAACAATGTTCCCATGACGCATGGGAACAATGGTTTTTTATTTAATTTTTTTTACCATTATTTTATTATTATTATATTTTTTATGTATGTGGTTGCTTGTGTACTATTGAAAAAAATATATAATAATAATAGAATAATTGTAATAAAAATTAAAATAAAAAATTAAATTAAAAACAATGTTCCCATGACGCATGGGAACAATGGTTTTTTATTTAATTTTTTTTACCATTATTTTATTATTATTATATTTTTTATGTATTTGGTAGCTTGTGCACTATTGAAAAAAATATATAATAATAATAAGATAAGGGTAAAAAAAATTAAAATAAAAGAATTAAATTAAAAACAATGTTCCCATGACGCATGGGAACAATGGTTTTTTATTTAATTTTTTTTCCATTATTTTAGTATTATTATATTTTTTATGTATTTGGTAGCATGTGTACTATTGAAAAAAAAATATAATAATAATAAAATAATTGTAATAAAAATTAAAATAAAAAAATTAAATTAAAAACAATGTTCCCATGACGCATGGGAACAATGGTTTTTTATTCAATTTTTTTAACCATTATTTTATTATTATTATATTTTTTATGTATTTGGTAGCTTGTGCACTATTGAAAAAAATATATAATAATAATAAGATAATGGTTAAAAAAATTAAAATAAAAGAATTAAATTAAAAACAATGTTCCCATGACGCATGGGAACAATGGTTTTTTATTTAATTTTTTTTCCATTATTTTAGTATTATTATATTTTTTATGTATTTGGTAGCATGTGTACTATTGAAAAAAATATATAATAATAATAAAATAATTGTAATAAAAATTAAAATAAAAAAATTAAATTAAAAACAATGTTCCCATGACGCATGGGAACAATGGTTTTTTATTCAATTTTTTTAACCATTATTTTATTATTATTATATTTTTTATGTATTTGGTAGCTTGTGCACTATTGAAAAAAATATATAATAATAATAAGATAATGGTTAAAAAAATTAAAATAAAAAAATTAAATTAAAAACAATGTTCCCATGACGCATGGGAACAATGGTTTTTTATTTAATTTTTTTTACCATTATTTTATTATTATTATATTTTTTATGTATTTGGTAGCTTGTGCACTATTGAAAAAAATATATAATAATAATAAGATAAGGGTAAAAAAAATTAAAATAAAAGAATTAAATTAAAAACAATGTTCCCATGACGCATGGGAACAATGGTTTTTTATTTAATTTTTTTTACCATTATTTTATTATATTTTTTATGTATGTGGTTTATTGTGTGAAAGAATGGTAAAAAAAAGTTAAACAAAAAAACCAAATATGATTAGAAAAAAAACATTGTTCTCATGACGCCCATAACACTTTAACCCCTAATTATGCCTTTTTGCATCATAATTGGTACCACCCACATTGAACATCATAAATAGTGTGTAGAGTGCCTCAGAAATCTCAAATATAGCCAAAGTGTAGAATGGAAATTTTCCACAAAAAAACAAAATTTGTTTCTCGCGCTTATTCAACTAAAACATTACTGTAACCGAAGATTGACATAGGTTTGCCTCCCGTACGTAGTGAGCGAAAGGCACTCGGCGCAGAGGCGATCGTTTTGCACATTTGTGGCTTCAGTGTGCCCGGAAATGCACACTTTGCATTGATTATGGTATGGGAACAATGGTTTTTTATTTAATATTTTTTACCATTATTTTATTATTATTATATTTTTTATGTATTTGGTAGCTTGTGTACTATTGAAAAAAATATATAATAATAATAAGATAATGTTTAAAAAAATTAAAATAAAAAAATTAAATTAAAAACAATGTTCCCATGCGTCATGGGAACAATGGTTTTTTATTTAATTTTTTTTACCATTATTTTATTATTATTATATTTTTTATGTATGTGGTTGCTTGTGTACTATTGAAAAAAATATATAATAATAATAGAATAATTGTAATAAAAATTAAAATAAAAAAATTAAATTAAAAACAATGTTCCCATGACGCATGGGAACAATGGTTTTTTATTTAATTTTTTTACCATTATTTTATTATTATTATATTTTTTATGTATTTGGTAGCTTGTGCACTATTGAAAAAAATATATAATGAGCATTTGGCTCACTAGGAGCAAATGTAGTTAATATTCAAGGGGCACTCCCTGTGATTGCGTGGTGGGCGGAGCTTCGTACCTCATGCATTGATCCTACAACGCGACTTGTCTACTGTCTTCTGCCTCTCTGTATCCGCTTCAATCTTGTTCATCGCCCCTACTTTCTTCCTTCACCCCCTCTAACCAAGTTGTCTTCTATCTGTATTTCTTTTTGAAGCATGCCGCGAGGAAGGTCTCGTGGTCGTGGGGCAGGGAATAGCTCTCTGGTCCAGCGCTCGACCGCCAATGGCTCGCACCCCTACGCAACCAGGAGCAGCTCTTTGGTGCCTCCAACATCCATTCAGACAGCGATTGTGTCCACTGCTACCAGTGTTGCTGCCGGAAGTCATGCTCCCTCAACACAGGTATCGGAGCTGGGTCTGGAGCGGTTGCTACAGATGGTGCGAGAGATTGTCAGGGAGGAACGTGCTGATGCCGCCTCACAGCCGTCGGTCTCTCTGGTGTCAAGCAGTACTACTACTACCACCACTACCACAGTGCCCACAAGTGGACCCTTACCATCGTCGGCAGTTTCTCCCACCTCAGCCCACGCACCGGTTGTCCCACGTGCGCAATCTACTATTTCAGGTGCGTGATATGCATTCATATGCTACATTCCTTTTACTCTTACCAGTTTACTATAAGTGGCACCGCCCCCTATTTTAAGTCAATACCGAAAGTAACAGTAGTGTATTGCAGTATTTAGGAGTATACTGCGCTGGGTTATGTACATGTGTGCGCGTGTAGACCTGCCATTTTTTTAAATTCTCTCCTGCTCTCTTTCTCTCTTTTATTTTTCTTCTCCCCCTAATCTTTCTCACTCTCGTATGTTGGGCTTGCCCGCACACACGCGTTTCCTTCATTTTGTTTTTTAGGTGCACCATTGGGCACTATGCCCACTTCAGCCTCGATCGTGTCAATTCCATTGGCGACCTCATCCACTTCGGGTAACCCCCTGTTGACGCATGGAGCGTTGGCGTCTATGCATTCTGGTGTCCCACTTCTTAGACCGCAGAATCTTCCAGCCCTAGGTTCAAGCATCACGGACTGGATCCTGCCCGCTGCCACTGGAGGGATGAGCCTCTCAATATCTACACGTCCCATCTCAGCCCGTATCCTCCAGCAGATTCAGTCAGGGCGGTACATCGAAATGAGGGACCTTCTTGGTGATAACGCAGCTGTCAGGCAGCACTTTGAAGAGCTGCACGGATCATTGGGTGTGAACATCTTACCAATGGCTTCAAGGCCAAGAGTGAGGGAAGTCTCTACCCTCCCGTCTTGGATATGCTGCTTTCTCACGTACGTGGCTGCAGGCACATCGGATTCAATCACAAGGGACAGACTCACATATGCTATCTTGTTAACCAGAGAAGCCATGCGTCACGGTGGACAGGGTTGGCTCGATTATGACAGACTGTTTCGACAGCAGGCCGCCATAAACCCGTCCCTTCCCTGGAATGCTATTCATCCGGGGCTGCACTCTACTACTATCTTAGGGCAACGCACGTCAGGTGTGGGGACGTACTGCCTGTTGTGTCAGGAATGTGACCACGTCACTTCCCAATGCGCATTGGCCCAGCTTCAGCCATCACTTCTGAAAGGCAGCGGCAATAACCTGGCACAGAACCCAGTACAATCCCCCTCCCAGGCGGGTAGGTCGCAGACCAGGATTTGCAATTCTTGGAACGACGGGGCTTGCACATTCCCTGGAAATTGCACGTATCGGCATGTGTGTTCTGTGTGTTTCAGACCTTCTCACCCAGCCAAAGAGTGCCGCCAAAGGCAAAGGGCATCAGGATCTGGATTGCCGCGACCGGCAGCGCCTCCCTTAAGGCAACCGCCAAACCAGCCAACTCCATGACCCAGCTAACCTCACTTCAGTTGCTGCAATTTTGTTTAATCATGTTATTCACTTTATAACTGTTTAATAATCATAATCATCTACGGACTTTATGCTATTCATTTCTCCGTCATTTACTCACTATGTGGTTATGTTGGCCGTGTGGTTGTCGCCATGTGGTTATCTCCTCCTAATAGACTGGACCCGTTGATTATCATTTGAATTCCGAATCGATCTAGTCCACTCGTTGTATCAATGTTTTATATGACGATGGGATTTTGCCAAAAATAATAACTATATCAATTTCTCGAGAGGGGGGTTGTGCATGAGTGTTGTGACAAGCGCATAGTTACCTTACAAGATAGATATTCTGCATCCGCCCAGGTTCACAGCTACCTGTCTCTCCCTACAGACCCTCTGTGTCAGCTCACTTTGCTACACTTGGGAATCACCGCTGGCTCATACCGATACATGCCTCAATTAAGCGAACTGGATCATCCGCCTCCCCCTTTGCCACATCCTATCCAATGGCCCAATTGTTCATCCCCAGTTCACGCTCAGAGGCTCGCTTATCTTCTCAGGTTCCATCCAGATCGCGAGTTTACCTCCTTTGTCCTACGGGGGTTGGTCGAGGGTTTTCATCTGGGATACACGCCTCAACAGTCCCGATTGCGCTCCTCTCACCGGAACCATCCATCATCTCTAGCTAACCCCCAAGTGGTGTCGCAATATGTTCAGGGAGAGCTTGCTAGCGGCCGCATGGTGGGTCCACTGCATTCCGAACTAGCAAGGCTTACACACTGTAGCCCCATAGGGCTCGTGCCGAAAGGGCGGGGAACTGATCAATGGAGGATGATTGTAGACCTTTCGTACCCTAGTGGAGCAAGTGTCAATGATGGAGTTTCGCCATCTCTGTGTCCACTAAAATATGTGTCACTTGATGACGCGGTACATCTTATCAACATTCTGGGGTCGGGCACTCTACTGGTGAAGGTCGATCTGAAGAGTGCATATAGATTTGTCCCTATTCACCCGCTTGACCGCCATCTTTTGGGGATTCGATGGCAAGAACAGGTTTTTGTTGACCAGGCCCTGCCTTTCGGTCTGCGTTCGGCACCGAAGTTATTTACCGCAGTTGCTGATGCAATCGGTTGGGCTCTCTTTCAGACGGGCATCCGCCTCCAAATTCACTACTTAGACGACTACTTGTTTTTCATTCATCCTGCCTCTCGCGATGCCTATTCACTTTTGTCTAGCGTGCTAAACACACTGGACCACTTAGGGGTTCCAGTGGCAACGCAGAAGATTGAGGGACCGGCAACGACTGTCACTTTCCTAGGAGTGATTGTGGACACAGTCAGGTCAGAATTGCGACTGCCGGATCATAAACTGGAGTACATTCGTTCTCTGATTTGGCGGTGGAGATGGAAACGTTCCGGCCATCACAAGGAGTTTGAATCTCTGCTGGGACACCTTTCACATGCGGCCACTGTAATTCGGCAAGGTCGCGTTTTTCTACACAACTTATACCGCAATCTTGAGTCATCACGCTCACGCCCTCACTTTGTTCACCTGGACTCCATGGCCAGATCGGATTTGACGTGGTGGAGTTGTTTCTTGCAAAAGTGGAACGGTTTCATGTTCTTTCCCCAGCGGTACACTGCAAGCGTGGACGTGTTTACAGATGCATCAGGGTCGTTCGGATGTGGTGGGGTACTAATGTCTTCCCATTGGTTTAATTTTGCATGGCCAGAATCTTGGGCTGCAGTCGATATCTCTGTTAAAGAATTGGTGCCAGTTGTGGTTGCAGCTGCACTTTGGGGTCGTTTTTGGTATCGTACTCATGTTTGTCTGCACTCCGATAATATGGCGGTTGTAGCAATGCTGCAGAGTGGTACTGGTAGCTCACCAGCATCCCAGCACCTCCTCCGTTGTCTGTATTTTTACGCGGCCTTTTTTCAGTTTGACTATACAGCAGAACATGTGCGGGGTGTTTCCAATGTAGCAGCTGATGCGTTGTCCCGCAATAACATTGTTCTTTTCTCATCTCTTATCAAACAGGCTTCACGGACTCAGATCCCGGCAGAGCTAATGGATCTGCTGGTCTCCTGCCAGCCGGACTGGGGTTCTCCAACGTGGACGAGGCTGTTCACAAGTACTTTGCCCAGGCGTTAGCTCCCTCAACAACAGCTGCTTATCACTCGGTTGCCAACCGGTACTTTAAGTTTTGCCATCAATTTAACCTTTCCCCTCTCCCTCTTCATCAGGACTCCGTTGTTCGTTTTATTGCTCACTTGGCACAAGGCGGTGTTGGGTACCAGTCTCTTCGTTCCTATCTGAGTGCATTGCGGTACCTGCAAGTCTCGCATGGATTTCCCGACCCATGCCTTACGTCAATCCCAATGCTGGAATATGTGATGAGAGGCATCCGTAGGGCGCCCAGAGTGACAAATCGCCCGCAGAGAAACCCTGTCACACCGGAAATACTCCACCTGCTACTAGCGGCTTGGTCTCAGGGAAGTCTAGTGAGCAGCTATGATGCCACAATGCTATGGGCTGCATGTTGCACTGGCTTTTTTGGGTTTTTGCGAGCTGGAGAATTCACATGCCCTTCACTCCAGGCATTTACACCAGATATGCTCAACCCCCAGGATGTTTCCGTTGACTCCCACAATGACCCCTCCTCGGTGATGGTTCGCCTCCGCCGCTCCAAAGCGGACCCATTTGGTGCCGGCATTACCATATTTCTTGGGAAAACTGGCCAGTCAATCTGCCCGGTGGCAGCCCTGCTCGGCTATATGGTTTTGCGAGGGTTGACGCCGGGCCCACTTTTCAAGTTCCAGGACGGCTCTCCCTTGTCCAAGTCCAAGCTTTTGGCCCATCTCCGGCAAGCACTCGAGCATCATGGTTTCGACTGCACTGGTATAACAGGACACAGTTTTCGTATTGGGGCAGCTTCAACCGCAGCTCGCGTCGGTCTGGAAGACTCACTAATACAGACAATGGGCAGGTGGCGCTCATCAGCATATCTTAGGTACATTCGAATTCCCGGGAAAACACTGGCCGCTACATCCGCAAGACTAGTTTCAACTGCCTCACCGTTCTCTCTGTCTGCCTAAGTACCACCTTCCATAGTGATCACACCAATCCAGTAGACTGGTTACTCACCTGATTTGTGTTTGATGTATTTATTCGATTAGTGAACGCAGTCTCCTGTATTCCCACATAGCAATTATTGTTGTTCTTTTTTTTTTTTTTTGCCTTGTTTTGTTTTGTTCTGATTTGTTAGTCTTTTTTCTGTGTTCATGTTGCTTGAAATAAGGTTCTTACAAAATTTAGCGGAGCGAGGGAAAGAATATATAGTTTGGCTTATTCAGTTAGTCAGAGGGAATTGCCAGGGGCTTATACTAGAGAGTGTTTGGGGGAGTGTGGTACTGCGTACCATGGGCATTGGTGTCGGAAACCGACGCACACTCCCCCATTAAGAGGTATTCGAAGAGGCACAGGCAGGTAATTTGGTGCTGAGCTACTACCACCTCAAGCGTGGCCCCACTGCTAAGTTTGCATGGGCGAGCTACTCTTGAGCGTATGTCGCGTGGTGAGGGACGGCCCTGCTTGAGGGGGCGGGCGAGCTGTACCCTGTTGGTTGTGTGGCCCTGCTTCGCAGGTGAGCTACTTGCTGTCATGTGCCTCACGTTAGTTTGCAGTTGGGGAGTGTCCCTTGCGGTCTTACCAACCCTTCTCCTTCCACATACGATGGTGGTTTCGGAGAAGCACCTCTCACTGGTCGATGGTTAGATCAGTGCCACGAAGAGTATTAAATGAGCATTTGGCTCACTAGGAGCAAATTTAGTTAATATTCAAGGGGCACTCCCTGTGATTGCGTGGTGGGCGGAGCTTCGTACCTCATGCATTGATCCTACAACGCGACTTGTCTACTGTCCCCTCCCTCCCTCCCATGTTTCCTTAAGTCTTCTGTCGTATCTGCTTTACTCACCCCCTCTTTTCTAAGTCTCATTCTCCTCTCTTGTTATTCTGTCGGTATTTGGTATCCGTGTGTGTGTGTTATCTGTGTGTGTGTTTTGACATTTCTCCACTCCTTGTGGGTGTGAGCTCCGCTTGGGCATTGGTGTCGGAAACCGACGCACACTCCCCCATTAAGAGGTATTCGAAGAGGCACAGGCAGGTAATTTGGTGCTGAGCTACTACCACCTCAAGCGTGGCCCCACTGCTAAGTTTGCATGGGCGAGCTACTCTTGAGCGTATGTCGCGTGGTGAGGGACGGCCCTGCTTGAGGGGGCGGGCGAGCTGTACCCTGTTGGTTGTGTGGCCCTGCTTCGAAGGTGAGCTACTTGCTGTCATGTGCCTCACGTTAGTTTGCAGTAGGGGAGTGTCCCTTGCGGTCTTACCAACCCTTCTCCTTCCACATACGATGGTGGTTTCGGAGAAGCACCTCTCACTGGTCGATGGTTAGATCAGTGCCACGAAGAGTATTAAATAATGATAAGATAAGGGTAAAAAAAATTAAATAAAAGAATTAAATTAAAAACAATGTTCCCATGACGCATGGGAACAATGGTTTTTTATTTAATTTTTTTACCATTATTTTAGTATTATTATATTTTTTATGTATTTGGTAGAATGTGTACTATTGAAAAAAATATATAATAATAATAAAATAATTGTAATAAAAATTAAAATAAAAAAATTAAATTAAAAACAATGTTCCCATGACGCATGGGAACAATGGTTTTTTATTCAATTTTTTTAACCATTATTTTATTATTATTATATTTTTTATGTATTTGGTAGCTTGTGCACTATTGAAAAAAATATATAATAATAATAAGATAATGGTTAAAAAAATTAAAATAAAAAAATTAAATTAAAAACAATGTTCCCATGACGCATGGGAACAATGGTTTTTTATTTAATTTTTTTTACCATTATTTTATTATTATTATATTTTTTATGTATTTGGTAGCTTGTGCACTATTGAAAAAAATATATAATAATAATAAGATAAGGGTAAAAAAAATTAAAATAAAAGAATTAAATTAAAAACAATGTTCCCATGACGCATGGGAACAACGGTTTTTTATTTAATTTTTTTTACCATTATTTTATTATTATTATATTTTTAATGTATTTGGTAGCTTGTGTACTATTGAAAAAATATATAATAATAATAAGATAATGGTAAAAAAAATTAAAATAAAAAAATTAAATTAAAAACAATGTTCCCATGACGCATGGGAACAATGGTTTTTTATTTTATTTTTTTACCATTATTTTATTATTATTATATTTTTTATGTATGTGGTTGCTTGTGTACTATTGAAAAAAATATATAATAATAATAGAATAATTGTAATAAAAATTAAAATAAAAAAATTAAATTAAAAACAATGTTCCCATGACGCATGGGAACAATGGTTTTTTATTTAATTTTTTTTACCATTATTTTATTATTATTATATTTTTTATGTATTTGGTAGCTTGTGCACTATTGAAAAAAATATATAATAATAATAAGATAAGGGTAAAAAAAATTAAAATAAAAGAATTAAATTAAAAACAATGTTCCCATGACGCATGGGAACAATGGTTTTTTATTTAATTTTTTTACCATTATTTTAGTATTATTATATTTTTTATGTATTTGGTAGCTTGTGTACTATTGAAAAAAATATATAATAATAATAAAATAATTGTAATAAAAATTAAAATAAAAAAATTAAATTAAAAACAATGTTCCCATGACGCATGGGAACAATGGTTTTTTATTTAATTTTTTTAACCATTATTTTATTATTATTATATTTTTTATGTATTTGGTAGCTTGTGCACTATTGAAAAAAATATATAATAATAATAAGATAATGGTTAAAAAAATTAAAATAAAAAAATTAAATTAAAAACAATGTTCCCATGACGCATGGGAACAATGGTTTTTTATTTAATTTTTTTTACCATTATTTTATTATTATTATATTTTTTATGTATGTGGTTGCTTGTGTACTATTGAAAAAAATATATAATAATAATAGAATAATTGTAATAAAAATTAAAATAAAAAAATTAAATTAAAAACAATGTTCCCATGACGCATGGGAACAATGGTTTTTTATTTAATTTTTTTTACCATTATTTTATTATTATTATATTTTTTATGTATTTGGTAGCTTGTGCACTATTGAAAAAAATATATAATAATAATAAGATAAGGGTAAAAAAAATTAAAATAAAGGAATTAAATTAAAAACAATGTTCCCATGACGCATGGGAACAATGGTTTTTTATTTAATTTTTTTTACCATTATTTTATTATTATTATATTTTTTATGTATTTGGTAGCTTGTGCACTATTGAAAAAAATATATAATAATAATAAGATAATGGTTAAAAAAATTAAAATAAAAAAATTAAATTAAAAACAATATTCCCATGACGCATGGGAACAATGGTTTTTTATTTAATTTTTTTTACCATTATTTTATTATTATTATATTTTTTATGTATTTGGTAGCTTGTGCACTATTGAAAAAAATATATAATAATAATAAGATAAGGGTAAAAAAAATTAAAATAAAAGAATTAAATTAAAAACAATGTTCCCATGACGCATGGGAACAATGGTTTTTTATTTAATTTTTTTTACCATTATTTTATTATTATTATATTTTTAATGTATTTGGTAGCTTGTGTACTATTTAAAAAATATATAATAATAATAAGATAATGGTAAAAAAAATTAAAATATAAAAATTAAATTAAAAACAATATTCCCATGACGCATGGGAACAATGGTTTTTTATTTAATTTGTTTTACCATTATTTTATTATATTTTTTATGTATGTGGTTTATTGTGTGAAAGAATGGTAAAAAAAAGTTAAACAAAAAAACCAAATATGATTAGAAAAAAAACACTGTTCTCATGACGCCCATAACCCTTTAACCCCTAATTATGCCGTTTTGCATCATAATTGGTACCACCCACATTGAACATCATAAATAGTGTGTAGAGTGCCTCAGAAATCTCAAATATAGCCAAAGTGTAGAATGGAAATTTTCC
The DNA here is from genome assembly GCA_964017065.1 of Haliclona indistincta. Classification (NCBI taxonomy): domain Eukaryota; kingdom Metazoa; phylum Porifera; class Demospongiae; order Haplosclerida; family Chalinidae; genus Haliclona; species Haliclona indistincta. The sequence continues at coordinate 12,278,910 of OZ024783.1, read as the reverse complement.
ACAAAAAAACAAAATTTGTTTCTCGCGCTTATTCAACTAAAACATTACTGTAACCGAAGATTGACATAGGTTTGCCTCCCGTACGTAGTGAGCGAAAGGCACTCGGCGCCGCGGCAATCGTTTTGCACATTTGTGGCTTCAGTGTGCCCGGAAATGCACACTTTGCATTGATTATGGTATGGGAACAATGGTTTTTTATTTAATATTTTTTACCATTATTTTATTATTATTATATTTTTTATGTATTTGGTAGCTTGTGTACTATTGAAAAAAATATATAATAATAATAAGATAAGGGTAAAAAAAATTAAAATAAAAGAATTAAATTAAAAACAATGTTCAAATGACGCATGGGAACAATGGTTTTTTATTTAATTTTTTTACCATTATTTCAGTATTATTATATTTTTTATGTATTTGGTAGCATGTGTACTATTGAAAAAAATATATAATAATAATAAAATAATTGTAATAAAAATTAAAATAAAAAAATGAAATTAAAAACAATGTTCCCATGACGCATGGGAACAATGGTTTTTTATTCAATTTTTTTAACCATTATTTTATTATTATTATATTTTTTATGTATTTGGTAGCTTGTGCACTATTGAAAAAATATATAATATTAATAAGATAATGGTTAAAAAAATTAAAATAAAAAAATTAAATTAAAAACAATGTTCCCATGACGCATGGGAACAATGGTTTTTTATTTAATTTTTTTTACCATTATTTTATTATTATATTTTTTATGTATTTGATAGCTTGTGCACTATTGAAAAAAATATATAATAATAATAAGATAAGGGTAAAAAAAATTAAAATAAAAGAATTAAATTAAAAACAATGTTCCCATGACGCATGGGAACAATGGTTTTTCATTTAATTTTTTTACCATTATTTTAGTATTATTATATTTTTTATGTACTTGGTAGCATGTGTACTATTGAAAAAATTATATAAAAATAATAAAATAATTGTAATAAAAATTAAAATAAAAAAATTAAATTAAAAACAATGTTCCCATGACGCATGGGAACAATGGTTTTTTATTCAATTTTTTAACCATTATTTTATTATTATTATATTTTTTATGTATTTGGTAGCTTGTGCACTATTGAAAAAAATATATAATAATAATAAGATAATGGTTAAAAAAATTAAAATAAAAAAATTATATTAAAAACAATGTTCCCATGACGTTCCCATTTTTTTTACCATTATTTTATTATTATTATATTTTTTATGTATTTGGTAGCTTGTGCACTATTGAAAACCATGGTTTTTTATTTAATTTTTTTTACCATTATTTTATTATTATTATATTTTTTATGTATTTGGTAGCTGGTGCACTATTGAAAAAAATATATAATAATAATAAGATAAGGGTAAAAAAAATTAAAATTAAAGAATTAAATTAAAAACAATGTTCCCATGACGCATGGGAACAATGGTTTTTTATTTAATTTTTTTTACCATTATTTTATTATTATTGTAACGCCGGACAGTCTAGACCTGACTTAGTCATGTTCACAGAACAATCACTGTTGTATTTTCATACACATGTCACCTCATCATATGACCTAGCCTAACCTTTAAATATGTGTGCATTGACTGTTGCATGAGAGAGTATTTTCTGAGTCATAACTGTTGCACCGTGTTCCCGACGCTCTGGCTAGCGCTACACTGGTGGCAGCGGTGGGATATCAAGAGTCCTGCAGCTCGCAACTTCTGTTGTCAGACGGGTGTCTTCGTCAACTGTCCAGGAGCCCCAAAGCCCTCGGTTGGCGGAGGGGACAGAGTCCAGCGGCTGGCGTTGTCACCTGTTCTTCACTGTCCTGACCTTGCCCTTAGTGAAGGGCCCTTAAAGGCGAGCTTTGCTGTACTCTCTGTGTATTTTCCTATCTGCTGTTTTTTTCTCTTAGTCACCGCGAATAATGGCAGCTCCTCAGCTTCGCGCTCCACGTCCTTATTCCCTCGGGGAGGACTTCCAGTTATGGCTGCGTCGGTTCGAAGCATTCGCTAAGGCTGTCAAGACACCGGACGACCAGTTCTGTAATGCTGTTTTGTCTCTGCTAGATGATGGTGCGTTCCGGGCGTTCGACCTGTTACGGAATTCAGACGCGCTTGTTGACGCGGCAGACTACAAAGAATTGACTAAAGCGCTCACCGAGAGATTCAGCCCTGGGACAGCGATGCAGGAGCTACGGTGGCATCTAAGTCAACGAGTTCAGGAGGAAAAAGAGTCACTCGACGAATTCGCAGATGCTCTAATTCACCTCGCAAATCGTGGTTACCCGGACCAGACTGCTAATTTCAGGATGGAGATAGCTGGAGACAGGTTTATTGCTGGTCTCCGAGATGACCGTCTACAAGAAGCGCTGATGCAACAAGAGCCGGACAAATTAAAGAATCTGGATGAAGCCCGCAAGGCAGCAAAGAGATTGGAAGCAGCACAGCTAGCTCGGAAGAAGATGCGTGCTAAGGCAGTGGAAGTCCGGCGAGTTCAGTTCACTGAGCCGACTCTAACTACTCCTGCTGATGTTAATGCTGTTGGAGCCAGAGCTAGGGGCGACGATGATTTAGCTGAGGCGGTTCGCCAAAACACCGTGATGTTGCAGCAGTTGCTAACCCAGTTCAACAATCGACAACCTACCGGACGTCGTCCTCCACGTCGACCACGCCGACCACCTTTAGGAAGTTGCTGGCGCTGTGGTGAAGAAGGTCACTTCCAGCGAGACTGCCCACATCCTAGCCCACAACCAGCGGGAAACGATCAGCGACCGACGAATTGGGTCAACCGCCGGTCGCAGAAGTAACTGACCTCAACCCCCTTCACATATCCAGTACCTCCCTTCAGCAGTCCATCTTTGTCAACGGGGTGGTTCAGAAGAGGCCAATATCTCTACTTGTAGATACTGGGTCGGCGATTACCATTATTCATGAACGAGTATGGTGTCCTCCGCAGAGTGGTCTACGAAAAGTGAACAGACCAGTACTAGCAGCAAACGGAGGACCTCTATCCATCCTTGGACAGACAGAAGTCCGCATAGTGATTGCCGGAAAAGAGTTCTCACATCAAGTTCTGATCGCTGGAGACATTACCCAGGAGTGTATACTCGGTGCCGATTTCTTGACCACACATGGATTTGTCATCGACTTGGGAAACCATGTGCTGCGTGTCGGAGAGACTTCTACTCCTCTGCTTAGTTCAAAGACACCACTTGCCTCCAGCTACCATGTCTCTGTTGGTGAGACTTTTGTTGTTCACCCGGGAGAAGAGAGACTGTGTAAAGCTAATATCAGTTGTGAATATCCCTCTCTTGCAGGTACTACAGGTGTGGTGGAAGCTCAGGAGGGAATCGAAGAGAAGCATCAGATCCTCTTGGCGCGTGTACTAGCTAACCCTGATCAAGGAACGGTTCCACTGAGAATTGCTAATCTCTCTGGTTCAGCAGTAACACTTTACAAGGGAACCAATCTCGCTAAATTTTGTCCCTTGGGTTCGCCAGATCAGGACACCGAGTATGTGGAGCTACCTATGACAGAGTCGACTCCTGATACACATGTCCATCACGTTGGTCTTCAGCAGTCTCCAGCATCGCTACTTGGAATTGATACCAGAGAGTGGAGTGAACATCAAGTAGAAGCCCTGAATGGACTGGTTAGCGATTTCTCATCTGTCTTTTCCTCTGGTAAAAGTGACCTTGGTCGTACTGATAAAATCTATCATCAAATCAACACAGGTGAAGCAGCTCCCATATGTCAAACCCCTCGTCGGCTTCCCTTTCATAGCAGACAACAAGTCGCTGAGATGCTGGAAGAAATGGGAAGACAAGGTGTTATAGAATCGTCATCTTCTCCATGGGCGTCCCCCATTGTGCTAGTAAAGAAGAAGGACGGTTCTCTGAGGTTTTGCGTGGACTATCGGAAGCTCAACAAAGTCACTACTCGTGACTCCTATCCGCTTCCAAGGGTTGACGACATCCTAGACTCTTTGCATGGTGCCGAATGGTTCACTACACTGGATCTCAGAAGTGGGTATTGGCAAGTGGAAGTTGAACCATCTGACAGACCGAAAACCGCTTTTACAACACCATATGGACTGTATCAGTTCCGCGTAATGCCTTTCGGTCTATGCAACGCCCCTAGCACCTTTCAACGATTGATGGAGCTGGTACTGTCGGGCATGTGCTGGGAGATCTGTTTGATCTACTTGGACGATGTGATTGTCTTCGGACGTAACTGGGATGAACATCTTCAGCGATTACGTCAAGTATTGTCCAGACTTCAAGAAGCTCACCTCAAACTCCATCCAGGGAAATGTCAATTTTTTCGCAAATCTGTGTCGTTCCTTGGTCATGTTATCTCTCAGCATGGTGTGGAGACTGACCCTGTCAAGATTCAAGCAATTACCCACTGGCCTCCTCCGACCAACGCAAAAGAACTCAGGAGTTTTCTTGGACTAGCATCATATTACCGACGCTTTATTCCCAAGTTTGCAGAAATAGCAGCACCTCTCTACCGTCTTCAAGAGAAGGAATCTCGTTTCAGCTGGACTGAACCTTGCCAAACAGCCTTCGATACCTTGAAACAGAAACTCACTACTGCTCCTGTGCTGGCATTCCCTACGCGTGACGGCATGTTTGTGTTAGATACTGATGCTAGTAATATTGCTATTGGTGCTGTACTCTCTCAACTGCAGGGCGGCGTGGAGAAGGTTATTGCATATGGTAGCCGGACACTTTCTAAGTCTGAGAGAAACTACTGTGCTACTAGGCGAGAGCTTCTAGCCCTTGTCTACTTCCTGCGCTATTTCCGAGCTTATCTGCTAGGGAGACCCTTCCACGCTCGAACAGATCATGCTGCACTACAGTGGCTCCAACAATTCAAAGAACCAGAGGGACAAGTCGCTCGATGGCTGGAGCAGATACAAGAGTTTGACTTCCAAACACTTCATCGTCCGGGAAAACTTCACACCAATGCTGATGCTTTGTCCAGAATTGTACCATCTCAAGAAACTGACGCCACAGCAGCAGTGAGCATGGATCCTATCGATACCTCCAATTGGGCACCAGTTTGGACTGACGAAGATCTTCAACACCAGCAAGCTAATGATCCTGACTTGAAGATCATTTTGGAGTGGATGAAGACCTCCAGTGAGAGACCTGCTTTGGTACAAGTAAGCGGTAAAGGTTCTATTGTCCGTTCTCTGTGGGCTCAATGGGACTGCTTGGAGTTGAGAGACAATGTCCTGTATAGGCGTTGGGAAGATAATGTTGGAAATGTTACAATGTTTCAGTTTGTTGTACCACAGGTCCTGGTTGATGATGTTCTACATGCTCTACATGGAGGAATTGGTGGTGGACACCTCGGAATCACGAAGACCCTGAGAAAGATACGAGAGCGTTTCTACTGGCCAGGTCTGCAGAAGGACGTGGAGGATTGGTGTCGAAAGTGTGCGAGGTGTGCTCAAGCCAAGTCCCCTTCTACCTCAGCAAGAGCTCCTCTGGTTCCAAGTGTGGTCGGAGTACCAATGGAAAGAGTAGCGTTGGACATCATTGGACCATTGCCTAAATCCAGACGTGGAAACAAATATGTCCTGGTGATCTCTGATTATTTTACTCGCTGGGCAGAAGCTGTCAGTCTTCCGAATCAAGAAGCATCAACAGTGGCTCAAGCTCTCATGAATGAGTGGATCTGCCGTTATGGAGCTCCCGAATCAATCCATACAGATCAGGGAAGGAACTTCGAGTCCAAGCTGTTCTCTGAGCTCTGTGATCTACTGGATATTCACAAGACCAGAACTACTCCCTACCATCCTCAGTCAGATGGATTAGTGGAGCGTCTGAATCGTACCCTTAGACAACTGTTGACCATTCAGATGCAAAAATGCCCAGAGGATACATGGGATGATCACCTTGCCCCTCTGATGTTAGCTTATCGTTCCAGTATACACGACAGTGTCAAGTTCACACCACACTATCTGATGTTTGGACGAGAAGTACGCCTTCCGGTGGATATTATGTTTGGTGGCGAGAGAGCGCCTGGTGAATCTCCAGCTGAATACACAAGCAATGTGAGGAGCCGCTTCAGCAGAGCGTATGAGACTGCTAGAGATAATGGACAGGGAGCACAGAAGCGACAGAAAGATCACTATGACCGTAAAGTCACAGGAGGAAGATATAAGCCTGGTGATTTGGTGTGGCTCTACTGTCCAGCAGTATCTCCTGGAAAGGCTAAGAAATTTCATAGTGGTTGGAAGGGACCATACAAAATTCTGAAAGTGATCTCCGACGTGGTCTACCGAATACAGCTGGTTACCCCACCAACCGACAGGAGACGAAGACAACGCTTGGTCGTACACTTCAATCGACTGAAGCCCTGTTACACGTCGAGTCCAGGAAACCCTACTGAGAAATCTCCAAGTCAACCGAACCCTCCATCTGCTGGCACACCTACCATAGACCCGCCTGTTGAAGATGATCTGATGGTGCCCATACCAATAGACGAGCCGACATCACAAGTAGCCAATCCAGACACCAACCCAACTTCCCAAGCAACCACTTCAGATGCTGATGCGGCTTCAGAAGCAGTCAGTCCAGATCAAGAAGCAGGCACTCGTGGAGGCAGCTGGTCAGGACAACTTCGGCGCACAGTGCGACCGCCAGACTACTATCGTCCAGGCTCTTCGTGAGGAGGGGGAGTAGTGTAACGCCGGACAGTCTAGACCTGACTTAGTCATGTTCACAGAACAATCACTGTTGTATTTTCATACACATGTCACCTCATCATATGACCTAGCCTAACCTTTAAATATGTGTGCATTGACTGTTGCATGAGAGAGTATTTTCTGAGTCATAACTGTTGCACCGTGTTCCCGACGCTCTGGCTAGCGCTACATTATTATATTTTTAATGTATTTGGTAGCTTGTGTACTATTTAAAAAATATATAATAATAATAAGATAATGGTAAAAAAAATTAAAATAAAAAAATTAAATTAAAAACAATGTTCCCATGACGCATGGGAACAATGGTTTTTTATTTAATTTGTTTTACCATTATTTTATTATATTTTTTATGTATGTGGTTTATTGTGTGAAAGAATGGTAAAAAAAAGTTAAACAAAAAAACCAAATATGATTAGAAAAAAAACATTGTTCTCATGACGCCCATAACCCTTTAACCCCTAATTATGCCGTTTTGCATCATAATTGGTACCACCCACATTGAACATCATAAATAGTGTGTAGAGTGCCTCAGAAATCTCAAATATAGCCAAAGTGTAGAATGGAAATTTTCCACAAAAAAACAAAATTTGTTTCTCGCGCTTATTCAACTAAAACATTACTGTAACCGAAGATTGACATAGGTTTGCCTCCCGTACGTAGTGAGCGAAAGGTACTCGGCGCCGCGGCGATCGTTTTGCACATTTGTGGCTTCAGTGTGCCCGGAAATGCACACTTTGCATTGATTATGGTATGGGAACAATGGTTTTTTATTTAATATTTTTTACCATTATTTTATTATTATTATATTTTTTATGTATTTGGTAGCTTGTGTACTATTGAAAAAAATATATAATAATAATAAGATAATGGTTAAAAAAATTAAAATAAAAAAATTAAATTAAAAACAATGTTCCCATGACGCATGGGAACAATGGTTTTTTATTTAATTTTTTTTACCATTATTTTATTATTATTATATTTTTATGTATGTGGTTGCTTGTGTACTATTGAAAAAAATATATAATAATAATAGAATAATTGTAATTAAAATTAAAATAAAATAATTAAATTAAAAAGAATGTTCCCATGACGCATGGGAAAAATGGTTTTTTATTTAATTTTTTTTACCATTATTTTATTATTATTATATTTTTTATGTATTTGGTAGCTTGTGCACTATTGAAAAAAATATATAATAATAATAAGATAAGGGTAAAAAAAATTAAAATAAAAGAATTAAATTAAAAACAATGTTCCCTTGACGCATGGGAACAATGGTTTTTCATTTAATTTTTTTACCATTATTTTAGTATTATTATATTTTTTATGTATTTGGTAGCATGTGTACTATTGAAAAAAATATATAATAATAATAAAATAATTGTAATAAAAATTGAAATAAAAAAATTAAATTAAAAACAATGTTCCCATGACGCATGGGAACAATGGTTTTTTATTCAATTTTTTAACCATTATTTTATTATTATTATATTTTTTATGTATTTGGTAGCTTGTGCACTATTGAAAAAAATATATAATAATAATAAGATAATGGTTAAAAAAATTAAAATAAAAAAATTAAATTAAAAACAATGTTCCCATGACGTTCCCATTTTTTTTACCATTATTTTATTATTATTATATTTTTTATGTATTTGGTAGCTTGTGCACTATTGAAAACAATGGTTTTTTATTTAATTTTTTTTACCATTATTTTATTATTATTATATTTTTTATGTATTTTGTAGCTTGTGCACTATTGAAAAAAATATATAATAATAATAAGATAAGGGTAAAAAAAATTAAAATAAAAGAATTAAATTAAAAGCAATGTTCCCATGACGCATGGGAACAATGGTTTTTTATTTAATTTTTTTTACCATTATTTTATTATTATTATATTTTTTATGTATTTGGTAGCTTGTGCACTATTGAAAAAAATATATAATAATAATAAGATAAGGGTAAAAAAAATTAAAATAAAAGAATTAAATTAAAAACAATGTTCCCATGACGCATGGGAACAATGGTTTTTTATTTAATTTTTTTTACCATTATTTTATTATTATTATATTTTTAATGTATTTGGTAGCTTGTGTACTATTGAAAAAATATATAATAATAATAAGATAATGGTAAAAAAAATTAAAAAAAAAAAAAAAATTAAAAACAATGTTCCCATGACGCATGGGAACAATTGTTTTTTATTTAATTTTTTTTACCATTATTTTATTATATTTTTTATGTATGTGGTTTATTGTGTGAAAGAATGGTAAAAAAAAGTTAAACAAAAAAAACAAATATGATTAGAAAAAAAACATTGTTCTCATGACGCCCATAACCCTTTAACCCCTAATTATGCCTTTTTGCATCATAATTGGTACCACCCACATTGAACATCATAAATAGTATGTAGAGTGCCTCAGAAATCTCAAATATAGCCAAAGTGTAGAATGGAAATTTTCCACAAAAAAACAAAATTTGTTTCTCGCGCTCATTCAACTAAAACATTACTGTAACCGAAGATTGACATAGGTTTGCCTCCCGTACGTAGTGAGCGAAAGGCACTCGGCGCCGCGGCGATCGTTTTGCACATTTGTGGCTTCAGTGTGCCCGGAAATGCACACTTTGCATTGATTATGGTATGGGAACAATGGTTTTTTATTTAATATTTTTTACCATTATTTTATTATTATTATATTTTTTATGTATTTGGTAGCTTGTGTACTATTGAAAAAAATATATAATAATAATAAGATAATGGTTAAAAAAATTAAAATAAAAAAATTAAATTAAAAACAATGTTCCCATGACGCATGGGAACAATGGTTTTTTATTTAATTTTTTTTACCATTATTTTATTATTATTATATTCTTATGTATGTGGTTGCTTGTGTACTATTGAAAAAATTATATAATAACAATAAAACAATGGTAAAAAAAATTAAAATAAAAATATTAAATTAAAAACAATGTTACCATGACGCATGGGAAAAATAGTATTTCATTTATTTTTTTTTTACCATTATTTTATTATTATTATATTTTTTATGTATGTGGTTGCTTGTGTACTATTGAAAAAAATATATAATAATAATTAAATAATTGTAATAAAAATTAAAATAAAAAAATTAAATTAAAAACAATGTTCCCATGACGCATGGGAACAATGGTTTTTTATTTAATTTTTTTAACCATTATTTCATTATTATTATATTTTTTATGTATTTGGTAGCTTGTGCACTATTGAAAAAAATATATAATAATAATAAGATAAGGGTAAAATAAATTAAAATAAAAGAACTAAATTAAAAATAATGTTCCCATGACGCATGGGAACAATACTTTTTTATTTAATTTTTTTTACCATTATTTTATTATTATTATATTTTTTATGTATTTGGTAGCTTGTGTACTATTGAAAAAATATATAATAATAATAAGATAATGGTAAAAAAAATTAAAATAAAAGAATTAAATTAAAAACAATGTTCCCATGACGCATGGGAACAATGGTTTTTTATTTAATTTTTTTTACCATTATTTTATTATTATTATATTTTTTATGTATGTGGTTGCTTGTGTACTATTGAAAAAAATATATAATAATAATAGAATAATTGTAATAAAAATTAAAATAAAAAAATTAAATTAAAAACAATGTTCCCATGACGCATGGGAACAACGGTTTTTTATTTAATTTTTTTTACCATTATTTTATTATTATTATATTTTTTATGTATTTGATAGCTTGTGCACTATTGAAAAAAATATATAATAATAATAAGATAAGGGTAAAAAAAATTAAAATAAAGGAATTAAATTAAAAACAATGTTCTCATGACGCAAGGGAACAATGGTTTTTTATTTAATTTTTTTACCATTATTTTAGTATTATTATATTTTTTATGTATTTGGTAGCATGTGTACTATTGAAAAAAAAAATAATAATAATAAAATAATTGTAATAAAAATTAAAATAAAAAAATTGAATTAAAAACAATGTTCCCATGACGCATGGGAACAATGGTTTTTTATTCAATTTTTTTAACCATTATTTTATTATTATTATATTTTTTATGTATTTGGTAGCTTGTGCACTATTGAAAAAAATATATAATAATAATAAGATAATGGTTTAAAAAATTAAAATAAAAAAATTAAATTAAAAACAATGTTCCCATGACGCATGGGAACAATGGTTTTTTATTTAATTTTTTTTACCATTATTTTATTATTATTATATTTTTTATGTATTTGGTAGCTTGTGCACTATAGAAAAAAATATATAATAATAATAAGATAAGGGTAAAAAAAATTAAAATAAAAGAATTAAATTAAAAACAATGTTCCCATGACGCATGGGAACAATGGTTTTTTATTTAATTTTTTTACCATTATTTTAGTATTATTATATTTTTTATGTATTTGGTAGAATGTGTACTATTGAAAAAAATATATAATAATAATAAAATAATTGTAATAAAAATTAAAATAAAAAAATTAAATTAAAAACAATGTTCCCATGACGCATGGGAACAATGGCTTTTTATTCAATTTTTTTAACCATTATTTTATTATTATTATATTTTTTATGTATTTGGTAGCTTGTGCACTATTGAAAAAAATATATAATAATAATAAGATAATGGTTAAAAAAATTAAAATAAAAAAATTAAATTAAAAACAATGTTCCCATGACGCATGGGAACAATGGTTTTTTATTTAATTTTTTTTACCATTATTTTATTATTATTATATTTTTTATGTATTTGGTAGCTTGTGCACTATTCAAAAAAATATATAATAATAATAAGATAATGGTAAAAAAAATTAAAATAAAAAAATTAAATTAAAAACAATGTTCCCATGACGCATGGGAACAATGGTTTTTTATTTAATTTTTTTTACCATTATTTTATTATTATTATATTTTTTATGTATTTGGTAGCTTGTGCACTATTCAAAAAAATATATAATAATAATAAGATAATGGTAAAAAAAATTAAAATAAAAGAATTAAATTAAAAGCAATGTTCCCATGACGCATGGGAACAATGGTTTTTTATTTAATTTTTTTACCAATATTTTAGTATTATTATATTTTTTATGTATTTGGTAGCATGTGTACTATTGAAAAAAATATATAATAATAATAAAATAATTGTAATAAAAATTAAAATAAAAAAATTAAATTAAAAACAATGTTCCCATGACGCATGGGACAATGGTTTTTTATTCAATTTTTTTAACCATTATTTTATTATTATTATATTTTTTATGTATTTGGTAGCTTGTGCACTATTGAAAAAAATATATAATAATAATAAGATAATGGTTAAAAAAATTAAAATAAAAAAATTAAATTAAAAACAATGTTCCCATGACGCATGGGAACAATGGTTTTTTATTTAATTTATTTTACCATTATTTTATTATTATTATATTTTTTATGTATTTGGTAGCTTGTGCACTATTGAAAAAAATATATAATAATAATAAGATAAGGGTAAAAAAAATTAAAAAAAAGAATTAAATTAATAAAATGTTCCCATGACGCATGGGAACAATGGTTTTTTATTTAATTTTTTTACCATTATTTTAGTATTATTATATTTTTTATGTATTTGGTAGCATGTGTACTATTGAAAAAAATATATAATAATAATAAAATAATTGTAATAAAAATTAAAATAAAAAAATTAAATTAAAAACAATGTTCCCATGACGCATGGGAACAATGGTTTTTTATTTAATTTTTTTAACCATTATTTTATTATTATTATATTTTTTATGTATTTGGTAGCTTGTGCACTATTGAAAAAAATATATAATAATAATAAGATAATGGTTAAAAAAATTAAAATAAAAAAATTAAATTAAAAACAATGTTCCCATGACGCATGGGAACAATGGTTTTTTATTTAATTTTTTTTACCATTATTTTATTATTATTATATTTTTTATGTATTTGGTAGCTTGTGCACTATTGAAAAAAATATATAATAATAATAAGATAAGGGTAAAAAAAATTAAAATAAAAGAATTAAATTAAAAACAATGTTCCCATGACGCATGGGAACAATGGTTTTTTATTTAATTTTTTTTACCATTATTTTATTATTATTATATTTTTTATGTATTTGATAGCTTGTGCACTATTGAAAAAAATATATAATAATAATAAGATAAGGGTAAAAAAAATTAAAATAAAAGAATTAAATTAAAAACAATGTTCCCATGACGCATGGGAACAATGGTTTTTTATTTAATTTTTTTTACCATTATTTTATTATATTTTTTATGTATGTGGTTTATTGTGTGAAAGAATGGTAAAAAAAAGTTAAACAAAAAAAACAAATATAATTAGAAAAAAAACATTGTTCTCATGACGCACATAACCCTTTAACCCCTAATTATGCCTTTTTGCCTCATAATTGGTACCACCCACATTGAACATCATAAATAGTGTGTAGAGTGCCTCAGAAATCTCAAATATAGCCAAGGTGTAGAATGGAAATTTTCCACAAAAAAACAAAATTTGTTTCTCGCGCTTATTCAACTAAAACATTACTGTAACCGAAGATTGGCATAGGTTTGCCTCCCGTACGTAGTGAGCGAAAGGCACTCGGCGCCGCGGCGATCGTTTTGCACATTTGTGGCTTCAGTGTGCCCGGAAATGCACACTTTGCATTGATTATGGTATTGGAACAATGGTTTTTTATTTAATATTTTTTACCATTATTTTATTATTATTATATTTTTTATGCATTTGGTAGCTTGTGTACTATTGAAAAAAATATATAATAACAATAAGATAATGGTAAAAAAAATTAAAATAAAAAAATTAAATTAAAAACAATGTTCCCATGACGCATGGGAACAATGGTTTTTTATTTAATTTTTTTTACCATTATTTTATTATTATTATATTTTTTATGTATGTGGTTGCTTGTGTACTATTGAAAAAATTATATAATAACAATAAAATAATGGTAAAAAAAATTAAAATAAAAGAATTAAATTAAAAACAATGTTCCCATGACGCATGGGAACAATGGTTTTTTATTTTATTTTTTTACGATTATTTTATTATTATTATATTTTTTATGTGTTTGGTAGCTTGTGTACTATTGAAAAAATATATAATAATAATAAGATAATGGTAAAAAAATTAAAATAAAAGAATTAAATTAAAAACAATGTTCCCATGACGCATGGGAACAATGGTTTTTTATTTAATTTTTTTTACCATTATTTTATTATTATTATATTTTTTATGTATGTGGTTGCTTGTGTACTATTGAAAAAAAAATATAATAATAATAGAATAATTGTAATAAAAATTAAAATAAAAAAATTAAATTAAAAACAATGTTCCCATGACGCATGGGAACAATGGTTTTTTATTTAATTTTTTTTACCATTATTTTATTATTATTATATTTTTTATGTATTTGGTAGCTTGTGCACTATTGAAAAAAATATATAATAATAATAAGATAAGGGTAAAAAAAATTAAAATAAAAGAATTAAATTAAAAACAATGTTCCCATGACGCATGGGAACAATGGTTTTTTATTTAATTTTTTTACCATTATTTTAGTATTATTATATTTTTTATGTATTTGGTTGCTTGTGCACTATTGAAAAAAATATATAATAATAATAAGATAATGGTTAAAAAAATTAAAATAAAAAAATTAAATTAAAAACAATGTTCCCATGACGCATGGGAACAATGGTTTTTTATTTAATTTTTTTTACCATTATTTTAATATTATTATATTTTTTATGTATTTTGTAGCTTGTGCACTATTGAAAAAAATATATAATAATAATAAGATAAGGGTAAAAAAAATTAAAATAAAAGAATTAAATTAAAAACAATGTTCCCATGACGCATGGGAACAATGGTTTTTTATGTAATTTTTTTTTACCATTATTTTATTATTATTATATTTTTAATATATTTGGTAGCTTGTGTACTATTGAAAAAATATATAATAATAATAAGATAATGGTAAAAAAAATTAAAATAAAAAAATTAAATTAAAAACAATGTTCCCATGACGCATGGGAACAATGGTTTTTTATTTAATTTTTTTTACCATTATTTTATTATATTTTTTATGTATGTGGTTTATTGTGTGAAAGAATGGTAAAAAAAAGTTAAACAAAAAAACCAAATATAATTAGAAAAAAAACATTGTTCTCATGACGCCCATAACCCTTTAACCCCTAATTATGCCTTTTTGCATCATAATTGGTACCACCCACATTGAACATCATAAATAGTGTGTAGAGTGCCTCAGAAATCTCAAATATAGCCAAAGTGTAGAATCGAAATTTTCCACAAAAAAACAAAATTTGTTTCTCGCGCTTATTCAACTAAAACATTACTGTAACCGAAGATTGGCATAGATTTGCCTCCCGTACGTAGTGAGCGAAAGGCACTCGGCGCCGCGGCGATCGTTTTGCACATTTGTGGCTTCAGTGTGCCCGGAAATGCACACTTTGCATTGATTATGGTATGGGAACAATGGTTTTTTATTTAATATTTTTTACCATTATTTTATTATTATTATATTTTTTATGTATTTGGTAGCTTGTGTACTATTGAAAAAAATATATAATAACAATAAGATAATGGTAAAAAAAATTAAAATAAAAAAATTAAATTAAAAACAATGTTCCCATGACGCATGGGAACAATGGTTTTTTATTTAATTTTTGTTACCATTATTTTATTATTATTATATTTTTTATGTATGTGGTTGCTTGTGTACTATTGAAAAAATTATATAATAACAATAAAATAATGGTAAAAAAAATTAAAATAAAAAAATTAAATTAAAAACAATGTTACCATGACGCATGGGAACAATGGTATTTTATTTAATTTTTTTTTACCATTATTTTATTATTATTATATTTTTTGTGTATGTGGTTGCTTGTGTACTATTGAAAAAAATATATATTAATAATAAAATAATTGTAATAAAAATTCAATTAATACCCAATAGGCCACTATGGTGACTCGTTACCCCCCTTTATCCGTAACCGGATGGGGGGTTGTCGGATTGGTAGTCTCGCAGAGGCCACTCCCCTTTTCCCACTGTCCACAGGGGGTCACAATTAACATGCGGTCGTGCCCGTCAAATTGTCTGTCTACTGGGCACGACCGCATGCAGGGACGAGTAATGGTCACAATTAACAAGCGGTCGTGCCCGTCAAATTGTCTGTCTACTGGGCACGACCGCATGCAGGGACGAGTAATGATATTGAACTATCTGTCAACTGGAGCAGACAACCCCTAATAATTATATGGTCGCTGCTAGGCACCTATAGAGAGGCGGACCTGGATGTGTTGGTCCGTTTTAAATCTACTGCAGTACTAGACAAGCCATGGACTAATAGGAAGGGGAGTGTTATGTTCTGTGGAACCCCCCAATGGTGCGGAGCACCAACACTCCCCAAACTATAACTAGTGCTGAACGCATCATATTATGCCCCAACTGTTCCTACTCAGGTGATAACATATTTAACTGTACCAACACACACATAATTGAAACAACAAAAGAAGAAGAACAACTCTAAACAGCACACAACAATGACTAAATAGTGAGTGAGTGGTAGCAACTATAGCAATCAAATTATGACAGCAGCGGTCTGAGATCATGTAGGGTGAGGCGGATGCAGCATCTGACTTGAGAAGTTTGCAATTGACTGTACCGGTGGTCGCAGGTACCTAGTGAATGCTGCCGACTTCCACCTTCCGAGTTGCTGAATTGACGAATCTGCTACGTCGGCTTGAGCCGCTGAAGTAGCTGCACCGACACGAAAACTGTGTCCGTTAAAACGACTGACTTCCATGCCAGCGGCTGCGAGTGTGTCACGGACTGCAGAAACTAGCCTCTGTCTGCTCAAAGGTTGTCCCGACTGAAGTAGAAACAATGGACCGGGAACCGGAGGTCATATGTATCATATGTCATATGTATCATACCTGTGTTCTACCTGTAGCTCACATTGTTCACAGATGTGGATCATATGAAGTTAAACAACTACAGCTATGATCCACCAGAAACTGTAAAATTATTTTTTTGTTGTTTTTAATAAAGTTATTTTCAGTAAATTGTGATGTACACATGTATTTACTTTAAAATTACTATAAATATCAAAGTTCATTTCAAGACAGAATACTATCAAAGTAACTTCCCAAGTTCAGACTGAATAAGGCATAAAACATTTGCCACAGGCGACCGTATCTATTCTGTTGATTTTTATTATTGCGTGTAGATGGGCTTTTAGCCTTCTAATTAAAAAAAAATATTAAAACACCTAGTAAGCAAAAGGAGACAATACTACATAATGTACACACAGATTGCACTTTCCTGCAATTGTGGTTAACAGCTCAATAAGCAGGGCTTCCCTGTGTTGCACAATACTTCAAGGTGTGCCTACTAACCACAAATAGACACACTGTTATTAGAATGCCTTATTCTTGTCACATAGCAAGGATGCGTCATTCTAGACACACAGTAATGAGGCATCATTCCAGACACATGCACAGACAGGAGGCATCATTCTAGACACACAGTAAGGAGCAGTGAAGATTATAATTTTTCAATGTGGTCTAACAAATGTCAGACCAGTAAGACAGTTGATCAGACATTAATTGGCAGTGATCGGACAAAGTTTTAAAGCTGTTATTAGCTGCTGGTATTGAGTTATGACTAGCCAGGTCTAGTCTGAGTCAGAGTCTGTAAACACTTATAACTATGGTCACACTTTGTAAGTAGTGTGCATGTAATCGCATTCATGAACACCATTACAATAGTATGAGGGCAAGGCTCTTTATTGATCAGACAATATGTCCGGACACTGTAATAACATTCGGTCATTAGCAACAGTTGCTCGGCAAATGTCCGATGACCGGCCGATATAATCCACACTGCAGGAGGCATCATTCTAGACACACAGTACGGAGGCATCATTCTAGACACACAGTAAGGAGGCATCATTCTAGACACACAGTAAGGAGGCTTCATTCTAGACACATGCACAGTAAGGAGGCCTCATTCTAGACACACAGCAAGGAGGCATCATTCTAGTCACACAGTAAGGTGGCATCATTCTGGTCACACAGTAAGGAGGCATCATCCTAGTCACACAGTAAGGAGGCATCGTTCCGGTCACACAGTAAGGAGGCATCATTCTAGTCACACAGTAAGGAGGCATCATTCTAGTCACACAGTAAGGAAGCATCATTCTAGTCACACCGTAAGGAGGCATCGTTCTAGTCACACAGTAAGGAGGCATCATTCTAGTCACACAGTAAGGAGGCATCCTTCTAGTCACACAGTAAGGAGGCATCATTCTGGTCACACAGTAAGGTGGCATCATTCTAGACACACAGTAAGGAGGCATCATTCTAGTCACACAGTAAGGAGGCATCATTCTGGTCACACAGTAAGGAGGCATCATTCTAGTCACACAGTAAGGAGGCGTCGTTCTGGTCACACAGTAAGGGGGCATCATTCTAGTCACACAGTAAGGAGGCATCATTCTAGTCACACAGCAAGGAGGCATCATTCTAGTCACACAGTAAGGAGGCATCTTTCTGGTCACACAGTAAGGAGGCATCATTCTGGTCACACAGTAAGGAGGCATCATTCTAGTCACACAGCAAGTAGGCATCAATCTAGCTAGACACATGCACAGCAAGGAGGCACACACGCACAGCAAGGAGGCACACGTGCACAGCAATTTAAGGAGGCACACATACACAACAAGGAGGCACCACGCCGGCCTGACTAGTACACATGCACAGCAAGAAGGCACACATGCACAGCAAGGAGGCACATGAAGTTCAGCAAGGAGGCACATGCACAGCAAGGAAGCACACATGCACAGCAAGGAGGCACATGCACAACAAGGAGGCACATGCACAGCAAGGAGGCACACATGCACAGCAAACTCACTTTGTTGCATGCACGGGCGAATCAACAATTCTATTTAAAGCACTTTTAAGGTGGAGTCGTGCTTTATCGATCAGGTCAGAGTTAATACCAGCCAAGTTATAATACAGGAAATTCATAAGGTAAATAAATATTGTTCATAATAGAATGATCTAATAATGTCTGTCTTCAAAGTATAAGCATCATGTATAGCATAATATTTTTATTATGCATGTCTAAAACTAACAGATATAGATACACCTTACGGGCTAGTGGTATATAACCCTAAGAACATTTTCTCAAGATAGATTCAGAGGGCACACAGCACATTGATTTTTAATCCTAGCAATAGGAATAAAATTGGCAGGACCAAATGGTTCGTATAATGATTATGTCCAAACTTGCGCGGGATATCCTAGTGCATCTTGACTTGGATGTTGTTGATGCCACTGTACGAATGCCATCATTATGCTCTTACGTCCATTTCTTGCTAGTAGATAGCTCAAGGCAAACCAGATGTTATACAACACTTTGGAAGTGTAAATTAGTGATACAAAATGTGCAGCAACAAAGCTGTGTTCTCCAAGAAATTATTTCTGCTCTAGTTGAGGCAGAAATGAACTCCAACGGGGTTGTCAACAGCAGTTTCTGCTTAGTAACACACACACAAAGGCTCCCACAATGACCATGGTCAAGTTCTAAACATCCTAAAACGCTGTAGTTGCCGTGCACATAGAGCAACACGAAGGAGAAGCATGACAACTCACTCGTCCGCCATCACTTGCTGTCGAGTAGCTTTGACGGGTCATACAACGCCTAAAAGTTTACTACCAAAGCTCTGGAGCACACTAGTATGATAGACAACACTCACTTAGCTGTAGCAAACACGCAGAGGCGAGTAGAAGCGGCACAGACTGCTCTCCAAGTTACAGCAACATGATTGGAAAAATGGCGGTAAGGTAGGTGGAGTAGACACGCCCGGTACAAGTTGGAAGCCGATGAAGATGTCGTTATCACGCTCACCAAGTCTTCTACAATGGCCAAGGTCCAGTTTAGAACTAGGCCTGAGCCTATTATGCTTTTTATTTTACCCATTATTCTTTTTAGAATTTCTCAATTATTGGCCCGATTATTCTCATGAAATTCACCGATTATTCTTTTGAATTCAATTGAACTGCAAAAACGTACAACACAAAAAGTAACAAAGTTTAAAAACTATTATAGCTACGTTATACAGCTGGTTTACATTCCTCTTTTGTTGAATTGTAGCATAACAGAGGTTTCTATATAATCCTCTAGTGATCCTAGCTGCTTCTTTCCAAACGAGTTATTTAAGACAGAAAATAGTCTTTCAGCTGCTGCAGAAGAAGGTTGGAGAAGAAAGATATTCCTTGCAGCATCACTCCACTTAGGAATGGAAAGTTCGTGATCTTTCCAAAACTTCAGACTAGAATAATCTAGCAATTCTTTGAAAATATGTAATTTATTCAAAGGCACTCCAGCAAGCAGAAATGTGCGTACTACTCGTATACGATACAATCGCTGTTCCTCAGGCACCCTTAGGATTTTCTGCCTTGTCGTAAGACTTTAATGCCTCAACAATTTCCACATCACTAATACGTTTCTTATCTAGCCTGAGTTTACTGGACTTATGCTTGTTTGACTTTATATGATTATTAATCACACTGGTCTTAACTGAAACTTCCTCACGGCAAGCACGACAGAATAGCATCTTATTGGAGACATTCATTCGCATACCGTGCATCTTTAACTCGCTGTTCAGGAGTGATGGATTTTGGATCGCTCTGACGATTAGGCCCTTTCGCCCGTTTCTTTCCTTTGGGAGGAGGATTGCGATCGATCGCTCGTTTCCTTGACAGCTGTGAAGATGTTGGAGGACGCAACATCGAATAAGCACTAGGTACAGTTGTAGACTTTGAAGAACTAGCTGGCATGTCACAGACATTCGTCGGCGCCGGTGTTTTGTCAGGAAACACGGATTCTTCCTCATCGACAGTTGCTTCGTCACTACTCACTAATTCACGCTCACTATCTTCATCCATCATCAACTCCTCTATTGCTGCCTCAACCGACAAGGTAGTTTTTACTGCCATGACTACTTCACGCACGTGACTCAAAATTTTTGCCCGATTATTCCAGAATATTCTCAAATTCTTTCCGCTACCTATTATTCTCAAAATTATTCCAGCATAATAGGCGCAGGCCTATTTAGAACAACACAGAAGGTTCCTGGTACTGCTGACGCTGCGTGGTGTAGGGAAGAAGCAACGAATAGTTGCTCGCGTAAGTGTATGATGGCTTTGACGGTCCAACTGAAGCTTTGATGGACAAATAACAGTAGCCCCGGAGATAGTACAGGTTGAGAAAACATTGTCGTACCTCTAGCTTCCGCGCCGAAGCTTCCAGAGCAGAGACAAAGCGCAGTACCGGGTTAGCTATCACAACTCAAAATCAGCCATCGCGTGACGTGGGTGGAGCAACGTTTACAATTAATCGCGGCAAGAGGGATAAATAAATTACAAGAGAGATAAACAAAGTATAATAGTTATCAACAAACAATACACGCGACCTGTGATGGGAGCCGTGGACGTCTGAGGGGCTGTCGGGGCAAGGGCACTGCACCTCGGCGCGGGTAATGATCAGTAGCTGGTCGGGCGTAACGGGCATCTCCATGTAATAGTGACGGGCATCTCCATGTCATAGCAGTCTGAGGACTGTCTCCTCGTTGTCAATATAGACAGCAGTCTGAGGACTGTCGCCTCGTTGTCAAGTCAGTCAGCGTGGTCTGCTGCACTATGGCGCATGCGCCAAAGAAAGGGGGAGTGGCCTAAGTAATATTAACTCAGTTTAACATGATCATATTAAACAACATATAAAAAAATTATGTTAAAAACAATGTTCCCATAACGCATGGGAACAATGGTTTTTTATTTAATTTTTTTTACCATTATTTTATTATTATTATATTTTTTATGTATTTGGTAGCTTGTGCACTATTGAAAAAAATATATAATAATAATAAGATAAGGGTATAAAAAATTAAAATAAAAGAATTAAATTAAAAACAATGTTCCCATGACGCATGGGAACAATGGTTTTTTATTTAATTTTTTTACCATTATTTTATTATTATTATATTTTTAATGTATTTGGTAGCTTGTGTACTATTGAAAAAATATATAATAATAATAAGATAAGGGTAAAAAAATTAAAATAAAAAAATTAAATTAAAAACAATGTTCCCATGACGCATGGGAACAATGGTTTTTTATTTAATTTTTTTTACCATTATTTTATTATTATTATATTTTTTATGTATGTGCTTGCTTGTGTACTATTGAAAAAAATATATAATAATAATAAAATAATTGTAATAAAAATTAAAATAAAAAAATTAAATTAAAAACAATGTTCCCATGACGCATGGGAACAATGGTTTTTTATTTAATTTTTTTAACCATTATTTTATTATTATTATATTTTTTATGTATTTGGTAGCTTGTGCACTATTGAAAAAAATATATAATAATAATAAGATAAGGGTAAAAAAAATTAAAATAAAAGAATTAAATTAAAAACAATGTTCCCATGACGCATGGGAACAATGGTTTTTTATTTAATTTTTTTACCATTATTTTATTATTATTATATTTTTAATGTATTTGGTAGCTTGTGTACTATTGAAAAAATATATAATAATAATAAGATAATGGTAAAAAAAATTAAAATAAAAAAATTAAATTAAAAACAATGTTCCCATGACGCATGGGAACAATGGTTTTTTATTTAATTTTTTTTACCATTATTTTATTATTATTATATTTTTATGTATGTGGTTGCTTGTGTACTATTGAAAAAATTATATAATAACAATAAAATAATGGTAAAAAAAATTAAAATAAAAATATTAAATTAAAAACAATGTTCCCATGACGCATGGGAACAATGGTATTTTATTTAATTTTTTTTTACCATTATTTTATTATTATTATATTTTTTATGTATGTGGTTGCTTGTGTACTATTGAAAAAAATATATAATAATAGTAAAATAATTGTAATAAAAATTAAAATAAAAAAATTAAAATAAAAGCAATGTTTCCATGACGCATGGGAACAATGGTTTTTTATTTAATTTATTTTACCATTAATTTATTATTATTATAATTTATATGTATTTGGTAGCTTGTGTACTATTGAAAAAGATATATAATAATAATAAGATAATGGTAAAAAAATTAAAATAAAAGAATTAAATTCAAAACAATGTTCCCATGACGCATTGGAACAATTTTTTTTTATTTAAATTTTTTTTAACATAATTTTATTATTATTATATTTTTTATGTATTTGGTAGCTTGTGTACTATTGAAAAAAATATATAATAATAATAAAATAATTGTAATAAAAATTAAAATAAAAAAATTAAAATAAAAGCAATGTTCCAATGACGCATGGGAACAATGGTTTTTTATTTAATTTTTTTTACCATTATTTTATTATTATTATATTTATGTATTTGGTAGCTTGTGTACTATTGAAATAAAAAAATAATAATAATAAGATAATGGTAAAAAAATTAAAATAAAAGAATTAAATTCAAAACAATGTTCCCATGACGCATTGGAACAATTTTTTTTTATTTAAATTTGTTTTAACATAATTTTATTATTATTATATTTTTTATGTATTTGGTAGCTTGTGTACTATTGAAAAAAATATATAATAATAATAAGATAATGGTAAAAAAAATTAAAATAAAAAAAATATATTAAAAACAATGTTACCATGACGCATGGGAACAATGGTGTTTTATTTAATTTTTTTTTACCATTATTTTATTATTATTATATTTTTTATGTATGTGGTTGCTTGTCTACTATTGAAAAAAATATATAATAATAATAAAATAATTGTAATAAAAATTAAAATAAAAAAATTAAAATAAAAGATATGTTCCCATGACGCATGGAAACAATGGTTTTTTATTTAATTTTTTTTACCATAATTTTATTATTATTATATTTTTTATGTATTTGGTAGCTTGTGTACTATTGAAAAAAATATATAATAATAATAAGATAATGGTAAAAAAAATTAAAATAAAAAAAATATATTAAAAACAATGTTACCATGACGCATGGGAACAATGGTGTTTTATTTAATTTTTTTTTACCATTATTTTATTATTATTATATTTTTTATGTATTTGGTAGCTTGTGTACTATTGAAAAAAATATATAATAATAATAAGATAATGGTAAAAAAAATTAAAATAAAAAAATTAAATTAAAAACAATGTTACCATGACGCATGGGAACAATGGTGTTTTATTTAATTTTTTTTTACCATTATTTTATTATTATATTTTTTATGTATGTGGTTGCTTGTGTACTATTGAAAAAAATATATAATAATAATAAAATAATTGTAATACAAATTAAAATAAAAAAATTAAAATAAAAGCAATGTTCCCATGACGCATGGGAACAATGGTTTTTTATTTAATTTTTTTACCATTATTTTATTATTATTATATTTTTTATGAATTTGGTAGCTTGTGTACTATTGAAATAAAAAAATAATTATAATAAGATAATGGTAAAAAAATTAAAATAAAAGAATTAAATTCAAAACAATGTTCCCATGACGCATGGGAACAATTTTTTTTTATTTAATTTTTTTTTACCATTATTTTATTATTATTATATTTTTTATGTATTTGGTTGCTTGTGTACTATTGAAAAAAATATATAATAATAATAAGATAATGGTAAAAAAAATTAAAATAAAAAAAATATTTTAAAAACAATGTTCCCATGACGCATGGGAACAATACTTTTTATTTAATTTTTTTTACCATTATTTTATTATTATTATATTTTTTATGTATGTGGTTGCTTGTGTACTATTGAAAAAATTATACAATAACAATAAAATAATGGTAAAAAAAATTAAAATAAAAAAATTAAATTAAAAACAATGTTACCATGACGCATGGGAACAATGGTATTTTATTTAATTTTTTTTTACCATTATTTTATTATTATTATATTTTTTATGTATGTGGTTGCTTGTGTACTATTGAAAAAAATATATAATAATAATAAAATAATTGTAATAAAAATTAAAATAAAAAAATTAAAATAAAAGCAATGTTCCCATGACGCATGGGAACAATGGTTTTTTATTTAATTTTTTTTACCATTATTTTATTATTATTATATTTTTATGTATTTGGTAGCTTGTGTACTATTGAAATAAAAGAATTATAATAATAAGATAATGGTAAAAAAATTAAAATGAAAGAATTAAATTCAAAACAATGTTCCCATGACGCATTGGAACAATTTTTTTTTATTTAAATTTTTTTTAACATTATTTTATTATTATTATATTTTTTTATTATTTGGTAGCTTGTGTACTATTGAAAAAAATATATAATAATAATAAGATAATGGTAAAAAAAATTAAAATAAAAAAAATATATTAAAAACAATGTTCCCATGACGCATGGGAACAATACTTTTTTATTTAATTTTTTTTACCATTATTTTATTATTATTATATTTTTTATGTATGTGGTTGCTTGTGTACTATTGAAAAAAAAAATAATAATAATAAAATAATTGTAATAAAAATTTAAATAAAAAAATTAAAATAAAAGCAATGTTCCCATGACGCATGGAAACAATGGTTTTTTATTTAATTTTTTTTACCATAATTTTATTATTATTATATTTTTTATGTATTTGGTAGCTTGTGTACTATTGAAAAAAATATATAATAATAATAAGATAATGGTAAAAAAATTAAAATAAAAGAATTAAATTCAAAACAATGTTCCCATGACGCATGGGAACAATTTTTTTTATTTAATTTTTTTTTACCATTATTTTATTATTATTATATTTTTTATGTATTTGGTAGCTTGTGTACTATTGAAAAAAATATATAATAATAATAAGATAATGGTAAAAAAAATTAAAATAAAAAAAATATATTAAAAACAATGTTCCCATGACGCATGGGAACAATAGTTTTTTATTTAATTTTTTTTACCATTATTTTATTATTATTATATTTTTTATGTATGTGGTTGCTTGTGTACTATTGAAAAAATTATATAATAACAATAAAATAATGGTAAAAAAAATTACAATAAAAAAATTAAATTAAAAACCATGTTACTATGACGCATGGGAACAATGGTGTTTTATTTAATTTTTTTTACCTTTATTTTATTATTATTATATTTTTTATGTATGTAGTTGCTTGTGTACTATTGAAAAAAATATATAATAATAATAAAATAATTGTAATAAAAATTAAAATAAAAATATTAAATTAAAAGCAATGTTCCCATGACGCATGGGAACAATGGTTTTTTATTTAATTTTTTTTACCATAATTTTATTATTATTATATTTTTTATGTATTTGGTAGCTTGTGTACTATTGACAAAAATATATAATAATAATAAGATAATGGTAAAAAAATTAAAATAAAAGAATTTAATTCAAAACAATGTTCCCATGACGCATGGGAACAATTTTTTTTATTTAATTTTTTTTTACCATTTTTTTTATTATTATTATATATTTTTTTCAATAGCACACAAGCAACCACATACACAAAAAATATAATAATAATAAAATAATGGTTAAAAAAATTAATTAAAATACCATTGTTCCCATGCGTCATGGGAACATTGTTTTTAATTTAATTTTTTTATTTTAATTTTTTGTTACCATTATTTTATTATTATTATATAATTTTTTCAATAGTACACAAGGAACCACATACATAAAAAATATAATAATAATAAAATAATGGTGAATAAAAAACACTTGTTCCCATCCGTCATGTGAACATTGTTTTTAATTAAAATTTTTTTTTTTTTACCATTATTTTATTATTATCATATAATTTTTCAATAGTACCCAAGCAACCACATACATAAAAGATATAATAATAATAAAATAATGGTAAGAAAATTAAAATAAAAATATTAAATTAAAAAGAATGTTACCATGACGCATGGGAACAAGGGTTTTTTATTCACCAATATTTTATTATTATTATATTTTTTATGTATGTGGTTCCTTGTGTACTGTTGAAAAAAATATATGTGACCCAATTTTGGAAAACCCGACTTATCGCGCAGATATTCGTTTTGAGTTATAAGCAAGTTTAGGTAGAAAATGATCGCATACGCGTTCTCGGTTTTTTGTGCTTGCTATAAAGCGCTATCCTTTAGCTACAGTTTAGTACTAGCGCCAATCTTCTGAGCGCTATGGTTGCAAAGTTACGAACGTTTGTTTGTAGGTAACTGAATTCAGCCATAATACGTGATACGGAGCTAATCATCGGCAATTATTTGATGCGCGCGAACACTACTGCGCAACGAAGGACGAGTTGCCTCCACGCTCATCACTCTAGCTCAAGACAACTTCGATGAAGCAACCACAGCTAGCCTCCAGGGCTTCTCTGATGACTGGTTTAGTGATTTGCCTGAAGAATTTGTCTGGTATGTGATGAATAACAGTAATAGCACATGAATAATGTTGTGCTATCACAGCTGCTAAGGTATAGAAAGTGATTATAATGGCTCTTCACAAGATAAGGCTTCAATGCAATACACAAACTGCTACTGCTAGCTATGCAGCTCCTTCTGGTGCCAACACATCTTGCTGCTGTACCCAGATCTAGTGAGAGAACAGAGAGTATATCGAGTAGTTTGTAGGCTGTACTCGGCTTGGTACTATGGAGATAGAAGGCGGCAAGTGTGAGATTGGTCCTAAAAAGACTTTATGGTCCTAGTTTCCCGAGGTTTAGGCACGCGAGGTCAACTTTCGCTAGTTCAACTGTCACGAGATCGACTCTTACGAGATCAACTCTCTCCAGATCAACTCTTCACCAGATCAACTCGTACGCAATCAACTCTCACTGAATCAATGATCACAGGATCAACTGTCGCGAATTCAACTGCTCGAAATCAACAATCACAAAAACCAACTGTCACAGAGTCAACTTTCACAGAGATCAACCGCACGAAATCAACTACATGATCGCATGTGGGATGGACTTAGTTCACCCAATCTGAAGTGCGGATGTGTTATGTCACGCTCGTTGCTATGCTATTCACGTGCTAAACAAAACTAAATCCTAAACCCAAGACCTTAAAACACTTCGCCTAACTGCGAAAAGCCAGGAGGGTCTTCCTAACTAACTAAGGATCGTCGGGAGGGTCTTTCTAACTAAGGATCGTCGGGAGGATCTTTCTAACTAAGGATCGTCGGGAGGGTCTTCCTAACTAAGGATCGTCGGGAGGGTCTTCCTAACTAACTAAAAAATTTATTCCGTTAATAAAAATTAATAATAATTATGATAAACAAAGTGCCACACCTACGAATAATAAACTAAGTGCCAGGTTGATTTCGCAACAGCAAAGTTGATCCCGTAAGAGTTGACTGTTGCCAAAGTTGATTCTGTGATAGTAGTCTTCGCGAGAGTTGATTCTGTATTAGTAGACCTCGTTAGAGTTGACTTTGTACGAGTTGATCTCGTAAAGTTGATGTGGTGAATAATTGACCTCTTGGGAGTTGAACCAGTAAGAGTTGAATTCGTGGAGTTGACCTCACGACAAGTTGACCTCGCGTGCTACCCCCTTTCCCGAGGACTACAGAGAGATGAGAGGATGTTGTCAAGAGATGAACAGAGAAGAGAAAGATGTACTACTAATGGGAAAGATCTACACAATCTTCATAGAAAACCATACTTACATGCTCATCAGTACTCAATCTCACTCAAGCAAGCAATAGGCAAGTTGTGATAACGTGTGTGTGTGATAGTTAATTGTTTGTGTGCATGTGATATAGCTAGTGTGATAGTGTGTGCTCACCTAGCTTTGGTATTATTTTTTATACTTTGTTACAGGTTGAAGTCACGTTGTAAACATAAGAGAAAGACAACATCAAGCGATTGGTCACACAGAATGGAAATGTTCTAAATATTGCTCATCAAGAATGATTCCCATAATCCTTGTTCGTTTTTAAGATCATAATTAGTCAAATACAAAGTAGAAGGCTTGAAAACAATGCTGTGTTAAAGAAATCTAACATTATAGTCGATAGAATACACTTATCAGACAGATTGCACTTACCAGCATGGCTCACAAACATCAGTTTAGTTATCCAGGCCTTCTCCATAGCTAAAACCAGGTAAGAACTACTTATCAGCACTCAAGAAAGGCTTCTCAACACTCAGAAGAGACGTAACAAGCCTTGTTAGCAAGAGAAAGAGAAGCAACCAGGAAACTATTAGCGCCATGTGCTCGTGCACGGAAGAATGCGGACACGCCCACACGTAAATTATTTACACGTTTACACGCGATTATCTTTAACAATGTTTTGCTAAAACAGCGCGCGTTTTAGCTTATATCTTAGCGACGAAATGCACGATCTCGGCGCTTCAAACGTTACTATGACCAGCGAAGACAGGGCTATTGCAAGGTACCAATAACTCAATTTTCGAAATTTGCGCGATAAGTGGGGTTTTCCAAAATTGGGTCACATATAATAATAATGGTAAAAAAAATAAAATTAAAAAATTAAATTAAAAACAATGTTCCCATGACGCATGGGAACAATGTTTTTTTATTTTAAGTTTTTTTACAATTATTTTATTATTATTATATATTTTTTTCAATAGTACACAAGCAACCACATACATGAAAAATATAATAATAATAAAATAATGGTAAAAAAAATTAAATAAAATACCATTGTTCCCATGCGTCATGGGAACATTGTTTTTAATTTAATTTTTTTATTTTAATTTTTTTTGCCATTATTTTAATATTATAATATAATTTTTTCAATGGTACACAAGGAACCACATACATAAAAAATATAATAATAATAAAATAATGGTAAAAAAATTAAATAAAAAAATTAAATTAAAAAGCAATGTTCCCATGACGCATGGGAACAAGGGTTTTTTATTCACCTTTATTTTATTATTATTATTATATTTTTTATGTATGTGGTTCCTTGTGTACTGTTGAAAAAAATATATAATAATAATAAAATAATGGTAAAAAAAATAAAATAAAAAAGAATAAATTAAAAACAATGTTCCCATGACGCATGGGAACAATGGTTTTTTTTTTTAATTTTTTTTACCATTATTTTATTATTATCATATTTTTTTCAATAGTACACAAGGAACCACATACATAAAAAAATATAATAATAATAAAATAATGCTAAAAAAAATTAAATTAAAAAATTAAATTAAAAACAATGTTCCCATGACGCATGGGAACAATTGTTTTTTATTTAATTTTTTTTACCAATATTTTATTAATATTATATTTTTTTATTTTTGTGGTTCCTTGTGTACTATTGAAAAAAATATATAATAATAACAAAATAATGGTAAAAAAATTAAAATAAAAAAATTAAATTAAAAACAATGTCCCCATGACGCCTAGGAACAATGTTTTTTATTTAATTTTTTTTACCATTATTTTATTATTATTATATTTTTTATGTATGTGGTTCTTTGTGTACTATTGAAAAAAGTAAATAATAATAATAAAATAATGGTAAAAAAAATTAAATTAAAAACAATGTTTCCATGACGCATGGGAACGATGGTTTTTTATTTAATTTTTTTTTACCATTATTTTATTATTATTGAGGCGAGCCTGAGCGAGCCCCACATTGATAGTGACAATGCTCCGAGCCCCCGGGGGACCTATCTATCTATCTATCTATCACGGGGTGCGTTTGTTGCCTCGATGTTCCCGAGAAGTCACGCGTACGCATTGACCGTGCCCCATTATGTAATCCTCATGTGGCGCGTCATTTAAAAAAGCAATGATTATGTCTGACAAACAAGCCACTGCTATTCAAAACAAAACAAATACGCCAAGGGTAAATACACCAAGGGCAAATACGCCAAGGGTTACCCCTTTGTGCACAAATAGGGCAACCACTTCAATGCAAACCCGTTTGTGCTCAAAATAATAGGGCAACGACGCCAAGGCTAACCCCTTTGTGCGCAGATAGGGCAATCACTCCTATGCAAACCCCTTTGTGCACAAATAGGGCGAACACGACAAGGCTAACCCCTTTGTGCAAAAATAGGTTAAATATGCCAAGGCTAACCCCTATGTGCAGTAATAGGGCGTCGTGGCCCTATTTGTGCACGAAGGGGTTAGCCTTGTCGTGTTCGCCCAATTTGTGCACAATGAGGTTACCCTTGGCGTCGGGTTAGCCTTGGTGTATTCGCCCTATTGTTGCACAAAGGGGTTAGCCTTGGTGTATTTGCCCTATTTTTGCACAAATAGGTTAGTCTTGGCGTCGTTGCCCTGTTTGTGCTCAAGCGGGTTAGCCATGGTGCATTCGCCCTATTGTTGCACAAAGGGGTTAGCCTTGGTGTATTCGCCCTATTTTTGCACAAATAGGTTAGTCTTGGCGTCGTTTCCCTGTTTGTACTCAAGCGGGTTAGCCTTGGTGTATTCGCCCTATTGTTGCACAAAGGGGTTAGCCTTGGTGTATTCGCACTATTTTTGCACAAGTAGGTTAGCCTTGGCGTCGTCGCCCTATTTGTGCACAAACTAGATAGTTTTGGAGTGGTCGCCCTATTTATGCACAAAGAGGTTAGGTATGGCATCGTCGTATTTGAGCACAAGAGGTTAGCCTTGGCGTATTGGTCCTATTGGCATGTATTTGCTCTATTAGTGCACAAAGTGGTTAGCCTTGGGGTCTCACAAATTTGTGCAGAAAGGAGTTAGTTATGGCGTCGTCGCTCTCTTATTGCACAAAGGGGTTAGCATTGGCGTATTTGCCCTATTATTGCACAAAGGGGTTTTGTCCACAAATAGTGTTACGACAAAAAGGCTAACCCGTTTCTGCTCAAATAGGGGGAATACGCCAAGGCTTACCAGTTTGTGCACAAATTGAGCGACGACGCTGTTATATATAAAAAAAATATTTAAAAAAAATAAAAAACATTGTTCCCATGATAACCTACAGAAGGTATTTCAATCAGAGGTTGCTAGATGTTGACGGTAGATTTGCTAGAGACCTTGACTGTCTGTTTGTTGCTCAATACATTGTAGAAGCCAATCAAGTGTCTAGTGATGCTAATAACTTCATATGGCGACAAAAACCATCTAGACAGTTTACTGCTGCTCAAGCCAAAGATGATACTTTCATTAACCAGTTTGTGCGTACCAACAAAGCCTATAGTTTCATGAAGAATGTTCGTGGCTCACCTCCATACTATCAGCGTACATTCTATGACCTGCTTGCAATGATACGTCAGCTAGGCACTCCAACATGGTTTTTCACACTATCAGCTGCTGACATGAAATGGCCTGACATGATACAAACCATAGCTAAGCAATATGGTGTCTGTTATACTGATGAAGATGTTAATGCATTGTCATTTGAAGATAAATCAAATTGGCTAAGACGCAACCCTGTAACAGCTGCTAGACATTTCCACTACAGACTAAATGTGTTCTTTCAGCAATTTTTAAAGTCCACAGCCATGCCATTAGGTGACATTGCTGATTATGCCATTAGAATCGAATTCCAAGCCAGGGGTTCCCCTCATGCACACTGTGTAATATGGGTTAAAGATGCTCCCAAATATGGTATTGATGATGACCAGTTAGTATGTGACTTCATTGATCAGTATATAACATGTGGCCTACCTAGTGATGAAGGCAAGCTAAAAGAACTAGTGTTGCTCCTACAACAGCATAAGCATTCCTCATACTGTAAGAGACATAACAAGTGTCGCTTTACCTTCCCTAAGCCTCCTAGCACTAAGACATTGATAACTCAGTGTGATGTTCGTCCTGATGTTGCTAGTAATGCACAAACTGTGTTGTCTAAAGTATATCCAGTACTAGCAGATAATCATGCTGACATGAGCCTTGATGAAATCCTAGATAAAGCTGAAGTTACAATGAGTGACTACATGGATGCACTGGAAGTATCTAGTAAAGGCAATGTTGTGTTACTCAAACGTAATCCAAGTGAATGCAATATCAACAACTACAATAGCTCAGTGATGCTAGCGTGGCAAGCCAATATGGACCTACAATTTGTGTTGAATGCATATGCCTGTGTCATGTACGTAGCCTCATATATGATGAAGACTGAGAAAGCAATGGGTGTACTCCTGAAACAAGTAGCTGCTGAATTTAGAACTGAAGAACTTAAAACCCAGTTAAGAAAAGTTGGTTCAGCATTTCTAACACATAGAGAAGTCAGTGCACAAGAAGCAGCATATCGCATATTGTCAATACCCATGAAGCGATTGAGTAGATCTGTTGTGTATGTTGATACAAACCCAAAGCATGAGAGAATTGCCGTATTGAAAAACAAAGCAGACCTTGGAAAACTTGATGATGATGATACCAATGTGTTTCAGAAGAGCCTCATTGATAGATACCAGCATAGACCAGATGAGCTTTGTTCAATGTCATTAGCTGAGTTTGCTGCCACATATGTCACTAACTATCAATGTAAAGATGACACTGATGATAGTGATGTCTTACCGTCCTGTGATACTGATAGTGACACTAGGCTCCACTCAAATACAACTAACTGATGGTTATGGTAGAATGAACAAACGCAAACGTGAAGCTGTCATAAGATTCCGTCACTACAACAAAGATGCCGAGCCTAGCAACTGGTATAGAGCCAAGTTAATGCTGTATTATCCATGGTATGATGAGCATTCAGATCTACTAGGTGGCTATGAAACATATAAACAGCATTATGAACATGTGAAGTCAATTGTGCTAGCCAATGAAAGCAAATATAGTCACACTAGCATTGAAGATATAGAAGTTGATGAAGATGGTCCACCAGAGCATTTGTGGAGTCTAATAGCCCCCTCAACTGAAGCCAGTAGATCACAATCACTAGCTGAAGGTAGTGAGCCACTAACTGATGTGTCTAATGAAGACTTGCGAGACAATGATAATATTTTGTCATCTGGTACTACAGCTAATTTACATGTGAGATTTGATGGTGCCACTAACCAGCAAGTGATACCTGCTGACCAGTACAGACAAATGTTGAGAGAGCTGAATGATAAGCAAAGATCCATTGTCATGTTTCATCGTAACTGGTGTAAGAAAGCTGTGATAGCATTGAAGCATGGTAAACCAGTAGAACCATATCGTGTGTTCCTCAGTGGCCCTGGTGGTGTTGGTAAATCCCATGTGATCAAATTGATCCACTCTGATACTGTGAAGTTTTTGAAGCTTTCAGGCACTGTACAACCAGATGATGTGATTGTATTGCTAGCTGCCCCTACTGGTGTTGCTGCCTTTAATATTGGTGGTATGACCTTACATACTGCATTGCTGTTAGGACGCAGTAAATACAATGGTTTTCAACCTCTGAATCGTGACAAACTGAACTCATTAAGAACCAAGCTTTCCCATTTAATGCTAGTCATCATTGATGAAGTGAGCATGGTTGGGTCTAATATGCTGCTAGAAATCCACAAGCGTTTACAACAAATCAAAGGTGTATCAGATGATGTAACATTTGGTGGTGTCAGTATACTAGCTGTTGGAGACTTGTATCAATTACCTCCAGTAGGCCAGCCACTATTGTTCAGCCCAGTAAGTGATGGTTATGCCCAACTGTATGGTTCAGGTTCCCTGTGGATTGATGAATTCCAACTGATTGAACTAGATGAAATAATGAGACAGCGTGGTGACAGTACCTTCTCTGAATTGTTGTGTAGAGTACGAACCAATACTTGTATCCCTGCTGATATTGATACCCTTAAATCTAGAGAAATAACAGCAGATGACCCTAGCTATCCTACTAATGCTCTACATGTGTACAGACTGAATATTGATGTTGACTCACGTAACAGCCTCATGTTGAATAAACTAGCCTCAAGCAATCAACAATATGTGATCAATGCTAGTGATTCTGTAGCTGGTCAGACCTCACATATTTCTCTATCTAATTTGTCTGATAAAAGATCAGAAACTGGTGGTCTCCATGGTGTCCTTAAACTAGCCATTGGTGCTCGTGTAATGCTGACAGCCAATGTTGATGTATCTGATGGTCTTGTTAATGGTGCCAGAGGTG
This sequence comes from Haliclona indistincta, assembly GCA_964017065.1. NCBI lineage: Eukaryota > Metazoa > Porifera > Demospongiae > Haplosclerida > Chalinidae > Haliclona > Haliclona indistincta. The sequence continues at coordinate 12,244,052 of OZ024783.1, read as the reverse complement.
AAGTTGTTAAAATCATGACAAACAGTGAGAACAATGTCACAAAGATACTGGTGAAATTTGATAATGTTCAAGTAGGTCTCAAAACAATTCAATCCAGCCCGTACCGTACTGCTTTCCCTAATGCTGTACCCATAGGAAAGCATGAAGTGATGTTTTTTGCCAAACAAAAACGTGGTTCTGAGATTACACGTTTGCAATTCCCATTGACATTAGCATGGGCAACCACCATACACAAAGTGCAAGGCTTGACACTTGATGAAATTGTAGTAAACATGAAAGGTGGCCGTTTCAGTCCTGGACAAGCCTATGTAGCATTCAGTCGTGTGAAAACATTGCAAGGCCTCTTCATAATGAATTTCAATGCAGCTGCTATCAAAGCAAGCACTGATGTACAAAATGAAATAACCAGATTGAACACAAAGTTACTTGATATTGTACCTCCACTATGTTGTGAATCACTGTCATCTAGTCATGTTACTATAGCACTACTGAATGTGAGATCTGTTGTTCCTAAATTACCTGACATAGCATGTGACCCTCACCTGAAATGTGCCAGCATTGTTTGTTTTTGTGAAACATGGCTAACAAAGACTCAGCCCTCTCCTCTGATAGCCCATACCCCACATTGTATCAGATGTGACAGAGCATCAGGTGATAATAAAGGTGGTGTAATGATTTGTGTCACCCAAGATATCCAGCTAACTGAATCACATTCATTCACAGCTAGTGGTATTGAAGCACTGTGTACTAGCCTGGTATTACCCAATAGTAGCATACTACAAGTTGGAGTATTGTACAGGTCACCTAATGCATCACTAGCTAATTTGAATGCCATACTTTCAAAAGTATTACACCAAGCATCTAAGTCAATCACACCTTGTATTATTGTGGGAGACTTTAATGAAGACCTTTTAAAAAAGCTTGACTCTAGACTACTCAGTATTATGACCAGTAATGGCTTTGTACAACTAGTTCAGTCACCAACAACAGCCAATGGTACCCTCATTGATCATGTGTACTGTAGTAATGTACCTGATAATACCATCGTTGAAGTACAGGACACCTATTATAGTGATCATGATACCGTGTACTACTCATTGCCATTGTGAATACCTGTGACTAGCTTGTGTCTCACTATGAGTCACCAATCAGTGTCTCTTACGAGTCACCAGTCATTCCAATCAATCCAAATACCAATCAATCCAAATACCAATCAATCCAAATACGAGACAACAACAAATTTTATTATTTTAACAACAGCCAATGGTACCCTCATTGATCATGTGTACTGTAGTAATGTACCTGATAATACCATCGTTGAAGTACAGGACACCTATTATAGTGATCATGATACCGTGTACTACTCATTGCCATTGTGAATACCTGTGACTAGCTTGTGTCTCACTATGAGTCACCAATCAGTGTTTTCATGTTTTTTATAGACAATGTTTAATCATTATGTATTTTTAATCATGGGGTTTACTTCATGTTTTTGGTTTTATTAATTTTTATTTAATTATGTTATGACTGAGTGAGTCCAGCCTACTGCACTTGATACAAGAACAAGACCTGTGGACGTATCTATGTCTCTATGTACTCGCTGCACAACTTGTACACTCTTCATATTTTGATGGACAAAGGAACAAGTATGTACCCGCTGTACGCTTATGTGTTCAAATCTGATGGACAAGTGTGTACCCACTGTACGCTTATGTGTTCAAATCTGATGAACAAGTATGTACCCGCTGTACGCTTATGTGTTCAAATCTGATGGACAAGTGTGTACCCGCTGTACGCTTATGTGTTCAAATCTGATGGACAAGTATGACCCGCTGTACGTTTATGTGTTCAAATCTGATGGACAAGTGTGTACCCGCTGTACGCTTATGTCTTCAAATCCGATGGACCTGCTAAATGATTTTCTACTACCAATTCCCACTAATAGAAAATTGATATTATATTCATCTGGGTTCACTCAGTTATATTTATTTCATTTTCTTTGTTCAGTTCATGTATGGCCATGCAAATTACAATTCAGTTTCTGGTCTGGTCCCTTGCTCGATCATCAGCATGTAATAAAATTTCGGAGCTGCTTTTCTTGAATCAAGCCTGGTAAAAACATGCTGACTTTAGTCTGCCCGGTTTGAACTTAAAGTAAAACACCTGGTCTTTTTTGGTTGTACCAGAAACAGAACAATCTTGTATGGCCTACTACATGTACTACGTGTCTTTGACAATGGAATTTTGTTGTTTTATTGAGATCTGAACGTGCAATGATGTTTTGTTCATCATGGTCCATCGAGCTGCAGAGATCAGCGATCACTTCTACGCTAATGATATAGTTACAGCCTATAAGCTAAGCAGCTGGTTGGCACTAGTTGTAAACTCTTGCTGCTATCCCCAACTATGGTCTATGGAGCGTAGACGCCGAGGGTTCGTGAAATGCGTTCATTCGTTCGTTCGTTCTGTCCATCGAGCTGCAGAGACCATCGCTCACTTCTGAAACTCGGTAAAGGTATGAACAGGCTTAGCACGACAATGGCTTGCAATGTGACTCGTGGATTTTGCTAAAGTGCTTTCGTTCTCGAGTTATGTATGGCTGGCTCACCTTGATGGCCATCTTGGACCTTTTTGACTACAAAAGCGCCCATAGTTGACTACCTAGCAGGACAGCCATACTTCACGGTCACGCCCACTTGACACACCTTGTCTCGGTTGTGGTCAGCACTTTGCCAGAGGAGGTTGGCCACGCGTCATACTTACTCTGCTTACACGCACGATCACATGACATTGAAATAGCAAAGAGCCCCGCCCACCGATGCTGCAGCAGAGCTGCTGGCAGTCCAGCTATAGTCAGTGCTGTGCGAATGAAGACCAAATGTACACGAGGCTGTCCACGAGTGATGTAGAACTGCTGCTAGCAGTGATTGAATGCTGTAGCCTTGACTGGCGGTAGGCTGTGCTCAATAATTATGCTGTACGACTGTTATAAGCGGTCCTACAATAATGTTGGCAAGCTCCAATGCTGTTTCAAATGCTCACAGCGTTCCTTCGGCGCTCATGGTCACCGTAGACCATCTTCTGCTTCTTCCCAATGTTTCACAGTGTGGCAACCAAAACGGCCAAGCCGAGCCAAGCCTCCTGAAATACGACCTTCTTTTGGTCGGTTAACAACTTCTTGAACGCTTGCAAACAGTTTCACTCTGTCCTGCGCCTCCAACTAGTTGCAAATCAGCAAATTCATCTAATATGAATAAATTCATGAGGTTCCAAAAGGTTCGAAAAAGTCTATTAATTTAAGTTATTCATGTTGGAATTATGTCCGGCCTGTGCGGTCACATGAACTCGGCCTACGCATTGCATACGTAGAAATGATGATCGATGACGCGTGGCCAACCTCCTCTGGCACTTTGCTGTCTTCTGGTTAGCAGTGCAGTTTCAATAGCAAACAGGTTGGCTTTAGCTGCAAAGCTCCTTCTGTAAACCATAACTAAGGAGCTAACTCTACAATGTTTGCAACGATGCTCAAACGCCGAGGGTTCGTGAAATTCGTTCATTAAGATTAGACGTCTAATTGCTTGTCACTACTTTACTAATCATCATGACATTAAGTTGTAAAACAGCCACAATGAGCCACGACAAACATGCAAAACCATCCAGCTTCTGGGGGCTGTGCCCTCCAGACCCCCTGCTATTATTCGTTATATAATGCCCAGGTTAACATCAAATCCTGCAGCCGCCCATGGCTGAAGGTCAAACACCTACGGCTACTGGCTGAATCACTCGAGTTACCACGGCAGCCTCAGCAGACGACGTCCGACAAATGGTGGAAGGAACGCTGAGGGAAAGAGAATGTGAGCCCGAGAATGTTCAGGTCGTCGTCGAAGAACGGAGGCAAGTGGTGACTGAGCTCACTGTGACAATGATGGACGAGACGGGTGTGTTGAAGACTATCACGAAGACCGAGACCGAGACTACGCCCACCACGTGCAATTGTCATTGTACAGAGGAGCTTGAGAATTTGCGCGGACAGCGTGACCATCTGGAAAACATCGCTGAGTTGCTGACAACGCGCCTAACACAACTGGGGTTGCAGCTAGAAGATGAGCAAGCCAAGAATCGACGAGCATGGAGAGAGAATTGTGAGAGAGTGCAAGCGCTGGATGCTGAGTTGGCTGAGAGAGAAGCTGAGTTGGCAGCCAGAGACGCCAACCCCCAACAGTATCCCCCCACTCTAGCACACATAATGATTTGCATGTGCCCACACGCTCTTCCTCTCCATCTCTCTCTTCTAGTGTATCCGGGTCTGTTGTTCCCTCTCTTCCAGATTTAAGTTCGCTTCTACAGCAACGTGACTCGATTCAAACACGAGCCCGCCCAATTCCACTCGTCTGCAAGCACAGAAGGAACAACAACCGCCTGCTCATCAGGACGAAGCTCGAAGACGGCGTCGAGGACGTGCCCCTCCGGTGGAACAATACACGGGAGAGAGCAAAGAGGAGCAACTGGATGACTGGCTTCCAACGTTAGAACGAGCCGGTCAATGGAACGAATGGACGCCAGAGGAATTATTGCTACAGTTAGCTGGCCACCTGCGAGGTAGAGCTTTACAGGAGTGGAACCTGATGAGTACAACTGAGAAGAGTTCCTGGGACAAGGCAGTCCAGGCGCTAAAGAGCAGACTGGAGCCAGGTGCACGGGCGTTTGCTGCTCAAGACTTTCGTCACATAAGCCAAGCTCAAGGGGAGACTGTGTCTGATTTTCTGTGCCGCCTTGAGCGCACATTCCAGTTAGCGTATGGGAGAGTCAGAGACCCAATGTCTGCTGAGACACGTAGTCTCGCGGGCCAGACGTTCTGGGGGAACGTCTGGTCACTAAGGCCAGGTTTTCGTGGCACAATGGAATGTAAACAAACGACACGTCACGCTTGAAATCACGTGTTATAGTCGACGTCACCAGTCTAGTTAGCAAGCGTGTAGCATGTTCACAGGCTTTTAGCACGCTAAAACTCTTCCTAGAGCAATACCAACCTGGTTGGCTACAATCGCGATGTTCATCATCACTGGAGCAGTCACGAGTCAATGAAGCACCTAAGGTGCAGATGCCTCGGTGGAATGACACATTATCCACAAACACAACTATCCACCATTCCACAAACACAGCAGCTGCAGATGCATGTATACAGGATTTCTGTACAGCTATCACAATGCAGTGCTTTAGTTATGCAATCAGAAGCCAATCAGTGCTAACCACAATTCAACTAGGCGTGTCTACAATGTTCAATGGGCTGTACGGTAGTACAGCCCATGCATACTGAACACGAGCGAGATAGCTTCCATAGCTTGCTTACACAATTTCTCTGGACCTGCGCTGCTATCCTGTAGTAAAATTCTAACCTATCAGCTTCTAGGCAGTCGACTGTGGACAGCTTTGCCTTTGGAGAAGTCCAGATCGCCAGCAACGTTAACAAAGTGAGCATATAGCGCCATAACTCACGAACTAAGCTTCGTATAAAGTTTTCACATGTTCGAAAGCGAGATAATACCGTGTTCTACTTGCATTGCTAGTTTCAGAGCTTAGCTTTCAGCGTGCGCTACAAAACCGAACCAGCAGTGAGCAATTCACACGGTAACTTACGCACTAAGCTTTAAAATCAAACTTCTGAAAATTCAAATCTGAGCAAGTATCGATTTCTACCCGTGTTGCTTGTTTCAGCGATTACTTTTCAGCGAGCTACGAGAAATCGTTGCCGGAATGACTGACTGACAGAATGACACCACGACTACTGTATGCCTCGTGGCTCCGCCCACCGAGGCATAACAAGAGAAATATTGCGTGAACATAAATCACATAGAATGTGCCGTCAGTAGCATCGAGGGATCAAGTGAAAAGAACGGCACCTCGTTAATTCTATGCGCACTTAAGTGGGCGTGGTCCGTACAATCACGTGCTTGTATTGGGCGTAGCCAAACACTCGTAACGTTCTTTATAATTTGGCTACACTTGCAGTGCACTGCTGACAAACATCAGTACTGCTGCAGCGGTGAACAGCAGCATGATCACTGTTTAACTAGCACAGAATTATTAATAAAACAAATAAACTCATTGTAAACACTGGACGTTGACTTATTTCATGCAATACTGAACACGGTGCAGTTAGAAAAAAATGCGAAAATAATTGATTTTCGGTAAATCAATTTGGCGCCAAAACGAGCCAGCAGCAATCAGATCATGTCACTGTTAGAGCTAGGGCCTATTGTGTTTGGAGGAGTTGATGGCATTATTGCGTACTTGCGAAGACATGGACTTTTAGCAAGAAGGAAAGACTGCTCTCGGTGGGAATTGTATGCAAATAATTTTAAACAGTTAATAAACTTAAACACACAATAGGTGCAACATTCCTATGCGAGAACAGCCAAGGCGTGATGTCACTGATCAGTATAGCTGGTGGTGTCCACAGTGCAAAACGAGGAAGAGTATTCGTGATGGAAGTTTCTTTCACAAATCACGAATCACACTGCAGCAGTGGATGCTTCTAATATATCTCTGGTCCCGAGAGTACCCAGTTGGAGATGTGGCTGAAGAAGTGGATGTGTCCAACAGAATGGCTATTGATGTGTACCAATGGTTAAGAGATGTATGCAGCACCACATTACTCCAGCAGCCAATTATCTTGGGCGGGTCAGTACATGCTGTGCAGATAGATGAAAGCTTGTTCAGACACAAACCTAAGGTAATACAAACAACATTAGTCAGTATAAGTAAAGAAATTCAAAGCTTGTATTTTTGTTAGAATCACAGAGGCAGGGCAACGTCAGTTGAGCAATGGGTGTTTGGTCTAGTTGATACTTCTACTCAACCAGCACTTGGGTACATGGAGCTTGTACAGCGCCGGGATGCAGCAACACTGGTCCCCATTATACAGGCACATGTAGCGCCCAACACTACCATCTATTCTGATCAATGGGCAGCATATAATCAGGTTCAGCAACTACCCAATGTCACTTCACATCAAACGGTCAATCACTCCGTCAATTTTGTTGACCCACAAACTGGAGTGCACACGCAGAATGTTGAGTCCTATTGGAACCGCGTGAAAAAGAAGTTTAAAAGAATGAAAGGAGTTCACCTTACACATCTTCCATCGTACTTGGACGAATTTATGTGGCGCGAAAGGAATGGGCAAGGAGCTAGAATGGCTTACCGGAACATAATGCGAGATATTGCTGCACAATATCCTGTGTAACAAAGCAGTAGCAGTGACTAGACTGTATGTCCCTTAATATAGTACATAAACTCACTGGAAGTTAAGGTGGCGGGTGCGCATGAATATCATTATAAGCCTGACTTTTTGTTAACTGTTTTTCTCTACTTATCTGCAGGCCAGAAGCTGCAAACTTGCACTACACAGTTGTTTTATGATATACTCACTGTTTATGAACGGTTTTTAGCGATAAAACGCACAGCAGCGCTTGTTCACGACGGGCAGCGCGACGGCGCCTATTGTACCACTTTACTCGAGCGTCCTAGGTCCTGCAACGCTACAGATCGCCACAGAGCTTTCTCATACCATCGACATGATCACCTAGTATCCCTTTTTCGATATTCGATTCCTCGTAAAACTGGCAAACGCATACGCCCACGCAGAACTTCAGCAGCCATAACTCGCGCCACGGGCAGAAAACAGCAAAAAGCATACTTGGTCACCTGGAGAAGACACGTATGAACAGTCTAGGCGCTTGAGCGCTGGAATTGCAAACACGATGTGAGCACGAAATGGTTCATAAAAAGTTGTGTATTGTAGGCGTGCATACTTTAATGCTAGAGTTTGGTGATCCAGGGTTATTACAAATTATCAAACTATTTTTAATAAGTTAACTCTATGCGTTTGCCAGTTTTACTTACTTAGGAATCGAATATCGAAAAAAGGGATACTAGGTGATCATGTCGATGGTATGAGAAAGCTCTGTGGCGATCTGTAGCGTTGCAGGACCTAGGACGCTCGAGTAAAGTGGTACAATAGGCGCCGTCGCGCTGCCCGTCGTGAACAAGCGCTGCTGTGCGTTTTATCGCTAAAAACCGTTCATAAACAGTGAGTATATCATAAAACAACTGTGTAGTGCAAGTTTGCAGCTTCTGGCCTGCAGATAAGTAGAGAAAAACAGTTAACAAAAAGTCAGGCTTATAATGATATTCATGCGCACCCGCCACCGTAAGACAGACCGCATCTGGCGGTCAACAATCACTGGACTGGACTGGTGGACTGGACTGGTGGACTGGACTACTGGACTGACCTTTGGTGCAGGAAACAGGAAACCGCGCCCATAATTACTACTAAACCCTACACCCAAGACCCTAAAACCTTCGCCTAACAGCGCACAGATGGACCTAACAGCGCTCAGTATGGACCTAACAGTGCCCAGTATTCGCCTAACAGCGCTCAGTATGGACCTAACAGCGCCCAGTATTCGCCTAACAGTGCCCAGTATGGACCTAACAGCGTCCAGTATGGACCTAACAGCGCTCAGTATGGACCTAACAGCGCCCAGTATTCGCCTAACAGCGCCCAGTATGGACCTAACAGCGTCCAGTATGGACCTAACAGCGTCCAGTATTCGCCTAACGGCGTCCAGTATTCGCCAGAATAGTAATGAGCGCCGTTAGATCCATACTGGGCGCTGTTAGGTCCATACTGGGCGCTGTTAGGCGAATACTGGGCGCTGTTAGGTCCATACTGAGCGCTGTTAGGTCCATCTGTGCGCTGTTAGGTCCATCTGTGCGCTGTTAGGCGAAGGTTTTAGGGTCTTGGGTGTAGGATTTAGTAGTAATTATGGGCGCGGTTTCCTGTTTCCTGCACCAAAGGTCAGTCCATTAGTCCAGTCCACCAGTCCAGTCCACTGGTCCAGTCCAGTGATTGTTGACCGCCGACTGCATCTTCGGAAAATCTGCGCTACGAATGATTTGGCCACGCCCATTTACAAGCACGTGATTGTACGGACCACGCCCACTTAAGTGCGCATAAAATTAACGAGGTGCCGTTCTTTTCACTTGATCCGCATCGAGAACAACTAGTAGCAGGTATTAGCCGTCGCTTGTAGGACTTTTCACGACAAACACGCCGGTTTTGGCAGCTAAAAAGCTCTGTAAACAGCTTCATGCGCAATCGCGCCCCGTAGTCACGTGAAAACCCACGCAATTGATTGCTTATGAGGGCGCGCCGGAATGTTGGCGTCGCTCACAGAAACCTGGCCTTAGTGACCAGACGTCCCCCCAGAACGTCTGGCCCGCGAGACTATGAGACACGCTCTACGCTATTGTACTGCCAATTGCAGGAAGGGTTAAGCTACTCTCTGATGAAAAGCCCTGCAGTCTCTGGAGCACGAAACTATGTCGAGCTAACGTTGGCAGCAAAGAATGAGGAGAAGAGGCAAGCTGAGTTGTCTCGACGCCAGCATTATCAACAAGCTGTTACACCTAGAGTAGGGAATAGAAAGCTTGTGACTTACACTAGCACTCCTCAGCAGGTCAAGCCTGATCCATCAAGAGTAGAGAAACCACCAGATCGTGGAGGGCAGTCACCTTCGGTTAAGGAGCCTCGACGGTGCTACAATTGCAATGGTATCGGTCACCTAGCCCGCAAGTGTAAAGTTAAGCCTAAAACAAAAAGTGGTGGACAACGTCCACAACAAACCAGGAATAAGAAGGTTCACTTCAAAGATGAAGATGAGCAAAAGCATAATGAACACATAGATCTATCACCTTTATCATTTCTTCTTTCTTCCTCAGATTCAGAAGAAGGAACTGTTAAGATCGTTCACCTCCAAGATGGTGGCAGTGCTTCTCGTTGTGCTAAAGTGTGTGTACAGGGAGTGCCAGTGTATGGCTTAATCGACTCTGGAGCAGACATTACCATCATCGGCAGTACTATGTTTAAGAAGGTTGCTGCCACTGCTCGACTACGCAAGAAAAACTTTAAACCAGTAGACAAAGTCGCCTACTCCTATGACCACAGACCATTTCATCTGGATGGGAGAATGGACCTGGAAATCTCTTTCGACGACAAGTCTATTGTGACACCGGTCTACATAAAAATGGACGCACCTGAACAGTTGCTCTTGTCAGAGGGAGTCTGTCGACAACTGGGCATATTAACTTACCATCCTGACGTGCAAGTCTGGCGGGGAGGTCATAAGAAAGTGAGAGCACCACCACAACCAAAAGCTCAAGTACCATCAGTGCGTGTTAGACTTCTCCAGACCACACGAGTACCTCCCTCCCGCGCAGTGGTTGTGCCTGTACGAGCAGATTCAAATCTCAGCTGCAAACAAGTACTGCTTGAACCCATTCCTGGTATGGAGTCCAAAATGGAGCCCACACTGGTAGACCTGAGTGGAGGAACAGCCTACGTATGCATCTCGAATACAGACACATCCACTCTGAAGCTCAACAGAGGAGTCCAGATTAGTACAGCTACTGAAATTGAGACTGTTGAAGTCGATGCAGGCTGCGATCAACTATGTGACAAGTCAGCTCTCTTTCATGTATCCTCATCAGATGAAAGAACCACAGAGCGCTGCAAGAAGTTACTAGATATCCTTGAGCAGGATGAAACTCGCTTGTCTGGGCTGCAGAAAGAGACCCTTAATGAGTGTCTGTGCAACTATCACGAAGCATTTGTGCTTGATCCTAATGAAAGAGGAGAAACTGAGTTGGTACAGTTCACCATTGACACGGGAGACGAACATCCCAAACGACAGCCTGCCCGACGAATGCCCTTTGCCGTTAGAGAAGAGGTAGCAAGACAGCTGAAATCAATGCAAGAGAATGGAGTGATTCGTCCATCCAACAGCTCTTGGGCCAGTCCAGTTGTCCTTGTTCGCAAAAAGAATGGAACTCACCGTTTCTGTGTTGATTATCGTGCTCTAAACTCGGTGACAAAGATTGACACATTCCCACTACCACGTATTGATGATCTTCTAGATCAGCTTGGAGAGTCCAAATATTTCTCGACTCTTGATCTGGCTGCAGGTTATTGGCAAATCAAAGTACACCCTAACTCTCAAGCAAAGACAGCCTTCGTAACACCTCAAGGTCTGTTTGAGTTTCAAGTCATACCATTTGGGTTGACTAATGCCCCGGCAGTCTTTCAGAGATTAATGCAGAGAGTTATCACCGGCTTGAATCCTGAAGAAGGACCAGATTTTGTGTCTGCTTATATTGATGACATCTTGATCTTTTCTAGAAGCTGGTCAGAGCACATGATTCACCTCAACAAAGTCTTGGAGCGATTAGTGGAAGCAGGTCTTAAACTTCAGCCTCTGAAATGCCACTTCATCAGAGAAGAGATCAGTTATTTGGGACATGTAATCACTACTCGAGGTCTCAAAACCAATCCTCACACAGTGTCAGCAGTGACCGACTTTCCAGTACCGAGCAACTTAGCAGCACTTCGACAGTTTTTAGGACTCACTTCCTACTACCGTCGTTTCATTGCTCAGTATGCCAAGATTGCACATCCGTTGCACGCCCTTACCAAGAAGGACATACCCTTTGAGTGGAGTTCCGATTGTCAAGCAGCCTTTGATATGCTGAAAGAAAGACTTATCTCCGCTCCTGTGTTGTGTTACCCTGACTTTCACAAAGAGTTTGTGTTAGAGACTGACACAAGTGTGAAAGGACTTGGAGCTGTTCTCAGTCAACAGCAGGAAGACAAACGTCTTCATCTGATAGCCTATGCTAGTCGAGCTCTATCACCTGCAGAGAAGAACTACCTAATCACTGAACTCGAGACTCTGGCTGTGGTCTGGGCTGTACAACGCTTTCATGCTTACTTGTACAACCACAGAGTTCTTGTACTCACTGATCATTCAGCAGTTAAAGCTATCTTGGGTACACCTAGTCTGTCTGGTAAACACGCCCGATGGTGGACTAAACTTCATGGTGCTGGACTTCGAGAGGTTGAGATCAGACACAGAGCAGGAAGGGAAAATCTGCGAGCAGATGCCTTGTCACGCAACCCTTCATCTCCCTCTACTTCTGCCAGTGACGAAGAGGTACTTCAGGTGGCTGTGATCACTACCACTGACGAGACGTCAGATTTCCTGAAGGATATGGATGTCGAAGAGCTACTAGCTTCCTCTCCAAAGGACATAGCTCCCAGTGGTTATGCAGAAGAGCAATGGAAAGATCCTCAACTTGCTGTGTTAATGTCTTATCTCATCAAAAGAGATCTTCCCAGTGACCCGAAGTATGCTCAACTGATTGCAGCCAAGGCACCTTTGTTTGCGGTGATAGATGACGTCTTGTACTTTGTGGATCAGAAACGCCGTCACAGAAAACGTGCAGTTGTTCCACGACATCTTCAACAATCACTACTTCAGCAGAGCCATGGTGGACCAATGTCAGGTCACTTTTCCGGTCCAAGATTGTACTCTTCTCTTGCCAGAACATGGTGGTGGGATGGAATGTACGCAGATACCACGGAGTACTGTCGAAGCTGTCCACAATGTGCAATCGTCACAGGAGAGAGTCAACAACATCGACCCCTTCTCCAGCCAATTCCAGTCCAGCGAGTGTTTCAAATTATTGGCTTAGATATCATGGATCTCCCTATCACCAACAAAGCAAACCAACATGCTATTGTCTTCAGGATTTCCTGAGCAAATGGCCACTTGTATTTTCTACACCTGATCAGAAGGCTGTACAAATCGTAAAGTTGTTGGTTGAAGAGGTGATACCCATTTTTGGAGTACCCGAGGCCTTGCTTACTGACAGAGGTACAAATCTATTAGCTCACTTGATGCAGGATGTCTGCAAACTGCTAGGGATCAAGAAGCTCAATACCACTGCTTACCATCCCCAGTGTGATGGTATGGTCGAGAGATTTAACCGCACACTGAAGACCATGATCAGGAAGCACGCAAGTGTATATGGTTCACAGTGGGATACCTACCTTCATGGACTCTTGTGGGCTTACCGTAACACACCACATGAGACTACTGGTGAGAAGCCTTCCTTTCTACTGTTTGGTCTGGATTGTCGTACACCAACGGAGTCTATGTAGTTACCATCATCGGCTGTCCAACCTGCAGATGTCTCAGACTACCGTGAACATCTTATGTTGTCACTAACTACTGCTCTGGAGCTAGCAGCGCAGACAATACAGAGAGCCCAGCAACGGTACAAGAAGCAATATGATAAGACATCTGAGCAACTCACTTTCAAGAAAGGCGATTGGGTATTGGTGCGGTTTCCCCAGGAAGAAACAGGTAGACAAAGGAAATTATCTCGACCCTGGCATGGACACGATAAGTCGTGTGCTATCTCAGGATGATCCAGATATCACTGTAGTCAAGGTCTATCGCCCTCAGGATGGACAGATTCAGATTCACCAGTCAAGAGTAAAGCCCTGTCCGAACTTCCCAGCTGGTTTCTTTTGGTGCGGCGCCCGACGCCATGGTCCAGGTCGACCACCTAAATGGATCGACGAAGTTCTCAGAGATCCCCTTGAATCTCAAAAGGCAGAACAATCAACTCCAGCCTCTTCACACAAGGAACCAATCAGAACTTCCTCACCACATCCGTCTTCAAACAGGAGGTACAACTTGAGATCTCACCCTCAAGCATCAACCCAGCTGACATCGCTCGGGACGTGCGATAGCTAAGGAGGGAGTGATGTAACGGAGCTCTGGACTTGTGTGCACCTTTGTGTGTAGAACAATATCTTGTTTGTCGCTGTGTCATGCACGGCCCCTTTGTGTCTCGTCTTGTAAACTGATTGTTGTCTGTTGCTATAAATGTATGTGTGCAACTGATTCAAAGTGTTGTTAGTTGTCAATTCTAACTAAGAGAACTCGGCGCTCGATTACATACATTGTATTATTGAAAAATACATAATAATAATCACCGGAAACAGGAAGTAGTTAATATTATTCATACTTATGCAGATATACTTTCTTTTTTCTACAATACTTTTAGTTAAAGAAAATTAAAAAGATTTCTATCGAAATCAAAAGGATGTAGTGTTGTGAAATCTACCACAGGTCCACAATGTAGACTAACAAGGAACAAGCATGGAATGGTAACACGATTGACTTGCTAACAGACCATAGATCCCTACATCAGTGGCTGCTGTGGTTGGCCCTAGCTACACATGTAGTTCAGCTAGTTGCTGTTGACTGACACCTGACGTGCATTCAGCTTGTGACATCTTATGTACAGCCACTGATGTAGGGATCTATGGTCTGTTAGCAAGTCAATCGTGTTACCATTCCATGCTTGTTCCTTGTTAGTCTACATTGTGGACCTGTGGTAGATTTCACAACCCTACATCCTTTTGATTTCGATAGAAATCTTTTTAATTTTCTTGTTTGTGTCCATTTTTGAAGTGCAGTTCAATATCATGCACGTACTGAGCCGTCTTTGTTTCCACCATTAGTTTAGTTTTCCTGTTGTTGATGGCTTTTCTTTATTGTTAACAATTTTAAACTTGTAGCTAAAAATATTATTGTTATGCAGTGCATATTAGCTCGCCTACGCATGCATGCAGTGCATACGAGCCTAGCCTCGTACCCAGGCTCTCGGACGGGCTGCGTGGGTGGCTATTAGAGAGCCTGGTACGCATTGCATGCGCATGCGCGAAATTAACCATCTGATGGTTAATCCGTATACTACAGTAAACTACTGTTGATGTCCGTGCACTCTTGCTTATGTCAGGATACTCATTGTTAGTTAGGAAAAAAACACAGAGGCAGCGGTGTTTAGGCCGGCTAAGCATGCCACGATGAAACATTGTACTGTTACGAGCCATATCGAACGCCACGAGCGGCAAATATTCTCGATTTTGGCCTGATTTCGACAAAGTAAGTGTTTTATGTCTAGACAGATCTCCAATTGCTCACAATTTGGTCGTGTGTACCTGGACAAGCGGCCAAGTAGATGCAGCAGCTTGCCCGAGCGTGGTTGGATCCCAAACAATAGTTCCAACGTTGTTCGCATTAATGCATAAATTTATATAGGCGGGGCGAGGGCGGTGTCTTGCGATTTTTCACCCGCGCTTTTCAAAATCTGACGCATGCGCATGCAATGCGTACCAGGCTCTCTAATAGCCACCCACGCAGCCCGTCCGAGAGCCTGGGTACGAGGCTAATACGAGCCCCGCCCACACTTGTTTGTAGACCTTCAGGGCGGTTATAATTATCTGGTAAGAGCAGAATGGTGATCCTATACGATCTTACCGTTCTTTGAAGACTCTAGACAAATACATGTTCTCCGTGATCCATACAGCGTGGTGATACTCAAGCTAGTGCTTGGTCACGTGCGCTAACCACTGCTTGGTCACGTGCGTATTGCGCAATCACAATAATGGCGTCTAACACTTAGCTGACAACGGATCACGATCGAGAAATCGCGGAATTTATATCGCCGTTACGCTAAAAACAAAGTTCAAAAGGCACCTGCCAGGAGAATTTCACTACTGTTCGTGGGTGTTTTGGTCTCGGCACTGCTCGCGTAAAGGCGCCAGGCGCGCTGAAGAAAGAAGAAGAAGAAAGAAGAAGACGAAACTCGATTTTCACCGTTTTCAGGTTCGTCACTTTAGTAACAATTTCGAACGATCTCCTTGCTACTGTAAGATGGGGCAACGCCAGAGAGCAGATCTAAGTGTCTTTGGACGTATAAAATTCATCACCAGGCGAAATATCAGCGTTTGAACGCTAATACATTGTATGTAGCCGCCATCTTGTTTTCCCGTTCAACCCTACATAGGGACGCACTACCATGCGTCCCTAATAGAGTTCTTGTGAGTGTTGCACAGTCACCTAGTGGTCTCCTCTTATTATTCCAAGTTTGAGTGCTGTTGCATAAACAGCATTAGTGGGGCGGACGACGCATGCTGGCGAGCGTTAGGTACACTATGTGCGACAGCGGCACTAGACAGACGAGAATAAATACTACAGACACACTTGCCTTCTTGTGCTTCACATGCATTTGCATCGTTTTCCCAGAAATAAAGCATGTTTTCTTGAATAATGGCCAGTTCCGCCACTCGCGTGTCAATATGCAGCTATTACACGGAAGATATAGCCGGCTTACTTCGTTAAAATCAATACAAATGTCTATGGCCCGAAGTCTAAGGGACTTAATTCAGCTAGCAACAGCAGCCGACGTCAAGGAACAGCGGAGGATTGTGTACCTAAAAACTGTCCTCATTAGCCGCCATGATGGTGAGCGCGCGCCGCAAAATTTGTATTACGACTATTGGGCATAGCCGGTTGACGATCGATATCTATGAATAAACCGTGAATATGATTATTTACTTGCTGAAGTTGCTGTTTCCGGTGAAGCGCCACCTTAACCATTGTATTCTTGATTTCCTCTAATTCACAAACTTCCGTCAAGATAGATGTAGTAGCAGCAGCGAGAGTAGTACTAGTAGCGAGAGTAGTAGCGATTGAAACGTTCCAGTTGTGCACTTATGATTTCCTACTCGTACACGTCACATTACGTCACGTCAGCGCCACGCGCATCTGCACATCCGGATTTTGAAGTTTCTTATCCGCGTTACGTAGTATATATTATCTACAGTATGAGCTGACCAAGCGTTGCATCTTGTTTGCTGTCATGGCTTGCCGCCTAAGTCACTTGCTCTTTTGTGTTCTGCTGTGTGGTAGTCATTGAGGGCTGTTGTTTCAAAACCACAGACACGGTGACAGCGCTTTTTCTGCTGCTGCACTTCCATAGCGCGATCGAGGCATGAATATTAAGTACGTAGTATTGCGTGAATATTATGCCACGCGGTAGACGTGGCATATTTAGGGTTGGGCGGAAAACAAGATGGCGGGTACACTTAGGCTAAACGCAATAATTCACGTTTATCTTGGCTGTTGACGACATCAGGGGTATTTTAACTACCTAGGGACTATCCTGAGAGGTAAGCGCTTACAATGAGTCTACTAATAAAGACTATAAGGGCAGTTGCTATGGGCATGACAAGATGGCGTCTCGCCTGGAGGCACTAAGTACGGCACTGCCATATCTTCGCCGTACGGGCGTTTCAAGCTAATCTAACGTCCTGAAGCTCTTTGCACGATTTGTGCGATTATAAAGAGACCTTCAGAAGCAAAAGAAACCAGGTCTAAGGTGGTAAACCAGAGTTCACGTGTTCACCCGTTTGTTCATCTTCTTCTTTCTTTATTTCTTCCTTCCTCCCTCCCTCCCTTCCTTCTTTCTTTCTTTCTTTCTTATTCTTCAGCGAGCCTAGCACAGTAGTGAGCGAACCAAACGCAACTAAACGTACACAGAAGCAACGCTACCTATGACCATCAGTGCACCTGACATCTATTTAGGGCTAAAACATTGGGAGAAGCGAGTAATTCCAGAAAAACAGCGATTTTTGGTCCATAACAGACTCCATTCCATGCTTCTGCTTGAACTCCGTTACTAGGTTACGCCTACTCGCGCACGCCCGTGTATGTAATAATTCTAATACAAGCGCACCTTAGTACAAATGGCTTGGAACGCGAGTGCTGCTTCCACTAGCAGTGTTCACTGCATACAACGAGCAAATCTTCACTGATTTGCCAGTCCGGCTTGGTAAGAAAGCTAGCTTAAGCTAAGCTAATGTTGCATGGTCTGTGTTGCATGTAGTGCAGAGCCGAATGCAAGTGTAGCGAGGGGTCCGACACGCGTAGAAATCTCGTACACTGTCGCCAGAAATCAGGTGATGAAATCAGAAATCACGGTAGAAATCAGGCTAGAAATCAGAAATCACGGTAGAAATCAGAAATCACGGTAGAAATTTGGAAATCGCGGTCGAGCACGCTAGAAATCAGAAATCACGGGTGTATAAATCTCGGTTATGTCCGTATATTGTGTCGTATACTTAGCTATTGCGCAAACGTCCACGTGTTCCTTGTATGTATAGCAGCTGGATCAAAGAGTGGCTGCATCAAAGAGGCACTTGAACAGTTATTATTGGTAAGTAGTAGTTTACACACTCAATAGTAACTATACCAATTTGCTTGAAACAATTATGCTATTCAAGGCAATACTAAAATGTAAGTGTAAAATTAATAATGAGCATAATTATTGTACTGATTTGATCAACAACAATAAGTTAATATAATATTGTTTTAAATTGTTATATAGAATTAAAGGGTCTCTGGGACTACTTCAAGTCATCTGAGTCTCATCAAGCCAGCTAATCAACTTTGTCAGGACTACATCAGGTCTAGTCTACTCACCGCGAACGACTCACTAATATCCGGTCGAGTATTCGGCACTGCGTCATGGCATCAGGTATACAGTTTATCCACCGCCAGCCTACATTAGTGTGTGGAGGCAAAGGAAACCCATAACTGCTTATTATTAACATTATAGATATGGAGGAGAAGTCATACTCAGACCTAACTCAAGAGGCAACTACATTGATGAGGCAAAATTTACCTGAGTACGTGGTTAACTGCTTTATAGCAAGTGGGTATGATACTTTACAAGCTGTATCTACCATTGGTGATGAGAACTTACAAGAGATAGAAGAGTTTATCAATAGTGAGTACCCGCAAGATGAGCGCTTTATTTCAAACAGTTTTGCTACATCAACTAAATTTCTCCCAGGGCACAAACGTTTGATTATGGATTTTGTAGAGAATACCAAGCAGAATAAGACCATGTCTAAAGGTGTGTCCACACTATGTAGTGAATGCACATTCGATCCAGATCGAATGCGCATTGACTGCGTCCACACCTAATGCGCATTGGCTAATCCGGTTCGAATCCGGATTCAGCTCAATCCACCTCCAGAGGTGGTTTCGATCCGGATCGCGCAATTGCGCTTACGGCCAGAAACGAGGTGCGGTTTGCTCCATCATGTGACTGATCGAAGTGGAGTTGTCTGCCAGTCTATCTACTTGCTACTAGTCTGCCAGACTGCCACGAATACTGGCTTTACTGGGCGCTGTTAGGCGAATACTAGGCGCTGTAGTATGCTTACGTTCGTCTTCTCTGTGCTCGTGCATGAGCTGTTTCCCTCAGCATCCTACGCGAAACACTGGGCGTTCGAGTGCGCCTGAGAGCCATCCATAGAAAGAACAGCACAGCTAGTGCAGTTCGCGGTACCGCCATCCTGTGTTGGTGTACGCGTGACTATCATGTGCAAACATGCATGTTGAAACCGCTTCGTTAGTAGTACTACTAGTAGTACAGTGTGGACGCGATGAATGCGCATTGAATGCGATTTCGATTCGCATCGATCAATTCGGTTTGCAAACCGGTTCGAATCCAGTTCAGGTGTGGACACACCTTAAGAAAAGGACGGCTAATAATTGCTTGAAGACAAATTCAAAAAAGCATCGTGCAGGCAATGCATCAGATGACAACATATCAAATGACGAGCCCATGGGTCAGACTAGTGAGGGAGCTTTGATAAATCTACACAGCGTTGCAAGTAACATAAGGAAGCAAATAGTTTCGTGGCAACGGCGGCACAAAAACAAATCAGTCAAAGCTCTAAAGGAGCACGACGAATTTGAAATCCAAGTAGAGAGAGATGGTAGTGGCTATAAAGCAGAAATCGTATGCAAAGTGTGTACAAAACCACCAGTTACTCTTGGTCAAAAGAACAATAAGCCTTTGATCTCTAATTGGTCAAGACATGTCATCACATGCATGCAAGCAGTGCATGTTTCCAATAAGGGTAAACTCGATGCCTTTTTTTCATCGTACTACTGTATCTAGTCAGCCTAATGACTTTGAACTTGCTACACATGTAGACACAACCGGTGAACAGAACAATCCACATTTTCGGCTTACCCCTCCTCTTCTAGAGGAGGGGGATCATTGAACGAATCTCTAACTAACTCTAACTCTGAGCTGCCCTCTTCCCTGTATACCAAACTGCAGGAGGATCTAAAGAAAAGAAGGCCAAAAGAACGTACTACACAACAAATCAATATCTTCTGCCACTGCAGAATGCCCAAGGAGGATTATATGATATGTTGCAACAGATGTGATGAATAGTATCACGAAGACTGTGTGCCAGACTGTGTGAAGCGTAGCAGAGAAGAGTATTCTACTCGAACATGGCTATGTTGCAACTGCATACATGTACATGTATCTTAGAGTGAATAATCTTCAAAACTGTTGTTTCAAGCTGTGTTGCTGCCCCTTTTTGTTATAATTACATTTCTGAATTATTGAATCAAGTCTATACAAACATGCACACACATACGCATGCAGTTCCTATCATGTTATGGCACTGACCAAAAGGCTTGACCAGGTTTGCCTAAGCAGTTGTTTTAACCGGGCTAGAGAAATCAGAGTCTCCTTGGCAAAATCAAACTCCTAACTAACACAAATTTCCTCAGAAAATCAAACCATGTCAGATTTGGAGACTAGGGTAGGATTACACTCGGGATTATATGCACTCACATACAGAATAAGTCTTAGTAAAGTATATGTGTGCCACTGTGCGCATAAAAAGTAAAAAAGCTTTAATAAAAAAGAACTGAAACATGTAGGGATGACTCTTAAAAAAGGAAAGGAACAAGATGGGATGATGCTTGCAAAAGTAAAGGAACAAGATGGAATAATGCTTGCAAATGTAAAAGTCCCAAGTATCCCTACATCAGCGGCTTGCTGCGACAACGTGCAACTGACAAATGTGGAATCCTCTTCCTATACCTTTACAACCGTCAATTACTTCATCGGACTGCGTCCTTCAAACACAGCTACCAGCAGCATATTGACAACTGTCAACTACTTCATCGGACTGCGTCCTCCTATCTAAACACAGATACCTCTAGTTATTTACAACCATCAGGTACTTCATCGGACTGCGTCCTCCAAACACAGATACCTCTATAGTTATTTACAACAGTCAATTACTTCATCGGACTGCGTCCTCCTAAACACAGATACCTCTAGTTATTTACAACCATCAATTACTCCATCGGACTGCGTCCTCCTTCAAGCCGCTGATGTAGGGATACTTGGGACTTTTACATTTGCAAGCATTATTCCATCTTGTTCCTTTACTTTTGTAAGCATCATCCCATCTTGTTCCTTTCCTTTTTTAAGAGTCATCCCTACACTTTTCAGTTCTTTTTTTATTAAAGCTTTTTTACTTTACTTGTTCCTGTTACTTTTTTGATCACTATCAGTTTGAACTTATTCTATGTTACATGTTATTTCATTTTGACAACTCT
Organism: Haliclona indistincta; assembly: GCA_964017065.1. Lineage (NCBI taxonomy): Eukaryota > Metazoa > Porifera > Demospongiae > Haplosclerida > Chalinidae > Haliclona > Haliclona indistincta. Next base: position 12,222,849 of record OZ024783.1, on the reverse strand, counting down.
GTGAGCAGCAGTTACTAGTCTAGCATGCAGATGTGAACGTGCACGGGTCTTGAGAGCAAGGAGTGTGGTTTAATAATCATTTAATATTACCAATCATTCAATGAGAGGTTTAAAATAGTTAAAGTGGTTGAGGACGCAGACAGCAAAATATCAAGTCCAGGTATGATATGACAACATGATACTTGTTAGTACTGTAATGGATGAAGAATAGGCCATTCCCAGTAAGAGCAAAGTATGCGTGGAATGTATGCGTGGGCGTACAGCTCTTGCCTACCTGGGCTGGGCCAGCACTGGAGTGCGAGATGATTACGTAATGGCTGGCATTTATACACGAATTTATATGGCGCTTATGAGAAATATAGCGATACTTTTAGCGTCTGTGTAGCGATCTCCGTATACCGCACAACCGCGTGGCCTTGCTTGCCGTCTTCGTCCAAGCACGCTCTGTGGAAGGATAAAGATTCCGCGAGGATAGGCACCAGCGTTGGCGAGCTACAGACGCACAAGCAAGGGCTACTTCGACGAAAAATATGGCCACTACTAGTGCAAGCTGCTCTCAGGATGCAGTTGCTGTGTATCTGGAAGACGGAGATATTGAGGGAGTTACTTTGGAGGAACCCTTGGGAGCCAAGACAATCCCACAACTACGCTGGTGGCTTGTGTGTCACGGGAGGTAGCAGGCTAAGTAGCCCTTGCTTGAGCGTCTGTAGCTCGCCAACGCCGGTGTCTATCCTCTTGGAATCTTTATCCTTCCACAGAGCATGCTTGGACGAAGACGGCAAGCAAGGCCACGCGGTTGTGCGGTATACGGAGATCGCTACACAGACGCTAAAAGTATCGCTATATTTCTCATAAGCGCCATATAAATTTGTGTATAAACGCCAGCCATTACGTAATCATGTCGCACTCCAGGCTAGCCCGGAAGCCAATTTACCAGTCATTAACGCTAATGAAATTCTTTAGGCTCTTATTGGGAATGGCCTATAAAGAGACTCAGTAATACTGACAACTCGATATGATGCTGCAAAGCCTAAATAGTTGGACCACGCCTAGTAGAATCTTGTTGATGCCAATATCACACTCACAGTAGCTTCTAGTCCTTACGCTGCGTGGTGTAGGAACCTTTCTGTGCGTAGAATCTTGCTCGTGAGCCTGCCTACTACTTGTTCACGTCTGGGCATGTCAGTTTTAACCCGCCATCTGAAGCTTTAACGTACAGATCAGTGTTACTTAGAGTATAGTACAGCTCTAGACATATTTCTTACCTCTGGCTTGCGCGCTGAAGCGTCCAGACCAGAGACAAAACGCAGTATCGATCGAGATAGCTAGCTGCATAACTGATGTGGGCGGACTCAATAATAAGTAGCGACAAGAGGGTTAATTATTTAATGGCGTCTTCAGTACAAAACGGCCTAAAAACCATGTTTTTCAAGGATTACTCGCTTCTGGTAGTGTTTAATGCCTATCTAAGAAGTAAGTGCACTATTCCAGATATATACACGTGCAATTGTGTAGGTTTGGTAGTGATTCGTTCACTCAGGACAGCGCTAGGCTTACTGAAAGAAGAAAGAAAGAAAGAAGACGAACAATTCGCGTGGGCAGCGATTTCTGTTTACCACTTTAGAAACGTCTGCCCGCTTCGCCAAAGGTATTTCCATGCTCAGAACAATCGCCTGAACAATCATAGATGTCTGGAATCTCGAGAAACGCTACAACAGCGAAGATCTGCAACGCCCTCCCTGAGAGTCGCCATCTTGATTTTCGTCGACAAGCAAGCAGTCCCGGCGACTTTCATAGACTTCCTACAAGCGCTCGCACTTCAGATTCCCTTAGAGATAGTGAAAATGCAGTAGAAATGTACTTGAGTAGCCGCCATCTTAGTTCCAGGTCATCCCTACATATCATTGCCGATCGGCAATGATAATACTCACAAAAATATATAATCATCATGATAGAGCTTGTCTGTGAAACAATTTTTAATCCAATGCGCTGGAAAACGCTTGAAATCTCAAAAATGTTCCTCAGATACCGTTAGAAACATCATAGAAACCCATAGTAATCGAAAATAAAGGTAGAAATCAGAGAGAATAGCTCGAGAAATCAGAAATCACGGTAGAAATCAGAAATCACGGTAGAAATCTGGAAATTACAGAAATCACGTAGAAATCCGGAAATCAAGTGATGAAATCAGAAATCACTGGTGAAATAGAAATCTCGTACGCGAAATCAGCCCGTGTCGGACCCCTCGAAGTGTAGTCACTCTGCGCATCATGCAGTACTGTTCTCTTTACAGTAACACTGCATTAACATAAGTGCCAACTAAGTTATTAATAAATAAAAAGTAAAGAAACAAGTAATAAAAACATTTTAACCAAAATGCAAGAGATTTAGGGTTGGTACATTTATCGAAAAAGTATGGAAACAAGATTATGAAGATTGTAACAATAGCAGTGTAATGCTACCTCCCTAAATTAACTGCTTTTGATAGTTGTGGTTAATTTAATAGGGAGGTTGCATTATACTGCTATTGTTACAATCCTCATAATCTTGTTTCCATACTTTTTCGATAAATGTACCAACCCTAAATCTCTTGCATTTTGGTTAAAATGTTTTTATTACTTTTATAATTAACACCATGAATAATCAATCGCCGATTATGAATATCATTATAATGATGCAGAATGACGTAGTGGGTGGGTAACGGGTGTAAACTGAAAAATCGGCTTCGGATCTGAAATTTCCGACGCTGGAACCCCCAGATTAATCATATTTATTCATTTCATAGTGCTGTAACGTATATAGCCAGTTTTCAACTAGCCTCCGCCCCAGGCCCCACCCTCTAATTAATTTGCAATTACCGAGAGAGGGCCTGGTAACACTCGCCACAAAAACTGTCGCAACTACCCCACAAAATCGTGGGGTCGCGAGCAGGTTACAGCGCGCGAATCCATCGCGCCACTATTGCTTGACGTACAACGTAACCGTTCTTATACGTAAGTTCACCAAGCCTGCTCAACTTCTGCTGCTGCATAAATTTTTGTTTAGCTCCATTGTCGCTTATACTAGGATGCTCCTTGTGCGCCAACAAACCCATGAAACCAGTGAGAATGAACAGACGAAGGCTTACGTTAGAACGACGGTATTGGTATGGGCAGGGCGTCACGTAAACATAGATACAAAAACTTTTATCGGGCGACAGTTTTTGTCGCGAGTGTAACCAGGGCCTCCTGTAAAATCCGGAATAGGCCATTCCCAATAAGAGCCTAAAGAATTTCATTAGCGTTAATGACTGGTAAATTGGCTTCCGGGCTAGCCTGGAGTGCGAGATGATTACGTAATGGCTGGCGTTTATACACAAATTTATATGGCGCTTATGAGAAATATAGCGATACTTTTAGCGTCTGTGTAGCGATCTCCGTATACCGCACAACCGCGTGGCCTTGCTTGCCGTCTTCTTCCAAGCATGCTCTGTGGAAGGATAAAGATTCCAAGAGGATAGGCACCGGCGTTGGCGAGCTACAGACGCTCAAGCAAGGGCAACGTAGCCTGCTACCTCCCGTGACACACAAGCCACCAGCGTAGTTGTGGGATTGTCTTGGCTCCCAAGGGTTCCTCCAAAGTAACTCCCTCAATATCTCCGTCTTCCAGATACACAGCAACTGCATCCTGAGAGCAGCTTGCACTAGTAGTGGCCATATTCTTCGTCGAAGTAGCCCTTGCTTGTGCGTCTGTAGCTCGCCAACGCTGGTGCCTATCCTCGCGGCTTTATCCTTCCACAGAGCATGCTTGGACGAAGACGGCAAGTAAGGCCACGCGGTTGTGCGGTATACGGAGATCGCTACACAGACGCTAAAAGTATCGCTATATTTCTCATAAGCGCCATATAAATTCGTGTATAAACGCCAGCCATTACGTAATCATCTCGCACTCCAGTGCCAGGTAGGCAAGAGCTGTACGCCCACGCATACATTCCACGCATACTTTGCTCTTACTGGGAATGGCCTATTACGGAATTCCGGATGTCAAAAATTGTATGATAACGGTGAAAAATTGAGAGAGAAAACCCAGGTACTGCTACTAAACCCAAGACCCTAAAAACCTTCGCCTAACAGAGCCCAGTATGGACCTAACAGCGCCCAGTATTCGCCTAACAGCACCCAGTATTCGCCTAACAGTGCGTCAGTGCCCAGTATGGACCCAACGGCGCCCAGTATTCGCCTAACAGCGCCCAGTATTCGCCTTACGTGGGCTCAGTTAGGCGAATACTGGGCGCTGTTAGGCGAATACTGGGCGCCGTTAGGTCCATACTGGGCACCGTTTATAGGTCCATACTGGGTGCTGTTAGGCGAATACTGGGTGTTGTTAGGCGAATACTGGGCGCTGTTAGGCGAATACTGGGCGCCGTTAGGTCCATACTGGGCACCGTTTATAGGTCCATACTGGGTGCTGTTAGGCGAATACTGGGTGTTGTTAGGCGAATACTGGGCGCTGTTAGGCGAATACTGGGCGCCGTTAGGTCCATACTGGGCACCGTTTATAGGTCCATACTGGGTGCTGTTAGGCGAATACTGGGCGCTGTTAGATCCATACTGGGCGCTGTTAGGCGAAGGTTTTTAGGGTCTTGGGTTTAGTAGCAGTCTGGGTTTTCTCTCTCAATTTTTCTCCATTGTTCATATAGACCTTTTCGGTGCGAATCGCACGTCACTAGGTGCGATGCGGCAAGTAGGCGTTTTCGCACCGTGGCGTGTAAGTTACACCCCTTGGTGAGAGCGTGTACAGGTTAGCGGGACATGAGTTCCTACTTCCAAGGCCTAGATATAGCCACCAAAGACAGATATCCGCAAAAACTCGAGCTAGCTGGCTTGGGTTTACAGGACAATCCCTATTTGGTCGCAAGACACATGGTTCTGTTCTATTGAATGCAAACGACAGCATTGTCAATAAGAAATCATTCCTTGTTTGTACATCATGTGATTTTTGTTAACTTTACTGTTTGTTTTTTTCAATTATTAATCAGCAAAGTCGATCTTACAAGCACTTGATACAGATTTCCTGATTTGGATGCAACTGTGATCAGTCTTCCATTTGAGTCACGAACGATACAGCCTCTCTTGTTGAATTTGAATTCAATAGGAACAATTGAAGGACAAGAGCTGCACACACAGTTAAAATTCTATCTATGTTTGCACAATCTTGAGAATCATGCTTGTTCTTGGTGGGAGAGTTCCTCGCAGAATTTTGTATTTGTTTTTAGGAGACCTATCACTCGCTTGACATGTATACGGACTTCTGAGACCTTTTCGGACACTTCCACTTTGTGCAAACTTAGTTGCTGCTTCCCTCCATAAACTAGGTATCTGCACTGTAGTCGGGCACCATGGACACCAAGATCATCGGCATTATCAAACCCTCTGTCAGCTAACTAAAGATTGAATCACCTTTGTTCAGGAACTCGCTGTGATGAGTGATGTGTTTATTGGGATTTCATGGACATTCAGGACATATTCAAACAAATTCCATGATACAAGTCCAGTGTAGAATTTTGTTGCTTTGTCATTTTCTTGTACAATTGTAACAACAGAAGATTTTTGAGGGATTAAACTGGTCATTGTAGATGTTGCAAAAAATGATTGGACATTACTTTGCCTGTCGCCATCTAATTCAACCGCTTCATCTTGCCCTTCGGCCTCTTCATCACTTTGCCTGTTACCAGCTAATTCAATCTCTCTGTCCACACCACTTTCAACTTCTTCATTACTCTGCCTTGAATTTGAGTGTGAGACATCTGTACCTGATCCACTACTGCAAGGGGTGGTCACTCCAATTGGTCCTGTACTCACATGTGGGACCATGGTCGAGAATTTTGACCGGCCAAAATCGGGCATTGCCTGTTGACCGCACCGATTTTACCATGTTTATCAGATCACTGGAATGGAGTTGCCTTTTTCCCTCCCGAGACTGGAGCTGAGCTAGAATTCACGTCGGACGCATCAGGATCTTGGGGGTGTGGGGCGTGGTCAGATGACAACTGGTGGCAGTTCAAGTGGCCCGCAAGTTTACAGATTGGTATTGCCTTTAAGGAGCTATTTGCGGTTGTCCTGTCCACAGCAGTCTGGGGACCTCAATGGAAGGGCAGGCGCGTTCGTGGTTACTGTGACAACCAGTCTGTTATTGATATGCTCTTATCTCGCACAAGCAAGGAGCAGCACATTACGCACCTGCTACGCTGCCTATTCTTCATCGAAGCAAAGTACCAATTTGTTATAACAGTTGAACACATTGCAGGCTCAGACAACAGTCTAGCTGACGATCTGTCTCGTGATCGGCTGTCTTCCTTTCTGCAGAGAACCAAAGCACGGCCACTCCCCATGCCCATCCCCCCACTGCTACCGGAGCTACTGTTGGATACGGAGGCAATGTGGACCTCTCCAGCTTGGATGCGACCATTCACGGATATTGTTACCTCGGCCTAGCTCAATCCACTCACAAAGCATACAAAGTAGCGGTCAACCGTTTCACGGCATTTTGTGCTAAGTTCAATGTTGTTAACCCATTTCCGGTTGATGAATTGTTGTTGTGCCGATTTGTAGCATCGTTAGCTCAAGAGGGACTGTCCCCTAGCACAATCAAATCATATCTAGCAGGTGTACGCAACGCCCAGATTAGCAAAGGGTTACCTGAACCGGATAAGGCGTGTACGATGCCACGCCTCAAGCTTTTGCAAGCGGGGGTGGCAAAAGCGAGGGCTACAGGAGAGACGCCTTCGTCCCGGAAGCAGCGCCTCCCGATTACACCCGTTATCTTGAATGGCATACTAAGCGCTTGGGTCACCCCGTCTGGCGCTCCAGAGCACACAGCGCACGACCTGGCCTTACTCAGGGCTGCAGCCACAGCTAGTTTCTTTGGTTTCTTCCGGGCTGGTGAAATTACTTTGCCATCGCAATCAGCGTTCGACCAGCGGTTCCATCTCGCCTGGGGCGACGTAGCGGCGGACGATGGGAAGCCCCCCTCCATGATCCGCATCCACTTGAAAAGGTCGAAGTGCGACCAGCTAGGGAAGGGCGTAGATGTCTACCTGGGTCGCACTTGTGGACCCGCCTGTCCCGTCTCCGAAATGCTAGGCTACATTGAGCTTCGCGGACCGGCCCCGGGTCCCTTCTTCCGCTTCCACGACGGATCACCACTCACCAAGTCGGCGTTTGTTGAGAGAGTACGGCGGGCCTTATCATCGGTAGGGTACCAGCCGGGAGCCTATGCAGGTCATAGTTTTCGCATAGGGGCTGCCACTGCTGCTCTGGAGGCCGGTCTAGAGGACTCTGTCATCCGCCTGATGGGGCGGTGGAACAGCGACGCGTTTCACCGGTACATCCGCACGCCCAGGGACACGCTAGCAGGCTACTCAGGTGCCCTGTTGCGGGGGCGGCAAGAACCACGTCAATGAGCACTGGAATAGGACATCTTAGCAATAGACAGTATGCATATCAACATTATTAGTCAGGGTGATGTTTAATGTTATGGCGTAGCAGTGGCGTATGGGTGGCCAACAGCGACGCGCATCAAAGGACAGATATCCAGCGGTGAGGAACTGGGTACTTGGGGAGTCCGGGTGTACCACCCGGCTTGGGGGAAGCTTCTGGGGTCCACAACTGACACTGCGGACCCCGTAAACCCTCAAGTACCCGCTATTCGTTAGAGGGCGGGGTAGGAACGCCCACTTCCGGTCTCGATAATCGCCAAACCCTGTATGGAAACAGGACAGGTGTAGCATGCTCCGCAATTATGTAGATGACATGAGTTAAATGAGGTTTAACCCATGTTAAACCAAGTTAACGAGTTAGATCAGACCGCGCATCACGTGAGGCCATGCCATGCGTTCCAGGGCAGCTACACGCATGCTCGACAGTTTGAGCGCACGAGCAGCTACAGGTACTAGGTAGAGGCGCGACTAGAGATCCCCATCCCACCTGTCCCCGGTTACATTCGGGTTGGCATTTTTTTTCTCTCCACCTGTGTGTGCCCATGGGTGTGACTATTCGAGGCCGTGAAGGGGAAGCTTCTGGGGTCCACAACTGACACTGCGGACCCCGTAAACCCTCAAGTACCCGCTATTCGTTAGAGGGCGGGGTAGGAACGCCCACATCCGGTCTCGATAATCGCCAAACCCTGTATGGAAACAGGACAGGTGTAGCATGCCCCGCAATTATGTAGATGACATGAGTTAAATCACTGCAATGAACACGCTTCTAACCAAGGGGTGTAACTCGCACGTTGAAATGGCACGCCTACCGCGCCCGCCGCTTACGTGTGATTCGCACCGAAAAGATGTATACAAATTTTGACGTCCGGAATTCCGGATTTTACAGGAGGCCGTGTAACCAGGCCATCAAACCTCGATTTTAATCATGAGAGGGGTGTGGCCTGGGGAGGAGGCTAGTTTTCAACAGGCACCTTTCAATTCCTAAATACCATGAAAATACGCAATTTCACAAACCTAAAATTAACTTATGTGTCCTAATCGGTATTGGTTTATGTCTTGATCATAAATGTTTACCCGCCGTGCTTGAAAAAGGGAATGAGACAAACATATCATGTGTTATGGAGTCATTTGTCTATTGCTACACAATCCTCTTCATCTGTCTGTCATTGTCGTGTAACTGAAAGCAACGCAATCACATTAAAATTATAGTCAGCAGTGCATTCTCAGCTACAGTGAGTTGTGTATAATAATTGTCAATTCAGATTAGTTTTGGGTCGTAACTGTTGTGCTGGAGAAGCAGAGATCATCATATGGAAGGCAGAGTCTCTCTCATGAAGAAGATTTGCATATCGTATTTGTAGCTCATTTTCCCTCACAGTTTGACACTGAACTTCTTTCTTTAAATGCTATAGAAAAACCAAACACTAGTGCAAACATGTAAAACCCAGGTTTCCAGAGCTCGGCTAAAGAACTCTCAATGTGGCACCTATGTACTATTTAAACAGCACACTTAGCTCCATAAAAAATTACGATTCTGGGCACCTGTGCATGCTCCAAAATTACACGATAAGAAAGAACTCTCTGATGCACTCTACCGATTAGGAAACAGCTAATGAAAATATGTGACCTAATTTGCAAAAAGGGACCATGTGCCCTATTTTAATGTTTTGAGAACCGAGCGAAAATGTGCTGCTAACCGGTACCTTAGTAAAGTTTTTGTTTAGTTTCATAAACTTCGATCCTTTGCCCATCGTTTGACGCAACAGCAACGCTCATACGCGCCTTCGTTTCTCCAGGGCGAGCGTTTGCTTTCAGCCACTAGAGCCGCCATCATAACGAATAAACGGAGGTGTGGCAATGATGACGCTATAGCATTGCTATGGCGATGAAGAACGGCGAGCTAGCTGTACGTCACTATAACGCACAGCTGAGTCGAATAACTTTCCATAGGAGCTTTACCAAGCTTAGTCTAAACACTAAGAGCGAAAACAGCAGTGAAAACGAGCGAGTAATGTGAAAACGGGCACTCACTGCTCGTGCATGGGCGTGTAAAAAACATTTGCATACACAGAGTTGCGTGTAGTATACGGAATTGCACGTTCAGCATTGAATGCTGCATTGAAACGCAATTTCCTCTCAAAAATGCTTTGATGATAGCGTCTCTGTTGCGCTTTATATCTTGGCAACGGAACAACGCATAGCTAAACCGAACGTACCATTGTAATCAGCATTGAATGCGCAATTTAGCACTGGTGTTATCTCAATTTTGATACAATGCGGCATATGGTCCCTTTTTCCATAGCAGGTCACATATATCTGGTTTACATGTATTACTCACATCCAATCTGTTAGGCATAGCTGATCTTTCTAGTGACTGTAGTTGCTGAAAAGTGTTAAGCTCCACAACACTCTGCTCGAATTGGTCATGAATATCATTCAATTGCTTACTGAGAGCCTGAGAACGTGCCTATATAAATAAAAAAGTATACAAGGATACTTGCCTACACAACAACACATAGATCCATTTTTGTGTGAAAGCTATAGATTACCACCGTATAGCGGATAATTTTGGCAGAAAATTTTGGGAATCGTCAAGCTTTCACCAAATTTAATCAGCCTTACTGATGTTATAATACGTGAACCAGGTATCCAAATTGTGAAATTTGCTGGATTTTAATCCTCCAAAATTTCAGCAGTGATGTCGAGTTTGACAGACTGTTAGATGCATCATGGTAAGTTCATTGTCAGCCAAATACAAATAGTAACCTGCTGGCTGATGTATGTATGATGGTTTTGTAATGTTCCTTCCATGCGGAGCTAGAGTGTGCTTGAATTGTATCACTGATGCCTCTGCTGAGCTAGAGTGTGACAGTATCTACAGTATAATGTAACTATAGAGAAATAGTGTGAAACAAGTCTGGTTTTGTGATTCTGTTCGGTTTATATCAACTCTTGGATTCTTACAAAGCCACCAATGACAGCAACAGCAATGTTATTGTTAATAATCTTTATCAACACAAATTAATAATTATTTGTCTTTCAGACAGCTAGTACTGTCTTGTCATCTGGTAATAAGTTTTTAATGAAAGTATTTAGTGCACTGACAATAATTACACAAGGTAACAATGATCGATGGCAACAATCCATGAGGTGTGCTGCTGGCAATGACAGTGGCTTTAAGAATCCAAGAGTTGATATAAACCAAACAGAATCATAAAACCAGACTTGTTTCACACTATTTCTCTGTAGTTACATTATACTGTAGATACTGTCACACCCTAGCTCAGCAGAGGCATCAGTGATACAATTCAAGCACACTCTAGCTCCCACGTGCTGGCATGGAAGGAACATTACAAAACCATCATACATCAGCCAGCAGGTTACTATTTGTATTTGGCTGACAATGAACTTACCATGATGCATCTAACAGTCTGTCAAACTCACCATCACTGTAACACTTCTAGACAATGTATTGGCACTCCATATTAGAGAAGACTCACTGTTACTTCTTAGGGAACTTGGTAAACGCTGTCTCCACTGCTGTCTGCATACATTACCAGCAAGCATTGCTACCGCGCAACAGGTCCCCCGATCTACGTCACGTATAAGCCCCGCCCACCACAGGAAGTGTTTTAAAGTGCCGTTTTTGGCAGCTCATATCTCAAGAAAAATACTTTTTTGGAAGTAAAACTTTGGAGGGAGTTTTTAGGGACCTATACCTACAAAAACATGCAATAAACTCAAGAAATGTTTTGGCGATAATTACCCTTTAATTGCAATGCTACATACCTTAAATCGTAAAATTTTCGTGTTAAAATATTTTCTGCTCCACGAAAATATTAACATAATTCATTTTATCAACACATGCGAGTGTACACAGCTTCTAGACTAGTCTAGCTGCTTGATGTGTGGGCGGACGGCTGGGAGAGGGTCTAGCAAAACATTATTCAAAACAACAGTTGTCATTGTAATGACTACATTTCTTGTACTCTGCAAAATGAAAACGTACAAGCTATGAATTCTACTACAGACCATTGTCGCTTGACAGCAGAAATTGTAGCAGATATTGACGTGCGTTACGACGTACATTACTGAAAAATCAGTAATGTATGCGGGGGTCACAGTTGCTAAAATCTACGACACCAGGCCAATCATAATATGTCATATTGCGTCATATTACGTCGTGTAATTATATTCATTATAATCATTATTACTAATTCATCATAATTGGTTGACCACGCCCCTTCACGATCGGTTGGCAAATTTCAAAAGGCAAAGGTTCAGGTCAATATATATACCAAACTTCACTTCTTATCATCATTGCTTACATGTATAATTATTGATTATTACCAGATTGCTGCCAGATTGTTACTATTATTATCAGATTATTATTATTGTATTACTGTTTGTATACTGATAATGACTCTTTTTCATAATTTTTGGTTACAGACATGTTGGTAAGAAGTATAGTTAGCTGGTAGTTAACTGTAAAGCAGTTTAAAATACCTTTAAAGCTTTTAAAGTGTAATTTAGATGTCATGACTAAATTTTACACAAAGTGACCAATTTTGAAAATTTGCCTCCGACCCACCCACCCACTTTTGGGCCTCGTGTCAGAAACTATTCTTTGTGGGACCCCCTGAATGTATTATGCCACGCGGTAGTCGTGGCATATTTAGGGTGGGGCGGAAAACAAGATGGCAGCTACACTTAGGCTAAACGCAATAATTCACGTATATCTTGGCTGTTGACAATATCAGGGGTATTTTAACTACCTAGGGGCTATCCTAAGAGGTAAGCGCTTACAATGAGTCTACTAATAAAGACTATAAGGCCAGGTGCTATGGGCATGACAAGATGGCGTCTCGCCTGGAGGCACTACTACGGCACTGCCATATCTTCGCCGTACGGGCGTTTCAAGCTAATCTAACGTTCTGAAGCTCTTTGCACGATTTGTGCGATTAAAAAGAGACCTTCAGAAGCAAAAGAAACCAGGTCTAAGGTGGTAAACCAGAGTTCACGTGGTCACCCCTTTGTTCATCTTCTTTCTTCCTCTTATTCTTCTTCTTCTTCAGAGAGCCTAGCGCCGTGGCTAGTGAGCTATTCAAGACAAAACCTACACAGAAACTACACTAGTCGTTGGGAGCAGCGCACCTGATATCTATTTAAGCCTAAAACACTAGCAGAAGCGAGTATTTTCAAGAAAACAGCGATTTTTGGTCCATAATCAGACTCCATTCCATCATTCTTTTGAACCCCGTTACTAGGTTACGCCTACTCGCGCACGCCCGTGTATGTAATTATTCTAATACAAGCACACCTTAGTACAAATTGCTTAGAACGCGAGTGCTGCTGGCACTAGCTGTGTTCACAGCAGACAACGAGCAAATCGTCACTGTTACACCGGATTTGCTGTTCAGGCTTGTAAGAATGCTAGCTTAAGCTTAGCTAATGTTGCATGGTACGTGTTGCATGCAGTGCAGAGTCGATTGAGTGCATTGCGGAGCTCACGGCATGCCCGGCACTTAGTTCTCTTTATACACTGTATTAGCATAAGTGCCAACTAAGTCATTAATAAAAAAGAAAAGAAACAAGTAATATAAACATTTTAACCAAAATGGAAGAGATTTAGGGTTGGTATATTTATCGAAAAAGTATGGAAACAAGATTTGAAATGAAACAGATTGTAACAATAGCAGTGTAATGCTACCTCCCTAAATTAACTGCTTTCGATAGTTGTGGTTAATTTAATAGGGAGGTAGCATTACACTGCTATTGTTACAATCCGTTTCATTTCAAATCTTGTTTCCATACTTTTTCGATAAATATACCAACCCTAAATCTCTTCCATTTTGGTTAAAATGTTTTTATTACTTGTGTATATTTAGATGTCACGCTTAGGAATGCTAAGCAGGGTTACGACGAGGGCTCATACTACATATTAGACCACAGCTAAGCGATGTTGACCAATCAGGTTGCGTAGCTGCGGGTCTATAAATCTCATAATGGAATCCTGCCACTGCCGCGACCTCGTAATGGAATCCCACCACATGGCGCATATTACGGTTCTGTGCGCGGAGTTCTACTGAATATTTTTTACAGCGCTCGCGTGTCTTTGCTCTTCGTTCGCGTCGTTTCTGTTTGCTGATGCTATGGTCTAAATCAGTTAGACAGCGCATCCAATCGGATCTACGCGATGTAGAAGCACTCGCGCCGTTACCATAGCGCCCTCGCTACGCTCGGACGCTATATAGCAACGGCTCTCAGGCTTCTAAATCACGTAGATACTCGGATGCCCTACCTAACTATTATTTGTACTGCGGGCACACAGGATCGCTGGACCCGGTTGCGTATGAGATAAGAACTTAACGGTGGACAGGGCTGAGAACATGGCGGATCAGATCCCAGAGTCTACTCCTGACAGAGCCAAGTGGCTAGCTCGGCTCAGGAAGAGAAGTGCCTGAGTCTAATGCCACAAAAGAAGCAATGTAAGCCATCATCAGTACTAACAATACACGGAACCGGCATTTACTCTTAGGTCGTCTGACACGAGGCCGAAAACAGGAATCTAAGACAGGCTAGCCTGCTAGGCGGCTGCTATTTATGACCTAAGTTCTCATTCTCAAGTACGCCGCATGCTAGCTTGCTGTATCCGTACCGGCCGACCATCTGGTGTCGAGCCTAGCCTCGTTCCCTGCCAAATTTTCGCAACGCGGAAACGCAATGGAACGAAACTGCGAAAATTGGGCCTGGTACACACTGCAAGGGTACTACCGCACGTGCTCTGACTATACCACGGCATATGGGGTATTCGCAATCTTTTTGGGCATTCTCGCTACATTACACAGTATACTAGCCTGTTCCTGAAGCACTTTCCATGTTCTTCCAAGACTAAAAGTATTGTACAACTCGGCATTTGTGCTGTTCTGCCTTGATCCATGAGCAGTTTTTGCTCCATGAGCAGTTTTTGCTCATGGTTTTACATGGTTATACACTAAAGCCTAAGCATGAGGGGACTTTTTTATCACTGTTCTGCAACGATTTTGTGATTTTTGTCTGATTTTCTACGTGGAACAGCAAGTATTTTAACGCCAACTTCTCCCATTCCTTTGTGACAGCAAGCTGAAGTAATCCAGTATCCCTAAAGGTGAGCGCTGTGTCGTGTTAGTGTTTCTTGTTTCATCGTTAGCAAGCGTTTGTTAACGATATTCATTGCCGAGTAATATAAATAACATTATCTCTACCCCTGCAGTGTGTACCAGGCCCAATTTTCGCCGTTTCGTTCCGTTGCGTTTGGCAGGGAACGAGGCTAGTGTCCAGCACCCCAAAATTTTAGGTGGTCAATAATATCTAGTTAATAAACTCCGCGCGAGGCATTCATGCGTATTCGTATCTCCTAGAACGTTTTGGACATCATCGTGTCAGTGGAAAGAATGTCAACTACTGCATCAAGATTTCACAAAACCCTCGGCGTGTCATGCATGTTGTCGAGTTAGCTCCTTAGTTACGATTTGCACAAGGTGCTTTGCAGCTATAAAGCCAATCTGCTTGCTATTGAAATTGCACTGCTAACCAGAAGACAACGAAGTGCCGACCACAAGTTGTGTCACGTGGGCATGACCATGAACACTGTGTGGGTAGCCACTGATCTAGGTTTTTTTCTCGAGATGTCTACGCACCCTCAGAGCTGTCCTGCGTTTAAATGGAATCTACAAGTGCTAAACTCGATTTCTAAACATGAATAAGTACTCATTCCATAGTGATAGAACGGGTCACTAGAAGATTCTCCATCAGTAGGATTGTCTGAGAGAGACAAAGATAGATTCAGATGTTCGTTGTTTTTGTTCCTCGCTGTTTTCATTGTTGTATTCTATTCTTTATGATCTACAATGGTTGATAAACAACAAAGAATTGGTAGAAGAAATGGCCAACATACTGGTGGGCGAAGCTTCATGCAGACTTCTGACGCAACACACAATAATGGACACTTTTTGCTCGTAGTCAATCTTGGTTACATAGTATATTATAATATCTACGGTTTATTGAGCTAGTCTCTCACAATTTCGCGTGAAAGAGATCTGGTTTTTAGCACGCATGCACAAATAAAAGGTCACACCATTCAGTTCAGTTTAATTTTGTATATGATCAATCAAGTAACCAAAACTTGCAAATATCAATTATGCCTTGAGCTGCTTGTTTCGCAGCATAATTTCAAGCAATTAGACAGACAAACATTGACTATAGCATCCCTTTAACCCTTTAATTACTAAATTATCCAGCTGAAATTTTAACCTCGTAAATGCTGACCACTTCTCTCGTGAATATCTCGTGTGTCTTTTGTGCTAATGGTCTCAAATTTGCGTCCTTTTACCCCAGTGAGTAGCCGCAATTGCCCACACTCAAGTCGGTCAATATGCCCCTCCCACTTCTAAAGTGAAGCCGACAAAGTGCAACGACCTCATCAAATTTTGCTCAAAGTTAGTACTTTGGGGCTGGCTGCTGAAAAGTACACGCAAATAGCAGTGGTTTTGGTGAGTGCAAAATGTAGCCCAGATCATAGAGAATGCACAAAAATGTGTTTGCGAGCACCCTGAAGCCATAAAAATGTCCAAATTTTTTGGCTGCCATTTTGTTTTTCCTAAAATGTTGTGAATTTTGCACTGAAGCCATAGAAATGCCGTCGCCATAACGTTTAGCACAGGGGGCGCGTCGAAAACCGGTCAATTTTTGCGGTTATTTGTATTCTTCAATTTGGCTTAATTTTGGGATATTTTAACACTTTTTGATAAAGTTATGGCGTCTAGTATGTATGTCGCCAAAAGGCGACAATAGGGGTTAAAGGGTTAATTGCTAAGACATTTACCCATCTCCAAAACAGAAGTACAAACATAATAATAAACATAATACAAGTAATGAAACGCTGACCATGTATCCTCCTAGGAGTATCTTGAGCTTTTTTTCTAGTTTAGCAGCCTTTTTTGCCTCTTTTGTCATAAGATGACGATTGGTCTAAAAATAAAAATAAAATAATTGCCAAGCGCCTTAGTACAGTTTCGAATTTGTATGTTTGTATGTTTGTATAATATGTCACATTTTGGAACCCACGGAGTCTCGGGGTCAACTTGACGTTCTTTTATAAAAACACTAATAATCAGCTATTAACCCTTCAAGTTCGGACAACAATTCTAGCCTGTTTTGCGAATTTCACTAACCTTTGCAACCATTAGACAGACAAACTAGCACTGTGACCCGGGTGGAACGAACCGCGAGATTTCACAATAATGTTGCGTGATCACGGTGACATGACGCGAGATATTAACGATGAAACCCGCCGATTATCAGCGGTATATTGTTAGAATTACGTTGTTACTCGGCGATAGAAACCGCGGGACCACGACGGCAGGAGAATTAGCACTGTCACTTCGATAACTAACTTGCTTGGATGATATAGCGCTGTACGAACACTGCCTGCTGTCCGAGATCTACCTACACATCAACTATCTCAGCTACCATTGTTTCCGCTATGTGTTCTTCCATGGCTGTTGCTACTGACTGCTGCTGTTATACTGGTACATTACTAGATGCGCTGTTGTTATTATGCTATGACTTAGTCTTTCTCCATCCAGGTTGCAGTCGCGACGCAGACAAACAGCAGGCGGCAAGCTAGACAACTATACCTATACACAGCTTTGTCTTTATTATTAAATTGATGATGTAACAATATTATAATACTAAACCGTGACTAAAATCTCTGTTGTATCTACTGCAGTGGGTCATCCGTCACACAGTAAGTCCTAGCTTCGAGCATGAACCCAGTAGTCTTGGTTCTTCTTGGAGATGGTTGGCTGTTCAAGTCAAGTTTTCCATCGTTGGTAGTTCGCTATCTGGTACTTTAAGCCACCGTAACAATCTCGGAAAGGAGAGAACCAGTGAGATCTTGCCAGTTCCCGGGTGATCGCGTGCGTGCTCTTGCGGTATCTCACGTAATAGGCGAGCAATCACCAGTATCTCACGAGATCGAGCGAGATTACTGTGGAGATCCGTGATCGAGCTCAACAAGTCCGATTGCTCGCCCGCTTTCTTGCTTAATTCGCCACCTGGATAGTAAAAAACAGCCTTGATAACTGTACTGAACGCAGCTAGAGCTTACAGCGGGAGAGTAGGCGCCCTCGATACACGTACGTACACAATGCACTCCAAGCAAAAATAGAACAGCCATTTAGCACTTTTGGTGGCAATTCGAGGCACGCATCATCGCTCGAGATCTCGCCTAGCAAAGTGCTACAATGTAAGAACCGGCGAGGACGACATCTGACGTGATCTGTACGAGTTCACGGGACATGTAACGAGATCGCGACTGCAGTGTGAAATCTCGCGGTTCGTTCCACCCGGGGATCACTGTTAATAAGCAAAATCAACTTGCACAACGTGCGGGCTTGTTGTCAATGACAATTGCAGTTAACCACGCCCACTTGACGATGTACCAACTGTCGTGTGCTAGAATCACTCTCACTGTAGCAAAAAACGCTGCTTCTTTGGTCAAAACAGCACGTGTGAGACAAAATTAGTGCATGTATGGCTGCTTTTTATGTCAAGAAGCCCCTGGAGACCCAGTGGTACAGGCCCGCCAAGGGCATATCGAGCCGCGAAGCGGCGAGAGGGCATGCAACTAATGTAGACGGCATAGTGCTGAGTGTTACTATAAATAGAATTTATAACTATTAATACATTAATGTTTCCGGCTAGCATGATCTGCTGAGAGCGTGCGAATACACACTTTACTGTCGATGTCGCCATCGATACTGCATAGCGTGCATGAAGCAAAGGCGAAGATGGACCTAGAGAGCGGTTCTGGAGAATGTCTCTGCTGTCTCAGGCGTCTGTACTTCTTGCGCAAAGCTGTGGCAGCCACGGTTGTACTCATAGGTGCTTTAGATACAACAGATCCAGGTAAACTGCTAGTATGCTTATCCATCGGCACTGAGTCACTAGCAGCCGCTCTTGATACGCGCTGCCGCCCTGTGGTAACCGGAAGTAAGTCAGGACACGCCTGCACACTTTTGCGAACGGCCGTTTATGTTAAGTTTACGTGATTATACGGATAACTATTTATAGTAACAGTCAGCAGTATGCCGTCTACACTATGGTATTCAGAGTTGCATGCCCTCTAGCCGCTAAGGTTCGATGAGCCCTTGGCCCCGCCAATGGCTCGCCATCACACCCCACATAGTAGTCTAGCCGCTAGCCCTCTTTTCGCTAATAATTAATGGGCGGGGTCACGGCAAGGCGAAAAGAGGGTCTAGCAAAACTCGCAAGTCAATGAGTTTCAACTGACCAATCAGATTTTTCGTGTATATAGTAGCCCCAAAATGTTAAGGAGAAGGCGTGTACACGTGGTTTTCATTGCCATGTCGGTGTGTCAACAGTTAGCCGCTGCTATTGAAAGGAAAGATTCAATCGTGAATGACTCGCCAACGTCTCCTAAATTAACAACATCTCCTAAATGTGTGTGCTGTCCAAGGCGGTCGTCTGACAAACGGTATGCTCTGCTAGGATCAACTAATTCTTCTTTGCATATTCCACACGCCATTACACTTTGACAGCAGCAGACTCAGCGCGTGCAGGCTGTACTGTGGCTAGTGCAAAACCCGCGAGCCCCACCCGCCACTTGAGGTAAGTGGTCGTGAACACTCCTTCTCAACATCAAAGAAACTCGATTTCGTGCGAGTTTTGCTAGACCCTCTTTTCGCCTTGCCGTGACCCCGCCCATTAATTATTAGCGAAAAGAGGGCTAGCGGCTAGACTACCCACATAGCTGTACAGTACGTATCGGTTATAGCGTGACTATAACCGATACGTACCGATACGAGTCGCTAAAAACTTCAGTGACTCCCAAAACACACGTTTTTGGTGCATTTCTGCACCGTACCACGTTATGCAAGGAAGTTGAGCTTGCAAACTTGCTGTAGTGAAAGATGAGCCATTCTGGGAGCTGTTTGTAAAGTAAATTTTCTTAACTCAGCCAAACACCCATTTCCAAGCCTAAAAACTTCAGCTACTGAGCTTAGCCAGTGACTTATAATTAATAGTTGATAACTTTTGCAATAGTTAGTTGTGAGCTGTCATATTTGATACACATAATCTACAATGTTATACCATTCTTCAGACCAGATTTGAAGATTGTATTACCATTGATAAAAATTTTACAGCATAATATGTAATAGTTAACGTATGGTTCCGAGTGCATTATCGGATTTATCCGCACGAGCTTCCGGTCGAGTAGGTAAAAATAGCGCACGAGGGCGGAGCCCGAGTGCGCTATTTTTAGCTACGAGACCGGAAGCGAGTGCGGATAAATCCGATAATGCACGAAGGAACCATACGTTAATTGTTTTATTGTGCTTCCTGTTGAGATCAATGCGCATGCGCGAATCCCATGTGTTCGTTTCAAGATGGCTGAAGGTAGCCCTGATACTACAAGCTCCGTCTATCTCTATCATTACGACGAAAGAAGACGGAGTTGGCTCCCAGTTCTCGATTTGTAGTCGCTTCTGACGCAGATGTGATAGATGCTGCCGATGGAGTTGTTCCAGACAACGCGTCTACAAGTGAACGCGTGGGGTTGAGATATTTTGATAAATGGATGAAAGAAACCGGTATGGCAACTTCTTCTTAACCGGTGCCACAAGACTTACTTCACTGTAATCCTGTGATAGTTAGTAAATGGTTGTGCAAGTTTATTTTGGAAACTAGGCAGGAGAGCGGGAAGCCCTATCCTCCGAAATCCCTTTGTGTGGTCTATATCGTATGTCAAGTCCTACTTCTACTTCAAGCGTTCCTGTTAATCTATCAAACTTGTTCTCTCAACAACTGCAGAATTTTTTGCCAAGTAAAATGGCTGTTTGTTTAGTATGAATTTGATTAATTTGTACCCACTAGTATTGGGACCATGTGATGGTATAAAGTCGTCGACAGGAAGTTTGGTCTGATCAAACAAACCACCGCCAGTGCAGATATTTCTGATAATGCACTGGACACTCTCTTCCCATTGCTTTTCAATGGGAAATGGCAGTGCATTATTTTTGATAATGCACTGTGGTTTGCCTGAGAGTGCGCTAGCGGATTTAATGCACGGGCGGTGTCTTTGATCTCAACAGGAAGTATACAATAAGTAAAAATATCAAAATTGGACTCTCTAAGCTGGAAGCACTGTATATCAAACGGCGTAAAGCTTTTCTCATGCAGTATAAACGTGTGCAACAACCGTGCCAGGCCATGTCATGCTGTAACGTGCAGTGCTCTCCCAGTGTGAATATGGTACAAGTTTAACTTTCTGACCATAATTCTAGGGGAAGAAAACCTTCCCCATTTCACAGGGTGCTGTATGAAACCCTGATAGAACAGACAGTATAAAGGTCTTTTAAGTAATCACAATGACAATACTGTTCAACTGTTGTGATAGTTAGTGTAGCAATCAGTTCTAAAAATTTCTACATTTAATGTTACCTGGAGTTGTTTCTCTAAAGATTCCAGGCGATCCTTGGTAGAGGCCAATGAGGCTCGTGTGTAGCGATTTTGTGAGGGAATGAAGAGCACCTCCTGGTAGCACTCTTCCCACACTTGAGCATAGATTAGCTGTGAGATGGTTCCATGTCCCATACCCTCCTTCACCAGTTCCATCTCCCTGTCCAGCTCACCATGAGCCTAAGTAACAAAACAAGAGTAAAATTAATGATTATACCACGAGAGCCTTAATGACAATAACTTGCTTCGTCCCCAGGCTCCACCCCTCTCATCTTGTTACAAGAGGGAGCCTGGTCGCTAATCGCACGTGACGTAGATGTCAGGTTTCAGATAATTCGTGCGTATGGGCACGATAGCTCTGCATGCCCACGCATTTCGTCTCTCAGGCAGTGCGGATCAAGTGATGCAACAGCAACCAGTACACTGATGCCACAGCAATTAGTTCTGCATATGCTAGGCTACGCTTACTGCAATGTGCCTTGTATTTCCTGATCTATGCTGAGCAGTCGATGTACACCGACGCACACTCTGAAACCAGGATGCGTTGGTAAAGACCACTGTCAAACATAACCTTGCACATTACAGTTTCCAGTCTATCACACTCATACCGTATAACCGGTAATTTTAGTTCGGTTCCAATTTTCGTACAGGCTCCCGATGACGAAAATTAAATTTTCAAAAAATGTCTTTGTAACGAAAATTTGTGTTGCAATGCAACCTAGAACATGTGTACGACGCCCTGCTTGTCAATGGTTATGGTACCGCCACAACGAAGAAAGAGAACATAGGCAAGATATTTGCCGTGGCATGCATGCCACGGCAAATGCCCTGCAGCACGATGCCCTGCAGCACGATCGTGGCGGAACTACCGGTATTTGCAGTTTCTGTCTCCGTGTCGGTTCTTTTCACAGCCAACGCGTAACGGTCTTGAACGTTTCTAGCTAGACTTCTGACGGCAGGCAGGTGTTTCTCCAACAATAAACATGATAGACTCTTACGCAACTAGAAACAGTCATCATCTCGCGTCAAAATTAGTTTTAGTCATAGTTAATTTTATGTCAAATTATTTTGGTGCGATTTAATTTTCGAAAGGCGAAAACGTTACGAAAATTAAATCCTATCTAAAATTCAACGTACGAAACATTTCGGTGTCGAAAATTACCGGTTATACAGTATTCATTAATTTTTGCATTTTTAGGCTGGGCTCATGTGAGATTAGCAACCAGGCTCTCTGTACAGATATGCAGAGAGCCTGGGGACGAGGCTAGACAATAACAACATGATATTCAAAATTTAACACACATTTTCTAGCTCCTCTTCAGTGAAGGTCTCTAGTGGATTCTTCTCGAGTGCATTTTTGACCAAGCTAATGTTAGTTTTACTCTTAGAGGTTGTGAGTGGTGGATTGTGAACAAGATCATGACGCAACATGACCAACATCTCTTGTTTGACGAGCTCTTCGGCCTGTGAGTGAAAAATTATTAGTAACAAAAATGACTTTGTCACCCAGTTTTTATGCCTCAGTGGGCGGAGCCACGAGACATACAGTAGTTTGTTGGTTTATCATTCTATCCACAGGCAGAACTCCGCGTCGGCAGAAAACTAAGCGCTGATACTTGCAATACATGTTCAACTTGGTGTTGCCTCGGAATTGAATTGATAGACTTTTGGTTTCAAAGCTTCGTTACCTTGAATGGCATTGCAGGACTCGCTCAGCATTGTGGGACTTCGTTGAAGATAAAGCTGTCTACTATAGTCTTCTTCACAGCTTGTAAGACAATTCTGTACTCAAGGTAGTACAGTGAGTGCTGAGAAATCAATCGTGCTATCGCTAAGCAGCGGCAGCTCCAGCAAGCTAGCAACCAGCGCTCACGTGCTGTGTTGATTATAGGCACGCCCAACTGAATTCCATGTGGTTAGCACTGCTAGGCTTCTGATTGCATAGTTGCAACCCACTAGCTTATTCTGCAAACAGTGCTGTATTGCAGCTTGTTGCAGCGCTCTTCAGCTTTAATTTCATCATACAGGAATTGATTGCCATGGTCCATGTGAGCAAGGGTGTTTCTTCTGGACATAATCATGACTTGCTAATTGATTTAACTTGTAAAACAACTGTGGTAGCTTTGTGTTGTCATGTATGTCCAGCACATTTTGTAGTGCAAATCCACCGAGGCATCTGCACCGATTTGGTGCTTTATTTTAAGTTGGTGATACCCATTCGTTATGAAAATAAGTATTCATGAGTTTGTCTACAAAATATATACACATGTACAAGATGAAACACGCTACAACTGTATAAAGCCGTGTCCGCACTACAAAGCAGTTTCAATTCGCATTGACTCTAGTTCGGATCAAACTGATTCAAGCCGCATCGAGCACGTCTGCACTAGAACAAGATCAAGCAGAATCGAGCCATTTGCTGGCGTCGATCACGTCATGTGACGTAAGCGACAGTTTGCTGAAAGATGAAAAAAACTAGCCTAGTCGCGTACCAGCACTAGGCTGATGGGTCCTACACTTTGTTTTACTTCCAGCGCACACTAGGCCGGTCTTAGTCAGCGCTCAAGTTAGCTGTCTACACAAAGCAAGCCATGTGATCGAGGCCACACCCAGATTCAATTCAGTTACGATCGACTTGAAACCACATACACACACATGTATGAAAGTGGATTGGGACAAATGCGCATTGAATCCGGATCCGAAAATTTGCGTGAATTTTATGCGCAGTGCGGACGGAGCCAAATCGCATTGGTGGTTCAATGCGCATTGGAACGCCAGTGCGGACACGCCTTAAAATGGAATAATCTAGACACTGAAGATTGCTCTTTTGTAGTACACGTGTAGTTCATAGATACAAAGCAGATTGGTGGCAACAACCAAAACACGCAGTATGAATTTGCTGAGTTTCTGCGTCAACTTTCATCCCAACAAGAACAACTACCACTGTCAATAAACAATAACAATACTGCCGCCTGACAGTTCTCGTGTTGTCAAAATACAGAGTTGCATGCTCCCGTGGGCTTGATTACATACTATGCTTAATCAGTATCTAGGTTATTACAATGTACACCTTACCAACCTCATACATGTCTCTATATTTCTGGTCTCTATGAGGAGCGCCTCTCAATATGGCTGAGTTCACATCAGTGGGCCTGGGAAGCTTACGCTGAACAGACTGGCTCTGCCTACGCCACTGACGCTCCTCTACAGAGAGATATACAGACAATAAACATACTCGTACATGTACATGAACAGTTGAGATCAAAAGTATGCTGTTCCTCCCTCTCTCGTGTAAGTCTATGTATAAAAGTGTTATGTCAGACAGTCATTGTAATAGTCACTTGTCATCATTGTTCTGTTTTAACCCTTTAAGCCCGAATGACCGTCATATATACTACAGACACCATAACTGTATCCAAAAGTTCTAAGATATTCCGAAATTAAGGAATTCAAATAACTGTAAAAAATTCAGTGGTTTTTGGTGCGCCCATGCTCCAAATGTATTGGCACCCGGAATTTCTATGGCTTCAGTACAAATTTCGCCTTTTTAGGTTACGGGATACACCACGCCCACTTACAAGCAAGCTGAAATGGTTGCCTGAAAAAAACACTTGTAGCATCGCGCTTGTTGGTTTGGCTGAATATAGTGCTGCATATCCAGTTAGAGCAAAGACTGCACTTCGTCTTCAGCAAAAACGGTGGCTAGACGCGCTACCATAGTGCGTTACGAAGTACACGAAGTAACGAGCAGCTTCGTCAACTAAGAAATCGAAAATATCATTGTGTGCACTCTGTAGCACGACAAGACTTGGCATGCAGCTAGACAGCTTAGTTATCTAGGGACCCACGGATCCTTTTTTCGCTATCAGCTTTAGTTGCCGAGTTATGTTCACGCAAACACTCGAAAAGCTTGTCAAAGCTAATTTTCGAGAGTTAATTTTCTTTCAGACAACCATTTCTGCCTGCTCGTAAGTGGGCGTGGTATCCCGTAACCTTAAGAAAATAAAAAAGGCCACCGGGAAAATTGGAACATTTTACGACTTAACCCTTTAACCCTTTAGGGCCTATAGCGGATTTAGCCGTCATAATTGACTCCACCTACTGTAGACGTCATAAATAG
Organism: Haliclona indistincta; assembly: GCA_964017065.1. Classification (NCBI taxonomy): domain Eukaryota; kingdom Metazoa; phylum Porifera; class Demospongiae; order Haplosclerida; family Chalinidae; genus Haliclona; species Haliclona indistincta. The sequence goes on along the minus strand of OZ024783.1, from coordinate 12,197,728 downwards.
TGTGAAAAGTGCTCTAGAAAAGTCAAATAAAGTTTAATTGCAAAAGCTAACTTTACCTGAAAAAACCCACTGTTTTTCGCCGCGCCCTCCCCACTAAAATATATAGAACGGGGGATTTTTAAAGGGGGGTGTCCCCCCTTTAACCCGGGGTTCGAAGGGGCAGAGCCCCTCGCTGCTTTCGGCATTTTTGGGGCTTCAGGATGCCCGTAAATGCATACTTGGGCATAGAATATGGTCTAAACTATGCTGTTTGCTCACCTGGACACCACCAGGTTTTTGTATCAGTCACCAGGGCTAAACGAAGACCAAAATTGGCTGAAAAATGACGAGGTCGCAGCACTTAAGCGGCTTCAGTTCCGAATTGGGAATGGCCAACTCAGAGTTTAGTACATGGTCGTAAACTTTGACATGCCAGGAAAAAACAGTGCTAGTTTGGAACAGCTAGCGTACTGCATGTTGTAGAAATCGCAAGACAAACTGTCAGTTTAGAGCAAGCCGAATTTTCATCAAAATAACTCAGTCACTAAAGAGTTAATGCCTATAGCGGCTTTAGGCAGACTCCACCTACTCTAGACGTCATAAAAAGTGCAAAAAGTGCTCTAGAAAGGTCAAATCAAGTTTAATTGCAAAAGATGACTTTACCTGAAAAAACACTGTTTTTCGGCACGCCCTCCCCACTAAACGTACAGCACGGGGGGAATTTTAAAGGGGAGTCCCCCTGTTAACCCGGGGTTTGAAGGGGCAGATCCCCTCGCCACTTTTGGCATTTTTAAGGCTTCAGGATGTCCGAAAATGCATACTTGGGCATAGAATATGGTCTAGACTATGCTGTTTGCTCACCTGGGCACCTCCAGGTTTTGTATCAGACACCAGGGCTAAACGAAGACCAAAATTGGCTGGAAAATGACGAGGTCGCAGCACTTCAGTGGCTTCAGTTCCGAAGTGACTGATACAAAACTAGCCACTAGCCACTTTAGTGGCTAGTGGCTTCAGTTCCGAGTTGGTCACTTCAGTGGCCAACTCAGAGTTTAGTACATGGTCGTAAACTTTGACATTTCAGGAAAAAACAGTGCTAGTTTGGAACAGCTAGCGTACTAAATGTTGTAGAAATCGCAAGACAAACTGTCAGTTTAGAGCAAGCAGAATTTTCGTCAAAATAATTCAGTCACTAAAGAGTTAAGGACACTCGGAAAACACATTTCCACATTCTCCATGATCTGGGCTACATTTTGTACACACCTAAACCACTGCTGATGCTGTATGTACTTTCCAGTAGCCATCCCCAAAGTACTACCTTTGTGTAAAATTTGACAAGGTCGTTGCACTTTATTGGCTTCACTTCCAAAGTGGGAGGAGCATCTTGATTGATTTGAGTGTGAGCAATTGTGCTACTCACTTGCGAAAAAGGACGCAAATTTGAGACCAGTAGCGAAAGGACACACGAGATATTTGCGAGAGAATTGGTCAGCATTTACGAGGTTAAAATTCAAGCAAGATAACTTAGTATTTAAAGGGTTAAGAGCTGGTCTATGATCTTGTAATAACTTTGTGCACAGTACAGCGTAACAAATACATGTAACTTGAGAAAAAGAATGTTTCTGTTGCTATAATCGTGCAAGATGCTTCAGAGATAATTAATTTTCAATACAAACGTCAAAATAGATGACACAGTACAAGTAACAAAGGAATACAGGTAAAATATACACCAAAAAGCATGCGATAAAGCTTAAATTTCGCTTGACAAATCACGTGTACTTGTAACATAATCACAAAAAGCAATTGATTTTGCCTCTTAGACTAGGCTAGTTTAAGGTGAACTTGCCGATATACATGTATGGCCGGTAAATCAGTGTCACTGCAGCAAGCAAAGTACACCTAAGACAGTTGCACAATGTAATAAGCACTCACTACGATTAAAATACAAAAACAAAAGAAACAAGTAACAATGAAAGCAATTTAAGGTTGGTGAATTCATTAAAAAAGTATGAAAACAATTGCAATAAAAGTTAAATAAAAAAGATCGGTAAAGAAAAGAATGTATCAAAAATTATTGCTACTGTACTTCCCTGAATTAACCACATTTGATAGCGTAGTAAAATTACTGCAATCTTGTTTCCATACTCAATACTAAAACCATACTCAATACTAAAATTAATTTTGCTTCTTCTACATGTATCAAAATCCAGTTTATTGGTTTGTATAATAATTGGATCAATTTTCCCAGGTGGAGTCACAAATATCAAGAGTCATAACTGCAAATACCCAATGTACACTGACAAATACACACCTTCTTCCTTCTTAATTCTAGATTGTTCAGCATCTAGTTCAGCAGCATCTATCACAAACTCCTCTTGTTGATCTTCACCCTCCATGGTAACACTTTCCTATCGAAAATATACACCATAAAGTTTAAGTTTCGTAAAGTAAACAAATACCGTAAATCCTTAAATAGAAGCCCCCCTCAAATAGACGCCGGTCTTAAATTGACGCCGGGGGTAAAACTCTCAATAGTGCAATAGACGCCGGTCTTAAATTGACGCCTGGGCGTGGTTCACACGTATGCAGGACAACGCCCAAGCACATGGCCATGGCTGCACGTAGAAGCTACGACGTGGCATTTAAGCTGAAAGCTGTTGCTGCTGCGGAGACAAGTAGCAAGCGGACCGCTTCTCATCAGTTTAAAGTTGACGGTCGAACAAATTGTTACTACTAAATTATTACTGCAACAGCATGGCGGTCGAACAAATTGCCGTTCTCAGTAGCTAGCACAAGTTCTTCACCAAGGTGGGGAGTCCAGATCGTCTTATAAACGTGATGGCCTCTGATAACACTGGAGAAAGAGACTCGCGATCGTGACAATGCTGACGTGGGTGCAGCCATGGTTGGGGTGTGGCTACATACCGTACGATCGCTATTATATAAATAAACGCCGGTCTTATTTAGACGCCTCCCTCAAACCCTTGCTTAAGAAATAGACGCCCCCGGCTTCTTTTTAAGGATTTACGGTAATTTTATATTGGGCTCGTCAAAATAACAAACATCGGTCCAGCTAAGATTAAAATCGATAAGATAAAAAATTGTGCTGCAAAAAGAACAGCTTGATCAGGGGGTCCCAGAAAGAAAAATTACCGACCCCAGGTCGAAAAGTGGGTGGGTGGGTTGAGAGGGTTTTATATTAAAAAGTCATTTTGCAGCCACTATATTTCTGGTGAGTTGGTAGAGTTGCTTTGCAGGTTCTTGACACCAGAAGAGGTCTATATCATGCAGATCTAACATGCTTTTGTAATTATTATTTATTATGCTTTTACCTGCTTTTTACTGTGTATATACATACACAGTAAAAAGCAGGAAGGGCGTGGACTGGAGGCAAGGCTAGAGCTGCTTCTGAGCCAGGCAGTTATTCTACTCACCAGCTACTGCAGTAGATTCAGCTGCACTCAGCTCTTGAGTGTTGTTCTTCCGTCGAAAGAAGCTATCCAATCATGGAGTTTTAGCAGCATCGGGTGATTTTTTGTGACGAGCACTGCGCTTGTGCACTGAAATGTGTTAGTCGCTTAATCTTGGCCACAGTAGCGCTGTCGCTTTCTGGTCTCTGCTGATGCAGCAGTGTTCTACATGATCACGATCGATACTGCACTGACTCACCCACGCTATCAACAATGAGCTATGTGTATGTGATTGTCTTGATTGTTATCTGTTCATGAATATTACTTAGCTTGAACTTGTGAATATCATTATTATGACATGTTATGACAAAATGTGTGGGTGGGTATTGGAACTATATAAAAAACCGGCCTGGGATCGAAAATTTCTGCCACTAGAACCCCCTGAGCTTGATTGTTGTAAATTATATTGGGTGAACTATAGCCTACCTCAATTAACTCCAAACCCAACCCAAGGGAAGGGTCTGGTAAAACGTTATAAAACGAGTTGTGCCACAGGAATGTGACATATGCACCGTAGCCATGGTAATGTGAACTAGTATGTACGCGCACTGCATTGAGACAGTACGAGACAAGAGTATACACGAGCCATGGGCCTTGGCAGTGCTTTTTAACCTTCATCTCCATTGAATTAGCTGGTCGGTCTACCGTGGTGTCGTGGCGTACGTCCTACTCGACATGGCTACTCGTTAGTACTTGTGTGATACGTGACAACGCAATTTCATGGCAAGGGGCACAACTCGTTCAATAGCGTTTTACCAGACCCTTCCCTTGGGTTGTCTGGCGCGTGAGACTATACCTCAATAGCATCCTAAAACCTATTCTCTACAATTTCTTTTCCATCTGTGTACTCAAATAAAACCAAAACTAAAATTTGCTCCCAAAAAAAGTTGCTGTATCATACACAATGTAACCACACGACCTTTGTCACAAGACTTTAGTCGTGCAAACTGCACTCTGCAAGTCTATCTGTACAAATACCCAATGGCTAGAAATAAAGCTACTTGCTAAAGCCATGAATATCCTTTATTCTGGTATCCCGCCACATCAAGGTGACGGTTACCAGTCTGTTTACTTGGCTACTGATAAACATAGCGCGACTTACAGGCAAGAAGGTCTAAACTCGCAGTGATTTTGCGGCGTCCTCGCGGACATTTCACTACATAACTCACAACATTATAGCATGTTTCCTTTTGCTGCTACAGACGTTTATATTCTGTGAATATTAATTAGCTCAGACGGGTAACCGTCACCTTAACATAACAGTTACTATGATTCACACAACCATCATAATTAATTTACTTACATTTTCAGGAACTACAATTTCAAAGTCATTTCTTGGAGCAGGCAGGTTACTGAGACCAGCTCTAAGAAGGGCCTTCATCTCTGCCTAAAAAAGAATAAAATATTTGCAGCAAGCAATATCAAAACCAATAATTATTATAGAAATATCAGTATAGGTCATTAATTTTATAGTGAACATGTCAAATTGCATAATAAATTATTATTACAAGTACAGTGTAAATTCAGGACTTAGTCTCGCTAGGATTAACTTTGTGCAAAGTACGTGGTTGACATAATTATATTTAACAACTGGGCTAGCAACAAAAATTAACATTACAAATTCTACAAAGCTAACCAAGAAAATACACATACCCAGCAATTAAATTACAGACCACAACGTACCTTACTAATACATTAGATGACCATGCCCATTTCAACACATGCTTACAAATGCAGAAATGCTCAAACTAGACAACTTTTATTTGCTTTTCCTGATGTTGCACCCATAAAAACTGTAAAGCTGAGTATAAACTAGTTTGTGCTAAAGGTGGCGGGTTACAAATAATATGAATATCAATAAGAAATATTTTTGCTGCAACATCTGACAGAGAAGAACAAACAGCACAAAACTCGCTGTGAAGCATCATAACGTGCGTCTTCACATACATAGCGACTCTTGGCAAAATCTGCACAGCGCTAGGTGCGCACAATTCCAGGAACACTGTAGCAATTTTTTCTCACAAAATAACGCAATGTGTACTGTGTAGTGTTAGCTAGTCTATGAAAAGCGTCTTATTTCAAGCCAGCAATGTCCTCGAGCAATTGAAACAGTCCTGTTTGGCTACCATTCTTGAATTGTAAGTTATCGCCGATAAACGGAGAGAGTGCATTAATGTCCCGCATACCATGCGCATACAAAGCTTCACCAAATCGTCTGTGGCTCGAATTTTCAAACAAACTGTTTAAACCCTCTGTAAGTACTAAGTCTACAAGTAGGTACTAGTCAGGAAACAAAAGTCTCTACACAGCATCTAAAATTTTGTGAGAAAATTCTGAATCTGATCTCTGCATTACATTCAGAATTTTCTCACAAAATTTTAGATGCTGTGTAGAGACCAGTGTTTCCTGACTAGTACCTACTTGTAGACTTAGTACATACGGAGGGATTGAAACAGTTTGGTTTGAAAATTCGAGCTACAGACGATTTGGTGAAGCTTTGTATGCACATGGTATGCGGGACATTAATGCACTCTCTCCGTTTATCGACGATAACTTACAATTCAAGAATGGTAGCCAAACAGGACTGTTTCAATCGCTCGAGGACATTGCTGGCTTGAAATAAGATCGACGCTTTTCATAGACTAGATAACACTACACGTCGCGTTATTTTGTGAGAAAAATTGCTACAACGTTCCTGGGATTGTGCGCACCTAGTGCTGTGCAGATTTTGCCAAGAGTCGCTATGTATGTGAAGACGCACGTTATGATGCTTCACAGCAAGTTTTGTGCTGTTTGTTCTTCTCTGTCAGATGTAGCAGCAAAAATATTTTGCTCATCAATATTTTTATACTACAGCTCAATGTAATTCTAGAATCTGATTGGTCAGTCGGAGGAAAATAAATCTCGTATTATCCGCGGGAACTCGTATTAATCCGCGGGAACTCATATTAATCCGCGGGAATAAAGAATACAATAGAAGGCGTGCACGGGCATGCATGATTTGCTATTAGCTAGCTATACATGTAGCTGTCTCCTGTACTATGCATATGGCGTTCAGAGTTTACAGTTGAAGTTGATAGTGATGTTCGAACAGTTTTGGATGGTTACACCGGGAGCCTCGCCGATCATCTGGCTACTATAGCCCACCGATTGAGATGTGACTGCTGGTACTGGCGTTGTCCAACACGGTCCTGAACTCCTGAAAAGCAGGATCTTAGAAGAGGTCTAATTGTCGGCCGCTCTGTCTTAGGAAGCGCATTATTCCGCTAACTATGTGGTGTAAGGTAGCGGGAGGGTAGTGCTGTCCGTTCTCTTTGCGCACCTCCAGTATGAAACGGCAAAGCCAATGCTGCAGTTGGTCATTGTTGAGCGCCGTGATAGTTGGTATAGCAGCTTCAGTGGAACAGGAAGGTCGTTGGCTGCTCCACAAATCCCACAGCTTCATGCACCACTTTGTATCATTCCTGGTAGTTTTTGGAACTGCTGCCTCTTTAGCTTGTTGCACGTCATTGCTCGTTACAGGAGCTGCTTGTTAGTAGGCGGAGCTGTTGTGGGCGGAGGAGAATCTTGAAAAAAAGCAGCAATGACGTCCTCAGGAAAGTCGCTTTCATCAGTAGGCCAGTCGCTTTCAGCCCAACCTGGAGGAGCTAGCCTAAAGTTGTGAGCCATTTCTTGCAACTGTGCGTCGTATGTAATGCGTCTTTTTGTTGTTGCTGTAGTACATGAGTATGTAGTATAAATACCTTAGACGACGAATCATCGTCAACTACGGAATTTAGAGCGCCTTGGCAACCTAAATAGACGCACTCGCGCTTCGCGCTCGGCGTCTATACATAGGTTCCCGCGGCACTCTAAATCCCGTAGTTGCCTCGATCCGTCGTCTAACCTATATTTATACTACAGTTCAATGTAATTCTAGAATCTGATTGGTCAGTTGGAGGATAATAAATCACGTATTCTTCCGCGGGAACTCGTATTTTTCCGCTGGAACTCATGATCATGTTTTCCTCTGTCATGAGTTTCTTTTGTACAGGTACTAGCTTTGGTAGTTACTGGGCCAGTATGTGTTGTGTTCGCTTCTGACATGGGCAGCACAGCATCTATAGACCCGGGTACTTGGCTACGATCGATGCAACGATAAGTTGACTTGTTGTGCATGGAAAACGTAAGAAAGCAAGTAACTTACCACGTTTTGCTATGTTGACAGCTTAAAGATTGCCCAATAAACGCACACAGCACGTACAAAAGACTGCTGGACTCTAGTAACTATCATTCTAACCGTTCGTTGGAGCCATTGCCACGTGTAACGCAAAGCGGCGTTTGTGGGTGTGGCAGCCGGGTAACAGCACGTGTTTTCGAGCAAGAAGAAACGCTCATGCTGCAGCAACTCAGCAGCTTTGGGACGGTCATCAACCATTGTTTTTCAAAAAATATCTGCGTCGGTTTATTGTTGCCATGTAGCTGTAGTATAAATACCTTAGACGACGAATCATCGGCAACTACGGGAATTAGAGCGCCTTGGCAACCGAAATAGACGCCCTCGCGCTACGCGCTCGGAACGTCTATACATCGGTTCCCGCGGCACTCTAAATCCCGTAGTTGCCTCGATCCGTCGTCTAACCTATATATATTATTCGTAACCTGCCACCTTAAATTTGTGCTTGTGTACAATTTACATGTACTAATAATGGCTTCTTCATGTATGCAAGGAGGAGTGATGTCACTGTGGTATATTTCGAACAACTGGTGCCAGATGTCTGGAGTCTGTGATTATGTAAATTTGAACAATCATGTTGAACTGGTATAAATACTGTGTCATATTCAGGTCAAATCAGAATGATAATAATAAGAATTATTTCTCAAAAGATACTACAGTCACCATACCAGCCATTGACATTCAGTCATGCACCATAAACAACTAACTAAAACTTAATGACAGTGTACATGTATTTACACCGTAAACAAATTAATGCACAAATTTACATGTACAACGGTTTACAACACAATTAAGAAATATATAATTATTTGACAACATCACAAATAAAACATACCTGTTGTTGATAGACATTCTTGGCAGAATCAAATCCAGCCCTATCAATAACAAGGCCATCCTCTGAGTTGATGCTAAGCTGATCACGCAATGGAGTGTGGCTAGGTGTGTTGCCAGTTGCTTGAGCGGCACGCTGGGGAGTTGCTCCTGAATAATAAAGGATCATCTAATTAATAGCAAACCAGCAACAACCATTCTGCTTGTTTAAAAATGCTTGTGCAAGCCTAGAACCTGACTCTTTTACTTTGTAACGTTGTACCTAACAGGTGTCTTGTCTCAAATTGTGCTTCTACTCATAACAGTGTGCACACTAAACCTTTCATTATACTATTATCAAGGTCATAGTTGCTTTAATGGTTATTCTACCATAATTATGTGATTGGTATGTGCATGCACATTATCACTAAGTATGACTGAATGTAGCACCTTGTCCAAAGTGTGATGGCGTACGAAAAGGAGATGCCAAAACAGGGTTAGGTGTCTGCACCAACTGTTTGCGAGGAGTTGCTCCTTCAAAGTCACTACTATCTAGAAAAGGAGTGTCTCCTCCTTTCAATGGAGTGTCCATATTTTGAAGAGCTAGAAGATTTTGAGCCTCCTAACAGAGGGAAATAATTATGCGTTTTGACAAACAGAAACAGAAAACATACCTGTAATATGGTGTCCTGGGCAGCTGGAGTGTGTGGTGTACGTGCTCCAATACCAGCAGGAGTAGCCATTGGAGTGATAGAATAATCAGCAAGTAGATGCTGAGAAGCAGAGTCTTCGCCAGCAATGGTCAAAAGCCTTGTAGTCTCAGACACATGACCAAGTTTAACCACCTCTTCTAGTTCTGAGTCTGATATTTGCGGAGAAGGCAAAACAAGCTTGCTTCGTTTTCTAGTCATGTCGGGGTTGTTGGTTCTATAGAAACAATAGGCACACCAATTTGTTCAACTTGCTTAGCTAAACTTAGCTGTTACATTTCTGTCAAATTCAAACCGATAATCCTATCCACAAGACATACTATAACATACTATTTAGTGATCTTGCTATGAGAAAGTGTTACATTATAAGTGCATCTTCAACAATAAGCATAATTGTGTAGTCACAAAACACATACATGTACATAATATACAATTAAACCATAGTATGAATATGATGTAACAAGCACTAGTGAGGGCTATAAATCACGTACAGCCCGCACGCGTGTAAAGATGGCCACAGCGTTCAAGAATCCACAAAGAAAGTGTGCTCAGGATGCTCTGCGGTCTTCCTGCGACACAAGGTAGCCAGATAGACATCATGCAAGCAGCCCACTATGGTAATTATATACCCATCAGTCGGAACATAACAACTATTTACCGACTGCTACAATACTCCCTTTGTTCATCATGTACATGTACATTAGTAACATTACACATGTACCTATTCATCTGCATGATAGCAGCAGGAAGATCAGTTTCCTTCTTTTCCTTTTGCTTTTCTTTATCTTTTCTTCTCTCCATGGCTTCCACATGATCTCTCCTGACACCCATTACATCACTTTTCTGCAGCCGACCAAATCTGGGAGCTTGAATCTCCAACACATCTTCAGATGTGTCATAGAAACCTACATGTAGGAAAGTACATGTTGACATGCACAAAAAGCCACATGTACACATTACAATAAACTATGATGCTTACACATCCAATGAACAAACAAACATTCATGTTTTACCAGGTGCAGGCTTTTTCTCAAAAGGAATTTCTTCTTCATAGTCAACATGACGCTTCCTTTTGCGCTTAAACCTTCGTGAAGCACTGTGAAAATAAAACTTGTCATAATGTTGTGAATATTGTATTGTAGGCCACACATATACAAGGCATAAGATACTTCAATCTTTTAATATTGCATCTTGGCCAATAATATTTTGGGGTGTAACTAACAACTTAGTCTGACTGGTACTCTTGAATACCACATGATTGCAACACATGTAATGATAAGCATGTAACACAAGTACATAGTTTTTGCTCACGCAATGCCAGCTGCTCTTAACTCTCTCCTTTTCTGAAGAGAAGCAAGTCTACGTGCCTCTTCCATTTGCTTTTCTCTAGCCTTCCTCTTCGCTTTCTTGCCCTGTGTGTTGGCAAGACGTGCCCTGGCCTCAGCCAACATCTCTTTCTCTGCAAACAAGAATAACTACAATAACACATACACATGATTTAGCATACTGAAATGAAATGAAGCACCAAAGGTGCAGATGCCTCGGTGGAATAACCATGTCACATACACAGCAACAAACTGCAGCTGTTATACCTTTCTGTACAGGATTCGCAATGCAGTATAATAGTTATGCAATCAGAAGCCAATCAGTGCTGACCACTAATTCAACTGGGCGTGTCTATAAAGTTCAATTAGTGTGCAGAGCACGGCACAGCACATACACGAGCGAGATAGCGTCCATAGCTTGCTTACACAATTTCTTTAGAAATACGCTGCCATCCTGTGACTTATCAGCTTCTAGGCAGTCAACTGTGGATAGTTTTGTCTACGGAGAACTCTAGATCATCAGCAACTACTGTAGCTCAAGCCGGCGAGCTCAACTCGAGCTGTAGGCCTTCGAGAGAATTTCGCTGGGCCTACCAAGCTGTTTTGTAGTACAAACGAACTCACTAGCTGTAAGGCAGTCAGCTGTACACTGTTTTGTCTTTAGAGGAGTCCAGATAGCCGGGAACAGCCATCGAGGTAAGCATAACATGCCATAACTCACGAATGGAGCTTTAGAACCAACAATTTATCAATACAGTTCCGAGCAAATAGCGATTTCTACCTGTGTTGCTGATATCAGCGCTTAGTTTTTAGCGTCCGATGCGCTATGCTGGCAACGGACAGAATGACAACACGACTACTGTATGCCTCGTGGCTCCGCCCACCGAGGCATAATGATAATGAAGATTTAATGGATGAAACAGTACATGAATGATTTAGCATACTGAAACGTGTGTAACCAGGAGCAAATTGAGACAAGCACAAGGGGGCAGTATACGTCAAATTTCAAAACATGAATGGGTTGCCATTCTCATGCCACACTTGTCACCTGCAAACTTTAAGCAGTAAATATAGGCAGTGCTACTAATTGCTGGGCAAAACGATATTCAACCAGTGCGCTTCATTCGCCCACATACGTGGGACTCATCATGGGCATGCTTTCAGAATACTTTTTTATTGGGAGTACATGGTTTCGTACAACACCAGTCGGCACTCGGGAAATATTCAGTTCTTTTCTTACCCCGTTTCTAGTAACTGTAGTTTACAGTCATGCTATTATGCAGTTTCAAAAGATTGCAGTGACTGTGGTACGAAAGCAAATTCTCCCAGTCATGTGAAAGCGTGGGTATGGTGAGCCTTCCCGTGCATGTGAGCGAGTGGGCCATACTGGGTCTCCCAGTGCACCTCGCATGCTGTTGCTGCTAGCTTTCAGGTAACTATAACGGTGCGTACTATGCTGTTGACACTTGGTAAAAGCGTCGGTCTGAGCATCCGAACTCGCGTCCGACAAAGACTTTTCTACAGACTTTTCTACTTTTCTGTTTCGTACACGTAGTGCAATCGGTTTCTAAAGTCATTCTGGATGCCCTAGCACATTTCTGGCTAGTTGCTTTCTTGTGAAAGGTTGGATGAATGCGTTGTTCGAGCAGTCCGAATATGCATACATGACAATCGATTATTAATCACTTACTCTATCAGGGATTTTAAATCTGTCTTAGCGGTTAAAAAAAAACAGCCACAGACGCTTTGTGCACAGAAATACCTATTTATAGTAGTACTGTTCAAGGTACATACCATCTTCATCCATATCCACAGGATCAGGACGAGCTGGCTTGGTCTCAGGATTGGGATCCAGTTCACCAGGTCTTAGCCGACGAGGATCATCATCAGCCACACCCTCCTTTTGCTGAGCTTTGTCCCTAGTCAGAAACAGATTTATAAAATAGTTTATTCTTTTTGTGCTGAAAATGTACATGTGCACGAACAGTGAAATGCATTTACTTGAGTGATTACACAATAATTATAACACAATTTATACTCACAGTAGAAATTCATAATGCTCCAGGCATTGTGCTGGAGTACGACCAACAATAGGAGCTATAGTACGCCACTGGCAAGGCATCAGCTTGGCTAAATGCAATAATTTTTCTTCCTCTTCTCTACTCCACTCGGTCTATAGTGCAAGTATAATTATAATATAAACATTACAATACGCATGTAGTACAGATCAGGAACACATAATGAGAGAGCGATGTAATAAGAAGCATGAAGCGCCCACGCATTTGATTAAAAATTGGAAACCTACACATGATGGACGTGTTACTAAAGATAGACTAGATGATGGCTGCCGTATGACGTCAAGCTATTACCGTCAGCTTGGTTTTTGGATGGAGCTGGGCAGTCAAAGGCTCCCAGGAGGCAAGCAGTAGCCTTCTACACACGCGGTGACTTCCAGAAGATCGCCACGTGCTCATGCACAAGCTGTAAAGGAGCAGTGTGCCTGCCCGTCAACGTAGTTTTTGCTCGTATCTCGGTCCACTGAAGCCAGCAAGTAATACCAATCATCTTGGAGTAGCTGCTTGCCTCCTGGAAGTCTCCGGCTGGCCGTTTTCAGCAAAACAAAACAAACGGCAGCAATCATCTACTATCTCTAATAACATGTCCTACATTTCCAATTTTTAACAAATGAGTGGCACTTCACGCTCCTACTCCATTTCATCGTTACTCTATTAAGGTGGTACGACCCTCAAGGGTCAGCCCTCAAATTTGGTTCATTTTCTAGTAGTTTGTTTTTGTGGTTGAGGTAAGTACTTGTAAAAATTCCGAATTCACTTGCATTGTGGAGATATTTTAATGCAAATATTAGCCTTTGTTGCTATGTTTTGATTGTTTACATATTAACACCTTCATACACACTACGTTTTTTCCTAGGTGATGTGTGTGTGTCGATCGCTCGCGTGTAGGTTACAGATAACTAGTTTGGTGACCTTTCTACTTTATTTTCAAGATTGTACAGCCAAGAATCGATGCAACGTCGCCATTTTGTGAGTACAATGATGTTATTTTTGGCCTAGGAATCGCTTGGCGCTTTATCCTGTACACGTTCTTGCAGCCCTTGAGTAAAGCTACCTTTTCACTCGTAGCTGTCTCTAAAATTTGTTCTTTGACAATTTTTGTTGGTAGCATACTTTGGAGGCCTATCAGCGTGTGTTAAATACTTCGTGAGACGGCTACAGGTGATATCATAGTTCTTCATTAGTTCTTCGTGTTAGTATATACAAGATGTACCAAACTGTCATGGAAGAGAAGTTATGAGCAAAATTGTAAAAAAACAGTTGGCTTAAACAAAGCTGCATAGCTTGTTTGTTATTCAATGGAAAAGTTTGCTTTAAATTTTAACTGTTCGTCCACTAACTGGTGAACCAGTGAGAAAAAACTGGAGCTAAATTCCTTAATCGGTTTTAGACTTATGGTGATTTTTCTGCACATAACAAAAATTTATACCTTCACACCTCTAACACCTTAAGTTGCTAGTGCATGGTGCACTAGCATAACTTTCTCTACGGAGGAGACAGAACCTGATCTGTGTTAAAGACAGAGCTGTCCAGACTCCAGTGTTCACTGTCCACCTCTCTCTACTCGCCCGTATATTGGGATTTGTTGTGTCGCATCAACACTAAACTGTACAACCTCTCTATTGTGAAGTACCAACTCCAGCTAGTACTAAGCTGAAGCATGACAAATCATCTTTAATAACATGTTCCCGCTCCTACTCTAGTACTTTGCACTGTCATTCCAAGATCCTGTTAATACATATACTTTTTCAAAGTTTCCTATAGTTCTGCAATGCCATAGGCAGAGTCAATAGGCATAAAATTCTTTCGGCGTTAGGTGTCACAAAATCACCTGTAACACAATGCAAAAAGTCAGTGATGGCATGCACCGTCTTTCAAATAGATAGAAGAAACACTGAAAATTTAGTAGCTAAGGCATCAAACATGCAGTCTGTCAAACCATGTGTCAATCAATTCACACATAGCAGTGACCTATAGACCAGCCTCGTCTCCAGGCTCCACCTCACTCAGCTTAATAGTGCGTTTACACTAGCAACTTCAGAACTGGGGCAGACTGGCTTGGTTTTATTTTCAAAGGTTGATATTAATAGAGTAGCTAGTACTTGAGAAGTGCCAGTTGTTGTACTACTATCAACCTTTAAAAATAAAACTAAACCAGTCTGACCCAGTTCTGAAGTTGCTAGTATAAACGCGCTATAAGAGAGATCCTGGTCGCTAATCTCAAAAAATAGGCGTGAAGTAGACAGTGTCACAGATATAACACCTCTATTATACTTGGCAAGCTAATTAACCAGCTCAACCGATCACACAATCAAATATCAGATCAGACAAGATTAATAAAGCCACCATCAAGCATAGCCTTGCCTGCGCCAGTTTTGAAGATCAAAGGCACGGCTGCACATAACAAGAGGAAAAGTGCACTGTATTTCAGACTTTATTTTGCCAGTTTGCCCACACTCATTACTTTTGCTCTTTTAGGCAGCACTCGGATACTACTTAATGTAGGTAAGGAGTGCAGTTTTACATGATTTATCAGACACAAGACCAAAGCCCGAGTGTAAAGCATGACTTACCTAGTTTAAAGTAAATGCCCTGTGGCTAGATAAACCCGAACTCCCCAAAGCGCGTGCCGTAAACATCATTCGCTGAACGTATAGCGGCACGGCTGCACATCATATAGCATCGTATAAAATCGTATAGCGTCAAGAGTATATAATATAGAGAGAGTATCGAACGCCATATAGCCCCATACAAACACTCTGTGCGAAGTAACGTGACAGGCACATGAGAAAATTTACGTGTTATTACGCAGCGCTGCATGGTACCACTCCCACTACGTCACTGTCTCTCTCTACTATTCGACTAACAGCGTTCTATGGCCAAAAGACCAGCTAGTCCACTAGAAGAATGCGTCCCAAAGAGAATGATACTGCCTGTAGTGCCTGATAATCCCAGCAGGGTGACCGTGGCTAGTCTTGCATGCGCAAGCTGGACAGGAAACGTTTGCAGACAAACTGCAGTTTGACGTAGTTTCGACAGACAAGCAGGCCCGTCTTCTCGTGGTTGGCTGCGTCCTCATAGACCATGCAGCTGTTCGCTTCGAGCGTCTCGTGCAGCCTAGCTTCAGCCATCGATCACCCACACGAGATCGAGGGAGGCATGACGTGACGCCTGCGTCACAACCTGGCAGACCAAGATCTGTTTGCATCATAGAATCACGTGCCTGTCACGTTACTTCGCACAGAGTGTTTGTATGGGGCTATACAGCGTTCGATACTCTCTCTACATTATATACTCTTGATAGCGTTGACGTTGTAACCTAGTGACGTCATTACGGTCAAATTAGTTAGCTATTCTCTCTGAGCATAAGCATTGAAGCATTCAGATGTGTGTTGTCAATATTAAATGTACTATGGTTATAGCAAAAACACTCAGAAAATACACCTTCAGCAAACCTTTTTGATGCTAGGATCCAACCACTCGTACCATCTGGCTTTGCACTGCTTCGCTGATTTTTTATGCAGTAGACTAGCTATTCTAGCCCACTGGTTCTTTCCATACTTCATAACAGCAGCCTTTAAGATTTCATCCTACCAAATAAAATAAACGTATAAAACCAAATTTACAAGCATAGCATCTCCTCACCTCAGTATTCTTCCAAATACCGCCTTTTATCATAATACGGGGCATTTTCGAATATCTCTTGGTCAAGCACACTTCTACACATATAAACTTCTACAACCTTCAATGTATGAAGATCGACGCACCCTTGACTAAAGTTGAAGCTCTGGGGCAAACAGGTGGTTGGAACTCCGGAATATGCTCGTGCGCGGAAATATCCGACTCGAGTCAGACTGTTGCGCGCGAATGCGCAGGCTGGACTCCCGCGCCCGCCAGACTTCCCTCAAGCTAGCTGCAGTGATTGATTATACAGTGCCTACATGTATGTGGGGCCACATTCTCGAGCTCCGTTGTACACGCTCTCTCCTGCAGGCTTCCCATCACTACGACATAATAAAATCAGCGAATCAGAGATTTGACTGCAGATCTCTTGACTGAAGTCTGCAATGACGTCCGCGTAAAGCATGATCTCCTACCTCTATCAGGTGAAGCCTTCTCTACCATCTCCACCAACACTTCAGGTGGAGCCAGACTTGATATCTCTGCCGATAGCTTCTGGGGTGGAAGATGTGAGAATTGCTTCCTTGGGTGTTAGAGTTTTCAATCCTCATGCCTCCAACAGCCCATCTTCACTTGACAAATGCTTCAAAAAGCACGAATTACAAAAGAGAAGAACATATGGCCCAAGACTTAGAGATGTGGAGCACGCCTCATTTACCCCACTGATTCTTTCTGCCAGTCACGGTGGCCTTGCAAGAGAATTGAGCAACCACCTTTTACAAAAGTCTAGACAAATGGGATCAGTCCTACGTATGGTCTGTGGTTCAGATGCAAAATTGCCTACAGCCTTCTACGATCTTCCAGCCTTCTACGATCTTGCGAGTGATAGCGCGTTTATATTTACCACTTTTAGATGGTTGGAACAGAATTCCGCATACTATAAGGAAGTACAGCTTATTAACCCATCTGGTGAAGCTCCAAGATATGGATAGGTAGGACAAATAATGTGTAGACCAGTAGTATGTAAATGATGAATGAGATTGTTTCATAAGCTCTTCGTAGCAATACAGGGGTCCCCTCTTAGAGAACACCCCTGAACCCCACATGATGTATAATAAACCCCTGACCAGAGGACACCTTCTCTATAATGGACGATTTTTGTTGGTCCCAATGGTGTCTGCCTTAATTAGAGAGGTTCCACTGTATACTCCTTTTCTGTCAAGGCCCCACTTTTTGGAAGTCTACCTTGCTAAGGGATTTGTTCAACTAGTGACTTTGACAGCTTGAAGTGCGGCAGATAGGTCCAAAGCGTGATGCTACCCTTCCGGTGTTTGTACATTGTAATTGTAAGCGGGTGCAATTAGCAAGATACTTGGCTTCATCTCCTGTAACCTTCAGCTAGTCATTCTCCTTCTGCAAATTCTGATGTACTGTGGCGTGGATTGTAAAATGATGTGATATTGCAAAGGAGTTTTTTGGTGCTTGTCCACTGTCAGTAGTGGTAGTCTTTTTAATAAAAACATTTACCACAGCTGCCTTTGAGAAAAGTGATTTAAGGCCACAAAAAAAGTCGTTTTTCTTCATCTATAGGTGGTGTTATAAGAGAGCTTGCAGAGGATGAAATTTTGGGTTCATCCTCGGAATCTCCTCAAACATAGGTACTAAACACACCTTAGGTTGCGTAAAGTCAATGTTGATGATTGTGCTGGCTCATGAACAATTATGCACTGTTAAAAGATCTGTCTCACTTTGGAAGAAAAGACCTGATTCCAATACATGTGCATAACGTGTGTCCATTTCTTACTGTTCCATCTTGAAGAGGATGGCAGCAATGTGAGAACACCGATCACCAAGCCTGCACTATCATCAGTGTGCTGTACACCTATCTTGCTTATCACGTACTTACCCAGCCATGCATGCCCAGTGGCCTGCAATAACTCTACCAACACACTTAACACCAATGATGTGCATTCACAGGAGCATTCTGACTAGGGTTCATGACGGCAACTACTTGTAGCACTCTGATGTCTTGAACATGACCTGACTGGAAGTAATTCTAAGCTTCCTAACTATTCCATTGCATCAATTGTTGCTTCGTATTATGTACCTGGCCGCTCAACATATAGTAGACAAAAATATCGCCATACTCAACAGAAGGGCACTTTGTTATTTTGCTCGAATCTGTTACATCAGAGATGCTATATTACCCTAATATAGTATCTCTGGTTACATCTCCACAGCTCTGAAGGTTCCTCTGACTCACCCAACCCAACACATGCAATTGCAAGCTTTTCCATGTACCTCTTCTTCCAACAGGGTCTATAGAGCTCATCTTGCTATCTCTGGACACCCAGTGGGCGGGTACCTCATCGTGACAAATACTCGACAAATACAAGCAAGCGAACATTTGTTCACGCCTCCAACGCGGAAAGCACCTAACATGTAGCAAGCTGCACATTTCCTGCACCTGTTGTAGAACTGTGATAAAACATAATTATTGCATGTTATACTACCAAATGGCAAGAAGGATCGGATCGTGCTTGTGCGTCGAGGGTGATAAGCTCTATCGTTGGCGAGGTGACGTTAATGTATATCGACCTCAATGGATAGATCAGTTGGAAGAATTGAATCTTCTCACTGGGAAATGGAGCAAACACAGCGTGCAAACTGCCGAGCAGAATGCCTCTATCCCACCATCCTTTACCTCGCCATCTTGCGTCGCTACAAACCGACGAATGTACGTTTTTGGAGGGTGTGGCTCAAGCCTGTTCGGATTGTCAAAGACGTACTACAAGGACATGTACGAACTAGACTTGGTCTCTTTTAAATGGCATCATTTGCGTGCTGTAAATGATCAAGAAGGACCGTTGGCAAAGTATCTATGTGGGATGGTTTTGTATGACGAAGACATACTTGTTGTGTTTGGAGGATTTGGAGTGAAGTCAAATGGTGTTATGTATCAAAGTGGTGCAGAGTATCATATGATTGATTCGGGTACTGGCATGTGGACAAATGAGATGCATTTGTTTCACATTTCTTGCAAGCGGTGGATTGTCCCTCATACCACAGGATTGCAACCTCCTCCATGTGCAGCTTTCTCGTTTACCAAGATCGATCGGTATAGAGTACTTCTTTTTGCAGGACAACAACAAACACACAGAACTAATGATGTGTACATTTTAAACATGGCTACTTGGCACTGGGTTGGACCAATCAACCAACTGAAACATGATCAACCTTGGCCATCAGGACGTTCTCTACATACTGCTGCATGTCTCACAAATCCAGACCACATATGGATAAACCATACTCATCACCAGCAGCCTAATTGGCTTTATCCTTACCAGGAGACTGGACCAAATGTCACAAATGATAGCTTTCCACTTTTGAAAGAGCAACGGGTTCTTATGTTATGGGGACAAGACAATAATGATGAGCTTCTAACTGAAGCGTGGGTCTTTCATACAAATTCAATGACATGGCAGCAGTTAATGATTCCAGAGAGAAAAATGATTGGGCGCAAGTGGCATAGTACAGCTACATATTACCCTTCATATTCTGAAGCCATTGTTGTGACTTTGGGAGGCTACGAAAAGCATCGAATGAATTGGGTGATATGTCCAGATAATATTGATTCTGTAGCTCTTTTCTTTGGAATTCCTCCACTATATCAACTTTGCTTGAAAGCGGTCTCTGCTTCCGTATTCAAAAATCTATCATTGTATCTTCCCAGCCATGTTCTTGCCGATATCAATGAATGGAAATTAAAAGAAGCAAACATGAAATCATGCCAGTGCATTAAACTGTAGTTACGTATACTATGTGTTGATAATCAAAAAATACAGTAATGATTGGCTAAAGATGAGTTCATTTTTTTGTGTAATTAATAATCTTTTACAACTATTATGTGTGTAAGCTACAGTTCAATCAATTAAAAAGAAGATTACGCCACATAGTCAGTTTAATGTTCTCCTTCATGGAGTTACATGGCTCAAACATGCATATTATTATTGTAGAAAATGTCTCACAGCATTGAGATCTACCTGTATTGCAAGTTTCAGCTCTTAGTAGCAAGCGGTTGCTGAAATTCGCATTGCGGACACACACACACACCACACTCAAATGAACAGGCTCTATACGTACTAGTACTGTATGCTCCGTGGCTCCGCCCACCTCGATCAGTATACTATACACTGTTGATGAAAAGTCCATGTTCTCCTCCTCCTCTATGTAAACATGTAGCTACTAGTCAGCCACATAGCCTGATCGAGCTAGGGAGCTGATGAAGAATCTCCCAACAAGACTGTACCAGTCAGCAGCAGAGATAGTTACAAAGCATGCAAACTAAAATAATCTAAAGTTTCTCGGCATTAATTTGTGTTATAGAATTCTCAATCTTTGTAGCTACATGTACAAGCATCATTATAGTTGCACGATGAAACCAATTAGGGCTCATCGAACCTTAGCGGAACAAAGCGTGGGAGGGGTATGTTATCTAGCCCCTAACTAGTCTAGTAGTGCAATTCAAATTCAGGGACTGCAGCTTGTAAATAATTTTTTGACTAAAATTAATTAATAGTGCAGTGTCTCCTCTCTAAGGCGGACACTATTGGGACCAACAAAATTGTCCATTTATTATAGCAGGGGTTTATTATACATTATATAGATTGTATTTGGGATTCAGTAAATGTACATTATATAGAGGGATGATGGGGTGTCCGCTAAGAGGGGTTCCACTGTAGTGATTTTTCGAGCCTGGGTACGAACGAGCTATGATTTTGGGCAACTCACTCAGGCTCATGCCCTACCCCTTTTTGAGATCAGCCACACCTTCGGCTAATTATTATGGCGATAAAGATTGGTTCCTCGCTCTTTGTCGATGGCCACAAGGTGTATCGCTGGCGTGGAGACCTTACTGTTATTCGTCCACGGCTAAGTAATCATCTGGAAGAACTCGATTTGTTGACAATGGATTTGGCTAAGCACGATGTCTCATCTTCTCATCCAGACAAGAAGTTACCCGAACCGATCACAGGTTGTGCCTGTGCGATGCTCAACGGGCGAGCATACACTTTCGGCGGCTTCAGTCAACTCCGTGATGAAAACACCTACTATAGAAAACTGTATCAATTGGACCTGGCCACTCTCTCGTGGCAGCATTTGTCAGCTGTAAATGACGTGGATGGCCCCATTAAAAAGTATCTTTGTGGCATGGTACCATGTGATGGTGGAAATGAACTGTTCATCTTTGGTGGATTTGGTGAAAAAAGTGATGGCATTCCTCTACAGAAGGGTTCAGATTATCACTGGAGCGAGGAATTCAGGGCCATGTGGACAAATGAGATGCATTTGTATAGCTTATTGGAAAAGAGATGGATAATTCCCCAATGCACTGGAGTAAGACCGCCCCCTTGTGCTGCATTTTCTTTCACTAAGATAGACAAACATCGAGTTCTTTTATTTGCTGGTAGACAAATGAAACAGAGGAGCAATGAAGTGCACATACTGGACATGCACTGCTGGCATTGGAGTGGTGCCATCACACAGAATCGAGTTGATCAACTATGGCCGTCAGAGAGGTCTCTGCATACTGCAGCATGTCTTTTTGATCCTGATATTGTCCCACTAATCTGTGACCATAGCACCATAGCATGCAGCTCACAATCTTCATCGCATCTTTCTAACGTCCAAGAACAACAAGTTTTAGTGCTATGGGGCCAAGATTCTAATGGAGACCAGCTTTGTGAAGCTTGGATTCTAAAAACTGTTTCTATGATGTGGGAGAGGATACCACTACCTCAAGGACTTGAAGGTCGCAAGTGGCACAGTACAATAGATTGGTATCCATCACCTTGTGAGTCTTTGATTATCACTATGGGAGGGTTTGAGAAAGATGCTGTTTGGAACAAACCTCTAGAGCATGACACAGTCATCTTTCACTTTGGAGTAAAATCTCTCTACAAACTATGTCTTAAAACAGTTGCTGAGAACTACTCAAGAACTGATCTGACTACATGCTTACCCCGGCATATTATTGAAGAAATGAGCGCACAAGAGAATACAGAGAAACGGCTAAATCTTCAACAAATTTTATACCATGAATATTAAAGAAACAACAAATTTTTAAAGAAACAACTATAATAATTAGCATCAGTCTCATTATAAAACTAGTACCTACATATTATACGTACAGTTTAACTGTGCATTAATAATTAACCATTCTGTTCATACTTGCATATAGCCTTGCCGCCTGCTAACAGCTCGGCAAATGCAGGCTATACTAAGCACAAATATAATTCCTACAATAGCCAACAATACTCCTCCTCCAGCAACTATTGCGATCAACATCCACTCTGTAATATAAAGTAAAATGAGACCTTTAAATCCATAATTGATGAGAACATTGCACTCAGTTTAGACTTGGTGTGTTTGCTTATAGCAAATGCAATACAGTGGAACCTCTCTAAGACGGGACCAACAAAATTGTCCATTATAGAGAGGGTGTCCTCTGGTCAGGGGTTTATTATGGGTTATATTTGAGATCCATTAAGTGTCCATTATAGAGAGGGTGTCCTCTGGAGAGGGGTTCCATTGTATCAAATTCATTAATAATTCATGACGTACAATAGTACAAGTGTTGTATTGCAATTGAAACATACGATTGGTTAGTGCTGAGTGAGTGCTTATTACAGAACGAAAATTTGGTGTATAAGCCCTTCAGCATGCATTCGACCTCAAGCCCCTCCTTATTTCATCAAAATTATTGTATGAAATGTGAATGTCACCATCCCTGTTCACAGCCAGGCAACATGCACAGCAACAACAAAAAATCAGTATCATGTGCTAATAGAACCTTGGATAAAGTAAGAGAATATTCACAACTGAACCACTAAGCCAGAGTTCATTATGATCATTTTGATTATGCTGCTATAGAAAATAGTTAGTTAAATTAATAACCTTGAAGTCGTGGATTTTTTGAAGAATCAGATGATGATGATACAGATCTACCCCTCACAAGATTCACAGGTGCCCAGATATGAGGTGTGTTATCAACAATACTGCTTTTAGGGTAGTATATTTTTGGTAGACCACTCTCAATGTTGACTTGGAACTTCTTGTTACTCACAGTGATCATATCCAATGGATCAAGAATATTGGCTAGTACTATAATAGAAATAAGGGAGTCACTATTTACACACTATAACAAAGATAGTTAAAATGAAGTATAAACGTATAACAGTAGAGATATGTGCGATAACTCATTTTCACACATGATCAGTAGCCGCCATCTTAATTCGCAGTCATCCCTACATATCATATCCACTATAACAATGGTGTAGCATTTGTAAAAAATTTACTGCAGTTCGTTATCAATCAAGCGCTTCTGATGTGTATTGTAGCATAGCATGCTTGATAGCAACTGTCAAGCTAAACTGTTAAACAACAGCTGCAAATGTTGTCATGATGTGTTTAGACTTTGTACATAATAGTTGATATTTGTTTTGTATGAAGTATGATGGAATTTTCACACTAAAATGTAATGAAACATTTGTTAAATTAGGGTGTTTTTACCCACTAAATTAATGCAGCATGCTTCATAAAGCCACCTCACCAGTTCCATCATTATAAGGATGATAGGTAATGGTACGAGATAATCTGCCTCCGTTACCAACATTACTAGTAGCAACAAACACAAGTCCTCTGGTAAAGGCAAAGAATTGATCATCAACGTAACGTTCAATTTGAGGGCTGTCTGAAAGAGATTGCTTGTTTCTGAACTTGGTCATGTTAGCAATAAACTGGAATAGCATAGTAGAGTTATCATAATGGGGCCACAAGGACTCTCTGTTGTTAGGGTCCCCACTGCCACTAAATCCCTGTTCCGTACCATAGTACAATATAGGAATACCCTGTAGTAAAGATAATGATTCTGTGTCTCTAACAAGTGAGACATTATAATAACATTATAACTCAATCATCTATACATGTACATCAAAACATGTGTGTGCACATGCAAGCACATCTTGATTCTAATCACAATGTCACAATTAATTTTTTTTCAATTCAAGGGCATAAACACATGCTTTTATATAGCACAGGAACCACTGACACATGCTACCTAAATGTAATTATGGTAATAGTTGAGCTCAGTAATGCTTTATGTGACTAGTGGCACTTGACCACTATTGTGTAAACACTCCAATCAATGATTTATACTTCTATTACCTCTGCAAATAAAATGTAAGCTAATGCATTTAGTAGAGTATGTTGATCTCCATTCTGACTAAGGAAGCGAGGATTATCATGATTATCGACAAAATTTCCCAGTACAGTCACATCACTAAAGTGTTGTTTGTTCTGTATGACAAAAAAAAACAAAAAAAAACAATTAATTTGTCCATGTGAATAGATTCTAATCTTACATTGTTAACACCATCATGAATATTTCTCATTGATTGCTTTAGCTGAAAACTATTTTTTAGTTGGAAGTACATTGGATAGTTGAGGAGAGCATCCAACGGACCAGGCTTTTGATAGGGACCACAGTAGCTTGGGTTTCCATTGAATACTTCACCTATAGTGAAAACTCCTGCAGATCTGGCATAGTCTGACCAGAAATCCTTGGGCACCTAAGACAGAGCATGGCCATAACTATGATAGAAGTAACTAAATTGAAACAGAATCATAAAATAATTGCTAGTTATTACAAGGTACAAGTAAGTATACCATACACCTGTATACTACTCAATAATATTTTCCTCTAGCTAGCAGCTCCCAGCTGGTACATACATGCACAAGCATGACATTGCTATTCTTTGTGTGAGATAACAAAAACCAACCCAAAGATGTACACCAAGTTTCTTAACATGAAAGAAGTACAACTGACCTCAGGTACTGTATCAATCCTGATACCATCAATATTATATTTCTGAATGGTGTTCTTTATCCATTGTAACAATGTATTGCGAACAAAGTTATTGTTTTGATCAAGATCTGGAAGGTTTGCAAGTCTACAAACCTCAACCTTTAAGAAAAAATTGTAATGTAGTGAGGAAACATACCAAAGATAGTTACTACATCACCTGGTTTACAAAGACTAGAAGAGCACTATATATTATTAGTTATCTTTGTTATCATGATGGTCACATGGCAAGTGTGTAGTACAAATCGTCTTAAGATAATAAAGCAAACATGCATTATGTCTATAAGATCAGTATTGATAAACAAATGTACATGATCCAGGAGAGCTATTGGCATACTACATTTTCCCATTAATACTGTGAGTAAAATTTTCATTTTCACACAGTAGGTACCTGTTGTTGATTGTTGAAGTCTGTGATGAGACAGTAAGAATGGTAGTGATTGTTTTGGTTAAATGGAACATAAGGAGAAAAATTTGACCAATCGCCATTTTTCTGAGGCCCCACATGATTTCCTACACTGATAGCAACAATTTTAGTTTAATATGCACATCATCAAACTGGCCGTAACTTACACATCTAACATAACCCAAATATCTCTTCTATGACATTCCTCTACTAATTCCTTCAAGTCAGATTCTGTCCCATAGTTGGGATTTATCTGAGTGAGATCCTGTTGCCAGTAGCCATGGTAGCCATTTGGAGTTTGTAAAGGTATTGGAGAAATCCAAATAGCATTTGCTCCCAGTGACTGTATATAGTCGAGTTTGCGAATTATCCCCCGAAACGTTCCTTTACAGTAAGTGCTGAGATCAGAGCATGGGTTATTTTGATTACTGTTTCCAGCAAAGCGATCTGTCAGCAACTGCAGAAAAGAGTCATTATATTGAAAGTTTGTGCATATCGTATCACCTGATAAATGACTCTACTTTTCCATTCTTCTGCCGAACGAGCACGCACAGATGCAACGATAGTTATGCTGACAACAAGAAGCGTTATTGCACGCATGTTTCTGTGCTTTAGAATTGTGCCACACCTACTCAAGTCAAGGTCACATGAGCAAGCAAATCTTGTAGCAATGTAGCTGAACTGCATGCAATGCTCACGTCACACATTCAGTTTCGTTGCATGCGATTTAATATGCAGCAGAGCTCTGGTTATGCATGCAGCATCCAAGTAAAAGAGGGAGGGGGTGTTACAAGTATGTTACGCCTATTCGCACGCCCATCAACAAATTCTTAGGGATAAACAGTCGAGTCAGCTCGAGGGGTCCGACACGGGCAGAATCTCGTACACTAATTCAAGGAATCAAAGAATCACGTGCAGAATCAGGAATCACGTGCAGAATCAAGGAATCACGTACAGAATCAAGGAATCACGTACAGAATCAAGAATCAGGACGTGGAATCAAGAATCATAACGGAATCCATGTGATTCCAGAATCATTACCGTAATCTAGGAATATTTGTTTGTATATTTTTGTAAATTTCAGTATATTCTTGTGGGTTTCTTTTGGCGCGCCACGTGGCAGCTGCAAAATTCGAACGAGTCCCATTATGGAAGACATCCGGTCGGGGTCAAAGGTCGAAATTTAACCCGTTTTGCACGGATTTTAACTTATCTTTTTTGCTAGAGTAGGTGCTCAACGTTGCCCGAGTTGTTGCCGTTTCTCACTATGCAGACAGCAGCTGGAGTGGTTGTCACTAGTGTGCACAAGCAAGCTGAGTTCATTTGGCTTGGGAGAGGACCTTGGAAGGCGGAAGAACACGAAGAATCAGACTGGTTGTGCTTTGAGTATAGTACGTATAACTGCATGGACTAGAGTAGCAGTGCCTCAGAATCTGTGTTGGTAAGTAATATAGAATTCTTGGCTGTAATATAATACTGGCATCCAGCTGTAGGATAAGGTGTGGGCTTGATCACTGAATGAGTAACGGCTGCAGTGACTTGTTAAAGAGTGGAATTGACAGTAGCAACTGTATATATACACCACTGAAACATAATATTTTGCATACATTGGAAGGCTTGCTCCACCCGCTAATACATGTAGTCGCATTTGAATAATGTAACACTGAAAGCTTCCATTCTTGCAATCTTAGCCGCCAGATTGGTACTACTACAATGCACACAAACTGATTATTATAATAGTATTATGATAAACTTCTCATGCAAATTAGATGCAAGCACCTCTGTGAAGAAAGACATCAAGCAAATAATTATTGTATCATCGACAGTGTAATGGAGTGCTGAGTCATATTGTAGCGTGTTAATAGCATGCAGTGAATCTTCTTGACCTCTTCAGCTAGTGTGATGTGTTACCAATTACTGAGAATTACAAAGAAATTCTTATACATGCAAGTGATGGAGGTACCAGTGACTCAGTAAATTTCTCAGGTAAGCAAAACCAGAAATTAAGCAACAGATACTGATCAGATGATAATGAGGATGAATGCACATGAATACTAATAGTTGGAGTTATGAACACGAAAGTTTTATATGAAAATACAGTCATAGAATAGTTTTTTTGCTGAGAGAATAGACTGGACTACAAGCACATGGTTTGAGCATCCTCGATGTAAATTAATAGGAATCCTGTGTTCTGGTGGTATCATTCTATGATAGAACAGAGACATGTACATGTGGACTGGTAAATTGCAAACAGGAATTTCTGTGTGAGAGACTGTGGCACCATTGGACTTGATCAGTGTCATTATGAATAAATCATTGTAGTTTGCCCTCTAGTGAACACTTTCACCCAAAACCAGCTTCACTAGGCTGAGTTCCACAAGCTAGGCATTGCATTGCAAAAGTGCACTCAGATTATCTGGTGAGAGAAAAGCAACAGCACAAACAGTAAAGAAATTATGATAATTATTCTTCAGGAAATCTGAGGCATTGCATGGTGTCCCTTCATTTCTTCAGTCCCTTCATTTTTCTGGCTTGTCTCTAGACTTTGGACAAAGAGATAATATAGAAGTAAGGATAATTTCATAAATATGCACTAATAGTATAGTATCATTTTAGCATTAGCCTCATAACAGCTATTACATGCACATTGCATGTTGCTACATTTGAAGTAATTTACAACATCTTTGATTTGCACAGCATGGAATCAAATGACGTTGAGTATAGAACACAGAGAGAGGAGACTGTGTCAAAAATGAGGGCTCAATTACCGGAGTATATAGTGAACTGCTTGGTTGCTTCTGGGTTTGACAGCAGCATTGCATTGGGGACGCTATAACTACATGCTTAGCCCTTGGTATGGACCCCTTGGCGGTCGTGTTCAGGCAGCAAGACTTAAGAGATCACTTTCTTAATTAAAGTACTCAGAACAGGTCAAATAGAGCCATTTCCAGTGCTGAAGAAACGAAGGTTGTCGGACAGGATTCTCAAAACAAAAGAGTTCGACGTATTTTGTAGCTGCAGAACACCTCATGATGGCAGGTACATGGCCGAGTGTTGCAAATGCCGTGAATGGTTTCACAACGGTTGTGAAGAGGAGCTACCAGATGAGGAAGAACTGAAGAGAGATTGGTTTTGTCTTCAATGTCGAGTATAATGAACATTTATTATAACATTCTATTATTAAGAGCTACATGGATATTTCACACTACAATTATTATCGTCATTGTACATGTAACCAGAACATAAAAAATTGTGATCATACAGAATTAGCAGGTACTCAACAGCCTAGTCAGTGTCTGCACGAGTGCTATTTAAAGTAATGAATGAGCTATTTTGATTAGCAAGACTATAAATAACTGGCTTACCAAATAATATTGCTACATGGGCAGGGACTCGGTGTACACAGAAAAATTCGAGGCTGGGACTGTCTTGCCTATAGCTAGAACCTCTTAGCATGGTAGAGAGCAGTGAGTCAGCAGTCTACAGCATAGAATCACTCAGACAACGTGCAGATTCAGAGAGAATCACGTGCAGAATCTGAGAATCGCGTACGGAATCAGGAATCACGTGCGGAATCAAGATTCAAGTGCAGAATCAAAGAATCACGTGCGGAATCATAGAATCACGCGAGGAATCATGGAATCACGTGATTCCAGAATCTCGTACACAAATCCAGCCCGTGTCGGACCCCTCGAGTCAGCTAACAGTGTGTCAGTGTGTGCTCTGACCTCACTCATTATACGCTGATCTCATCTCTGCTACTAGTGGAGCCTTCTTTTTGGCAGGAAATCGGCGTGGCTGAACTCAGCTACTGGCTTCAAGTGAGTGGTACATATAAAACGAGTGGTTGTTGCTATTAGTCACATTTTAGCTCGCTCACCGCTCGAAGGGTAGTATTTCGCTGTGCGTTAAGCACATTGCGTTGTGGATGCTTGTTACAGCATAGCGTTACTAGTCCCAACTACTGTAACTCGATAATAATGTCTCGTGTGCCGTGTCTCTTTCCTTATCCGCAGTGCACACGGACTAGCTGCAGTAGCGACGTAACGCCTTTCACCACTATCGCCACTGCAAAATATAGGCCACGGCGTCAGCAGCTGTCTCCCCCATCCCCCAAAGTCTTGCTGCAGCTACAAGTTCCCTTCAACACCACTGTTGCAGAAGCTGCTTCCCTAATGGCCACAGCTAGCACCCACTCACCTGCTTCTTCTACTTCATCTCCTCTCTCCAATGATCTCACATGCCTCTCTCTTGGCAGTGGGGTACAGAGAACTGAATTTTTTCTAGGCCCAGTACTCTCTCTAGTCAATGCAAGTCCTGTGCATAATATTCGAGAACATCTTGCAAAACGTGTTGACACTGATGACTTTTATGCTGTCAAAATCCTCACTCTATCATCACCTTCTGGAGACTCATCTGAGGATCGACAAGGAAAAGTACTTCTTCATAATGAATATTCTCTACTGCTCTTCCTGCAAGGCTTACCTGGAGTTGTTCATCAGCATGGCTTATATCGAGAGCAAGATAAAATCATTCTTGTATTTGACTGTATTCACTCTCACAACTACGATGGAGAGGGACGATACAGCAATCTAATGAATCTACAGCAGTACATTGTCAAGCAAAAGAGATTAAAAGAAAGAGAAGCATTGCCCATCTTTCTGACAATTCTTACTACCATTGATGCTGTACATAAGGTATGTGGGGGCATAGAGAGTTATTTGAGTAGCTTACATCACAAAGGAATGAAACGAGATATGCGGTTTTATTTCAGCTCAATAGTCACATGTCACCTAAGTACTGTGATCATGGCTGTATCATTGTGTATAGTCCATATAGATACCATCAGCATGTGTTTTGGTTATGATCAAATCATGTATACATATAGTTGTCAGTTGAAGTAATGCTTGTTATTATGAATGCTTTGTGTACCCATGTGTGGCTACAATATTAATGTATCCTGACATCATAACTGTCTACTACTAAACATATTTTTGAAATTAAGAATTTAAGAAGTTCTGCTACTGTACATACATACACATTATGCTATTCTTCATCCTAGATGCGAAGTGCATGTATTTTTTGTAGCCTTCAAGTTTATGTAAGCCTGTTATGTATTTCATAGTATTCATATTGCATACAAATTGCTTTACCCACATCTCATTACCACAATGTGGAGGGGTATTTTGTGCAAAATATAAATATTGTATGCAAACCTCCAAGTTGAGAAATATGGACTGAAAACATGTTGCTTCTACATAATATGAAAATGTAATTGTGTAACAGTACATTTTCTTGTCATCAGTTTGTGTTTCAAAGTGTCTGTCAGTAAACCAGTTAGTACACACCTAGTGATGAGGTTGTGCTATAACTAGCCTAACACATACTTCTCATTATTGTGGCTTGGCGTGGTACAAGAATTGTCTGGTGTAAAATTTCATAGAATTCATCCCTATTGGAGACTTCCTCAGAAATTTTATATAGATCACTGTTATCATAAAATCACACTGGCAAATAATTAGTAAGTGTGACCCATTGTGTGGTCCAGGAAATGTGTATGGGGGGGTCCCTGTCATTAAGATTGTATAGTCAGTATATGAAAATAATGAAAGTTGTGTGGTGGTGTGTATAAGATTCTGAAGGTAAAACAAGAGATCTTTAAAAACACTGACCCTTAGTGAAACAGTATTCAGTATAATGATTTCTTAGTACAATATCAACTTGTTCTTATAAGGATTGCCTGGCAGGAGTTCCACATAACAATTTCATTGTTATCATACTTTTACCAGTAAAGGGTAGAGAAATCCCTTACCTTGTTAGATGCACAAGTTAGTGTCTATTATGTTGAGCATGATGTTCCTCTTAGTTGTTGTGCATAACTTATCTGTGCTTATTACCATAAACGTACTTGTGAACCTGCCTAGTGACGTTTCTCTTTGCGCATACGATATTTTGTACACAATAGTCCTTAGGAATGGGCTGATCAATGTTAATCTAGTAAGCTACCTAAGTTTGTCCAGCAGGTGTTATAGTGTCATGATCTCATGTCTTGTGAAAACTATGTAAAGTGTTGACCTGCTCACCATCTCACCATCAGGTACAGCATTTTATGGTGTGAGTAGCAGTTTTTGTAACAAACTGTTATTAGAAGCTATCTATCCCTTTTGAAGTTCCATATCCATGGTTACTGTATGTACTCTGTTTCCTTTCTGGGTTTCCCCTCCACATTTTCCACCTCCTACATACTTGGTTTCTAAATGGTCCCTTATACCCAATTCATTCAGTACTCATTCTGGGAAAGTTGTGCTGCAATTTCACAGTGTGGTCACTACTGCTTTACCATAATTAATTTTATCACCTTTCTCAGCTTGTCAAGCATTGATTATGCAATGTAGGAATGTGTTGGGTTGGCTTTGTCTATTGTCACAGTGCTTCTATCTACTTGTGGTCTACTAATTTAATCTACATAACATTGTCACAGTGTGTTGTGGCCGTCCATTCACCGTTTCCTTCTCAGTTATTCACTCTTGCTCTTTATTGATTTTTTCCTTATAGAAAAACATAGTTCACCGAGACCTCAAGCTAGGAAATGTTGTACTAAACACAAGGTAGGTCTGTGTTGGTGTATAATATACACATGATCCAAGTGCATCTATGCATACTGTTCGCTATGTAATCATCAATTTTACAGCTTCAATAAAATGATTTAATACTACATGTATAGCATGTCCTAGCAACTACATAAGCATAGCTATTGGTTGTATCTTAGCAACCATAGCTTCCTTAGAATGTCACTGTGAGTCATCATGTTTTTGTGATGGAATGTACAAGAATAATGTGTTTCCTTCCTGGGTATTTGTTATTAACTACTCTACCACTATGTAATTACCAGATGTCTGAAGTACATGGTATCTGGGTTTCCCCTTTACAAAATGTTAGTATAAGTGCTGCTATTATTACTTGGAATTTGTGTTCTTGTACTAGGCAAGTGGTGCTGAGAACACTTCTCCATTGTACCTGTGCAAATTAATAATAATTATAGTATAGACTCTGTGAGTACAGAACATGTTGAATGGTACCCACAATGAGTGCAGCTAATGATGATAAAAATGTCTTTGATAATGACGCTCATTTACTGAGTTGGCTGTCTCATGATATGGTATATATCAGTGTCAGTGTGTGCTTATGTGGGTTTCATGACTTTGATCTTTAGTGGTAGTATGAGGTCATTGTCTGGCAAATATGTTAGGGTTGCTAAAGCTATGTTAGTTGTTCTAACATGTAGCTGTGTAGTGGTTGAGACACAAGTATGTTTTCATTATTTTATAACAAAATCTACTGGCTTACTATTCACTGTCACAAATGAATCTTTCACAAATGCTGTTAAGTTTGATGGTTGATATTATTTAATACTATGGGATATGTTCATGGCTTCAGTGCACCTGTGTGCTGCAAGCAGTGATGATGTATGTGTGATATAGATAGCTATGTATTATTTAATGTCGACTTTACAGACACAACCATGACCTTGTGTGTTTGACATTGCACTACACTACTTGCTCCTAGACAGTACCTTATGATAACACACTGTTATAATGTTTGATGACACCCACATTAATGACATTATATAGTAGCCAACGATTCACCGAATTTTAAATTGGGCATGTCTAGAAATCATCTTCAGAATCACTGTCAAAACATACCAGTTCTGGGTGGCAGTTATTATAGTGAATAGTATACACATAACTGCATAAAATAATAAATTTGTGTCATAACTAGTCATAACAAAGCATTAATAGTGCCTTTACAGTATTTAAAGTATACCTAGGTCAAAGATCAAAGACACATGCTTTGCATCACTTTCAAACAACGATCTTTGACCGAGGTACGCTCCAAAGAATTTTAAAGCACGGTTTTTCGTGCTGTATGGAAGTTAAAGCACGAGAAGTTGGGTCGAGAGGCTGATACAACACTAGGTGAATGCTTTAACTAATACAAAATCACAAAATCAGCATCCTATTCTCGGTATTTGAAGCAGTAATGAGCATACTACAGAATCAATCACTATCGAAATTGCCTAACAACCCTAAGAACTTCCGTCTATTTTGGGTATCAAATTAAATCATTTTTAGTGTGTTTACTAACTGAATTGCCTACTCTGTGATGTGATGTCATTCTGTGCATGAGGTGAGAATGTGAGAGATGGGATAATCATCATGAGGTTTCATCAATACTATAGTCTTTACAACTGTATAGTGATTCCTGAGTGATACTCATTTTGATGAATTTTAACAATGCATCCTTTTAGACTAGTACAGACATCTTTGAATGTTATATTTAGGCCTTTGATATTGTATAAAACCTTGTAAATGCTCTACACAACAATCAATAGTCTGTCTCCTTTTCTTCGTAGAACGCAGGAAGTGACAATTATCAATTTTGCTCTTGGAAAGCATTTAGTACGAGAGGATGATCTACTGACTGACCAGAGAGGTAGCCTTGCTTATGTCAGTCCTGATGTTATTAGTGGTAAGCATATCCATACCCGTTTAGCTATTCCAACTCACCAATAAATTATGATGTGACACAACACTGGTGCGACATAATATTATAACATTTCTCTTTATTTGAACAGGTGAGCCCTATGAAGGCAAACCCAGTGATATGTGGTCACTAGGTGTGCTTCTCTACACTATGCTGTATGGACAGTTTCCATTTTATGACAGAGATCCTCAAGAATTATTTAGAAAGATCAGATTGGGGAAAATATCGCTGTCACAGTAAGTAACAGTTTACTTCAACAATTATTATTTTATGCCGTCATTACTACATAATTTTATACGCACAACTGAACTCGGATTGTTTGTTGAATCTGAGATTAACCGCACAATCTAGTAAATTGTTTATAGTTGCATAATCATTGTATTGGCTTTTTGCACACATCAGTTTATTTCTCTGCTTTAGGGATGGACACGTGTCAGTTGAGACTAACCAGTTTATTCGACAGCTCATTGAACCTGACCCTTCTAAAAGATTGACTGCTGGTCTTGCTCTAGAGACTATGCTAAGCATTATATCCAGAAGGTGTGCTCAATATAACTCACTTTTAAAGTGTTTTATCTCTTTTATTTTGTTCTCTTCAGATCATTCACACTGGTATCTGAGCCAGTACAAGTTGTGCCTGAAGTCGATGCATCACAAGACACAGAGTGCATAGTCCCAGATCAGAACCATCAACAGTCACAGTCTCTTCCAGCAGCCATCGTGGGGACAGTAGACCTCACCACTCCACGACTCACTCTCAATCCATTTCTTTTGCCAGAGCAGATAGCCAACAGAGTGTGGTTCCACCAGGCCTCACCTGGCACTATTGCAAGCAGCCCAGTCAGTTCACCTACAGCACAAGTATTCTTTCCTGATATTTTGCCGAACCATATTGTTCTTCACTCTAATGTTGCAAGCGGAAATCCTTTTATCTGTTCTGTTCCTCCAAATATGTCTCATAGATCAGCAAGCTACTCTATTCCGCACACACAGAACAACAATGGCACACAATACATCTCTCAGAGTCTACCTGTCTCGCTAACTAGCAATGGTCTTTTTTCGATGAGTGGTTCACCTAATTCAGACTCGGCGCAACAAGAGTTATCATATCCTATGGAAACCACTGCTAATATTCATCATAACTCCCACACTCTTTCTCCACCTTCTTCCTCAACACTTACTGTTCCAACTCATAGACATAGTTTCTCTGAAGGCGACCACACATTAGCATCTATAAGACCTACTTCACAGCATTCTCACCCAACCACCTTGCATCATCATGGTCGACGAAGTTTAGGCTCTATGATAGCACCTACAAGCAGGCAAAGAAGAAGCTCACAACATAGCCCTTCTCGTGGAAGCACACTTAGCTTGGGAAGGGAATCACCACGGCAAAGAAGACGATCACATGACCCCAGTGAAGATCACAATGGGATACTTGAGAATCTTCAAATGACAGCTCAACGAGTCAGCCCAGCAAATTACAATCCTAATACAGACAGCAACAGATGATTTATTATTTCTCTATCAGTCTTGAATTATACATGCAACTCATTAGCACTGACTTGTACATGTACATGCCTTTTGTTTTGTGTAGAGAATTATGTTTGATTCATCCACCACTAATGTGTGTGTGTATCACGCCATATTGCTACACAAAATGATTCGCAATTGATTCTGGCGCAAATCATATGAAATATAATGTCAAGTGATTGAACATTTCTGAAGAGAGGAGTAATGAGCAGTGAGGTCTAGATAGTAGTGTGATGTGTGTGGTAGATAGTCAAGATATTGATAATTGTTGGTTTGTTTAGGTATAGCTGGTTCTATCTGCGTACCTTCATGCCACTCATTAAATGATGTTATAGAAATTATTCCACCATTGCTTGCTATAGCACTACCCATCATGTGCTTGTAGTAGCTACCACCATTCCTTGACTTAGAGTTCCTTTGATTCCATGCTCGTACCTGAGTGTCGTCATAACCCGGTCCAGCACTCGGAATAAACACTAGATTATTCTGATCAGCAAATGCGGCGAGTGAAGGCCATACTCGTGTTCGTGAGCCATAGCTGAATCCATCAGATGCAAAATAGGTATAGAATCCGTCAAATTGTCCCTCCAATACCAATCGTTTGTGATTATTATCTACTAGTAAGGAGATAGCAACACAATCCAGTGGAGTTCCTCGAATTGTCTGCAAACTGTCTTTTGAGAATATTTCAGCCCAATCACGAGCAGGAAAGTGATAAGAATCATACAAGTAAACTAACGGCAACAGTGATTTACTCTTTGGTGACTGGATTTTAAACAAAGCAGGATGATTGTTATAACGAGATATAATGTATTTCAAATCATTTTTGAAGTTCAATGGACTGCGCTCTTTATATGGTTCACTGTGAATAGCAACTTTAATAGCGTAATCATGAGCTATATCAAGTAATAATGGTAGTAAGCTGTCTGGTGATAAACCATCATCATCGTGTTGCTCAGGTGGATACCACGATACAGCTATAACACCAACATTCGCTCTAACAAGCATTTGCATGTGCGATCGTATAATCGAAGCACTACCAGAGCTATAGCAGCCTAGTTGTGGATAAAAAGAAGCCCCAATGTCATCAGGAGGTTTGTGGTATCCATGAATATATCTCTTGTCAATTTTAGGATCCCAGTGAGGTATATAGCGATGATTCCAATGCTTGTATGCACCATCTACAACTTCGTTGGCGTACCACATGTAGTAGAACGCGTGCAAACAGTAATTCGGTCGTGACTGATTACTACTAAGAGCAGTAGTTGACACTTTCGAAGTAGTTTCATCGGCATTACTATAGCGGACGTTTGCAGTACTTTCAACAAGAGTTGCTGGTATTGACTTGTGATCATCAACTGCTGTTGTCGCTGCTAAGAGCAATCTTTCGTCTGTTGCTTGCAAAGAAGTTCTAGTCACAAACTTGTAGAGGAATAGAATCGGTAGAAATACGAATAAGATGATGAGAAGAGCTTGTGCACGAGTCACTCTTACGATCCTCATATTGCTCTCTCTTACTTCAGACCACTCCCTCTTGCAGAAACGAGCAACGCCCCACTGAAAATGACATTCAAGATTGAAACTAAGTTAGCTGTATAGTTTTAAAACTTGCAACACAAGTTGATAGATAGGTTAGTAACAAAATCTAATGTACACAATGTGTTAGCAATGGTAACTGCATGATCGATAAGCTGTGATCGACTACATGAGTACATGCTTAGCTGTGCTATAACGCTTTCAACATGTCTGCAAGTTTTCTTATTATTGCAAAATGTACACATAGAATACAGCATTGTGAATTCTGATAACACAAACTATTGCATCAGTTTCGATCGTTCTAAACACACTACAACTGAGAATGAGCAATAAAACATTATGAAAGCACTGTACATGTGCAGGCAAAAAATACGCTACTAATGGCAGCCACTATAATCTAATCTGCATAGCATTGATTGTTATCACTGAAACTACATTATGTCAATGGGCTGGTTAGAAATTTTCCTTGTTATAGAAGAATCGAGCCCGAGTCTCATCACCACTGCTAGTGTATTTGTTGCAGTTACGATGCAGGTTGTGAGAGAGCACTGGTGGACCACAGAAAAACACCCCAACATCAGTACTAGAGAGAGAATATTTAAGCATTGTAAGCTTTGCAGATAACTATGCTTACTTTGGATGTGCAAGAGAGATACTGTCGAATATTTTGGGCCATTCAGGTCGTCCAAAGTGAGTCTTAGCCTGTAGCCCAGTAATGGCATCTCTATCATCACCCTCTCTTAGCATAATGAAGAATGCCTGTTAGAAGAAAGTGTAATGAATCACTATTTCTCCATAATTTTAAGAACAATGCACCTGATTGTCTTTCCAGCCTCTACTAAGATAGATGTGAGTGTCAAGGAAGTCACTTATCCCCCTTTCACTCATCTGCCTCTCTAGATTGAGCATCAGATCAGCAAACCATTCAAACGAGTTTGGCTCAGGGCAGATCCAGTAGAAATACACCTTCTTCAGACGCAAACTCTTGCTCTCTTCAGTGAGTTGGTAGTAGACAGATTTTAAAATGGAGGCAAATGGAGTCACTCCAATCCCAGCACCAACTAGTAGACCAACTTCATGTTCGAACACATCCTAAGGTAGAACAATAGAGCAGTCAAGCCAGTTCTTACACATCAAGGCAAATAATTTTGTCAGACTGACTACTATCCTACAAACCTCACTAGCTGTTCCAAATGGTCCATCAACATACATCCTACAGAATATAAACAAATCTCAATAAAAGATTTTTTCAGCCTAGTCTAGCCAACATTTATTTTGAAATGTAGTCATGCTACATTTAATAAAAATTATCTAGTCCACCTACATGTATTGACGGATCAAGACCATGACATCACATTATGTTAAAGACGTCACTCACTGTATGTCCAATGATGTGTAGCAATGCAACAATGCACTCAATACTTAATAGTTCTAACCAAGTGTGAACATCAGTGTATTGGCACACATTTTTTTATTAAGAACATAATTTTTAGAAAATTCTATTGAAATCAAAAAAATGTAGTGATGAAGAAATCTACCACTGGTTCACAATGTAAACCAACAAGGGGTAACACGCTTGACTGGATACTGGATATCGGCGTTTCACTAAAAACAAATTTCAAAAGGCGAATTTCACGACTGTTAGGGTTTCACGACCAGGAGAATTTCACAACAGTTTGTGAGTGTTTGTTATAGGCACTGCTCGTGTAAATACTGTAAAGATGGGGCAACGCCAGAGAGATGTCCTTGGACATATAAAATTCACCACCAGGTGAATTATCAGCGTTTGAACGCTAATACATTGTATTGTAGCTGCCATCTTGTTTTCTGCATAGCAAAATTATTAAGACATACAACTGACTTTGGCAGTTCCCAAGCTTGTTGAAAGTCTCCTTTACCAATTCCCATTGCTTCACCAAGGCCCTCTGTGTCAAGAATACGTAATGTCCCAGTAAGAGTGATGGAGCGTAATTTATATGCAACTTACGTGTCCAGTCACCCACAATACGAATGTGCACACTGAAATAGTCTTCTTCGGGACTCTGCAAAAATTGTCTTCACACACTAATCAGTAACAATACCGATACTTACAGAGGTAAGGGTGAAAGGATGCCATTCAAACCATGCTACAGCTGGACAGTTCAGAAACACGTACTGGAAAGTAAATAAGTTTAAATCAGTTAAGAGCAACAAAATAGTTACAATGAACACATACTCCATAGACCGCAGTTGTGCAGCAGACATGTTCTAATTGACTAACTAAACACGCCTAGTTTCTTATATCCAGAAGAAGATAAATCGAACCACAGCACTCTACAGAAGACCCAATCTTTTTAATTAATACTTTTAGAACAGAGTTTCTTATCGCAAATTCGAGCAGTAAGAGATCTAGCTGTTTTCATGACAACACATACCGATGTCTGCCTT
Organism: Haliclona indistincta; assembly: GCA_964017065.1. Lineage (NCBI taxonomy): Eukaryota > Metazoa > Porifera > Demospongiae > Haplosclerida > Chalinidae > Haliclona > Haliclona indistincta. The sequence goes on along the minus strand of OZ024783.1, from coordinate 12,158,156 downwards.
TCCACAATAACATGCACGCAGTAGTGTGTTACACAGTGATAGTGAAATGCACATTGTGTTTACAGTACCTGCCCAGCATCAGCATGAAAACCTTTCCTTCTCATTTGTATCTCGAATGTCTTTGAAGGATGTTCCACAACCTAAAAGAGTAGACCATAATATCTGCTACCAGTAACGTATATACAACTAGACAGGAATTATGTTCGGAAAATCTCAGTAGCAATAGCAAAAATACACATCTTAGCTCAAAGCTCATTTGTGCTGTTTAGAGGCATATTAAGTTATGATGATAAGTAAATGTGTTGTAGCCGATATGCTGTGAATCAGTACCTTGATGATGATGACGGAATAGAATGACCTAATCACACGCAATATTCTCTCCAAGCCATAGATGAGTAGACCACACAACATGTATATCCAGGACTAAGGTAGAATACATAATTAGCTCACACATAAGAGGTAGGTTTATACATAATTAACCCTCAGCGTATTACCTGTACATAAAGGTATCTCTAGATATTATCGCAATGTGGGTGTGACCATGAATCAACATGTAGTTGCAGGCTTTTGTGAGATGATTAGAGCTACGTGCCCATAAAAGCACCTAGTCAGTCAAAATTAATTTGTCTCCAGAGACAGTCATCAAGGTAAGCTAGCCATAACTTGAGAAAAACGTCATGAGTTGCATAGAAAACCATCAACGTACTTAACCCATTCTAGTAATATCTATAGCTCAAGCGACAAGGAATGACAGAGAGTTAGAAATGCAATCCTCATGCATGCGCCGAGGGTTGATCTGATTCATACAGTACATTATTTATCTTACTTACTGTAGGGCCAGCTGGTCGGAACGGCAAGGAAGAACAGTTAAAATTACTGTTAGGAAATACACTAGCTGGTCTGTAAGCACAGAATTCTAATCCAGGCTCTGGTACCGTGCTATTCATGAGTGTGGGAAGAAGACGTCTACAGATAACAGAAGAAAGAGACAAGAGATAAAGTACAAAACATAGCATGTTCAAAAGTTGAAAGAGCACATTACGTACATACTAGGTGAAGATACAAACAGCAGCTACAGTATAAATGCTAGCATTAAAACGCAAATATTATACTATTATACATACATTGATTTCAGCATTCTCATTTATAATAAGTATAGGTTAACCCATGGGTTCCGAGGCGGTATGGGATATACCCGAGGCTGGTTAATTATACCGCCCGAGGGCGTAGCCCGAGGGCGGTATAATTAATCGCCGAGGGTATATTCCATACTGCCGAGGAACCCATGGGTTAACCATTTTGTAGCTCAGAAAGCTCTAAGATCCAACAGCAAGACTGGCTTTCTGCACACTTTCGTTCGTTTACTAACCTGAATAAGCCAACTTTGTCGAGTACGCGAGTGATCATTGGTTGACCGCCCGAAGAACTGACAGCAACAGTAAGCCTCGCTGAGGCATACGTGTGGGTCCTGCAGTTTAGTTATGTAGCCTTTGCAGCTTAACAAACCTAGGTTGCAGTAGTTTGTCCAGCCATTCCGTGACCGGCGTCGTTCGTCACTGTCGAACGGTCCCGGCGTTTGTCTCGAGTAACGCGTTCTTTGCTAAGCTTGAGCTTGGCCCTCCCGACGAGCTTGTTTGATGCTCCAAACTTAGGCGTGCTTTTAGATGCTGCAAATAGTTCCCTTTACATGATTATGGCTGGTTTATTTTTGTTGTCCACAAGTTCAAGACGCCATTTTTTCGCACTATTCGAGTCCCACAAGTGTCATAAAACTTTAGTGCTATAAAATCGCCGCAATCTCTTCAAAGGCAACTTCGGCTCCACTCTCTGTGAAGCCTGCCTCTCCTCCTTTCGTACGGAGGGGTAAGTGGGAGGTAACTTTTTGAAGTCAGCTGACTTCCTGGAGGATATATATATTCCCCAGGAAGTGAGCGTGACTTCCTGGGCGATATACATATTCCCCAGGAAGTAGAACTACTTCCTGAGGGATATAAGTATTGCCCTGAAATCCGCAGTGGTATGGGATATATTCCACTAGCGGTTCCTTTGATCTTAGAGCTTCCTGAGCTACAATTTATATTAACCATTTCATATTGCATACAGTAGACAACTGATCCAGAGAAAAATTTAAACACCATAGCATACTCACCCGTATTGATGGATACCAAGACCAACAAGGAACACCAGAAACAGATGATGTGTATACCAGAATACTTCAAAATATGAGCGTCTAAAAATAGAAACGTAGTGAATATTATTTACGCAATAATAATGCATTATACAATGTGCATGTATTGTAATACTTTTATGACAGAAAACTTGATGTACAAGTATTTATTTTACCTGATAAACTCCAAAGAGGAGGTGATCATCAGGAACAGAGCAAGAGTAATAATGTGTCCTGTAACGCCAGCAACTGGATACAAAGAGACACGTAATGACTGATGTACAGTGTAAAGCAAAACACACAACATTCAAGCGTAGACCATTCTATGGTCAGGCTTATCATAACTCATAGCAATAAGCTTGTGGTGCAGCTATTACAAAGCCATCCCACACTACCAAGCACATCAAAATTGCACAAACAAAAACATAATTTTACTACACGATCGGTATGAAAGCAAATGTATTTTTCAACTAAGAAGCTTTTAGTCTAAAGTACTGATCACCGATTGATTCATTGTGGAGACTTCCAGGTCCTAAATTTACTGATGGTTTTTGGACATGCTATGTGTGTTTCTACACACAATGATACCATTTCACAAAATCAGACAAGATATAAACTTACATGTCATGAAACAAATTTGAATAGGATTGAATTCCTGTGTAATAATAATGATTAACACAGTAGACAGAATAACACAGTTTACTCACTCCAAGAAGTTCGCCGTCAATATTAGGTAGAGCATTTAGAGGGACATTGTATTGGAATCCTCCAGGTACGTTACGACGATCAGAGTAGCGAATGAGTCGTTCATAGTTATAATAATGAGCTAGCACATGCATTGCACTTGATACAACCAACATCCATGCTATAGCTTTGTGAAAGGTTAGGTTCTTGTCTAGAATTCTCCTCACACTTCTGGGAACAACCTGAAGAAATTGTGAGTGGGTAGTAAATACACTAGTCTTATACAAATATTTGCCTAATATAAAGAGTGATTTTCTATGCAAATAAGATCAACAGCAAAATTATATGTGCTTATACTAACTAACCTTTGTGCAGCCTCGAATGACGGAGATAATGTTGCGGCACACAGGAAGGAGAATGAGTATAATGTTAAAATTGATCGGTAAAGCAGGTCCTCTCGCAAATGCCAGGGCTTCCTAAAAACAGGAAAAGAACAAAGAAACAATTATGACCATGAGTACTAAGGGGCATAAGCACTAGTACTAATTGTTTGTGTGCAAACCCACTAGTATGGCTATCCCAGGACATGACACAACTTCCTAGGTCATTTTCATAACTGTACTTTTTCTATAAAAGCGATGTGTTTTACTAACAACATATTCTGTGTTCCAATCAACCTATTCACTCTCATCACTACTAGATACACAGTGGAACCTCTCTCAATGGACACTCCTAAAGTGGACACCTCCATATAACGGATAATTTTCTGATATACAAAACAATACAGTTTGAACCTCCATGTAAGGGACCACGAACAAAATAGCACTTCGCCCAACGTGTCCGTTATAGGGAGGTTCCACTGTAGATCACTATAGTTTCTACCATCAATCATGACTTATAATTAGCTAAAGTATAGTGATAATTTTGCACACATTTCATAGTGCTAACAAGCGCACAAATGAGACCTAACAGTGCATGACAGTTCCTCAGCCCTGATAGGTAGTGAGTGTACCAGTACACATCCTGTCTGAATAGCATTGTAAACATACCATAATAGGCCGGGCTCACTACAATACCTAATCAAACTATGACATAAATAATTAACTAAAACATTGACTTTCACTATGATGAATCATTACAAGGCCAATATGTACTGAAGATATTGAAACTTGATTAAAATTGAATGTGTATATGCGATATCGAAAGCAATGCACTGAGCACTAGCTCAGTATTACGCTACAATAGATAGTCATAAGAATGTCAAGTATAACATTGACCAATCAATCATAATGCTATGCACTCATGATAGATTGACTATCAACACTATAGGACTAATACTTATCACTACTTTCCACAGCACTGACAGCAGGTGCATGAAAGCAGAAATGGGCATTACCATACAAGTCCATCAGTTCATTCCAATGCATGCACAGTAGTAAGCAATACGTTAGTGTGCATTTAGTGAACTGACAAGCAGCTACACCATTAATGTTTGTAATGTATACTACTTGTGTATCATAACTAATATCAATTTAAACAACAACATTCGAAAGAAGCATTAATTGTTGTTTGTAAATACTCAGTAAAAAAAACAAAAAAACCATTAGACATCTTACCCTTATGTACAGTCGTATGTAGAAGTGGGCATTGGAGGTTTGGAAAAGATTAAACTGGTAGATGAATAGAATTATATTGAGAAGAAACCAGGTACCCTGAAGAAATAAGAAGTATTTAAGGCACGAATAATACAGTACCATAGTATTTGCTATCTCGGTTACTACTCAGTGAATGGGAAAGACAACATCAGAATTGTAAATGCTTTGGATAATACACACACACTCTTTTGGATTTCTTCCTGCTTTGACGAGACGTGAAAATACACAAACAGCTGAGGAGCTACATACAAACTGCTGGTAGCTACAAACAGCAAGACTTACAAAGACGATCCACTTTGGCAGCTCGTTGATAACCCAGCCAGCAACCATGACGATACGTACAGGCTAATCTCACCAGCTAGATCAAGCAAAAGAAACAAGCCGACACCTCGACGACCCGTGTACCACTTACTCCAGAATAAGCGGTCTCTTCGAAACAACACCCGGTTTCAACGCCCCTTGCAAACGTTGTTCCGACTGTAGGAAGCCTAGATCGTCTTCCTGGGCGAGAAAATAGCTAGCCTTTCGGGCGTGTTCCTCGGCCACATCAAACGGATTACAAAACTTCCAAATTCGTACTTCCGCTTGGGTGTGGTCTGTAATTAAAACTGCTTCCGTTTTACCTAAGGTCATTGTACTTGTATACAGAAGTTTCACTACTTCTTGCAATCTAAAAGCGTCAACCGTAGAGCATAAACCGTGTTCAATCGATATGTAATAAACCTTCCAAATAAGGCACGGATCACGCTTTACGCTTTTATGGCTGTTGCAAAGAGTAATAAAACCACTGTAACTGCGGCGGTAGCTACAAGGCGGTGGCTATAATAAAAATTAATAAAATACACATCAATCACATGTATTGAGTTATCGTCTCTTGTAGAGGCATGGTTTCAGTTCAATGCAAGAATGAGAAACTGTTTTCTTTGAGATAAGCGTGAAATCAAAGTCGAGAAACATCTTTCCTATTGTCTGTTTAGATGTCAATTTAAGACCGAACGTCTTCAATGCGGCAACAAATTCTTCAACAGATGTAAACCTACTAGCAATCTCACAGATTTTCAATTTGCCTCCTTGCCGAAGAACTCTAACACCTTCTTCAATAAAATCAGCAACATTAGTACCCATGAGCGAAAGACAGAATACTACAAGATCAACTGACGATGACAGTAACGGGACGTGAGCCATGTCACATGCAGTGACACGATCATTGGAAGCTACCAAATCAAAGGAATGCACAGTGTGTCGTACGCTGCTAGCTAGCATAGCTTCACCGCAACCAAAATCAGCAATAATGCAATCAATTGGTAGCTGTTGTACGTAAGCAATCACATTGTCAACAGGACTAATAGGCCACTTTGATGTTTGCTCCGAGAAACCCTGATGGTAGACAGAAAATAGGCTGGGATCTTGTTCAAACAGCTTATTTGCAGCATTGCTGGATGTGGTATAAAGTTGTTCATTGATCCAACGAAACTTAGCGCCCGATAGTTTACTAGACATCTTGTTTTTTAGCTTGAGGGCATTGCCGACACATTCTGGGCCGTGATCTGCTGATTTTGGATCTAAATTTGACATTGACTTCAAATCAGTATTTGCTATAGATTTTCTTTTTTTCGGTTTTAATTGTCCAGAATCCTCACAAGAAGCTTCACTTTCACCAGCTGCTCCATTCAGATCTCGACGCCTTTTACGCTTTCTTTTTGACTTTCTTGAGGAGCTAGTCTGGTTAAAGAGAATATCGTTTTAGCTACAACAATTATTATTCAATAACCTTAGTTTGAAACAGGGTTTCATGAAGGAGATCACCAGCGCCGCCGTCTCTCCAATCTTCTTCTACCGTGAACATGGCCATGCGCTCAAGTGGGCGTACCTAATAAAAAGCGAACATCCGTTTTGCATTAAAAATACAAGGCAGGAGCTCCTGGTATGGTCATAATGCTAGTCGAAAATGTCAACGGTTTTTTCAACGTCTGCGATCATTCTTCAGTGCTTACTACTAGTGGAAAGATGCACTTCGCAAGCACCACCACTCCCAACTTCAGGTAGTGACTTACACCATTACTGCCTAAGACTAGCTAGCCAGCTGCTCAGTGCAATTTTAGTTCTTACTACAATAAGTGCGCACTTGCAGCATAATCTAATACAATGTTATTGCTTTTCTTTCTGCTAAAATAGCTAATCTCTTGTAGTAGCAACTGGCAATGCTAGCTTCCATGCATTACCTTGCATTGTAGCCAAAATATTTTAACTGTTTTTCGCTAATAACAGGTGTAAGACTGTTTAGTCAGTTACGAGAGATAAAAAATCATTCTATCATATCTGGTGCTGACATTGGATTTAATCTAAATCAAGGACTCTTCTGTCAAAGTGCAAACTCGACCGCCAATGCAGAATGGTTTGGACCACCTCAACTAAATAATCCAGTTAGTGAAGGAAGGGCTCTAATCACAATATCTGCACCAGGACAAAGTGGTCTTGTGAAGAATGGAAGCATAGCGCTTGCACCTTCAGATGATGGCCTTTATCAATGCCTCATCACTGATGAGCAAGGAAGAAGACACACACTTGTAGTAGGAATATACAATTCTATCAGATATCTTTTGAACAGTAAGATCATACTATTATCGTTGTATAAATAATTATTTTTGAACCTTTTTATTATAGCTGGACCCAAGCTAGTTAGTCCAGTGGAGTATAATCTAGTCAGTGCTATGGATAGCAATGTACCAGTATTCAGATTATCTTTTTTGATAGCAGACAGTCCTGCAACTACCTTCACCTGTTCTAGAAATGGCGTACAACTACATCAAAGCGTTCAACCAGCATTGTTTCGTGAAATACTCAACACAGAAAGAACAATTACACAAATTACTCTGGAAATCATCACAGGAGATGGAGTATACAACTGTACCATTTCAAATGACAGAGTGTTAATGGCTAACAATCCCACTGCTTTCCCTGCAGTTATTGTCACAGAAATATTTGGTATGACCATGTGATGTGTATACAAAATTGTGTACTTAATAGCACAAGAATACTTTAAATAATTTTGTTTGTGTACATAATTATGTAGCTACAGAGAGGCCATTCAATGTGACAGTGAATCAAACAAGCCTGAATTCCATACTTATCCTCTGGTCAGCACCAGCAGAACCCATATCTCAATATGAAGTATTTGTAAATCAAATGAGTGAAAACATTCAAGTTATCCAAGCGACAACAACTGAAGTAGCTGTACATGGACTCAGGACTGGTGAAACATACTTCATTTATATTGTCGCAATAAGTGCCCAATTCAACTCTTTACCTAGTCAACGAACCAACAACACCACCATTACACTAGGTAAATAAACCACTAAGACAATAAATTACTATACTCTCTCTGTTATAGACAGACATTTTAACTTTTCAAATACCACAACAGCTACTCCAGAAAAGACAGTTGAATCAAGTGTTGTAAATAGTCCTGAGTTCATTGCTGTGACTGCTGTCTGTGGAGGACTTCTACTAATTTGCATTGCAATCAATGCAGCAGTAATTGGATTTGTTATTCAAACATGGAGAAAAGCCAAACGTGTGGTTGATACAAAGTATGTAATAATCAAAACTAAGTCATGTTCACACTTGTTTGTTCACAAACCTATAGAAATGTTAAAGTTGATCTTACTGAGTGTCTGGCTTATGGCAGAAATGTTCAGCCACCAATTGATCAAATCCGGCCTATGTATCATCACGAGCAACAAACAGCATCTTCTACTGGGCGAGCTTTTGATCAAGAGACTGATATCGACAGCAATTACACTTTGATAGAAGCAGTCAACACTGATGAAACCTATGAACAAATGCTTTAATGGACAGCATTTCGCATAACTTACTGTGTGTGTGTGTTGATATTAGACATCTTTGTGTCAGTTTCAGATATAGAAATTAGTTTGTACACATGCACCAAACTGTTAAGATTTAAATGTTGTGATGTTAGCCTTGCTCCAGGGCTTACATGATTGGTCTCGGTCTGTATTCATGTGTTAGCTCTACATTTTGTTCACTTCCAAACTGTGAAATCACTTGCATTCTTAACTATAAGCTCAGTATAGCAAGGAATGACAAATATGAGCTCCACATCATTTTTTATTTCACTGAGTGTATCCAAAATGAATAATTGACAACTGATTGACAATACTAATAAATGGAACAAAAATGTACAGCTATAATAGAGCAGGCTAGACTAGCAATTCTGAGAATTATACTTGACACACAAAAGTTGATTTTTTGATCAGTTTATTTTCCAGGTCCGATCCTTTCGACATAGTTTCCAGGGAATAGCCCAGTTAATCCTCCGGTTGTTCCTTCATACCAACCATCATCATTTTTCTTGAGAACATATATTTTAGATCCCATAGTGAAGGAGAGTTCATCATCTCTGTCCTTAACATAGTCGTATATTGCCTCCACTACAATAATAAAAGAAAACAAAATAATACAAAAATTCTTTAGTATTTAATATTTTAGAAAATACGTTGAATGCTTTTACGCAATGTGTAATTGTATGTAAAACGTGATGTTACCAAATTCTAAGTAGTGTTCTGGCTCTGTCGCTTTAGGAGAAGCCTGTGCCTGTGGCTGTGGTGGAGGAGGTGGGGGAGGAAGATCTTCAGGAGGAGCTTGCTTCTTGCGAGCAGCACCCAATTTAGCATTTAATATATCGCTGGGATTGAAACCACCTCCAGAAGGCTTAGGAGGGTCTTTCTTTGGAGCAGGTTTACTAGCACCACCACCGGTTGATCCAGGTGCTGTCTTCTTGAATACTAAAATGATAACAATACAGTCAAGTTTTGTCAAAATGTCTACATGCATACTTACTTGCAGCTCCAATAGGTGGAGGTGGGGGAGGAGGGGGAGGACCACCACCTAACAAAGATAAAAAATGATGAATGTAGCTTTAGAACCAAGCAAAATGCACGAAGTCCCACTAATTCCCGTCACTCACCAGGGGGCGGCGGGCCAGCTGCTGGTGGAGGAGGAGGAACAGCTGAAGCGGCTGGAGGAGGTGGTGGTGGTGGTGGAGAAAGAGCAGGAGGAGCTGGAGCAGCAGGAGGCCCAGGTGGAGGAGGGGGAGGAGGAGGGGGTGAGACAGCAGCAGTTGGAGGTGATTGTTTGGGAGACAGCTCAGGGGCTTTGCTAACGGAGCCCAAACGACCAGGCTTAGCAGCAACCTTGGGAGCTACCTTAGGAGATTCCTTAACAGACTCTTTGTCTGTGCTTTCACTGCGTTTTTGGGAAGCAAATTTGCTACCTAATATCACACACAAAGAAACATCATTCCTCAACATTATTAGAGTGCCAGATCTATAGCAACTATTATAATATTATTACAATAACTGCAAGAATGTTGAATGCAGTTCAAAGTATAATGCAATGGTTTGTGCTATGTACAACTACAGATAATAATAAAAGTCCAGACATTCTCAACTTCTCACATTGCATTGCAATACAATTTGCATGACAATGCAATACAGCACAAGCTACTGTGTCCTGCTTACCACTGGGACGAAGCTTGATTTGTTTAGGATCAAATCCAAATGGTCCTGATCCAGCAGGTTGAGGAGGAGGAACAGCTTTCTTTACAGGAGAAACCCGAGGCTCTGCCTTCTTGAGAGTAGGTAGCGGTGGGGGAGGAGGTGGTGGAGGAGCACCTGAAGAATACATGCCATAAAGTCACTAGTACACTGATAGCAATATACCTGGTGGAAGGGGACCACCTGCAACTGGAGGAGGAGGTGGGGCAGGGCCTCCTGCTGAGGGTGGTGGAGGAGGAGGAGGAGGAACTCCAGCTGGTGCTGCTGGTGGAGGAGGAGGAGGGGGAGGAGGAGGAGACGTGAACCCACCAGGTGGTGGAGGTGGTGGTACTCCAGCTGACAGTGGAGGGCCTGGAGGTGCAGGTGGTGGATAGCCTGTAAGAAATGTAGTAAGTCTGTAGAGTTTGACCAATGATTAGTTTACCTTGTGCCACTGGAGAGGTCAACATGGGTTGAGGAGGAGGAGGAGGAGGAATGGGCTCCTGTGAGTGAGGAGGCATAGTGGATGGAGGAGGTGGTGGTGGAGACATCACAGGGCCAGGAGGGGGTGGTGGGGGTGGAGGAGGACCAGGTGGCATAGAAGCTGGAGGAGCTACAGGAGCTTGATGGACCACTGGGGCCATTGGAGGTTGAGGGGCCAAAGGGGGCTGAGGAACCACCGGAGCCATTGGAGGCTGAGGAGCCACAGGTCCTTGAGGAGCTACTGGTGCCACAGGAGGTTGAGGGGCTACTGGAGCTATTGGGGCTTGAGGAGGAGCCACAGGAGCTGGTGGAGCTGGTACAGAAAAATGTGTTAGTCCTCCTGGAGCAGTTGGTGGCTGTACTGGAGCTGTGTACATGAAAGATAAGTGCAAACAAGTGACTTGATACAAGAAACCCACTCCTTGTTATCATAAATATTAATATGTGACATACATGTATTACTGACCAGGTTGTAAAGATGATGTGGAAGACGAGGATAAACCTACTGGAGCAGTGACAGTCACTGGCTGAGGACGCTTGATGGTGGATGGTGAGTTACGCTGTAGTGTACAAACAAACACAGAATAAGTCAATAAGCATGTAAAGATTGTAGCATACTGGTTGAAGGTTAATGTGTTTTTGTGTGAAAACAACTTTTCTTTATAGATTTACCTCAGCAGATGATGTAGAAAATCTATCAGGCAGATTACTTGTTGATCCTGTACGCACACCATGTCCAATGTGATCAAGTGAATTAAAGTCAATGCGAGAACGCATATGTTTTTGCTGGCGTTCTTTCTGTGAAGGGGCCACAACCTTCTGAGCTCGTGTGATGTTCTTGCTATTGGCGAGACTACCAATCTCTCTTCTAGCTACTTTCTCCTTGTGAATATCAACAGCCTGTATGAAATAATCAACTAAAATAATGTTCTGGTAATAACAACAAAAACCTGGCTTACAATAACAATACTTATTACATAGTATGTCATCTTTGACCAATCGGATTGCTCTATTCGAGGGAATTAATGTAGGTTATTGACCGCGCGTAGCGTCTTCTATAGCAACAGACCGTTGCGTCTTTGCGAGTTTGAAAATTTGCGATGTTATTGCGCTCACAGTGATGAACTATGTAATAAATCATTTATTGCCCTACACAACTCGGGCATTAACCGACATTAATGACCTCGGGAAAGTCGGTTGCCCTCATACAGTCTCTGGCTGCGCCCTCGACCGTTACTCGGGCAATCGACTTTCCCGCGGTCATTAATGTCGGTTAATGCCCTCACGTGAGGGCAATAACTAATACTAATAACACAAAGAGAAAAGAATTCTTATAAACATGTGAAGTTGTTAGCAAAAACAGGGTACAACAAGATCATGTGTGCTACGAATTGCTGACTAAGCACTTCCTATCACCAATGGAAATGTATGCTTAGCTACAAGGAAGATTCTGTTGCTGGCTGGCTACTACCGCCATTTAAGGTTCTTAATTGCTGTCTTATCCTTTAGAGCAATGAAGGTAGAGAATTGAATTGGCTGACAAAAATATTGCCGAAAGAAAACACAAACATAATATTGAGTATCAGTTGATTGATACTGTATAGAAAATTAGAAATTGCGGTTGTGGCGCACAAACTCTGGTTGCAATACACGTAAATGTCATCAATTCAGATAACTTGCTTCCGCTATTTTCAGTAAATTGTTCTGGAATTATACTTGCCTTGAGCTGGAGTATAAATAACGCACATAATGAGCTCGAGATCACATACTATAGCATGATGACGACCTGTTCTAAACTATATCCTGCATACATTTCAGCAGGAACTCTTCTTCGTCATTTTTGTAACGTAATGTAAGCTTGTCAACAACATTACTGTAACAACCAACTCGATGTGAAACTTATTGTGCACTCAGAACTAGCCGTTAACAAAATTAATACTATAAAACTGAGCAAGTTATAGACGGGTTGCAATTACGTCATTTTGTGTGTTTGTTCATAGCAAGGGTGGTTGCTATCCGGCAAATATGACCTCGTGATGACAGTTGCAACCGGTCTATAGTGTGTTACAGCAGACTCCTGTTATTATGTTGCTGTAAATAGTAGTATTATATTATTCAAACAAATAGCAGGTATTGAACATCAACAATGTGGTCACTGTACTATAAACATATATGCACTCTAGACACATTGTTCACAACATTGTACATATAATATATTAGTTACCATGCTCAAGGACAAAAATGGCCGGCATTCATACTGCATTGTACTGCATACTGTATTTATGAGAATAGTCTTACAAAACTAAGCGACATTATCAATGTGGCTTATTCTGAACTAGGCTTAACAACACATTGTAACAAAACAAGCAGTAACACTGTTCTTCAAGCTCTATGGAGTTTTAAGTAGCGATTACCAAAAACATTGTTAGGCGATCAGAATAAGGGGAACAGAAATATTTGTTGAGTGCCTTACTGGCAAGAGTTTATACGAATACAAGAATAGTTTATCTCTGTGTTCTTCCTAATACATATACACACATCATACAAGGACCCTGAATTATATAAGTAGCTAGCCTAGTTTCATGTTGCTTGTTTGTACACACAGCCACTCGGCTTACCTGAGAGATATGGCGTATGTTTGACTCCATCTCAGTCATGTGCTTAGTCTGTTTGTCGAGCAGTTCCAACATACCACTCGCTAGTACGTTAACCTGGTAAGCGACACTGGCCAACGACTGGGCAGCGTACAGCTTCGTGTCATCAAGGTACTTTTGTGTCTGCCCAGAGGTGACATAGTTCTGTTCGCAGTAGTTCGCTAGACTTTCCAGATTGCTGTGACTGTCCCTCAGAGCATTTCTAGCTTCAGGAATACGCTGGTTCAACAGCTCTACAAGCTCTGAATCCGCCATCTCACTCAGCGAAGTATACGGATAAACATGCACGGAGGCATACGGATTTAGCCACACCCAGGATACGCAATACATGATACTTCCTCAGTTACATGTACTCAATACAGTGATATACTGTCAACAATGTTAATATTTTGCAGTGTATGTGGGCCAGCCCGTTAATTTTATGGACTACCACATAGCACCGTCCTTTTTATTTGCCTTTGCCATCTCCAGTATTGCCTGCATGCAGGATTAATTTTAGTGAAATTATAAACGTACACTACAAGGCTTACATTGACACGTGCTCTCTCTTTAGCCTCATAATCAGACACTTTCTGTGCTGCAGCTTGTGCTCTATTATGCCTAAAATAATACAAACACATGTAGACTACAACATGCAGAGAGCATTAAAATACCTGGTCTCCTGTCTGGCTTTAATCTTATCATGAATTGACCGACTGAAAATAGAGAAGATAATCTAAACTGACAGCAATGCATACAGAAACAATTGTTTACTAACACTACAGTATCAATCATAGCTGATACATGCAGCCAGTACTGCAATACCTTGTTCCCATCAAGCTAGAGTCACCAATATCTGAAAAATGACAGTAGTATCATCACAGCATACAGGTTTTACAATAAGCAATAATTATGAAATTTGAACCACTATTTCTTCGATATTTCATACAAGGGTAAAGTATGAGTAATGTCACTCACCAGGACTAACTTCTCGCTCCCTTCTTTGCTCAGCACGGATTTTCTTCTTTTCAAATCTAGCTTCTCTACCAGTTGCTTTAGGTAGAAGTTCATCAAGAACCTAAAACAGTAACATGCAGTATCTCTACGGTAGTGATCAAGTTCTTCTGCAAACATGTGATTACAATGTGCTGAAAGCACTATAATTATGACCTATAACAAATTTCTTCCAAAATGCTATGGTTATAGCCTACTACGTCGGGTATACAGGCGCACAGATTAATTCACCAATTCTTTTTGCTTTCTGTACTCTCGTCTGTCTCTCTGGTGTTTCTTCTTCTCAAGTTCTCTCCTCTCCTCTTCCTCGAATGGATCAGAAGATTGCTTAGACTGTGAGAAATGAAGAAAACAATATTTCACTTTGTCGTTGACTACTCATTTAGCAAAACTAGATGCACTCAAAAACACAATGATTATTAGTACATGTACACAATCATTATTGCATACAATCATTGATGGTAGCATTGGTCCAATCATAGCTTTAATCTTTGCATCTTTGGTTGGTTCAGACATGAGTTTATGAGCTGCTGAAGAATCTGATCTTGGTTTCGATTCCTCATCAGTCTTAGCCGAAGCAGTCCATGAGGAAACCATTTTTCTCATACTGGTAAGTGATTTTTGCTCATCACCTGTAAACTATGAGAAGAGAGCTGTGAAGAAAATGCATACCCAACTGCATGCTAAGATTGAGTAACTGGGATGGAAAGTATTTCCATAGCAAGTAGAAGTGTAGATGCGATTGAGAACAGTATGCAAAGAACGCAATGTATGGTGCACTTTATTGAAATAGTACAAGGACCAAAAATTCATATACTGTGGTCGGTGACTGTGGTACTACTTTGTAAACTATCTCTACCGACCTTGAGATCCCAGTTCAATGCATTTCCACACTGAGTTTAGTCACATACCATACAAGTATATTGAGAGCTGCAGAAAAATGCGTTTAACAGACGACATGCGCCTATACGTGAGCGGCGTCTAACAATGAGCCCGTACGGTATCTCAATATTACTTAGTACCTGCACTTTCTTACAATCAACCAATGAGAGGAGTATGATATTACAGAACAAGAATAATAGTCTATGTCACATTATGTTAGAAGTACATAGAGACTCGCATGATGTTAGAGATAGGGTTATTTCGAGAACGATTCTTGTAGAAACAAGCAACAAAGAAGTGTGCAATGCCTATAAGACAACCGACAGCAGTAGCAACAGTATAGTACCACAGTGTAGGATTGGATAGCACAGAGAGTCCACGATGTCCACAGTCATCTGTTTTCACGTATTTAGTAAAATAAAATATGATGACAGTCAACAGTGTGTTCCAGATACCCAAAAGTAAATAGCAGACTCCAGTTAAGAGACCTTTCATGTTATCTGGGCTTTGTGCATACACAAACTCTAATACTGTATAGAGATAATCACCATGATAAGCTAAACAAAACGGTAGTAACACACTTACGTGGAATAACGGTAGATACTTCAGCAAAGGATACAAAGAATACAGGTAGAATGAACCAAAATAATCTGCTTTCTTGACTCTCCCACTCATTTAATTCAAGAAATGTAGTAGTTACTGATGTCAGCACAAGTACGATTACACCAAAACCAATCCTTTTTCTCATGTTAGGCAAATAAAACCCCAAGAGTGGAAACAATAAGCTATTACATAAAGGCACAAGCAAGATGATAAACACATTATTCAAGAGCGACTCAAGGTTCCCAAGTACATAACCTTCAGCCTCAATCATAGCTGGTGTTTTGTTAACAATCGTTGATTCAAGAATGGTTGCACAGTTTTCCATCTGATGACCCGACATGTTCCGCAACTATGTATCATACAATAAGTATTAATGCAATAAAAACAATGAATGCAAACTCACAGCATAGTATGGCGGTCAACAATCACTGGACTGGACTAGTGGACTGGACTGGTGGACTGGACTGGTGGACTGGACTGAGTGACGTCATAGCATTGTTGTGTAATCTAGGCGTGTCCGTCGACGTTTTAACCCCGCCCAATCTTGCCTCCCGCACGCTGTTCTCGATCGAGTTGTTCTAGCTAGAACCTACCTACCGTGCGTACGGCACTCTGCCCTTGCAGTCACCGTCCTAGAGGAACGTTCTACAGCTGTCATGGGCCGATTTCAACATTGTCTCGCCTATACAGACGTCCAACGTACATCTGAGCCTCAGCAGTGCCCCGGGCGGCGGATTCATGGTTCTGATTGTCGGAAAGTCACACCTGCATTCGTGGTAGCTATTCTATCTATACGTAATATGATTATTATGACCTGAACACAAGTCATTGTGCATGCCCCGTAGTTGACTAGCATGTGTTTTATGGTGTGCGTCCGTCTCTTTTTTATCCAGTCAGCTAGGTTCCCACACATAATGTGATACGCTGTACTGATGAGACCCAATTAGGTCGAAACGGACTGCAACATGTATGTCCGTCTACAGCTTCACAAACTGTATTATAATTATGATACATGCATATCTAGCAATGTGAGTGAACAACTGTTATTTGCCCACCCTATACTCAAATGCAACTTCAAGCTATTATGTGCTTCTGCTACTGTCTTGGCATAATGAATTTTGTTCAAGTTAAATATGTATTGCGCAACAATTTGTAACTTGGCTCTAATTGGAATAAGCACACAAGTTATGGATTGATTGCCTTGAGAAGTGTTGCTAAGCTCGGTTCTATCTCCACTCTCTTTCTCGCATGAGTAAGTACACGTACATAACATAATTTTAAATGCCAAATCAAATACTGTATAATGATGTGATTTGAGTCTCAATGTGTGCATATGATCACAATAATAATTATGTTCATGATAGTGTATCTGAGATAGTCAATCACGAGTCTGGAGAAGTTCTCAAATGTAACACCCAAAAGTGCGAAGTACATTTAGATGTGAGTCAGACAGTTGAGAGTAGACTTCTGGTTCTATCACTAGCGACATTGCGTGAAACGAAGGCCAGTTTATTTGTAAGCAATGAAGGTGAACATGGTAGTACGCAGGAGCGAACTTATTCTTAGGCGTTCCATCTGGGAGTGTAAATCTGCGCATTTCAGTGTGCTTGACACAAATGTCGTGTGGAGCTACAACAGGTTTTGAGTAACGACCAGAGCACCCAGAGCATACAGAGATATTTCCTGTTATAAACACCAGAGTAAAGGGAGATTCTTGAGAGGGCCCACATACTGAACCAGAAGGAAAAGGTGCAGCATATGGTGATGGGTATGGCTGACCAAATGGAGACGGTGAATAGTATGGGCGTGGCAATATTAGTGGAGTATATGTACCTGTTGGGAACGAGTCTGTAGAAGAGTTGGTGAAAGAGGGAGAAGGTACACTTGATGTTTCTGGCACAAGTCGCTCGACCCTTTGTTCTACATCGGATGTTGATGGTTTTGCACGTTTCCTAGGTGGACGGCTACCCTTCCTTCCGGTTCCAGTTGGCATCCCATGCAAAGCAAGACTTGTCATGTTCGGTTTTTTTTTTGCCTTCTTGAGAGATTTGACAAACTGCAATAGCTGGTCATTTAGATGAGCAACCACTACAGTGTGAGAGCAGATTCCAAGGCCCTTAAAATTTGCACAGTCTGAGTCACATTTATAGCCTGCTTTGGTTGGTAGAACAAGATGAGGTCGCTTTCCTGTACGACTAATTACTAACCTTGCTGCAGGATCACAGCCTGGGGCAGAAACTATGTTTTCCGTGCTTGTCAGTAACTCAGAAGCTTTCGTCCAGATTCCCTGCAGGCATGCCAGTGGAATTGCAATTTCATTTGCTGCTTGTTGAACATCTACTGATAGCACAGGCATACTACTGTCTGATGCAAGAGAAGGCGGCACACTATAACTTGGCTCATTACCGACTGATGCACGTGCAACACGATCTAAGTGTTTTCTTCTTTGCTGTGGAGTCATTTTGTACCACTGGACCTCAGAAACTTCAAGGTGCTTAAATTGAGATTTAAAACGATACTTTCCCCTTTGTATAACGGCCTTTTCCACCTCCTTCTCTTGGTCATCAACTACCTGTTTGAGTTTCTGAACAAACTCGACAAGTTGGCACTCCTTGTAGTCTACCTTGTTTTTAAGAACAAAATTGATCGTTTCACTGGCATTAGTGGTAAACGAAGTTGGTGGACACCCAAG
The DNA here is from genome assembly GCA_964017065.1 of Haliclona indistincta. NCBI lineage: Eukaryota > Metazoa > Porifera > Demospongiae > Haplosclerida > Chalinidae > Haliclona > Haliclona indistincta. The sequence goes on along the minus strand of OZ024783.1, from coordinate 12,139,788 downwards.
ATGAGCATCTTCTCTTACTTCCTTTAGCATTGTCTGCTCAATAATATCAACTTTATGCTCACATAACCATAAATAAAACGATTCACCACCATCAAACTTTTGCCAGCGTTCTTTCAACATTGCCAGCTTTTGCTGGAATTGAGTACCAGATGCACTATCTACAAGCCCTTCGAAAAAGACTTGTCCCTTCTGGGTTCCCATCAGATCATCTATTATCTCCACTATAGCATCAGGCGAAAACCCACGCTCTTGTAGCTGTTGTTTGATGTTTCTTCGAAAATGAATAAAGCAAGTGAGATGTGTGGCATAGCGAAATTCGTGTTTGAATCCATCGGCTAATGCTTTTTCGCCATCAGTTCCAAAAGCACGAACTCCTTGTAATTCGGGCCTTGAACCAATCAAAGATGCCGCGAAGAAGAGGTATGTCGAAAAGGTTTTTCGATAATGGATCATTGTTGGACCGATAAAAACTGGAGACGAACCATATCGAACTGTTTCTAACAGTATATTTCGATACGTTATTGGAGTGACATCGAAAGCTCCAATATTAAAAGTAGGATCTACTGTCAAAATTGAAAAATCAGCAGAGACTGTACAAAAGCGTACAAGGTCGTCCAGTTGGTATTCTCTTGCTAATATAAAGGCTGGCTCAGGGGACGATCGAGTTTCTCTGACAAACAAGCCAGCACTGTCACCCACCTTGGCTTCTTGTATCATTTGGAACATCTCATCACCATGGCAACTAGCACGAGGTTTCATTTTACAATGAATATATGAAGCCTGTCGTTCATTACGTGGTAGGTCTGATGCACTTCGAGCATTGACAATGCCACCGACTTTTGCAGTAACAATACTCACAGTTTCCTTTGGTCCAGATCTTTGTTGGGCAATCAGCTCTTTTGTGCTCGGAAGTGTGGGGAAAAACGGCTTCTTTGATTTCGAGTTACCGTGTGGCATCACAACAGGTTTAAATCCACTTGGTATACGATAAGAGAGTAGGCTGAGATGGTGAGAATCACCCTGCGGATCTAAAGAAAATAAGATTATTCATGTACTTAGCAACGAGTGACAACTCACCTGTGACAAAAGCAATTAATCTCTGAAAGCTTGGATTCGAAGGATGCTTACAGTGAATGCGTCGTAATTTGTACACATTACTTCCTGATGTGTTGGCTGGCACCCGCTCAAATACTAGATTACCATCATCGTCATCATCTTCGTCTAAAATTCTCTCTGCACGAAAGTGATGTACATGAGAACCACTATACTTCCATTTGCCATATTCATCGATTCTTATGTCATCAGGATGATCAAGGCTCTTTAAATCGACAATGTAACTTGCGGACTGGTTGACAGTTGTAGGACGGCCTTTGCAGATTTTTCCCTTAGGATTCAACAACATCTGTAAGATTCCTTCACTGGTATACACTTTGTCGCCCATCTCGTATACGTCACTTTCCTCATCGTCGCCCATCTCGAATACATCACTTTCCTCATCGTCGCCCATCTCGTATACGTCACTTTCCTCATCCAGCTGGTCTTGCTTGAAGCTTCTGCAAGTAACACATATTATTATAATTGCCACTGATGCACGCACATTCAGGCATTCAGCTATAAAATTATTTACAGCCACAATACAGTAAAATAATATTATTATTAGATGTACCTTTGCCACGCCTGCTCAAAATCACCCAGGTGAAGAACTCTTTTTGGTGTTCTAAAAGTGATAAACATGATCAATTTACACACATGCTTATAATAATTATTGTACATGTATAAATAAACTACAATGTTATCGTCTTACCTAGATTTGCTGGGAATTCTAGGAGAGTTACATTCTGACCACGTGTCGTCTGAGTCTACCAGAACGACTGCCTTTGCGGGAGTGACATCGGCTGACGATATGTAAATGGGACTGCTATCAGGACTGCCATCCATCGTAGCTGGCCAGGGCGTTGTGAGTTTAGCCTTAACGCGCTATTACACATGCACATAATACTGTATAATACTAGCACATACTAGTACTATAGTACTGCGCTTGCTGTACATTCACCGCGCCACGCATGCGTTCTGTTTCGCGCGCGCGCGATCGCGCTTGTTTAAAATTAATAGTCCCCGGCCAGTCCAGTCCACCAGTCCAGTCCACCAGTCCAGTCCACTAGTCCAGTCCAGTGATTGTTGACCGCCAGCATAGTATAGCATCATAAAACCACTCAGTGAGAGTATGAATAATACCACTCGTCCAAATGTTCTCACGTCCTCAACATCTTCATCGGTATATTTTCCCCCGTGATGCTGTCTAGCATAATCTAGCCCTGTGGGAGGATCCTCACCATATCGAAACGCACTCTTAAAGGGAGGAGGTTGTCGCCACTGTTTGGAATTACGTAACACACCACATATTAGCCATATTGGGTTAGAATTTCTGTGCTCAGCATCATACAGCATTGAAGTACATGTGTCAAACACTATGGCTACTGTAAGCACAACCATAGATAACACAGGTTGCACAACGGGTACAAAGTTAAACGTATCAATATCATTGTCAAGCGGTTTCAATGCAGCAATTCCAGTATAAGTTATAGTTCCAAAAAATTGACCAAGATTTTTTATCCAGTAGTACCAGTATATGTATGAACTAACGGTATCTGAAGGAGCATCCAAGAGTTGATCACCTCCAAAAACTAGCAAGCTTATTTGGAAGACGCCAGAAGCTGCCGAATAAACCACCAAACACGTCATTGGTAGCCAAGTTACGAAAATATCTCTCACCACACTTTCTGCAGCACTGTCTAGATTGTTTCCTATTGCAGCACTCACAGCAAACAGCCCACTGGCTACCCAAATTAGCAAAAGACAGAACCTTACCGACCGGTGCCTACCAATGTATACGTCAGCTAATATTCCACCAAGAGGATAGAACGCGTATCCAATACCGACCATTAAAGCTTGCTGAATGACAGTAACTAGACCAGTGTCGTTCGTTATGGTGCCCTTGAAGACGGAACGAACAACAGAGCTCTGAACGATACCGTAAAAAGCGTAACTACCAAGGAAATTCAACACGAGAATTGACATCACTGTTCGTGATCTAGGGATACAGCGGTTTGAAAAGTTCTGTTTCAGTCCTCGGCGCGTTGGTAAGAAAACACGTCGTCTGGGTGTGCTCGATCTCAACTCTTGGCATGATCCCTGCTGCGATGCTGCATCATCTTCGTCGCGAACTATTACTCTTTCAAGATGTTCCGAGACTGAAAGCAAAGGTTCTCGTTCGGCATCACCATTGCGATCAAAGTTGACCTTTCTGAAGCGCCGGTTGTTGGAGCGATGTTGCTTTCGACGATTCTCCATTGCTTACAAGCCCCTCCTACATCTTTTTCTGGCCACGCCTACAATGCGTGGGCGACCTCAAACCACTGTGTACAAACCAGAATAGTGCCAAAACATATGCAATTGCAGACCATCATGCGCTACAGACAAGCTATCTTCTATTCCATAGGCACTAGCAGTACTATAAAAGTTTTATGCCAAAATAATTTCTTTGGCATAAGCATAATCAACAACAAAGACATAACTCGATAATTCACGCAAGAGGTGATTATTTGTAGGTGACAAAACACAGCTCAGCTGCTAGCTTGTCATGTCTTTCTACTGCAACTTCAGCAATGGCAGCAACTGCTCTGATGTTTTTCAAGACGTCCATGTCGCTTTGACAGTTATCCAAGGCATCTTTGCTCTAGCCAACTTAACTTTGACTGTCCCACTCAATGTTCTACTGTTATTGGTGATGTCTATCTACCGTAAGATGCTGGACAAATCCATTTCTTTGCTAATCTCATCCGTAGTCTCCAACATAATAGTATCTGTTTTCCTGAATAGTGCTGTGTTTTTCACTTCGATTCTTCGATCATGGTTGCTAGGCTACTGGGGCTGTCAGATATTTTCCTTCCTTCTATCAAGTGGAATAATATCGTCAGGACTGGCAGTTATCCATTCATGCTTTGACATTTATGTTTTAAAATCTTACAGTACTGTAACATTTGAACAAAACTTCTTCTATGTTCTCTTAATATTGTCCTGGATGCTACCTGTGCTATTTTCAGCAGTCTTCACTCTCAAATTTCCAGCCCAATTTGATGCAACTATTCCAGGCTGTTTGGAACCCATTGCTGTCAGTTTGACTGGAATAGTAATCTCTTTATGGACACTTTTTCTTAGTGGATTTTTATGTATCCGAAAATGTTACAAAGTAATGCGGCACATGTTCATCTCTGTCCATCCCTCTGGAATCACTGATCGAAACAATGACCAACCTCGCAAAGTAAAAAGGCTTTTCATCACCAATGTAGCAATAGTGTCTGTTTTCTGTTTAATGATCATACTATTAATGGCTCGTGTGACAATAGACAAACATCTTTCGGACACGAATGTGTCAACCTATATCATTATACCAATCTTGTACGGACTAAGCCTTGCTGTTCAGCTGTACATCGTCGCAAGTATTCTGATCATTCTTTCGAACAAGAAAATATTTGAGGCTACTAGGAAGTTGCTGAATCAAATATTAAAACAACGCAGAATACAACCAATCGACCAAGAATAGGATAGCAGAAACACAAGAATAATTATGCATGTGATTTCAAAAACTGTACAAATTTAGCAATAATGCATGTAGTATGTACCTTCCATTTGTAAGCAGTTTGACCAGAGTGATCCAATGAAGAGCTCTGAACACTCCTGTAGTACTTCTAGAAACAAAAAAAAATCTGATATGGCATATGTAATTTCTGCACCATTAGTGGATTTCAACTGTATACAACATACACAGTACAGTCAATTTTGTAAATTAGCATCAATACCAACTTACTGATTTCAGACGTCCACTGTTCCACTTGTTCACAAATGATTTGAAATACTGTCTTGTATCAGTAGAGTCAAGGTCACTAAAAAACAGCTCTTTCTGAGTACAAAATTACAAAAACACAAGTAAATTCTGACAATCTGTCATAATAATGAACAGTCAATTTTCTAGTCGTAGTCTGTGCAAGTCTAGTGTACCTCTTGAGAGAGCCATTTTCTGAATTCAGAACTTTTGAGAAAATAATCTTTTTCTGATATCTTATCTATACGAATAAAAATAAGCTCAGAACAAAAATACCATAACATTATGTTAAGCACATAATAACATCATAATAATAATTAAGCACATAATAATTATTATAGTTAAAAACAATTAATTGCTTAGTGTATAGTATGCAATACATTCCCCATCAACATTAAATGTATAGGCTCAAGAGTTAATGACCTGGTTTACTGGATTTTTTCTTCTTCTCCTTCTTTTTGTGTCTCTTGGTAGAATCGCTGTGCTTGTGATGCTTTGAGTGGTGAGCTGTCTTGTGACTATCTCTTCTCCTCTTTCTTTTAGTACTGCTACTGCTCTTGTGATGATGTCTCTCGTCAGATTCTGATTCTACAAGAGAAATAATTATTTTTATCACAGTAGTCACAGTTAGAGTACTCAAGTTGTCTGCAGATCGAACACATAACGTACACTTGGAGCGCGCTATTATAGCATGCACATGTCATTTCACATACGTCATAGAATTGGGATAACCTGATTCACTACTACTGCTACTGGAGGAACTTGACGTATCTGTGTAGCTCTCTTCATCACTACTGCTACTGCTGCTGGACTTGTGTCCACTGTGCCTTTTCTTCCTAGAAAAAAAACAGCAAAGGTACACTTGACTTCTGCATATAATAACCTGCTGCTGTCTGCCATGTTTCTAGTTGCTAGCAGGAGCGACACAATGAAGTAGTTGAGGTATTTTGCACGCCGGGTTGGGCATAAGTACGTTCTAGAGTATCCTGTAGATCGGTAGTCCTGAAAATTAACCCTAGAATAACCCACATTGGATGGTGAGCGATAATTGAGGGTGTTTCTCGCACGTGTGACGATTGAGCTAGGTCTCTTTGTTTCCACTTTCCAGTTTCCAGCATGCATCCTCGTGGTGGCCGTGGAGGTAGGCTTGGTCCACCACAGCAGGAGTATCAAATGGATCCACAAAGGGAAAAGGCTATGCGGTCTATTTTTGGTAATCAGCATTACATAGTTTGTGATGGTCATACATGTTGATTGTTACATGTATCTCTGGTACAGTTGCCAACATAGCATTTGAGACTACAGAGGAACAGCTGAAGACAGTATTATCTGAAGTAGGACCAGTAGTCACATTAAAGTGAGTGAGTATGTCTTATGTAACTACAGGCCGGTCACTACTGCAGGAAAGATATGAAAGTTGTATGAAATATAAATGAATTACCATCTAAATTGTGTATGAGTTTCTATTGTTTTTCCTCTGAATTTTGTGTGAATTTCAGCTAAATTTTGTATAAATTTCCTCTAAATGAATTGTATGGTTATCCAATGCTATCGCTATAAAATTCATATGAAAATTGAATGAGTTTAAACTGAATTTTGTGTGAATTTCAGCTACATTTTGTATAAATTTCCTCTAAATAAACGGTATGGTTATCCAATGCTATCGCAATAAAATTCATTTGAAAATTGAATGAGAATAAACTGGTTTTAATATTAATAATTGTACAGTCCAAAGTGACACAAAACATGCTAGTTGTACTTGTATGCTTGTCTTTGTCATCTTCCTGAAAAAAAATAATTATAATAAGGGACCACTTCCAATAAGTTGAACTTACTTGAATTAAATGAATCTTTCTTGTGGGCACACTAACTAACATGTAAATGTCTATTGAAAGAGAGTGATAAAGGGAAGTTTGATATTTATTAAGGCATACCATTTTCTGGGCAAAGAGTTATAACATCCTATCCTCCTCCTCTTCTTTGGGTGACAAATCCGTTTCTCTAAAATTGATGAGACCAGTATCATTATTATTCCAAGATGGCTTACTTTGAGTAGAAGTAAACTTATGTCCGGTCATTTGAATTTATGTTGAGAAGATTTCCTCCTATTATGATAACAAAGTATATTGGCGTTCATGTAATGTATACATACCTCAACCTATAGATCTTGATCAATATCCAGCTCGTTCTGTCATGATTGCTACAATAAACTTTAGTAATAAATTATAATAACCTCTCTGATTTCACCTATATGCACGTAGGCACACGAGGATTAAGCATTTGGGTCTGTCTGTCTATATGTGTGTAATAAAACGGCTGCTTATCATCTTACTAATCGAAAAATACCAGTAAATTGTTTTCTACCGCTTTCTTGGTGAATTTCTAGATATAAAGTCGGCGAGTCTTCTGTCATGTGCTGTGGCCATAGGTATCTAATAGCTAAGGCACTTCTAAGAACATTACGGTAAGTCGGTGTGTTGCCCAACCTCCAGGCACGTTGGTACTTGGGAGTCATGTCAAGGAAATCTTTGCAGAACTCGAGGCTGCAGAGGTTGTGAAATTAGCCTACAGTTAGTATTACTTGCGTATTTACACTTGCATGAATGCCATTACTACATGTCGTTTGTGTCTTACGTTAGATCGAGAATAGAAAGATTTAGAGAATGGATGGCTTGTAAATCTTATTACTCGGTGGCTTATTTGGGAATATGGTGTAATAATGAGTTGTTGTAAAGTCTTGATCTCACCTTGATGGCAGTCTTTAACTACTCTCAGGACAAAAATGCCCACATCGGCTGCCTAGGCATACTGTACAACTGCAGGACTGCTGTAGAGACACATAGACATCTGATTATCTCACGAAAAAGGCTACAGCAACCGAGATAACAACGACTAGGTACTAGGCTACAGCTAGACCCTACTCATGCGCTCACGATCCGCGATCACGTGTTCATCATTGGTCACACCCACAAGACACACCTTTTCTTTTCAAACGAAATTCATTTTAAAATCAGATGATAACCATATCATATGAAATACAAATGAAAAAATTTCATACAATTACAAACCGTTCATATTAGGTTTTTCATACAATTTGTTAGAAAATCTTGACGATTAGTAATATGAATTTCATATGTTTTTCATAGATCGGCAGGAAATCATACATTTATAATAAATTATTGTTTTCATATGTTATTCATTCATATCTGTCCAGTAGTGGGTGTCCACCCATGTACATGTACGTGCCATGATAATAATAATAAATACAGTTGTGTATTATGTGTGTAGCAGCCGTTCAAATAATTGCCACAAATTAGGTCTCACCCACTAATTTAATCTTTGAAGTTTGGCTGTAATAAGTGCACAGTTTATTAAAACATTGTTGAACAACAAGTCTAAGCGAGTGGGTAATTTTACCCAGAAAACTTTTTGAGCTTTCACCAAAATCAAATTAGCTTGTTACTGTAAATACGTGAGCTAGGCTCTGGGGCACCAAAATTAACAAATCTGTGCTTAGTCCCAGGATGTTATGTAGTAATAACCAAACTAAAGTCCGTTGCTAAAGTTATTTGAAGTGACATACTTTTACTATGATTATTGTTGATTTGGTTAGCTGATAGCTTGATGTCACTATGATTCTAACAGGTAACTTCGGCAGTTAATCTCTGTGCAACTAATTCTGTGTTACATTAACTGTGCCTGGGTTCTCTATTCATCTTATTTTCTCAGGCTGATTCTTGATCCTGGTACTGGTAAACCACGTGGATTTGGTTTCTGTGAATTTGAAGATATGGAAACCGCAATGAGTGCTTGTCGTAATCTGGCCGGGAGAGAACTCAATGGACGTCCACTGAGAATAGACAGTGCTATGAATGCTCCAGGAGAAAACTTTAGAGCAAAAGGTAATTGCACATTTGATTATTTTAGTCATTTCTATTCCTGCATGTTGTAGGTCCAACAAGTGGACCCGTTAAAGGACCAATCGAGGTGTGTTACGTACGGTACATTGTTGTATTTATTGGTTACTTTTGTCGATGTTTGTATAGCCACCATTACATGGACAGCCAGTGCGTCCTGAGGAAGCACCAGAAGCAATTACTAAAGCAGTTGCTAGCTTACCACCAGAACAAATGTTTGAACTCATGAGACAAATGAAGGTACACCTTTTTGATTATTTGAATACAACTAATCTGTAGTGCATGCATGTACTTGTAGCCAGCATAGATGAACCGTTTGTGTCATTTTGTTAAGATTGATCAACTTTGCTAACATTGACCCAGTTAAGTTTACTTGCTGAGATTTTGCAAAAACTATTATTAAAAATCACGTAAATTAAAAACAAGAAGTGCTGTATAATGTATAATGAGCATGTAAGTTAAATTTTGCTAATGTATTACAGTGGTGTATCCAGCACACTCCACAAGAAGCTCGTCAACTACTGTTAAACAACCCACAGTTGGCGTACGCATTGCTGCAGGCACAAGTGGTCATGAGGATAGTGGACCTGGAAACAGCACAGGTAATTTGAACCTTGACTATATTTCCACCACATATCAGAGAGGAATTACAATCCACTTGAATGGATTGTGTGCGAGTATAACGCTGGTCATGTTAAATCCAGTTCACAAAATATAATGCAGACGCAGATTGCTTATTCTATTTTGGTGCCGCCAACCATCAGTGGGAGAAGACTAATGATGGTTGTTAAATTTGTCCTTGCATATGAGTTGCTATCTATAGTGTAAAACTGGTATCAGTGTATGGCGAACGAGAAACAACAAGATATTTTTTATAACTCAAACCCATGTAGTTCACTGAATTATTATTCCTCTAGAAACTACTTCATCGCACTCCACGTGGGGCTCCAATGCACAACACAGGACCAGCTGCTCCACCACCTCACTCTCAGCCTCCTCCAGCTGGTCCTCCTTCAGCTGGTCCTCCTCCTCCTCCTCAACAGGATGACTATCATCATAGTCCACAATATGGTCCTCCACGTGGTCGATATCCTGGTCCCCCTCCTCCTCAAAGAGGAAGAGTAAGTTAAACCATTCTCAATGTAAATAAGTCGTGTGACAAAATTTCTTTGAAGATGCGTGCACGGTTGCTAGTTGTCTAAAACATGACTAGCATACAACTAGTGTGTATGAAACTACAGTCAGATACAGCCATTTCTCCTAATCCTAATCCAAGTGCACAATTTGGTTGTGAATCTCATCACTTGTTTCACTGATGCGGAACAAATTCAAGTTTTCAGGGCGCGAGAAACGACTGTACTCCCTTTCCACATGCAATCTAGATGATCTAGTATTAAATAGAAAGTATTTGCTTTGTGTGTTAGATGTTCTCTCTCTAAGAGATGCCAATAATTCTGTGAACTATGATTCTTTGATCAGCAATTTTCTAGTATACCCTTTGAGCCCTAATGACGCCATTTGACATCATACATATTTCAGACACCCTAACAACCGTTGGTTTTGGTACACACACCACTAAACATAACTATTGGCACTCTGCATTTCAAATTTCACCATGTTTTGTGAAAAAAAAACGCAATTTTGACATTAATTTTTATGGTTTCAGGTTGCCCAGAAACACATTTTTGCACATTCTCCATGATCTGGGCACTCTGCAATTTGTATGTAATTTTCAGTAGCCAGCCTCAAAATACTAATTTAGAGCAATATTTGTCTGAATTTTATTGGCTTCACTTTTGCAGTGGGTGGGGCATATTGACCGACTTGAATATGGACACTTGTAGCTACTCACTGGCGAAAAAAGACGCAAATTTGATACCAGTAACATGAAAGACACGAGATATTCGTGTGAGAATTGGTCAGCATTTATGAGGTTAAAATTCCAGCTAGATAATTTAGTATTTAACCCTTTAATTGCTGAATTATTTCGTCCAAATTTTGACCTGCTCTAAACTGGTAGTTTGTCTTGCAATTTTCTCCACCATCCCGTACGCTAGCTGTTCCAAACTAGCACCCTCTTCTCCTGGCATATAAAATTTTACGACCATGTGCTAAACTCCAAGTTGGCCACTCCCACTTCGGAACTGAAGCCACTTAAGTGTTGCAGCCTCGTCATTTTTCAGCTGATTTTGGTCTTCGTCTAGCCATGGTGAATGATACAAAAACCTGGTGGTATCCAGGTGAGCAAACAGGACAGTTTAGGCCATAGTCAATGCAAAGTGTGCGTTTCCGGGCATCCTGAAGCCACAAAAGTACAAAAATTCGCCTTGGCACCTTTCGGTTCCGCTCTGCGGGATACAAACCTATGTCAATCTTCTGTCACAGTAATGTTTTTGTTGAATAAGCGCGAGAAACAATTTTCATTTTTTTAAGGAAAATTCCCATTCTACACTTTGGCTTAATTTGAGATTTCTGAGGCACTCTACACACTATTTATGATGTCCAATGTGGGTGGTACTAATTATGACGCCTAAAGGCGTCATTAGGGGTTAAAGGGTTAAAGAGAAGATTGATAGTCATTTTGCAAGACAGATATTTGCAAGCCTAATGGTTGTTTTACAGCCTGAGGGCTGTATCAAACTAACTTGACCTGACAACAATGGCTACCATGTCAGTGGCCTTGACAATGTGTCATACCAACATGCATTGACCGGATTGCTTTGTAATTATTAAAATTCACATTATTCATCAATGACTAAGGTTTGCAGCAGCATCAGTCATTGTTGCTTGATGAGAGCATTCAAACTGGTTCTTCGAGGTACATGTAGATTGTTACCTGCCTTTGGCATTGTGGTGGCGCAACTTGGTTGGCTTGCTTATTTAACAGGCATTCAGTTAAAATAATAAACAATTTTTTTAGCCACACCTCAATGACATTGTGAGAACAATACAGCTGTTTCAATCATGAAGGTTCAGCCATAGTGTCAAGACAGGTGGTCTAACCAATGGCTAAGGTTCGAATTTGACCAGCGTTTTGGCTGATGGCCGACCGTTATAATGCATACTGACATTTTTCGAAATCTCTTCATATCATTATGTTGATCAATTTTATTGAATCGTTGCTGTGAATAATAGAAAGTTTTAATACAATGAATACATGTACTTCAAACCAACAAAATTGATTATTGTTTGCAGGGACCACCTCCTCCTCATGGTATGCATGGCCGTCCTCCACCACCACAAGTAATGTTAAATTATTGTGTCTATAGTGCTCATAATTTGATTGATTCATAGAGTGACCGATTCCATCCTTCCCGAGGCCCTCCTGACCATAGACTACCACCTCCTCCTGGAGCTCAACGACAACCTGGACCCGGTACAGTATTGAAACCAAAATATAATAGGTTTACCATGCAATATTTTCTTGTTTCAGAGTTGTCATCAGGCGATCAGGAGAAAGTAAGTTCAATTGTAACTGACTCAGCATTGCTAATATCTCATGTATTTGTACAGGCTGCTCTTATTATGCAGCTATTGAATCTCACTGACGAGCAGATCAGGATGTTACCAATGGATCAGAGAAGCAGTATCCTATCATTGAAGGAGGAGGTGGAACGAAGCGCTAGACACTGATATCACTGCACTGTCTGTTAAAATAATTTTTTACAGTACCTTGGGATATGCATGTGCATGCATGTACAACAATAGAAAACCAAGAGTACAGTGTATTTGTCGACATCTTGTTCTACCTAATTGAGTGTGGTCTGACCTCTTCATTTTGCAGAATGTTTTATCTTCCGTCTAAGTTTACAGTGAATTTAATTACTGCAATTGATTATAGTATGTGAGTCCCAGCGCTTACAGTGAAGCAATAAATCATTTTCTTTTCTACATGTAGTACATGTACAAAAATACAAGATACGAAAGTAGGATTCTAATAGATTGTCTTATTGTCTAATGCTATTAGCTAAAACACCGAGGTAGTAGACCATAGGTAGAGGTATAAAAATTACAACTAGCGTTGATATAAATCCAAATCGAAGATATCCCAAAAAAGTAAGCTTAAAATCAGCAGCACTTCGAGCTTTCTCGGCTACTATCAAATTAGCAATGCTGCCTATAAGGGTGAAATTACCAGCTATAGTTGACACCCATGCAAGCAAGAGTCCACCCAGAGGGCCCTCACAAGGCTCATCTCCACAAAGACGATCAATCTGTTGAGCTATGAGAATCACAAGTGGAACATTGCTGAATATGTTAGAGCCTATGGTAACGAAAACAGCAAACAGAAGCACTCCTTCAATTCGATACAGGTTCATGTAGGGAGCAAGTGCATTAAAGGCCAAGTATGGAAAACATGTGTTTTGAAATCCATGAATCCAGATGAAGAGCCCCATAAACATCAAAATAACAGTCCAGTCTATCTTGAGCATGGCATCATAGGCATATTTGCGGTTGATAATTGTATCCACTAGCATAGTAGATATAGCAGCACCAAGTGGAATACATCCCAAGTTGAATACAACTGATACTACAGGAGGAGGAGGCACTGCCAAAAGAACTACCACAACAACCGATATGAACAACAACCAAATCAAGAAAACGATTTCTCTCCAACTACGTTTCTTAAAACTCTGGTGTTTGTTCACCTGGTTCACATCGGTTATTTCACATTTGTTTGACTTTACCAAATTTGTATTGCTTCCATTTATTGATGCTTCCTCCACCTGTGAACTCAATTCATTTGTTGGTTTAATTACTATCGAGGCATTTGTTGAGTGAACTCCTGCCAAGTTGTTTTCATTACTCGAGCACGTTAGCGATCTCTCCAGGGCAATTTGACTGGTAACATGAGGATTATCACTCTGGTCATAGCTTAAAGCAAGATTCTCTCTTTCTTTTGATATCGATGTAGCTTGGTAAGATTGTGATTGCTGTATAATAACATCATTTTCCTGAGGCTCACTTTCATTCACAACTTGAGATTTTTTAAACAATGTTTTGATAAACAACAAATGCAACAGACCGATACTGAGAGCCAGTCCAACCAGAGCAGATGGTAGTTCAGCTATGAAGAAGTCCAACAATGATACTCCGGTGACTGAAGCAATGAAGGCATTCTGTGGATTACCAAAGATAGTGGCAGCACTACCAATATTCGCTGAAGTGGCTATTCCAAGACAGAGTGGAAGAAGTTCCTTTTTGTTTCTCTTCTTTTTTACGAATTCTGACAATATCAGTGGAGTGATGACAAGGCAAGCAGCGTCATTTGTAATAAATGCAGACAATGCTGCTGACAAAATACATATTTTCCATAAAATAGTTCGAAATGGCTTGTTGTCTCCAATTATCCACAAAGAAGCAATCCTTAAAATTCCTTCACGATCATAGTAGTAAGAGAGTATCATCATGCCCATTAGTAGATAGATTGTCTGAAGGTTTCCCAGCATTCCTTCAACTTCGTAAACCCCTTCCTGTGTAACAACTTGAAACAACACCATCAACATGGCCCCTACTAAGGCTGCAGCAGGACGACCAAGTGGAAACCATTTCATGTCCAGTACAATAAAGGGCCACACGATTACAAAAATAATTGATCCCATGATTTGTATGTATAACCCAGGACTCTCCAAGGCACATGGGTCAGTATCATTGGACAAGTTAGAAAAGTTATCCATGATAGCAAATACGTCTGCAAGAGATAATACATGTTATTATGTCATTGCTGTATTGCAGTATTACAACTAACTTTTGCAAGCTGTATATAAGTAGTAAGTTATTTGCACCAGCACTGTACTTGTACGATGAAAATATGCTGAAAAGCAATACCAACTGATCGTAACAATAAACATAAGTCAACATCAGCTTCACATGGGGTAGACTCGTGCCATTATGAATTTTATTTAACCCCTCGTTTTGAACTTCCCGCCGTTTTATGTAGCGCTGCATAATTAATTTTTAGTGTACATGTAATGCACGGTTGCCCCGTCTATCTTCGCTGGAAGTGACAGCCACAGCCCAGCTAACCTTCTAGCCGTCTACTACAGTACTGGATTCGTACGTGACGGTAAGTACGGAGTAGTTTAATTTGTAGTCGTGGGCCTGTCCTTTGTAGTTGTGGGCGATAAAAATTAATCTTATAATCATACGGTACCCCAAATTCATAGCATCTTCAAGCACGTTTATTTGATATGGTGGGTGTACTTTTATTTTGTGCAGCAAGAGACATAACGGCAACAACATTATTATTATGTAGATACTACATTATACATGTAGCCTGTATATCTTTTCTGAGATGGTTATCAGCAGAATTGTTGTGATGGCTTACCAACCTTGTTTTGATAAGGGGTGGGATTAGCTACATGTACATGTGTAATAAAGATATTTCCCAATGTTTAACCCAATGCCAGTACTATGTATGATTAAGAGAGTACTCTGTCATTGCTGACATGTTTTTATTAGATAATGGATAACTTCTCAAATTCTTCCAATGATACTGACTCATGTGCCTTGGAGAGTCCTGGATTATACATACAAATCATGGGATCAATTCTTTTTGTAATCGTGTGGCCCTTTATTGTACTGGACATGAAATGGTTTCCACTTGGTCGTCCTGCTGCAGCCTTAGTAGGGGCCATGTTGATGGTGTTGTTTCAAGTAGTCACTCAAGATGAGCTTTATACAGTTGAAGGACAACCAGAGAAACTTCAGACAATCTACCTACTAATGGGCATGATGATACTCTCTTACTACTATGATCGTGAAGGAATTCTAAGGATTGCTTCTTTGTGGATAATTGGAGACAACAAGCCATTTCGAACTATTTTATGGAAAATATGTATTTTGTCAGCAGCATTGTCTGCATTTATTACAAATGACGCTGCTTGCCTTGTCATCACTCCACTGATATTGTCAGAATTCGTAAAAAAGAAGAGAAACAAAAAGGAACTTCTTCCACTCTGTCTTGGAATAGCCACTTCAGCGAATATTGGTAGTGCTGCCACTATCTTTGGTAATCCACAGAATGCCTTCATTGCTTCAGTTACTGGAGTATCATTGTTGGACTTCATCATAGCTGAACTACCATCTGCTCTGGTTGGACTAGCTGTTAGTATTGGTCTTCTTCATCTGTTTTCTATTAAGGTTTTATGTATACGCAGTGATGTTATTCAAGAGGAGGAAGTTGATGAGACTGACACACTTCAAAATCATGTACCACCATATCATACTGCTTCACTGGCTGAAGAGAGAGAAGCTCATGCTATGGATTATGACCAGAGCAATCAGCCCTTCCTTACTAGCCAGGTTGAAATGGAGAGGTCACTCATGTTTCATTCTGAAAATCATCGTCAGCAACCGCAGTCTTTTGAAGCTGTTGGTAATCTTATTCCATCTGGTCCAAGAAATGTTTACTCACGTTCACTGACTCGAAGCAGAAGAACCATCGAAAGGGTAAGAATACGTACATTCTAGGGTGCTTGTTAGGTACCAATAATGCCTCTGTTTTGGGTTCTCATTCACTACCTGCTGTCTGATTACATTCACTAATAATTCTTATCGATTATTTTATTTTCTAGTCTCGTCAAAGGACATATCCACCTCGCTCTTCCAGATTTCAAGGCATAGTGACACATGATCCTCAACAAGATTTGGCAGCTCTTAGTGAAACAGTACAAGATGACACTGATGGACATGGCAATGCTGATGTGATTGATGAACAACCAGTAAATGAGGTTCGTAGTCTTAAAGAACGCAGTTGGAGAGAAATGGTTTTCTTAATTTGGTTGTTGTTCATATCTGTTGTTGTGGTAGTTCTTTTGGCAGTGCCTCCTCCTCCTGTAGTATCAGTTGTATTCAACTTGGGATGTATTCCACTTGGTGCTGCTATATCTACTATGCTAGTGGATACAATTATCAACCGCAAGTATGCCTATGATGCTATGCTCAAGATAGACTGGACTGTTATTCTGATGTTTATGGGCCTCTTCATCTGGATTCGTGGATTTCACAACACTTGTTTTCCATACTTGGCCTTTAATGCACTTGCTCCCTACATGAACCTGTATCGAATTGAAGGAGTGCTTCTGTTTGCTGTTGCTATTGCTATTGGTTCTAACATTTTCAGTAACGTGCCTTTGGTGATTCTGATTGCTCACCACATTGATCGTCTTTGTGGAGATGAGCCTTGTGAGGGCCCTCTGGGTGGATTGTTGCTTGCTTGGGTGTCAACTGTAGCTGGTAATTTCACCCTTATTGGCAGCATTGCTAATTTGATCGTAGCTGAGAAGGCTCGAAGTGCTGCAGATTTTCAACTTACTTTTTGGGGATATCTTCCATTTGGAGTGCTGTCTACACTCATTGTGATGTTTTCTGCTTTGCCTATTGTTTATTTTTTGGGCATTGTAACTAGCCATATATAGTCTCTTGAGTGTTGACAATTATAATTCATTCGCTCCTGTAATAATGAAGTAACTAAACTAAACTTGTAAATCGAGGCGCGGCTAAGCACGTGCATGATGTTACATGTACTTGCAGGCCGAGTATATTGCTTCAACACTCGTCTGGTACTCCATGCTACACGCTCTCTATCGAACAAGCAAGTCAGAGGTAGCAAGCTCATAGGTGTGGTATCCTGGTCGACTGGAGTGGGGGTACTGTCTACTTCGGGCAGCCTTACAATGGCACAATGTGGCGACAACATTCTGCGACTGCTGTCCTGGAACATCGACGGTTTGGACGAGGAAAACAAGAAGGAACGCACTGAAGAAGTGTGCCGAACAATTCTATTGAAGAGGCCGCACTTAGTGTTTCTTCAGGAAATTGTTAGTGACACGCAAGCAATTCTTGTTCAGAAGCTTGGTCACGTTTATTCGCTGTTTGTCCATCCAGCGCCTCCATTGCATTACTATCCAATGATTTTGATCAATCACAAGTGTGGAGACATATCTGTGAGCGGGATGCTTAATGTTATGGAATTTTCTGGGTCAATAATGGGAAGACATCTACTGGATATGAATGTTAGTTTCCACGGAGTGTCTCTGCAGATAATGACCACTCATTTGGAGAGCACAAAGAATTATGCTGCTGAACGAAAAAGACAACTCGAGTTCTGTTTTGAAGAAGTTGTAAAGCACACACGACTAGGCAAGATATGTATTTTTGGAGGTGATCTTAATCTGCGTGACCAGGAGTTAAAAGTTATTCAGATTCCAGAGCGTTCAGTTGATGTTTGGCAATCTTGCGGAAGTGTAATGGAGGAGAAATTCACTTGGGATATGACAGCTAACAGTAACATATCCTGGGAGCACCAGTACAAGCCAAAGATGCGATTTGATCGACTATACCTCTCTCCATATGGCATGGATACTGCTCGTCCAGTCAAGTTTGAATTAATAGGAAAAGATTATGCTGCTGACTGTGAACGGTATCCAAGTGATCACTGGGGAATGTGGGCTGAATTTATTGTACGCCTTGGCAGGGATACTACTGTCTAAATTAAATGCTCACAAGGCTTCTGAAAACAGATAGATGACAAGTATATCTTTGGTATAATCACTGTTAAATTATTATTATCCATCACTTTCATTGCTTAGTTCTTATTCAACAATCATCCGCTTATCTTTTGGTAGTACAATCAAGATGTATTGCCATCCTTCAAAATTATTATTATTATTTGAGATATTGAATTGTGCCATGCATGTTTGCAAACTTGTGTACACCATGGCCACCTACATGTGTACACAACCATTGGCTTCCTTCATGCAGGTGCTAATACTGGTCTTGTTGGCAATTAGTGTACTAAGTATGTCAAACTGGACTAAAGACTGTTCTAAGTAAGTGTACATGTCTATCATTTTTCAAAGTGTCTTTGATGACAAGACCTGAGCACCATAAGGAATTCAATGTGTAGGTAAACGCCAGTAAATGCACTGTATCATTTTTGCTGATTCACCACCTGCATACATAATTAATTTTAGTGGTTAATAATTAAATCAGATTATGACTGAGAATCGAGCTGGTATGGCTGACAAACTAATTGTGGCAACCTCACTATGGTGAATGTCATATTCACATGCTTCCTAGCTTCTGGAATACAACTTATGAACAGCAACTGAGTGCATAAACATCCAGTCTATGTACTTTGCTAGCAATGTAAAACAAGTTAAAACCAAGATCTGTGAAAGTCATACAACATGATGGACTAGTGTAGTAATATTATTTTCAACACTATCACCAGCCAAGTTCAGTAGGACTCTGGTAATACTACATTTCATTTCGTACATGTTTAATAATTCTCCTGAATTTTCAATGGTTGCGCAACTGAAGAAAGTGATACTCAGAACCTGATATGTAACGCATCAATTAAAGAGGTCATATATTTACATGCCATAGGGTCTTTCTAGACCAATGACCTCATTTAAGGAATTTACTGTCCTCCTATTGTTGCCGAGATTCCTTACAGCTACTTCATAAGAAGTACAGCGGTTTTATTACTTCTTGTAAGGGTAAAGCGTAAACCGTAGAGCGTAGACCGTGAATTGTGGAGCATTAATGTGTAAAAATGTCATTAAATCTTTGATCATGCTCCATTGTGTGAATAAATACCAGTGATTTGACACATTAGTGGCTGCAAGGTGACGCTTTACACTCAAATCTTCCTTGCAAGAAATAATAAAACCTCTGTAATAAAGACAAATTCCCTGGTCTGTTATGCTAAATACTGTTTCAAGCATGCATCATACACTATAGCTGTAGAAACAATAACTAAATATTATGAATTTTTTTGGCTTTGCTCACCACATGAAAATATTTTTTCAAAACGGATTTAAAACTTCCACTACAAATCATAGCATTGTTCACAATGGTAGACAGGTGCCTTGCTAAAGGAATTGAAAAAATTATTAAAAGTCTATCATTTTAACATCAGTACTTATGAATAAATCTTATACTAGTAAGTGATACAATGGCATGTTCTATACTTAACTCAGTACAACAAAATTAGATACTGATAAGTGCCTATCTAAACATGGCTACTTCGGTCTCCAGCCAATATCTGCTAGACCGTTGAATGATCTCTTGAGAGTCAGCCCATTGCCTGTTGAAATAGCTATCCTCATCCTCTGCTTCCAAAATCTGTAATAAAAGACATTGTGGCAACACTGCCATTAGTAAAAACAATATCATGTATGCTTCCATGTGATCTCCAGCATGTAACATGCAATGCTCGTAATACACACTTTGTGGTGCGTCAGGCATTACCATAGATTTTAGTGGGTGTGCAGTTCCACTTCAACTGTAAGCCACAATAATCTAGCATACTTGTGAAGGCGCACAATTCACACCACCTTCATCATACTATTAGTGCTATGCACTGACAGGAGTGTTTAAAATTAACTATTATGTAAACTTATGCTCTGGGCTCAAATATCCTCATCACAACATACATAGGTTAGGGTTTGGATTGCCTGGTTACAGAATTTGAAGGTCACTTGTTGCTAGGTACCAGTGTGCAATGTATGTAGAACAATTCCCAATCAAGTATCAGTATTGGTATCTGTGGATCACAGCTGCTTGAACTGTACAGAACGCAAGGCCATTCTTATCTTCTCTACAAGTGTGTGATATGACTTGGTAGGTTGACAAGGCATATGGAAAAAATTGAACAAGTGTCTTGATAGTCTTGTCAATGAATTGTGTAGTTATTTCCAGCTATTTGTCAGGACAGTCTCTACAACACAGCTTGAGGATGCAGATTGGTGTTCAGAGATATCAAATGACGCTCAATCATTAGTTAGGCCATTCAAAGTCCCATGACGTTGATACAGTCATGTATTTTGTAACTGGGTAGGCTAGTTAGGTAATGTTCTAGCTAGGAAAAAAGTCAAGTTGCCTCGTGTCTACTTCAGACCTGCAGACTGGTGAGACAGCATTTTATGAGCATATTCTAGGTCATGTGAGCAATAAAAATGTGCTAAAAGTGATGGAATACCAATCAGAATAAAAATTGATTAGAACAAACCATTGAAATTTTAATGTCCTCATGTTCAAACCATTGAAATTTTGCTTTGAGAATCAATCTCTAGAAAAGAATGCTGAGCAACTTCGGCATTAGCTAGTGTTTGTTTATGATGGCAGCAATGCCCAACTTTAATGAGACATGGCTCTTACAAAACTTGTCTCTTACAACATCTCTTGCTGACACACAACGAATAGCAAATGCTAAATTATCGAGCACCCTAGAGCCCAAAGTTACAAGTCGATCACATGAAATCTTCAATGTCGATTTCATATGACTACAAGGCCTGGTAGGGGTTGCACACAGAAACAAACCTTGTTTTCCTCTTGTTTACTGTAAGCATGAGAAGCCTGTCAATCAGTTGAACATGTACCGTAAATCATATTGTTGTATTATTTCAAAATTTGGAAGCAAAAGCGTAGTTTGTGAAAAAAAAATTGCGTTTGAGTGCCAGAGCTAAAGCCAACTCCATGTATTCTGAAATTTTCACAACAGCATTTTTCACAAAACATTTGCGAAAGTAATACGATCTGCAAGTATCGAGCTTAGTTTTAGCCAACACAGAGTTCTGCCTGCAGACAAAATGGCATACAAACAAACTACTGTATGCCTCATGGCTTGGGCCAATAATTAAGAACACAAACATATGTACCTGTGTCCCAGTCAGATCTTCCTGACCCTCAAACTCCATTCTAATAGAATCATACGGAGGTAGGTTCATGGGATACACAATAGTCACTGCACCACCGAGTTTTTCTAAAGCTTCTCTGATAATATCTCCAGTCATGCATGCAGACACATGCTGTCACCTGGTCCTAATAGACGGGACACAGTTCAGTTGATGCATGCACGGCAGCATAATATAAACTAAACCCAACGTAAAATAAACAGTTTATTACCAATAACTCGAACTGGACTTCAAGGAGTTGCTAGATCTCCGCGCTTACCAAACAGACCATTTTAGATCATGTTGCAAAGCTCATAGTTCATTCCCAACTTATTTCAGACCAGGCTTGGCTGGGCTGGACTGGGCTCACGCCTTCTATTCAAGGAAATATGGTATCCCACTGATGATGTGAGATTCTAAACCAGAAACTAGAAAGCCCATGGAAGATATGATAAGAGTAAGAGAGCAAATTAATTAAGGATAAGCCTGTTTTGCATCATGCCAAAACTCTAGTTTTGTAATTGCATGAGCTGCAATAAACAACCAGCCTTAAAAAGTGATGGATGTATTTTCCTTTTATACTACGCAATACCACAAACCTCGTCCATATAATTTTGCAAACCCACCACTGGGTACACAAACCTCTGCAAACTGATCCTTCAGTTGAGGTCATCAACTTGCTTCTCTGTTAGCCCTTGCATGCTTTCTGGCAACAAGATACCGTGCTGAGCTAAAAATTCGATTTCTACTTGCAGAGAAACAAATGGATACTGTAAACTTACACAAGTACGTGCTCTAAAATTTGTTTCAATCTTGGAAAGGTCTTGTCAACCTTTAATCTATATACCATTGTATAGTACGTCGCACAAGTTGTGGGATATGCTCAACTGTTGGTATCTGTAGTATGGTGGCGCCATGATAGACGAGAGCCATACCGACTCGACTCTTACCGAGCCATACAGCATGCATGCATGCATGGTGCATTTAAAGGGGTGGGGCTATTGCTTGTTTACAAAATCGAGTACAAAATGGAGGATCCGCTTGAAGAGCGTGAGGTGCTGCTGTGGTTAAGCGAACGTGTCAGCTCTGCAGATTGGCGTTTACTCGGAACTAACCTTGGACTTCGCGGTGCCTTGCTTAGACAAATCCGAGCGGATTACCAGGACTCGCAAGACAGGCTGTGGATGGTTACTCATCACTGGCTGTTGCAGTCTTACAATGTGGACAAATACGGATTGCCTACCTGGGCTGGATTAAAAAATGCTGTTGCTAACACAAATAAGTAAGTGTTGGGGTGCTTATTGTACAAGTTGCATGTACCATTTTCCAATACAGTCCTCGTCATCACCAATCAACTCCCGGTGTTCTGTTTCTTGTTTTGATGGTCCTAGCTGCCATAATGTGTACTGTTGTTCTGTTACCAACATCGATTAGCCCCTTACAGCACTACAAAAATCATTTGTGTGACCTATACCTTGATGAGCCCAACACCCAGCATACTATATTGTCAAAAGATGACCTGTTCATTGAGCCTGTTTTAGAGAGGTTAGAAACATTTTCGGCTCCTGTGTCAGATCTGACAGTAAGGGGAGATTTAGACAGTGCTACACACAGAAAAATGCAAACCAATCTCTCTCAATTATTTAACACCCCAGTGGGACATGGTCACCGTATATTTATTCGTGGACATCCTGGAAGTGGAAAGACAACTCTTTTGAAGCAACTAAGCAAATTGTGGGCAAAGGCAGTACAAGATAATCAAAACAGTATGAATAATCTATCTGGTTGTGTTGTGATGCTACTGGTTTGTCTGAGAGATCTTTGGACATACGATAATCCACGCAATATCAGTGTGCAAGATTTGTTTACTAGTATTGGTAGTACACCTTACTTAATGAACAATGATCCAAGTAAATTATTGGTTCCAGAAAATCGACTGTGCATTTTGCTAGATGGACTCGATGAATATTCCCCTGGGCATACCGAACGTAGTAACTACATTCACCAAATTATAAGTAGCAAAAAATTGAAAAAAGCCACTGTGTTTGTCACATCACATCCAGAAGCTATTTCTACAATGCCCAGATCTTACAATATATACGCAAGAATTGAAATTATGGGCTTTGATTGGAACCGTGTGAAAAAATTTGTAGCTAAGTACTATGCAAGTGATTCAAGATCTGTTGCAGACAAAAACACTAAAAAGATGTTAGACTACTTGAGAGAAAAAAAAGTTGTTCGGTTTATGTGCTATGTTCCACTCTATCTACACATGCTTATTTTTATCAATGAAATTGATGATACTGTGCCGCTTCCAGTCACACCAACTGAAATATTTATTGGGTTTGTCGTTCAAACACTCAAGGAAGAATTAAAAAGCATAGATGAAAATTTACTTTTTGATGATCGATGTTTGGCTATATCTATTCAGTACAATCACTTATCTCGTTGCAGTTCAGATTTGGCAAATCGCTTTGCTGCAATTTGTGAGCTTGCATACAATGGTATCTACAATGTCATCAACAGTGACTCACCATTGGTTTCTGAAAGACCATCAGTGATTACTTATTTTTCTCAAAATAGTGTACCGGACATTCTACGCAGTCACTCTCTGGGATTGCTCTTCAGCCATCAGGTGGTAAAACCATTAGCAGCAGTAGAAAGAGTATATACATTTCAGCACCTTGCACTCCAAGAGTTTCTTGCTGCATATCATCTCTCAAAGTTGGCTCTGAATCATCAAATAGATCTGATAAAACATCCATTCTTTCCTGGAAATGTCTCTACCTTCTTCTGTGGTCTGCATAAGTTTGCTGTTCAAAATGAGTCAATGCTTTTTACTGTAATTGAGCATCTGTTAAACAACATTTATGTGAGCTCGTTGCCTCTTGCAGCACAGTGTGTGTTTGAGTCTCAGCACCCAGGTGCTGCTAAGGAACTACTTCATTTCAGCAATGGAAGTATAGATCTAACTTGCATACATCCTGGATCAATTGTTTTAAGCAATCCTCCTATGACTAAGGCAAATCTGGTTCCCTTTGATGAGTCATTTTTTCAAGTTGCCTTGGAATACATATTTACTCAAGCACATGCATTTATTTATAGGCTGAAATTAGTTGAGCTTTGCAATTGCCTCAATATTAAATGGCATGAAGTAATAGGGATAGCCTCTTCCCTATCATCACTTTCTGTTATCTCAATGGACTTCTGCTCAAAAGACACTATGCATATTTACTTGGATACTTTTTCTGTTGCACTGGATAAAGCATCAAATCTAAAACATATTGAAGTTATAAATTGGCCATACAAATTTAGAGAAGGTGTTTTAGAACAAATACGAACTCATTCAAGTAAATTGGAGCTTTCTAAATTGGAATATGTTTGTGATTATAAGGATGTCCTTCCAATAAAATATCTTATAGATATGCTTTTGGACATCGTCTGTATTGAAAAACTTCATGTCAAAAATTTTTCTCTTCACTGTGCAACACTGAATATTCTTGAGCTAAAACCATACTTCGTATATCCTTTCTTGAATATCAGCAAAAATCATTGCATTAATCGCATTTTTCATTTTTTTCAACATTTAGATGTTGAACCATTTTATAGAACACATAGACACTGTGAAAGCCGGACCATTAACCTGCAAGAAAAGTTTGTCGATTTTACTGCTTGTGGTAATCGGTATCTTGATGCAATTGAATGGGTTATCGACGTAGATATTGTAACACTGTAGTCAAATCAACTTTTTTTTGCTATGACTTTTCTGTGTATAATAAAATTATTACTACTTACATCTATCAACTAAACGTCAAGGTAGTAAACCAAAGATACTGACAGTTACTGAAGTGGCTGTTGAAAGTTCTTACTTTATGAATTCTGACAATATCAGTGAGGCAGTGACTAGGCAAGCACCATCGTTTGTAATAACTAATAAATGCAGAAAATGCTGTTGACAAAAACCAAATATATATTTCCATAAATGCCTTGTTATCTACAAACTTTAAGAAGCAATCATCAAATTTCCTTCATGATTGTAGCAGCATTTCAGCATTTTTTATCATGTACATGTGTAACTCACGACTCTCCAAGGAAAATGAGTCAGCATCATTATCCACGACAGTAAATAAGTCTGTAAAGAGAATGCTGAACTGAAATAATTATATGTAAAAAGTTTATGGGTGACGTTTGTAAAGTAAAAGAACAAGAGATTGCTTCTTGAAGAGATGCTTGCAAAAGTAACAAAAAGTGTAACACTTTCACCAAGCTAGCTTCCCTGCAATAGCGGCTTTCACATGTAAATGTTGATCATCTTACAACTGAGACTGAGCTGCGCTTGATCCATCATGGCCATGATAGTTTGATTTTGAAGTTGTAGGACATTTCTAAGACCACTATGCTTGGGTTTACTTTGCAAGTGTTAGCCATCTTGTTTCTTTACTTTTGTATCCTTTTTGTTCTTTATCTTTTTATTCCAGCAGATAGGTGCTCAAGTTTTACATGATCAAGCTCTTTAATGATACAAGCATAAATTTGAGATAAAGACATGAACTGAATGGCTCAAAGAACCTTTTACCGCCTCTCAGATTTTCCTAAAAGTAACAGCACATTGAAAATACTAGTTCTCTATAATTTGAATTTTGTTCTTAATGGCAGTTTTTTCTTCTTTCCTTAGTTTGTTGATTTCCAAATAGTAGAATTGGACCTAAGACTGCACAAGTTGATTGTGACATGTTGACCAGCCATAATTAAAATCTATGAATTCATCATCTTCATTTCGAATCGGATTTAGACAACTTTGACTCCAAAGTGCAAGCATATTTCATTTATAAGCAGCCTATGCCGGTTTCTAGAATTTTTTAACTTGAAAAAATCAATATTATTGTTACTAAAATTGTATCATTAATTTGCAATACAGCTGATGCAATAACGGTACTTATGAGTAATTCGTAAGTGATACAATGGCTTCCACAGTCCTATACTTAAACTCAGTACAACAAAATAAGATACTGATAAGTGCCTATCTAGACATGGCTACTTCGGTCTCCAGCCAATATCTGCTAGACCGTTGAATGATTTCTTGAGGGCATGAGGGTCAGCCCATTGATTGTTGAGATAGCTATCCTCATCCTCTGCCTCCAATTTCTGTAATGAAAAAATTGTCATGACACTGCCATCAGTAAAACTTCATGTGCGTTTCCAGCATGTAACAATGCTCACATGGTGTGTCAGACCATGCATGGACATTATTTTAAGCTTGTAGTTCCATTTAAATTGACCACAACTGTAGCATACTTCTACAGGTCTATTGATGTCACCCTCATGCTTTGTGCAAGTTATGCTCTGAACTCATATATCCTCACTATAGGCTCATCCCGACAAACATAGTTATGTCAGTACTCTCTTGCTATATATAGGTTAAACGATGGATTCGAGGTGACTACGGGATTTAGATCACTGCGAAACCGATGTTTTAGACGTCGTGAGCGCGTAGCACAAGGGCGTCTATTTCGTTTTCTAAGGTGAGCTAAATCTCGTAGGCACCAAGAATCTATCGTCAGAGGTGTTTAGACCATACCTGAGCACGCGCTCAAGGTAGCAGAGAGCCCAGAGAAGTTCCCAGTGTCAAGCAAAAGCCCGTTTTCGAACGATGGCAGTGTAAACTCGCGTGCGTTTTCGACGACGCCATTTTGTTGTGGTTATTAACTCTACGTGGTTAATTAAAGGTGGTATAAGTGAAATAAGAGGTGGTATAAGCGAAATATACCACCTCTGGCTGACCAATCAAATTGCAGAATTACATCGAAGTATGGGCATAGTGTTTGGATTGTCTAGTTACATAATTTGTAGGTCACTTGTTGCGTTCAGAACACCACACACGGCCCAGTAACAACTGAAGGACAATCAGTTCTTTACTATCTATGCAGGGAATCTATGTATGGATATTGCTGAGTGGTACCAAGGAGCCCATACCTAGAAGGAGTGTCCAACACCAAAGACTCCATATATGGCAAGCCAGGCCATCCCCTGTTTATTCTAGCCACACCATCTGCCCATTCCATCATACAGCAGCACCTGTCATGTGGTGAAACACAAATCTGACAATGTGTCACGCCCATGCACACAGCACTGCAGAGAAATTGCTGTGAATAAAAACGCATGTAGCACTTCATCTGCACTATTTTCTCAGCAACTTCTCTGCTGTGCTGCGTGCGTGGGTGTGACATGTCAATTTGTGTTTTACCATGCGACAGGTGACTTACAATCAGGGGGTATGACAAGCTAATTTAATATGACGTATTGCTGACATATGACACGCCCACTACAATAAGGAATGTAGGAATGTAAGGCTTTGTAATGTATGCAGGATAGTTCAACAGTTTGCCATCGCGCTATAGTACATGATATCGGGCTCAAATGTGCATTGTTTACACTCCGGGTCAAGGCAAGTAATATTCCAGAACAATCTACTGAAAATAGCTGATACAAGTTCTCTGCTGTTACAGTGATTGGACAACATTTGTGCGTATTGCAGCCAGAGTGTGTGCGCCACGGCCGAAATTTATTTACATTATTAACCGAATGATGCTCTAGAATGATAGCAATGCTGTTTTGATCACGTCGGTACTTTCTTGGGTGAATAATTTTGCCAGCCAATTCTCTATCTTCATCTCTCTGTACTGCAAAAACTAAAAGAGGTACGGGTGGGGTACGGTAGCTTAAACGAAAGCTCTTGGGTAGTACTATCCATTTCGCAACATAATTACCATAAAGACGAAGCTGACCAGGAAAGACGCAATATATTTTGATTTACCCTTCGTGCAGCAACGTCAGAATAAATTAGCTTGTCGTACCCCCTGACTTACAATTGGCTGTAGCACAGCCAGGTGTGGTATTATCAATAGGGGCTGGTCTTGTGTGTCATAATTATGGACTTCTAGATACCTAGGAAATGTATTACGCTTCTTCTCAATATGGGGTCCTGATAATGCTCAAACTTGATGCTACAGCTATGCACTCCCAGTTGATTGGCAGTATGTAGCTGTAGCAGCATCCTGCACAGATAGGAGATGAACTTGTAAGAGGAGTTTGCTTTTCTAAAGAAATGACGCCTAAACCAATCATGCTTCAGTCGTTACTGGGCGAGCGTGCTGTTCAGCGATGGCTCGCCATCTCTAGCAAATAGTGCTAAGTAACTTCCGACATTGGTATTTGTTTATGATGGCCAACTTTTAACGAGACATGTTATGATGTTCAGTTCTTACAAACCACATCTCTCACATGATCGTATTTCTTACTCACACAATGAATAGCAAACGCTTAATAGTTGAGCACCCAAATACCCATCTCTAAACTCATTTCATATGACTACAAGTCTGGTAGTGGTTGTAAAGCTAAACAAACCTTGAATTCCTCCTGTTTCCTGTAAGCATGAGCCATCATTTTCTTCTGCTCATCCTCTGGAAATATTGGTTCCCTGGCAGGAGGGCCATGACCTTTCTACAGAATAATACACAATTAAACTGTTATACATGTACGTTATTTTCTCACTTTTTGTAGTTTAGCTACTATTTTAGTCTTCTCATTTCTTCCCACATAGTCCTTTAACTTTTTTCCTCTCTGCAACTCTTTCCCTGCCCACCATAATTGAGCAGTTGCCTCCTCTAATACTTGCAATGAAGCCTACAAATAGACAATGATGGCAATAGATAATGTTTAATTAGCATTACAATTCTGTTAAACTGTTACAACACAATATAGCTAGTTGGGCCGGGCCCAACCCTCACGTCTATGGAGAGTTGGGCCTCACCCTACTAGAACATGGCAGGTTTTAAGTTTATCTATGATTTTAAGATATTTTGTGCACTTTGCAGGTTGTTCTAGTTTGCTATTATGTCAAAGGAACAATTATAGCTGGATTTGAGCTCAATCATGATGGTTGAATGAAGAAAAGAAGTGATCGAATGAAGAAAAGAAGTTGTTGACTGGCATAACACCCCAGAATAGACCAGTTGCGTGTAAGCAATGGAATTTTAATGAAATCTTAATTACGCTGACGTCACGACTGGGTGCTGCGGTTGCTGGAGAAAATGTATGGAGAGCATTGGAGAAACGAGCGGAAGTGCGCATAAAGCATCTACTGGTCGTCAAAGTATACCGTATGTTCTTGTTTTGCAAGACTGATGCAAAACTTCAGACAGTGGGACGTCCGTTGAACTTCGAATGAAGCTTCTACGAGGCGTGGTTGCAGAGAAATCCATACGTAGAAAAGACTATCTGTCTATCATGACTGGGCATAAGTGCTGCATCTGTGGAAATACTACTTCGAAAGATCCAAGTGTGCCATTCCATCGTTTCACTAAAGAACCAGGCAAGAGAGCACTTTGGTTACGCGTATTCCAACTTCGTGAGGAGAACATTTTCTCCTAACAGCCGCGTTTGTGCGAGGCATTTTCCTGAAGGAAATGAGCAGCCACCAACGCAGAGCAGATACAGTATGCACTTGGTATGGTTTGCTGAGCTCAGCGCCTGGAATATCACTAGGGCAAAGTCTCACTTCTTGTACAGCGTCCATTTCACCAATCCCACGAGTAAAACTGCCTCGATCTCTGCAACCACGCCTTGTAGAAGCTTCATTCGCAGTTCAACGGACGTCCCACTGTCTGAAGTTTTGCATCAGTCTTGCAAAACAAGAACATACGGTCATACTTTGACGACCAGTAGATGCTTTATGCGCACTTCCGCTCGTTTCTCCAATGCTCTCCATACATTTTCTCTGGCAACCACAGCACCCAGTCGTGACGTCACGCGTAATTAAGCGTTAATGAATTCTTTAGCGCTTACACGCAACTGGTCTATTAATGTGCAACTATAATGCTTTTCATCAGAATGACATCAGTATCCGCAGAAAATAGGTACATGTAGATTGTAGCATAAATACGCATCTAGTGGAAACATCATTTATTTACAAGCACAACACGATAACTCATATATATATTCAATATAGCGATAGATGTATCTTTACTTGTTGCCAAATACCGATAAAAGTTACAAATATTGTTAATATCATTAAGACTGAAAGGAAAGTTAAATGTTTTCCAAACACTGAGTAAGATTGAACAACACAAACATGTGTACCTGTGTCCCAGTCAGATCTTCCTGACCCTCAAACTCCATTCTAATAGGATCATACGGAGGCAGGTTCATGGGATACACAATAGTCACTGCACCACGGAGTTTGTCTAAAGCATCACTGATAATATCTCCAGTCATGCAGACACCTGCTGTCACCTGGTCCTAGCAGAGGGACATAGTTCAGCTAAATGGTGAATGCTTATAGTGCAAGATTTAAAATTGATAAAGCGCTACAAAATTATGAAATCGATGCGTACTATCTCCACCATCTTAAATTCCACAAACTAGAACTAGAAAGCTCATATGGAAGGTAAACAAGGAGAGAGCAAACAAGTATACTTATATGTAAGCTAATACCTTGGCAATTGCTGCTTTAGCTTCACTGATTGTCTTTCTAAGAACCTCTTTCATACGATCATTGGGTGCTGTAAGCAGAGACTCATAAATCAGTCAATAAACAATAATTAATTTTTCCTATTAGTCTTGAGCCTATAATATGCATGTGTATGCAAAGTAGCTGTTTGCAATATCACTACTATCAGATAAACTCTCATAGCTAAACTACATGACAACCAGCCCATTATCTTCCTTATTGTTATATGCAATACCACAAACCTTGTCCATTTCTACGTCCAACAGGATCTTTCTTTTCCACAAACCCACCACTGGGAACACAAACCTCTGCAAACTCATCCTTCAACTTGAGGTCATCAACTTGCTCCTCTGTTAGCCCTTGCATGTTCCCAGGCAACAAGATACCATGCTGAGCTAACAATTCGATTTCTACAAAGAGAGGCGAGTACACACTGTGTTCTAAATAGTGAGCACCAACGCACCTTGACAAAGTCTGTCAATCTTTAATCTACCATTGTACAGTCGCACAAGCTGTGGGATAAGCTCAGCTGTTGGTATCTCCACTGTAGTCTCAAAAAGAAACTGGCTAGTATCACCACTTTTAACGTGGATCTTCACCATTGCTCCCGCACCCCGTGCGCCGAATTGCTACACCACGCCCACATCCGGGTGAATGTCCACTCCCCTTATCGCTTCCTTGCTTGCCGATTCGCACAATCGTGAAGTAATCAGGGTTTGCTACTTCGATGGATCATCTTAAGGCAGTGGGAAAGGCGATCAAGAACAGCCCAAAGGCGATCCGAAAGAAGATTACTGGCACTGGTGCCTCGGATGGACATGAAAGTAAGCTCAGTATTAAAATGCTACATCGTGCGAGCAGCGTGCTACTTATTAGACTATGTGCACTAGTTCATATCATCTTACCCTTAATTTCAAAGTTATCCTGCATTGGTTTAGAGTTGCAATGTAGACCCAGAGAGGCTTAAACATGGTTCAAGCTAGAATGTATACTTTGAACTGTCTGAATAGTGCTAACTGTCACTTTTCAGAGCATGTTAGTGTAAATTAGGAGTTCTCTTTGAATGGAAAGTCATCTAACCTCTTTGTGTAAATCAGTGTAACAGTAAAGAATTTTTCATCTGCTTAGTGCTATAAACATTATTGTGTCATACCGTATTTCTTCTAAAAATTCGGCACAAAATAAATAATTTCAGATTTGCTTGCCCAATATTTGAAGTAATTGTGTCCAGAAGCACCGAATAATTGGAGGTGTGGCGACGAGCACGTGTTTTGAACGAGAACGCATCTACAGCTTTTTTCCATGAAGTACAGGACTTTTTGTGTTGGGCTAGCGCTTGCCGAAATTTAGAGGTTTAGTATGCATTTCAGCATCAACGTGCCGAAATATAAGGGGTGCCAAATCTTTAGAAGAAATATGGTAATACTATTATTGCATGGTACATAACCACCTAGAAAGCGGCTATGATAGTTAAAGGACATTCTATGCATTTCTGTAAATTTCATTGTTATTACAAGCAACATAGTATCATTGGAGGCTCTTTATTCATCTTTACTCTAATCACCATCTGTTTGCTAGTCATGTCTAATTCATATTACTTTGCATTTCCTTATTATGCGCTGTTTTGCGCATTATCATTCTTACCAGAAATATTTTGTTGTCTAAAACTCCATTGTTTGGGTTTGCTTCATCAACTGTTTGTTATTGATCAAATGTTCAGGAATCATTGTTTAACTGTTTTATGATAAACAAATATGCTTAAATTGTCATTTCTATAGTGCTGCTGTAAACTGATAAACATGAACGTCTCTGTTTATTATAAAGTGTTTATATTTATTTAGTTTTAGAGGAAGACTGGTATCACTCAGCAGACCCTGTCAAATCTGGTGTATCTTTCTTTGTTAAGGTGAGGAAGAGTGTTTCGTTTTGGGAGAGAAGGCATATTCTTGTTTATATAAGTTAAGAATCGCTTGCAAATTGAAATTGTCATTTCAGCTAGAGTGCCTTGTAAACTACTTGTGTGTCTAGATTGCATCTATTAACGATGTGTTTGTTTATGGTTGTTTCGGCTTAACGTTAGACACATGAACTAGAGAGTCATCCTGTTAGATAAATATTAGTCTAAACACTGTCCTCTCCCCTGTAAGACCGTAGCTAGTGTTGCTGTCATTGTCAGAGTGTGTGGTATACTCAATCCCTTCACAGCTCTTGCATGCATGACTTTCAAATCTGCTTTACAACATAAGAGCAGGACCCTTTATGGATTATTATAGCCAATGTATACTATTGTTGTCATAGAGTACATGTCACATGCATTCACTAATGACATTGAACTTCACTACTTGAAAATATAGTAGTCAATGATACATTGACTAATGATCCATGAAATTCTTACATGCAGTTCCGTTACTGTAATGGTACGTGACCTGTAATATCATAGTAAGTTTAAAAACTGGTGGAACTCACTAGATGAGATGTTTTTGACACCTTTCTTTGTTCGTACATATCCTTATGTGCAGTATCAAAAGACAGGTCATGTGAACACATGTCAGTTCACACAATCACATAATGTTTGATGTGTGGAGGTATTAAGGACGTCTTAGATCAGATCTACCATGTTTATAACTGCATTAGCAAATGTGTTAATTTCCCAGAAGTTGTAATAGAGTCAGCTGAATGTCAGTTACAAACCAGTATACAAGTACCTTGCTAGTGGTCCTTTTTGTACAAACCACCAAACTATATACATATCCGATAGCACTCTGGAAATTTCTTCCAATCGAGCAGTGGGAATTTTCTGCCTTTGACAAATTTCCTCTAGATGTACTTAAAAGTGTTTTTTCCCAGTATTTAGGCAGTACACGTGTCACAAAAACTCATGGACCAGGATCAACAGATGATGCAGTCAAGAAGATTGTTAATGACGTTAGCTTTCTCTGTCTGTCTATCCATCTGTCTGTCTGTCTGTCTGTCTGTCTGTCTGTCTATAATCCATCATTGTCTTCTCTAACTGTTAATAACATAATTGTTTAACCATTTTCTTCAATTGTATAGCAAATGTGTTTCAATTTTTGTTTGTATGACTTTTACAGGCAAAGCTTCGTGGACACAAACTACAGAAAGTTGAAGTGACAATTTCTACAAAGTTTATCAAACTCATGGATGTAAACTTAAAGGTAAGAGAAGAGTTGTTATAGTAGAGATACATGTTAAATTACTGCTTGCTTTCTTTTCATTTTTAGTCAAAGCTTGATGAGATACCACTTTACAGGCAAGTGAATGAGTCTTTGTCTTAGACGAAGACTATAAAATTCCAAAATTCGCACAACTTCAAATACACATAATGCTAACAAGGCATATTTACTAGGCAATTTTGTTTTTGTGAGCGGTACGGCTGATGTGTATATGTACATGATGGACAGTATAATTAATTATTATTTTTTGTTTCACAATTAAGTTACTGACTTTTCTGACTTTTGAAAATCAATATCTGCTAGTTACTGGCAATAAATTTTCATTGCAGGGTGTCATACTGCACAGTCGATCCTTATTATGACAAAGTGTTTTGTTACATATGCCGTAATGGAGAGACGAAGAAGCTTGAGTGCCATGCTTTTCTTTGTAGCAAGAGATCAAAGGTTTGAATTTTACACAAACACTACTTTGTCATGAATGAATTTCCTCCTTCCCTATAGGCTGAAGCTATTACCCTTACGGTTGCTCAGGCATTCAATATTGCATACGAGAAATGGGTGGTATGTTATCATGTACTGCACATTGATTGTCACTTGACATCTCTTACTAGAAATTAAAGAAGGAAAAGAAGGAAACAGCGAACGGCACTCCTGCCAAGCCTAAAGGTGATCAGGCAGCTGAGAGCAACACAGCTTCTGCCGATATTGGTAATAATTATTTTGCATAATAATGTTGTTATTTTTATCTATACTTCTGCCTCTCTTCTCTGCAGGAGAGCCACTCACAGCTGCTGCCTCTGTTCAACCTCAGTCACCAGTGGTAGCTGCGACAAAGGAAATGTCTGAGATGAAAATTGAAGTCACTCCTTCCAGCCCTACTCGTCTCATGGCTGAGTCTCCTGGTGGTAGTCCACTCATGCAGCGTCGATCACCATCTCCTAATGCTCTGGTAGTCACGTGCACTATTCCAAAAGCCAAAAGCCTGGTAAGAACAAGCATAGAATACACACACTTGTATTGTGTTTTCTTTACAGGACTACATTGCAGTAGATGATGAGTTTGAAATGGAATTTCAAAAGTAAGTACTGTATCTGTAAATAGTTAAAATGCAGTAGAAATGTATAGCAGTAGAGATATGTGCGATAACTCATTTCTACACATGAGTAGCCGCCATCTTAGTTCAAGGTCATCCCTACATATCATTGCCGACTGGCAATGATAATTCACACATACAAGCAATC
This sequence comes from Haliclona indistincta, assembly GCA_964017065.1. Classification (NCBI taxonomy): domain Eukaryota; kingdom Metazoa; phylum Porifera; class Demospongiae; order Haplosclerida; family Chalinidae; genus Haliclona; species Haliclona indistincta. Next base: position 12,104,363 of record OZ024783.1, on the reverse strand, counting down.
AAGGCCTGTTTGTACCCAGGGGGTGCACGTGCACCCCTTATTAAAGTAATGAAAATTATTGATACTCACGTTTAGTTGCTATAATACAATATTATAGCTAAACATAGCTACAAAAGTACTCCTAACATACTCCTAACAAGTACCCTTCAGCGTCAAGGGGCCACGCCCCAGACCCCTGCATTGATTATGTTTAACAGTGATGTGCACCCCCTTCTAAAATTCCTGGGTATGGGCCTGGCAATAATATTTAAATCTTGGAATGTCTTTTGTTTTTTAATGCTATTTTTCTATTTTGTCTTTTGATTAAAGACTTGCAGAAGCTCGCTCTAATCCTCATCTGCTAGACATAGGAGACGTCAATCGATCAGAAATTGGCGGTGATGTTCATCAATATTTAAAAGGAGAGAAAACGTCTGAGGAATTGGTACTCTCTAAGTCACATGATGATCTATTGCAGCTGTGAAAGATTGCTAGAATATTTTGTATAAACAGAACAATAATACATGTTACCCAAAGTGTGGTCGTATGAATTGTAAATCGCAAGTTGTAGACTATTGTTATACATTTCCAATCATTAATGTATGCATGATTTATGTGTATGCATAGTGTTTATGTGCAAAATTGTTGATTCTAAGCTGCGGGGGTATATTACTCATGGCTTGTGGGCGGGGCTAAGTTTGCAAGGAGAATTTCAGTATTGTCGACTGAGGTCACCATGAGCAGAATAATCGTTACTCTGGACGTAACAAATACGTGTATTCTAGTATCTAGGAGTGTTGGATTCCATTACGTACGTTGTCTTTGCTGATTCGTCTTGTGTTGTACCAGGAGCTCCTGATTGTGCAGAACGACTGAATAATACTTTTATCTATAATAGGCTCGAGCTGTTGCTGAACAAACAGGTCATAAAGTGGACTCTGATGAAATCAACAAGCATTTTAAGTCAGTTTTCCTTTAACGATCTATGCAACTTAAATTAAATTTATTCTGGCTGTTGGCGATTGTTGCATGTCGTTCTTTACTGTCTGCCCTGTTGTGCAGTAGGTGGAGCTTAATTGACATCAAGTGATTTTTGGCAGCCATGTTGAATGACAACTGTGATACAAAAATCCGAATGCTTACGTTTGTATCAATCTTATGCAGAAGAGTAGGCCTAGCAGCAAGTATTGGCAATACTTGTTAATATCTACTGTCATGAATTCAAACCCTCTCTGTACTACTGCACTATTAATTTGTTTGCAATTCTTTCTAGAGAGCAGTTTCGTCTTGTTATCAAAGAGTATCCTAACTTTGGTTATGATTCTGGTCTCACTTCTGAACGATGGTGGGAAAAGGTATTATAAAATTCCTGGCTATGTGGTGACTACGCATTGATAATAATTTGTATTCAAAGCCACTTTATTATTCCACTTTTAAAATAAACATCATTGAGGTCAAAATGTATTTTCTGTGTGATCACAGGTGGTGACGAGAACTCTTGTGAAGTGTGGTGTCTCGAGCTCGCTCAAGAGTATTAGTGGACAACTATACAAAGATTTTGCTACACCACAGAAGTGGGAGGTTTACCATGATGTCCACTATACACTGAATCAGTTGAAGAATAGCGGTGTTTTACTGGGTGTAATATCAAATTTTGATGAACGATTAGGTAAGCCAAAAGCAATTGTTAATGTAGCATGTGCTGTGACCAGGATTTGAACCTGGGTTATTGCGGCCACAACGCAATGTCCTAACCTCTAGACGATCACAGCAACTCATGTGAGAGTGCTTGACGAGTATACTGTATCTTGTGCACCACAGAAACCATCCTATCTTGTCTTGGGCTAAGGGATTACTTTGACTTTGTGTTAGCTTCATTTGTTGTTGGAACTGCAAAGCCACATGCAAGGTATTTTAAATTTTTTGTTATTGCATATTGTGACTTGTTTGTTACAGTATATTTAGAATGGCTCTAGAAAAAGCACAAATTAAACCACAAAATGCTTGGCACATTGGAGATCACTTGGTAAATTGTATTTGTCATCAGAAAGCATATGTACAGTTATAAAAGAAAAATACAAAGTTATTTGCGTTCAGTGAACATAAAGCCGTTATAAACATTATTGATTATCAGTATTGTGCAACACTACTTTACCATTGCGCTGTCCGTTTTTGAAGGAATTGGACTACAATGCTGCTAAGCACGTAGGAATGAATGCTATTTTGCTAGATCGCAAGGCAAGCTAAATTAATGAATAATGTTTAACAGTAATGAATAATGTACTCCTACTTTTATCTACATGCAGGGTATTGATACACTATCTGCTGATAATAATGTCAATACTATAACTAGTCTCACTGAATTGATAGCCATGTTACACTTATGACACATGTAACTACTCGTTTTTATCTTATTTCTTCGAGCAGCGCCCGGTTAGCTCAGTCGGTAGAGCATCAGACTTTTAATCTGAGGGTCACGGGTTCGAGTCCCTTACCGGGCGTTCATATTTTTATTTTTTTCCTGTTGTAATAATATCAGAATATTTTTTATAACCATAATAGCAACAAACCAACTGTCAAACCCATAAAAACATTTTCTAGCACTGATCAAAGAGGACAAAATTAATAACCGATAAGAATAGCGAGACTCCCATATTTTCTTGAGATGCACTTTAAAATCTATAAAGCTTTGTGTACTATTGAATACGTGTTGCTCTGAACAGTATGCAAAGAGAGAAGAATTTGCTCTGAACAGTATGCAAAGAGAGAAGAATTTGCTCTGTACTCATTGCCCAGGCTCCAGAGTAAGTACTATCTATGGTGTCTGAATTGAATAGCCAACATGCTTGCTCACCAGGAAAAATTCATTATAAATATATTAATTTATGTAGAGGAAATTAATTTTTGTGACTTATAAGTTGTATTTCTCTACAAGTTTCTAATTTCCAGTGCACTTGCTTTTGGAGCAGCGCCTGGTCAGCTCAGTCAGTAGAGCATTAGACTTTTAATCTGGGCGAAAATTTTTCCCAACTAGAACATCAGTCATTGAAACGCTCTCTTACTGAAGAATGTCTGATTCTGGTGTTAAGGAACAATACCACAATTATTTTATTATAATTATTATATTACCACTAAGGAAAGGATACATAAAGGAATCAAAATTAGCTCCATAGGCCGTTGACATCAGCCCAGCTGTAGTATTCCGTTCCTCTTGAGTAGTTGCATATCCACTAGCTTTATCTACAGCCTTCACGACCTCCATTACACTCTCTTTGTCCTGTTAAAAAAAACAATTCCAAAAAGTTTCTTGCTATTCTATTTAAACCACATGCAGCAAAAGTCAACCAGAGATTTTAATACTCGAATTACTGCCTTATAGATATTACCATAATGTATTTTTTGTTTGTGCTTTGTTCCAGGTGCTTAGTGTGACTTTTAGTAGTGTAGTTTGTGTTTACTGTAATCCACTGGTAATGACTGCTGCAAAGCAGTCGAAACATTTGGAGTATTAAATCTCTGGTTAGAGTTAAATCATAATTTCTAAACAGAATGAGTGATGAAAAAATGGCCACATACTTGTATGTTCAGAGGTACGAAAGAGACCAAGCTATAATCTTCAATGACACCGATTAGAGCTTCATTGAGCTTCTTGTACTTCTTGAAGAATGGATCATCTGAAAGGTGTTCTAAAAGATATCTGAGGTCCAGCACTTCAGTATAATAGTCCAGATTGAATGCTGAGAAAAAGAAGATAATGCATATTTAGCAGGGTTGGGGCCAAGTACATTGGTATTTGTACTTAAGTACACTTAAGTACAATTTTGCCGTACTTGTACTTATACTTAAGTCCTATATCAGTTTTATGGATGTACTTGTACTTGTACTTAAATACTATACCAATGTACTTAAATACTTAATGTACTTACAAGTACTTGAATTTTATTAGATGTAACATTACAGAGTCAATAGGTAACAGTATGTATTAGCCATTTTAAAAATAGTTTTGGACTTTGGGTTTATAAAATAGTGTGAACTGTGAAATGACATGCATAATCATGAAGTCATTCCTCCAACAAACTTGACAAGCTCACAGTTAAAACTGTACTTGTACTTGTATTTAAGTACAAATCTTAGTACTTGTACTTGTATTTAAGTCCCAAGGCAAAATTTGCTATGTACTTGTACTTGTACTTCAGTATTTTCTGAAAGTACTTGTACTTTACTTAAATCCTTTCAAAATTACTTCGCCCCAACCCTGATATTTAGAGCACAAAGTTAGAAAACAGGCATATAATTATTATTTGGCGTGCTTGCAAAGATAGAAAATCATGAGTTGCTCAGTATAGTATCTTGATCTTTTGCTGTAGAAATAAATTTAACATGCAGCGTACCTAAGTGTCCGAATTGTCTGATAAGATCTATTTTTGAGAGAACGTTGATATGTGGCAGCTCAATCTGAACCATTGTGGCTAAAGATGTCAGAAGAACTGAGATGAATTTACCAGGATCACTGCAGTAATGGGAGTCTACCAGATGTACTGCTACCAACTACAGCAAAATGAAGATGCATAATGAAATAACAACATGCACAAATGAGTACTTTTAAGATGCCGCAAGATTTCACTTTTAGTTGAATCAACCCATAATACCTACTTTATTAGCTATACCAGGAGCGCATAATGAGAGTGAGCACGGTAAGAAGGCATGCCTTCTTACCGCGCTCACTCTCATTATGCGATGCTGAAACATACACATGCATTTTGAACTCCTTAGATAAGTACATTTTAAAAAGTGTGAAAATGCACACCTTCATATTCCACTTCAGTAGTTGTGCTGCTATGTTTCTCACAGCGCCATGATGAGTATACAGCTCAACTTGCCCAGGACAGTCAATCAGCAAATAGCTACCAGACAACTTTTGCAATCTCTCGTGCAACCATTCCATATTGCGTTCCAAGAACTCCATACAATACATTAGCCCCCCGTTTGGTCCTAGCTTTAGTTTTTCCATAGAGTCTTGCAAGGTTATGAGGTCAGCCACATTCAGTGAGCAATCATACGGAAGAGAGTCATTTGCCGGATCGAGATTGATTACAGCCACTTTCCTGCCAATAGAACTAAGAAATTCCTGCATCCCAAGACAGTAAGTTGACTTCCCCGAGCCTGGAGGCCCGATCACGAGCTGGGCAAAGCAACCATCCATTTCTAGATTACAATATTTCTTTTCTATTTACATGTGATTCTAACTTCGCACTGCACTCGAGCCTGAGCGCGCTTTGTACTGCACCAGCACTGCTCTGAGACTAGCATCATTAATCATGGATACTTCGCGACCCGTATTTCTGCCGCGTACTAAAGAATCTGGGATTGACAATTTGACATCTGTGCTTCCAGCGAATATGTATATTTCATAAGATCGGATCTTGGCTGCTACATGCGATCCAACGGTCACCTGGACCACGAACAGGAATTACAGTTGTTTCCTCTCAACCCGTCGTGCTCTGGTGGAGATCATTATTTGAACACGGGCAAGTTCTTTTACATTATTAGAGGAAACGAGTATATTTTTGTGAACGACTTGTCTGAGCCTATTGGTGAAGACGGCTCAGCCACTATGAAAGGTGTGAACAGCATTCGCACCATTAATTCCGTTTGTCAGAATGGCGATCATTATCTTTATGCTGGTGGAAATTTTGTTGTCATATTCAAGGCATCGAATGAGTATTTAGTTGTGTCTGATCTGAATACAGGCAATGTAGTACAGCCCTTGACAAAAATGAGCAGTTTTACTAGTGGCGTATATTTCTTTGGCCCGCCTAAGAATGTCAGTTATCCACTGAATAGCATTGGTGTAATTCATCAAGTTGACAAAGTATGGGGTGCCATGTTCACATACACTACCAGGCTCGATTCGAATGGTGAAAGCGTAAGATATTTTATCTATCCTGACATTGTCAATTTTATTCTTGGGGGTCTCACCATGAACTTTGGTCCAGTAGTACCAGTATGGAAGCCACTTCAGACCTTCACAAATACGAGTAATGCTGCAGTGACCTGGTCTGAAACACTTACCAAAACAGTTGGGTTCAATAAATTACACTACGAATCGCTAGAGTCCAACTGGAGCACTACAACGGAGGTTCTATGGGAACAAAGTTTTCTTTTGGATTTATTGTCCAAGCTACAATTGAAGCTCAATTTTCTCTGTCAACAACCGTTGGTGGTGCCAACACATGGGCTAGCCAAGAAGAATGGAAGCAACAGTATCAAACCGAGGAACACATTGAGCTTATCGTTCCACCAGGAGGGAGCGTCTACATCTGGCAGTTTACTCTAGGCCTGCAGAAGTCTGCTGATGTACTATATTGCCGTGACATACAAATCACAAATTCTGCAGATCCTCCAACCAATATACCCTTACCAAAAATGAAGAATGGTGTGACAGCATTCTGATTCTTCCACCATGCATACATGTATTGTATAGTATAGATGCAAGTATAGTCATACTGGTAGTTGATATTATAGTCAGACTAATCATGCAGGTACATGCAAAACTAGCCAGATGTCAGTATTTTAAATGACAACGACTTTTTCATAATCATGTTGTAGATTGTGAAGAGAAAAATTAATGTGTTGTTGAAAAATAAGGTGCCAAGGTGCACGGATAGTCACTTACGAATAATTAGGTTTACAGAAAGCACCAAGAATTCTGACTTACAAATATACCAATTAGCAATTTGATGAGGATACTACAGGTGACCAGACTGGTGTGTGCACTGTTGCTGTGATCATTTGAGTCCATGCGATTGCAAGTACCATAGTCAACAAGGACAGACTGCAAGGTGACGCTTTACACTCAAATCTTCCTTGCAAGTAGTAATAAAACCTCAAAGACACTTACATGCAGGGAAAGGATTCTCATTGAGACATTGAAATTCATAAACATCGATTTTGGGAATTCATAGCAATCCGATAAGGTTATTTCGCTGCACATTGCACAGATACAACGACTGTACTCGCCATGTTGTCAATAATAATATTCACGACAATGGGGAAATCAATATTACTTTTCTATTTAAAAATAATCAAGTTTAAGCTTCGCGCGGAACTAAGGAAAGGGCGAGGGGTAAGGCACGGCAGAAATCTCGTACGAACCAAGACGAAATCAGGATGAAATCTTGAAATCAAAGTAGAAATCTTGAAATCACAGGGAAATCTTGAAATCATAGGGAAATCTTGAAATCACAGAGAAATCATGAAATCACAGTAGAAATCATGAAATCACAGTAGAAATCATGAAATCACAGTAGAAATCATGAAATCGCCGTATATTATTGGGCATATTACCGTTATTGTAAGTCACGTGCACACGGAGTAGTTGCAACGTCAAAACCACGAGTGTACTTAGCTAAGTAGCTACTTCAATCCATTGTTCCTTTACAGTATACAGTGTAGTTGCAATTCAGGTAAGTGATATTTATGTGTATTTAATAAACTGTAATAATACAATAATACAAACTGAAGAATAGATGATCTTCATGCTATAGTTCTGTCTGCCAGCAGCTGTACCACCAGTTGTGCCGTGTGATCAAGCAGCAGCAGTCTTGTCTTCATTTACATTCCTAGGTTAGTATAAAAGAAAAGTTTGCTACAATAATAATAAACTATTATTACTACTACTAGGAATCATGGCTGAAGACTCGTCATACGCAGCAAAAGCCAATAAGGCACAGGAGATGATGAGAGAAATTCTGCCTCCGTATGTAATAGAGAGTCTGGTCGCAACTGGGTATGACACACTTAAAGCAATCAGCGAAATAGAGGAACCTGATAGTACAATGAATGAAATCGAAGAGTTTATTAATTACCAGTACAAAGGTGATGCACGTTTTGCACCTACAGCTCAACCTACAGCTAATGGTCAGTGCAAGTTTTTACCTGGACATCGCTGCCTTATCAAGTCCTTTATCAAGGACGTAAAAAGACAGCAAAATGCACCAGTACTAAAACGCAAGCTGTGTGAAGCACAGAAGAAAGCCACAAAAAAAGCCAGAGTTTGCGATGAATTGCCTAGCCAGGAGAGCATTGTACGTAATATACGGCAACAAATTAGTAAATGGCAACGCACAGCTAAGTTGTCGAAGAATAAGGACTACTTGAGAAGTTTGAAGGAGCACAAGGACTACGAAGTCCATGTGACTAGTGATGACAGCTCAAAGGTTACCATTCATTGCTGTTTGTGCATGCAGCGAATAACTCTTGGCACAAAGTCAGACAAATACCTTATTTCCAATTGGACACGGCATCTTGTGCATTCATGCAAGCCTGTAACACAAACTGAAACTATTCAGACATACTTCACCTCTATGTCCGGCAGTGACAACTCAGATGAACAACCTAGTACAGCATTCCAACTACCTTCACATGCAGGTCATTCTTTTCGGCTTTCCCCTCCCAAATAGTGGGAGGGGCATGTTCAACACCTCATTCTCATTCTCACTCTAAGCAAGTTAGTCAAGCACTCAACCTAGATGGTAGCTTCACTCACTCTCTGCCAGTCGACTCCGTTTCTTTGCCAGAGCCAGTTGGTCACACTAGTACTAATGATCAATTCGACTCACTTGCTTTATCTCGCTCTCATTCTAAGCAAGTTAGTCAAGCACTCAACCTAGATGGTAGCTTCACTCACTCTCTGCCAGTCGACTCCGTTTCTTTGCCAGAGCCAGTTGGTCACACTAGTACTAATGATCAATTCGACTCACTTGCTTTATCTCGCTCTCATTCTAAGCAAGTTAGTCAAGCACTCAACCTAGATGGTAGCTTCACTCACTCTCTGCCAGTCGACTCCGTTTCTTTGCCAGAGCCAGTTGGTCACACTAGTACTAATGATCAATTCGACTCACTTGCTTTATCTCGCTCTCATTCTAAGCAAGTTAGTCAAGCACTCAACCTAGATGGTAGCTTCACTCACTCTCTGCCAGTCGACTCCGTTTCTTCGCCAGAGCCAGTTGGTCACACTAGTACTAATGATCAATTCGACTCACTTGCTTTATCTCGCTCTCATTCTAAGCAAGTTAGTCAAGCACTCAACCTAGATGGTAGCTTCACTCACTCTCTGCCAGTCGACTCCGTTTCTTCGCCAGAGCCAGTTGGTCACACTAGTACTAATGATCAATTCGACTCACTTGCTTTATCTCGCTCTCATTCTAAGCAAGTTAGTCAAGCACTCAACCTAGATGGTAGCTTCACTCACTCTCTGCCAGTCGACTCCGTTTCTTTGCCAGAGCCAGTTGGTCACACTAGTACTAATGATCAATTCGACTCACTTGCTTTATCTCGCTCTCATTCTAAGCAAGTTAGTCAAGCACTCAACCTAGATGGTAGCTTCACTCACTCTCTGCCAGTCGACTCCGTTTCTTTGCCAGAGCCAGTTGGTCACACTAGTACTAATGATCAATTCGACTCACTTGCTTTATCTCGCTCTCATTCTAAGCAAGTTAGTCAAGCACTCAACCTAGATGGTAGCTTCACTCACTCTCTGCCAGTCGACTCCGTTTCTTCGCCAGAGCCAGTTGGTCACACTAGTACTAATGATCAATTCGACTCACTTGCTTTATCTCGCTCTCATTCTAAGCAAGTTAGTCAAGCACTCAACCTAGATGGTAGCTTCACTCACTCTCTGCCAGTCGACTCCGTTTCTTTGCCAGAGCCAGTTGGTCACACTAGTACTAATGATCAATTCGACTCACCTTCAGCCAAGGTTTACGACCTCGCTCACACTCACTCTGATGACCTCGCTCACTCTCCTGGACTACCAGTCACCTCTGAGCAAGTTGGTCGCTCTCACTCACCTTCAGCCAGGAAAGACACACTTGACCTACCAGTCGACTCAGACAGTTCTTCATTCGATCAAATTGGCAAATCATTTTCTGAGCTTGCAGGTAACACAGAATTCCTGTCAACGAGTACACCTGGAGATCAGAAGGATATTTTGTGTTTACATACTAAGCAGGTTCGTAGCGCTTCTCCTGTAAAGGTTCAAACTGATTGGTCTCGCACGACAAGAAAGCGTTTTGCTCTTTTGCAGGCTGCCTCTGATCCCAAACAAACTAAAGTGACATCTTACTTTGAATTGATAGGTAGTGTAGTAAAACTTGTTGACAAAAATGTGGAAATAAGAAGAGCTTTACAAGTTGTATGTGAAAAGGAGAGTGAAGATGCTGCAAGTTCATCTCAGTTCTTAAATAAGCTGCTGCTGAATGCTGAGAAAAATTCATTGAAGCTACCTCATCAAAGAAGGCATGATGAAGTTATGAAAAAGTTCAGCACGTCTTTGTTTATTTATTCAGGACCAATGGCCTACGAATTTTTGCACAGAAACTTGCCAACAGCGCTGCCATCTTTGAGGACGGTACAGAGAATAGTCCACAATGAATACCATCATCTGCACGAAGGTGACTTTAGGTTCGATGATCTTCTGGCACACTTAAATTCGTACAAAACAGCTAAAGTTGTGAGTATTGGAGAGGACGCTACTCGTGTGATAAGCAGGGTAGACTATGATAGCGAGACCAACAAGCTAGTAGGGTTTGTGTTGCCTTGCGATGAGAAGGGTATACCTATTGGTGATAGCTTCATGGCTGTTTCATTTGAATCAATTGAGCAAGCATTCCGTGATGGGAATAAGTCGAAGTATGCTTTCGTGTACATGGCAAAACCCCTGGCTCCAGGAGTCCCAGCTTTTTGTTTATCGTGTTCAGGAACAAACAACCAATTTACAAGAGAGTTAGTGCTAAAAAGGTGGAAGCATATACATACAGAATGTTCAAAGAGAGGAATTTTTGTATTGTCGTTTGGTGCTGATGGTGATTCCAGAGAAATGAGTTCCATGTCATTTTCTATGCAGATAGGGCTGCCATCACGGTCAAAATTGCCAGAACAATACTTGGACTTACCGACACTTAGCATTCCAGCAGAGTGGTCATGGTTTAGTGTAGGGAAGCCTACACAAGTAGCATATGTTCAAGATGTGGTGCATGTTGCTGTCAAGCTTAAATCTAAGTTCATGAAGCCATCACATGTGTTGGTAATGGGCGGATACATTGCTGGAGTACACCATCTTCGCATGTTACAAGAAAGCCTTCCCAAAGACCAGCATGGGTTGCGTGAAAAAGACCTAAACCATAAGGATAAACAGAACTTTGATGCAGTACTGCATATTACAAGTAAGTCAGTACTTGATTTACTGAAGAGCTTTCCTGATGCTAAAGGCACGATGATATTTTTAAACCTGATTCGCTGTGTTATCGATAGCTACCTAGACAAGCAGCTAGACATCTACTCAAGGCTGAAAAAGGCATGGTATGCAGTGTTTTTTATGCGGTATTGGCGTCAGTGGTTGTTGTTAAACCCAAATTGTACACTGGGAGATAACTTCATTACACCAAATGCATACAAATGTATTGAAATCAATGCTCATTCTCTTATCACATTTATTATTACAATAAGAGATAAATTACCAGCCAACAGTCAATGCTTTTATCCGTGGATGCTTGGCTCACAATCATGTGAGAAGGCATTTAGGGCAGTTCGAAGCATGAGCTCTACATACTCTACAATATTGAACTTTGGGATGCTAGGCCTGTTGAGAAGGTTGCATAGAATGCAAATACAATTTAGCCTAGAATCAGAAGCGGATGTCACAGGAATATCATATCCTAATGTTAGCAAACACAAGGTCAAAGATGGCATGAATAACACCCAATGTGTTAGCGAGTGTTTGCTTAGTAACACCAGAATAGCTGAGGCGGTTGAAGATGGAAAAAAGGAGGCACAAAATTCCATTGAGGAGCTTGGTATGGCAGATTGTCTGAAAAGAAAGAAGTACTGGAAGAAACCAACTATGATAAGAATAGATGATAAAGATGAGAAAGAGGAAGACGATGAAGATGACAAGGATGAAGATGATGAGGAAGATAGCGACAAAGATCAAGCACTCACAGACCTGCAATGTACCACAGTAGCCCTCCAGGAAGTGGTTTCACAGGAAGATGAAAAGATTTTAGCATCAAACATTAGTGAATTGACATCAGCACGATTAGTTGAATCTGACCTGAGCAGCAAACTAATGTCATTGCACAGAACTGTATTTAAGCGTGTTCCTGGCACTCAGTTACCATTGTACAGTGCTGAACATGATAAAGCAAGCAAACCAAAGCGCTTTAATCCCTGTGTCGCAGTGAAGCACAATGGGGCCGATATTTACATCCATAAGACAACCCTTTGCTGGCTATTGCAAGAAGGAGAGAGAGTGTCATCTGATCGCCTCTTTCGAGTGAGAAAAAAGCAGCCTCTTTCATGTGATGATAAAATGAAGCCAAGAAGTGAGTGCCCTGACGAGAGTGGATGTCCAGAAGTTTGTCCGACTATCAGAGTGAGTGATGTGTGTGCCTTTATTGATCCCGCAAACAGTTGGAAGCTAGGAAAGGTTATCAAGTTTGCAAACTACATGGAGAAGAAGAAAGGATCAAGAAACTATTCCTCCAACACGGTGACCATTTCCACCAACTCAGAGAAGGTGGGAATTCTTTGTACGTGGTACAAACGCTCTGACGCAAAATTCACCGTCATATGCTCAACAGAACAGACTTTTCTACCGGTAAAAACCTATATCTGTACCATCTCACATGCATGCGTTGACACATTCGAAAGTGAGGGTCAGTGTCAAACGGACAGCATAATTGAAGGAGATAGAAAAGCTGTAGACTTTGCAACTGCGAGACACCTAACTCTCAAGACAGAAGCACTAGTCTACATTAATGAGTTAGCAAAAAAGATGACAACACAAGATGCCAATTTAGAAAAAGTCAAAGAGAAAGGGAAAGAAGACATTAACTGGGTGACAATAGGTAGTCTTGTACTGAAGAAGAAAGACCGACAGGAGGTGATCAATGGCAAGAAATTGACTGATATGCAAATCAATGCATACCAAGCACTTGTTAAGGTTAAATTTCCTGCACTACATGGACTCCAGCACACACTACTACAAGACACAAAATCTCTGACACAAACGGAAGCAATACAGATTGTGCATGTGACAACATCCCATTGGATTACCATTAAATTATCAGGCACTGACGTGTACGTATACGATTCATCGTACACTTCGGTACATAAAAATACAGTCTTGACAATTTTAAACTTAGTGCACAGTAAAGAAAAGAACATCACAATTCATTTGATGAATACCTGCAAACAAACTGGATCAACAGATTGTGCCCTGTTTGCAATGGCAAATCTTACATTGCTGGCATTAAACGAAGACCCATCAAAAGTGGTTTACAACCAGCAAGAATTGCGTTCACATCTAATAAAATCACTAGAAAAGAAAACAGTTGAGCCATTCCCAATTTCAAAAAAGAGACGACCAGCATCTTCTGTCACCGAAGTTAAACAATGGGCGATATTTTGCTATTGCAGACTCCCTGACGATGGCAATAAAATGTCAGGGTGTGATAGTTGCAAAGATTGGTTTCACGATCAATGCATCATAAACTTGAAAGGAATACCACCAGAAGAAGGGCAACCAGACAATTGGTATTGTAAGAACTGCATTGAAGCTTAGAACATGCAAAATCATTGTGTTACATAATTTTGTGAATAATTAGCTTTATGATTCTTTGTCAATGCACTACTTTTTGACTATGATTTTTTTGTCAATAAACTCTAACAGAACAATTTTGATTCAAATACATGTGTTATGACAATTATATAAAATTATGCATGCATGATGAACGTACAGTGATACTAGTACACGTAGGCTGACCAGTTGTGTCCGGGCTTTGAGGGCATCCTAGTGGCATCAGTTGATTAAGTAGTTGGCAAAGACAAACTTTAGAGGCCAGTTTGAAAGTAGCTTACTCGAAGCAAGTTTGGAGAAATCCAGAAACGACGTCCAGAAATCGCTGGAGAGCTCACTGAAATCTGTGAAATCGAACGAAATCTGTTGAAATCTCTGAAATCACTGGAGAGCTCACTGAAATCTGGCGAAATCTCTGAAATCTGTTGAAATCTCTGAAATCTGTTGAAATCTCTGAAATCTGTTGAAATCTCTGAAATCACGTGAGAAATCTGAAATCACGTGTCGAAATCAGAAATCAAGAAATCTCGTACGCCAGACTCCCCCGTGCCTTACCCCTCGGGAAAGGGCTCGCAGCCTCGCACAGTCATGACGCACAAAGACGTCTAGCCATCGATTGATACTACTGTTCCGCCTCGTTAAGGTTGTCTCAAAGCGCGATGCTGCACTCGAGAGCATACTCGTATCCTCCTGTAAATATACTCAATTGTTTGTATATCGGTCGCCATGGTGATAGTGAAACTGTAGTATTGTACAATGTGAGTTCCCTCTGTCCTTGACTAATGCAAAGGCGCAAGTATCAACAGGCAGAACGGGAACAACTACTACGAGTAAAGGATGAGCTTACTGCAGCTTCTCGGTCCAGTAAAGAGAGAGCACAGCTGTTATCCAAACAAACAGAGCAGAGAAGGAGGTTTGTTGAGCATAATACAGTGTAGTTTATGTGTGGTGTCTCTATTTTTGATTAACTCAGAGCTTTAGAAGAGAAGAAGTTAGCTATGGCACGTTCAGAGGAAGAAAGGCGGCGAAAAGCACTAGATGAGAGACGACGGTTACAACAACAAGCTACAAACAGGTTCAGAAATGCAATATACAAACTGAAGCAGGTACCAAAACAACAAGGAATGAGTATACAGAACAAACAGTCACTCCCTGTTGAAAGTGAGCCTTGGTCACACTAAACACACGATTTTGTAATTTTCACATGTTGCATAATTATATCGGTACGTTGGAGAAATAGGTGATAATTATTGATGCTGTGACTCAATGCCTTCTCACACTAATCAATACAATGATTGAACTGTGACACCTAATGTTCATAGTAAAATAGTAAATACTGCACTACTACATGTAGCTGTGTTGATGCTAAGAATGCTGATTTATTGAGCCAGACAATAGGTGTTAGTTACTAAATTCTCACTTACTAGCAAAGGTGGTGCTAAGTCTTGTCACTTCACAACTACACATGCTAAAAGTTGGTAATAAGATATGTCATTTTCTCCTCTCTTAGTATATCTACCCAGCAAACCACTGAAAGCACAGGCTGCAGTAACTCATGAGAGGAGTGGTCAGGTGACCACTAGTGTATCAGCTACTCCAGCATATACCAGTGATCGGGTGGCAATTGGAAAGAACGTGGAAATATCATCAAAGAGCGGAGAAGGAGATGTTAAAGCACCAAGAGTAAAGAGCCAGTCTCTCTGCTTGGACGATGTTCTTGATTCTATTAGAGGTTAGTTATTTGCAAAAATTTGCTTTTAAAAATGCCCACTAGTCAGATTCTAGATGCACTTGTGTTTAGTTGACTAGATAAAACCTGAGGAAGCCCGAGATTACATGTTTCATGCACCCGTACATGTACTTGCGTACTAACTAAACTTTCATATGAAATAGTTTTATCATGTTTTCCTTCCTTTTCAGGGCAAAATAATACCCCATTTAGTCAGTCAGCTGGTAGCTTGAACAAGCATCCTCATCTCCCTAATCACAATTTTAGTCCTGAGCTACACTCACTGGTACACACGCCTACTGACACTCTCCAATCCCCACCACGTGCTCCGCCACTTCAAATCAACAACATGGTGTTTGTACCTGCAACCACCACAAGCTCTCATGTCAAGAACGAAACTTACTCACCTTCTCCCTCACGCAGTCCTCCTGAATCTCCACTATCGAGCACCACCTCTTCACTGCAAGATAGTCTTGATGGCTCTGACACACCAACTTCTGAATCAGTTGATAAACCACAAGACACACTCTTCCATTCCTCTAGTCACCAGGAAGATGAGAAAACAAAAATTGACAAAACCGATGCCTTGAGCACTGAAGATGATGTGTTTTCTCGACGTGCAGTAAAGCTTTCTTTTATTTCGGCTAAAGACAGTCTAGTCCTGGAGGACGAAGAGGAAAAAACAACAGCAGTACAAAAGCAAGACACCGTCACAGAGCATAGTGTAACTTC
The DNA here is from genome assembly GCA_964017065.1 of Haliclona indistincta. Lineage (NCBI taxonomy): Eukaryota > Metazoa > Porifera > Demospongiae > Haplosclerida > Chalinidae > Haliclona > Haliclona indistincta. The sequence continues at coordinate 12,088,284 of OZ024783.1, read as the reverse complement.
AACCAATCCAGATCAGCATCAGCACCAATATCAAAAGTACCTTGAACAGCAGCATCAAAAGCCTAAGCTGCCAGTTAGTATACTGAAAAAGCCATCAGCTACATCTACTCCAATGGAGTCTATTCCTAACAGTGCTAACAGTATAAGACAAGTTCATGAAGACAACACACCAAGTGTTAGCAAACAGAGTAGTGCTAAGCGGGTGCGTTTTGTTGATGATTATCGTTACGGTCGTACAGTGTATAACAACCATAGTCAGGATCCTCTTTACTCAAGAGAAAGTATGGTAGACAAATCTGCTATTACTCCAAAGATGAAGATACTACTAACCAGTCGAGGAGGCTCAGCCTTACTATCACAAAGACAACAACGACAACCATCTGGGAAAAATGGTCTGGTCATACCAAACCTGCCTATTGAGACCAGCTCGACTGACCCCAAACCACCAGCGGATGAAGGTACAGGCAGCTGGCCTCAAGTAATGCAATATGCTCATCAAGTCACTAAGGCACCTTTACAAGAAGCTCCAACCACTCTAGCACATTCATCTACTTCAAGTGTACAAAATACAACTGATCTTAAAGAAGCTGGGAGGCATTCTTATGCCTCTCGCTTACTCTCTTCTTCTCCTCTTCCTGAGACTGGTCAAACTCACTCCAGGGTACCCCCAGTTGACATCAATACCTCTATTGCGCTTGATCGTACACCAAGTGAGGAGGACATTGGTCGACTATGGAATGAAATCACATCATACTTTCATTCTACTCAGTCTCACTCAGCTACACACAAACAAACCGAAAGAAAACAGTATGAAGTGTTGCCTGTGACTTATCCGCAAACTGGTACCTACGACAATCAAGGCTATCTACTTCTGCCAAAAACTCTAGCTCAAGGCCTACGGCACTCAAAGGCCCGTTCTGCAACTAACATTAAAGAACTAGAGAATTCAGCTGTACAGCAAAAGCTATCAGCCTCTCGTCCAATGCGATGTTACAGCATGCACCAACCAGTAAAGTTATGGAAGAAACCACCACAACAAAATGCTGACAGACTAGTAGAGCTTCCCTCTCACACACAATCAGGGAGGCAGTCACCGGCTAGAAGCACCCATAGTAGACAAGGTTAGTAGTGCACACACACTCTCTCTCTGTGCTACTTTCATATTGTATGCAGGTAGTATTAATGAACTGTCAGCCGAAGAGAAGAAGTTGATGGAATCTATTGAACTGCTCAATAGCAGATTGAGAGGTACATTCAATATGGTGCTAATACATTAAGCATAATTATGCCTCGTAGGTCGAATATCTGTTGAATCCATAGAAACACATGAGTATGATACTGTGGATGGTGGATTGAATACAAACACCAACAATAACACTGGATCATATACAGTGAGTACTCTAACAAACCATGAGATGTCAGATTATAACTTATAATATTGCGTTCACACTATGCATTAAAACCGAACCAAATTGGGTTGACACGGTTGCAATTCTCTGACAGTATGAACACAACTGAACTGTGTACATGTACAGCTGAACTGAACTGCACCATTGCAGCACCCTGACCATAGGTGGGCCGCTTCCTGCATAGTTCGGTTGTGACGAAACTTTGATTATAAAGTGTGGGACAGTTTGGTTTGGCCCGGTTCCAACACGCAGCATGAATGGGTATAAGAGTCAGCTAAAAGTGGCGTCAAAACATTAGTATCATAATTCTCTTTCAATTTTTCAGTGCAGTGGAACCAGAAATCGATCTCTAACAGTACTACCACGAACCAGAGTACGAAGGCATCCTAAAACAGCAGCCATGGCAGCTAGATCAACCACACACTACAATCACAGTACACAACATCACTTTAGCTGATAGACTACTACTATGGTACAATTATTTTATCAATTTTTAAAATCACTCACTATCTAAATCAAAATGAAAGTGTACACGTCTCTTGTTTTAAGCATCCTTGTGACTAGCCTATTAGTAGTAAATGGTGCATCTGATTGTGTTGATAAGAAAATCACCGACATCTAGCTATGTACCAGGTAAGGCGGTGGAACAAAAGCAGGGACATGCAGGACTAATGGTGGAAAGTTACTACACGCCAATCTTAACGTAACCCATCCCATCGAGACTGTGTATTGACTTACAGACAGGTACCAGAAACATGAAATGAGCTAATACACATGACGCAAATTAATAGTTAGTCATTCAACCTCCATTGGTTCATCTGATGGGGCCCCACCTGCAGCTACATTATTTGAAGGAGGCTTTGAAGAGATAGTAACTAAGGGAATTCTCCGCGGTGCCTTGCCTGATGATTCACACACTGTAGATGACTTCGTCGTAGCAGACAGCTCACTAGTCAACGAAGAAGAGTCTGTATCATGAATAACTGGTTGTGCCTTAAGATCAGTGTCCGTCTTAGTGACAGGAACCAGGTTGATTCTTCTTGGTTTTTTACCGGTGGTGGTATCATTCTTTGCTTGTGGAGGGGGCGGCGGTGATATCGGTTCTTCACTAGTGGTCTGTTCAAATATAGCACTTGAAGGAGTCTGTACGGGGGCTGGACGAATACGCCTTGGTACAATTATGTTAATGGATGGTGAGGAGTTATTCTGAGTAAGAGAATCTTTATCAATATCAGACGAGGTTGTTGAGGAGGCGGTGGTAGTGGTATGTCGCATGCAAGTAGGAAGTTTGTCTTGCTTGAGAGGCTCTCCTAGTTCCCCAGGCTCGAACCCAACAAGAGAACAGTATCCATCTGATGATGACACTGCCAACACAAGACCATCACTGGACCTGAATGGACAAAATAGACTTAGCTATGGTACTAGACCAGACACTGACACAGGTTAGTACATAGAAGTCTTGTAGACCAGGCGCTGCTCTCGTATACCATGGGCAATACGAGTATTTTGCAGGAAGTGATGTCACATAGCAACACCGTAGCAACAAAATGGCGTCATCGAAAAGCGCACGCAAGATTATAACCGCCTCGGTAGCCATGGGTTAACCAATATGTAGACTACTAGATTCCTTGTCACTGCTATAAATTCCTACCATACGGTAGTACCTTTGTTACGGCTACAATAAGTGCTACAAACAACTGTACATTTGAGACACACTTACCATGCCAGATCAGTCAATGATGTGTAGTGGATGTCTCCTACAAGAGCAATGGGCGACTGCTGCTGAGTATCATATAACAAGACCTTGTCCAGAGTAGCTACTGCAAACACCATACGATATGGTAACCTAAACAAAAATCAACCATGTGAACTACAGTGGAACCACTCTTAGCGGACACCCCTCGATCATCCCTCTATAATGGACTCCCAAATATAACCCACATAATGTATAATAACCCCTGACAGAGGACACCCTCTCTATAACGAGACAATTTTGTTGGTCCCAATGGTGTCCGCCTTAGAGAGATTCCACTTGTATTGATATGATCATGTAATGATAGTAGCTCTATTGTAGTAGCTGCTGCTACATGATACTTACCCGATCAAAGGAGGGTTAGGGTAGTCAGCTCTCAACTCAAACAGTACAGGACAGAATCTTACAACTAGTGATGGCTTTCCTGGACCCAACAAGTACATCACTGGTCTGCAGTGACCACAATAGGTAAATCAATTCAATAGAAATACATAGTAAAATTACTTTGGTAAACTTGTCTTCGTGAACACCCACACTACCGGTGTAGTCTTTCGAGCTCCATCTTCCTCTGTCTCAATCCTACCACCTGTAAAAAAAGCAATCAGCTATAATGTCCTCCAGACAAAACGGAGTCTTTAATACTGAAAATCAATCTACAGTGGAACCTCCCAATAGGGCCACCTCGCTCAAGCGGCCACTGAAGTGACAAATAAAACATTCCGAATAGCGGTCACCTCGTTATTCTGTATTGCGGCCACGTTGTTCGTATCCAACACAACCAACGTAATACATTAACACACTCAATAGTGCTGACAGCGTGCCGCGTGGGTGACACCTTGCTCCTGGAAATCTTCTAAGAATCGAGCAAGGCCTGAAAGACACCTCATGGTGATGCCTAGATCGTCATGAAGTACGACAGACTCAAGTTTCAGTCGGTTTTGAGACTTTTGACGCTCCCACATTGTCCCATCGAACTTGGCCATGCCTACTAATTATTGACCACCATACTGGGGACATTATTGTTGGGTCCCAATCGTGGCCGCTATAGAGAGGTTCCACTGTACACATGATCACTGTCACACCATGTTAGCATACCAGGAGCAATAAGCAGTGACCCTTCAGGAGAGAATGTAAGACGTCTGAAAAATGACGAGATAGTTTCATCCAGAAACATCTTAGACTGCTTAGTAGCACTATTCTATATAAGAGACATCATAATAATAATAGAACAAGCACACATTAAAAAAAGTCAACTTAATGTACCACAGCATTGAACTAGGTAAACGTAGCAGATGCACTTTATGGCAAGCATGCCTTATGGTAATGTTATAGCGGAACTTCTCTAAGCCACAAAGTGTGCTTGAGTTTAAACTGGTTATTAGCTTGCTTGATCAATAAAAAATGTTCAAAGAAATTTAGAGTGGTTCTTATTTTGATAGCCCCTTCCCACACATCACAGCATGGAGGAGTTAGAAGTATGATAATACAGTTGTGTACCCTTTTCCTAAAACCCGTTTCTTGTGTAGCATTATGTGATGCTTCTTAGTATTACTGTGTATCAATAGGTTGAGGTTGCGTCTGAAGGCAATGCAACAGGTAGTGGATGCACAGAGAGACTGATACTTTACCAGAGCAATCAATGTGTTCACTGGATCTAACGCAAATGGAAATGCAAATGCCTAGAAGACCAAGAAAGAGAAAAGGAAGATCTGCGTCATACGTACGTCTTGTTTATATTTGGCAGCACTAATTATAATTTTGGGGCATTGCCTGACAATTGTCAGGCCAAGGCAAAAGTTTGTCCAGACATCAGTAAAAATTGACCTGACATACAGCATGCACTTCAATGGTTTAGGTAGCCGCTTGGTGTTTACAAAGCTGTTACAAGCCAAACCACAGCAAGTAGATGTTAATGATATTGAAAACCTTCCCCTTTTATCACTTTTAAAGCTAACTATTGTGTTGGTATGACCCGACAATTATGTCAGAACAAACAGAACAAGTATAGCCTCGTATGTCAGAACAAGTATAGCCTCGTATGTCAGAACAAGTATAGCCTCGTACGTCCATGTGTCATGCCTGATAGACTTGTTCTAGCTTGCGGGGAAACTCGTCTGCTCTCTTAATTTTCACTTTTCCTTAGATAACACCCAAGACAAGGAAAGCAATTTTCTTTTTTTTGGGGATTACTCAATTTTTGTGGAAGAAAATTGACCATCTTACAGCAAAAGAAGTGATATCAATTTCGATTTTTTTTCTTCAAGATTTCAAACGTGCAGTGACAGCCGATGTCAAGAAATTTCAAAAAGCACATTTCGCCAAACACAAAAGTCTGCCATTGAGCTATTCTGGAGATTTCCACATGGTGTCCAATAAAGGAGTCAGGGAGGTATGGGTGTATCTTCACAACACATTTGTGAACTGTAGCGATTGTTGTTACCAAAACTTTCGACGTCTGCAAATTCATATAGAGAGATCTTTCGAGGAGACCTTTTCTTCTTCCAAAGAAAAAGATTACTGTCTCGACTCATTCTATTTTGACAACAAAACTTTGTTGCTAATGTATAAAAGTAAATTTACTGAAGAGACGAGAAGAGAAGGAGAAGACGACAGTGAAGAGACAACATATTATAAAAGTCGAGTGTCTTTATTGGACGATGCCCTTAGTAGTCAATCTGACGATCCCCGCCCTCTTCCCGAAATGTATTACACAGATGGAGCACCTGGTATGCATGGAATAAACTTCTGTGAAATATATGGTCACAAAGACTCTGTGGAGGATTGAAGGAATTGATCCCAGGTGTTCGTGCATCTTTCACTGGTAATGATGGACAAAAATTTGTGCAGTGAAACAAGAGCGTGACACAGGTCTGTCCTGTGAATTGATTGGCTGCTACCTATTTAGAGGTGCCCCAGACAGATTATATCAATTAAGACGTATGCTTGTATATCATTAGATGGAGGAGGCGATGATAATGATGACTCAGGGTATACTTCAGAAAACGACGTAATCGAATGTAAATTACAAGCGGAAAATCAATCAGTTGAATTTCCAGTTAAACTTGGAGAACTATTTGGTCAAATACACATGATGCTTGTGAAAAATGCTTAAGGATGGTGATATTGAAAGATGAAGTTGCAACTAAAGGATCTGTATATAAACAAGCAAATGTGTGCAATATCGTGCTCGATGGAGATGCCAATCATCGAAATTGGAGAATCAACTGACGAAAGAGCAATGTCTTTGGATTTAGGGATATCTGGTTTTGGCTTCGTAACACAATCTAGACTGTTTTTTATTGAGAAGCTTCTTGACAGTAGGGTTTAGGGTTAAGTGAGTGAATGAGCAATCATTCCATTGCCCTCGGCAGTGCTACACGTGTATTATACCTGTAGTTCTGTTCTGTGGTCTATAGTATTGTGTTTTATAGTGACAAGACAGTTCGTGTATGGCGTCTGTCTGGCAAGTCCAAGGATTTCGCAAAATTTAAAAAGCTACGTAACAGGGTTGTTCAAATGATGAGATCTTCTAAGAAAGAATACATTAAAAGAATCAACTTAGCAGACAAAAAATCCTTCTGGAAAGCCATCAAATTTCTTAGCAAAAAAAACAAAATTCTATTCCTGAACTCCATCATCAGCGACAGATTGCCAAAACAAAAGAGACTAAAGCGGAAAAGTTGAACAACTTTTTTGGATCCTGTTTTAATTCCTCCATATCCCCTCTGACTGCAGCTGACATTGATCTGCTGCATTCCAACTCCCCCTCAGACGACTTGCTCTGTGCTCCGTGTCAGATAGAAGCTCTCATCAATGCTCTCGATCCTCAAAAAGCCAGTGGACCTGATTCGATTTCTGTCAAGATGCTTAAAGCTACAGCCACTAGTATTGCACCATCGATTTCCAAGCTATTCAATATTTCGATCGACCTTGCCACATTTCCCCAATCCTGGAAAATATCCTCTGTTGTCCCCATTCCTAAGTCAAAAAAGCAGTTAAGAGAAGCTGCTAACTATAGACCAATCTCATTATTATCAGTTGTGAGCAAGCTGTTAGAAAGACACCTCTATCTTCTTCTTGCTGATTATCTCTATGAAAATGATCTTCTCTCCAACAAGCAATGGGGTTTTGAGCGTGGTAAATCTACTGTAACAGCTTTACTCCATGTCACCAATCAGTGGTTTCAACTTTTTGAAGAAGGTCAAGAGGTCTGTGCTATCTTCTTTGATATTCGAAAAGCCTTTGACACGGTTCCCCACAGACCGCTGCTGAACAAGCTCTGTAGTATTGGCATTGATTCTAAAATTATCCAATGGATTTGCAGCTATCTCACAGAACGTAGACAGCATGTTGTCTGTGATGGAGCATCTTCATCAAACATCCACGTTCTGTCTGATGTCCCTCAAGGATCAGTCCTTGGACCACTATTGTTTCTGCTTTATATCGATGATGATCTCCATATTTATGATTATCCCTCTAACATGGCTCCCCCTGCGTCATGCACACAAGCTCCAAGCAGTTTGCCACTTCGACAAAATTTAATCCAGGAATTGAACAGACGATTTTGTAGAGTTGAACAGAGGTGCACAATGGCAGTTGCTACTCTACTAAACCCTCGCTTCAAGAAGATTGGATTTGCAAATGCTTCTGCAGTAGATCAAGCCATCAGACGATTGCAAGGAGATGTGAGAGCTATGATCGAGAATGAAACACAACACGCAGAACAAAATGATAAAAGTAGAAGCAACGATCAAGTTCAACAAAACAGATGCAGCAGCTACAGATTTATGGGCTACATTTGACGAAAAGGTAGCTGAGGCAACTTCACACCGATCTCAGAGCACGGACGCCTTTATAGAGGTAAAACGATTCTTCGAGGAACAGAATATAGAGCGAAAAAGCGATCCACTTCAATATTGGAAGAAAATGGAGCTAGTTTCCCTCATTTGATGATAATAGCTAAGAAATATTTGGGCATCCCTGGATCATCCATACCCTCAGAATGTCTTTTCTCCAAGGCTGGAGAATTGATTTCAGCTAAAAGAAATCAGCTTAAGCCGAAAAATGTTGATACAATTCTTGCACACATGAGTACAAGGACAGATAGAATCCCCTGATTTTGTCTGTTGGACACAACAAGACATCTTCATAGATTTTTAGGCAATGATTCTTTGTGTTCCGCGTCACCACTCGATGTGCCGTCACATAATACATTTAGTTTTATGTGACGTTTAGTTTCTTATCCCGTACTGTAAAATCTATGGTTTATCCATGGATCTTGGTTGATCACAGTACAGGTTTGATATCCTGGGTTGCAAGTGATATACTACTATGTACTCAATGTGATGTCATCACTATAGTATATACCTTATATAGATCAGTATGAGTAAAAGAAAGGCTACACCCACCAACAAACCACCTAAGAAGAAAGCCATCGCATCATCAGCTAATAATATAGTGCACTGCCATGATACTAATGAAGTATAGGAGAACGTGACTAGTATCACAGTGGGATCAACAACACTGTTTTATGAAGAAAACCCGATTGTAAAGACAGTCCCACTTGACATACAAAATCTTAGTTTTAAAATCTTGGATGAGACGTACGTTTACAAAGGAGAAGATCCCTGCTTCAAGGAAAAACTGAAAATTCTGAGAGAGGTGGCATCTCTTTGTCGTTTAGAAGATAGACCCCGATCTTGCAATATGTTGTCAAGACGAACAGGAATTTAATACCGATTCAGATGCACAAGAAGACGGTAACTTGAGGAATAATGAAATAAAAACCCATTTAAAGAGCGAGAAATTGCAATATTAGAAGATAGATTTCATGTGACTCATAGTAATTACCATAAAGCACGCAAGTACCACTTTGGGGAAAGTTTTTCATGACGTCGTTCCTGAAAATTCCAATGATTTTAGATTGTGGTATTGAAATTTACCATTCAACAGGCTCATCCGGTCAATCCCAACCTGGTTATGCCCCCATTGTGTGGCAACTATACAAAAGACAAACAATAAACAACCAGTGGACCATAGAGAACATACCACCATCTCATCAGATATTTCATGAAAGATATGCTGACTTTATTGCTACTAAACTTGATCATCACTTAATCGTCGGTGAGATAAAGTCATCGGCAAGTGCTGCTATTTCACAGAATACAGAACAGATGGTCGGACTGCTGGCAAAAGATCAGAAGTTAATGCTGTTTGGCCAGAGAAGGTCATGCCTCACACTTTTTCTCAAGTCAAAGAATATAATGGAGGGGAGACAGAGGAGCAGTATCTCCACGTACACAGACTGCATGACATCCTCTGGCATAGTCCAGATGCCTTGCAAAGGCTTTTTGACATATGTGCTGTTTTTTCAGTGACAACCCCTCGCTCGTATTGGGTTGATACTCCCTCTGGAAAACTTCGGAGAAACCGTCGCCATCTCTTATTGTTCCACCAATTACCGTGAGCAGAGATCCTATCATCACTCGCTCAAAGTCTGAGAAAGGGAGATGTGACAGGATGTAACCTCTGGACAATATCATCCCTGTACACACTGGACAATATCATCATTGTAAACCATTGTCCATCTCTAGTCTAACTGTCTCTGTCACAATCTGTATAAATATCACTGATGATTCTGTAGAAGTCAGTTGCTGTCTGCTAATAATAATCTGCTGCTAAAACTTGCCATATTACACGCTCGGTTACGACACAGGAGGCATGATACTTAGCGATTCATAAAATTGTAAATACGGGTGGTTTCATCATTTGTGTGTTGATCTATTATCTAGACCGAAAGGTGCTCAGACTGCAGACACTTCTCAGCGTGTTGTAATGATGATCATGAAATTATGAACGTGACAGAAAGATTGTCAGAGCGTAAACCACAGATGATAACCACGATAGAGCAGCAAGGCTTTCATCTGATTAGTTATCGAAAACAAAATCCTGGTTTCTCACCAATGGGCACATAATACGAGTCATTAAGCAAAACAATAGCAACAACGTAAAAATGAGTGTAATATTCAGTAATTTAGTGAAAATGTCACAAAAAAACATGCAAAAACAATTGACAGCTGATGTTTGCAGTGACATTAGTCTAACTGTCTTGGTATTAGAAGACAAATACAATCAGTGTAACTTGTTTAGTGAGCGCAATTTGACACTAAAAAAATCATGTGATATTATTAGCTAATAGAGGACTGATCTCAGACTGTGAAAGATTCTGCTGTTCGTATTCTATTCTTCTTGCATATATATCTTCAATCATTCCCTGATAGTTCACTATCTCATCTCGCTGGCGATATTGATAAAACCGAGATGCAAAAGAAAATAAGACAAGTGATATAAGAACAAGAAAGAGCTTTATTCCTTCATATATCAACCATGGAACTCTGCCGGTGATGTAAATATCCAGGTTTGCTACAACCAAGTACCTCAGACTGAAGGTGGCGTACCACAGACCAATGAAAAGTCCCTTGCTAGTGCGAGGAGCCTGGGCACAGATGAACTCAAACACTGTCATAGAGACAAGCAGAGAAGAGAGACCATTGAGGAGCTGTGGGATGATGAACCACAAGTAAGTGTTGTCAACTGGATCACTAAAAGGTTGACACTGATTGGGAAATCCCTTAGTTCGAATTGCGAAACAATCTCGTGCTGATGTATATTTTGTTGACTTGTAAACAACCGAGTGGTCCAAGGAGTCAGAACTATGATTAAAGACAACAATAATGCTTATAACAACTTGCACTAGAGAAAGATACAGACCAATCCACATTCTTGTTAGTAATGTTATCCTGTTCAGCCAACGAATCTTAATCAACACCATTCGATACAGTGGTATACAAACCACTGCAACAAGAGTGCTCAAGTGGAGTGGATTGAATACAATCAGTAGTAGTACTGGTAGTGAAGGACAGCTAGTCTTCTGGAGCTGTTCTTGAGCAGAGTAGCCATCTCCTGCTAGATGGTATCCAAACAGACTGAGAAGAAGTGGTAGGATGCGCAGGAATGTCTTGGTGTCCTCGACCTGCTCATTGGTGAATGGTCCTCCATACTTGTTTTTCCCCAGGTCAATACGGCGTGGAATATCCTCCTCCCAGTAGGTGAAGGCACTGCGATGCTCAGGGACCTTGTGCTTCCAAGAATACTTAAGCACTTTGTAGATATTTTTGAATGGATTTATTCCTTGTTTTTCGATATAAAAGTGGTTTTTGAAGACGTACAGTAGAACCAAACAAAGTGTAATGAACAAAATCATCACTACTAAACAAGACAGTAAAAATATTTGATCAATCTTCTCTGTTAACTGTCTTGTTGAGTCGCACATTGCCAGAGAGAAAGCTGTGTAGCCAGTTGTAAATGGGTAGAAGAAAAGCAACTCTCCAACATTTAGAGACCAGTAGTACCAATGGATGAAAGCGATAAGCTTTGGTGTAGGAGCCTCTAGTAACTGATCTAGCCCAAATTGAATGATGTTAGAATGAAACAACCCGAGACCAACAATAATTACTAAACCGATAAAAAATATCAAAGCAGTCAGTGGTAAGTGATGAAAAAAGTGCTTTCCCTCAGATATCGCAATGGCATTCCCTATTACAAACAATACTAGAAGTATCTGTCCAATGATGAGGAACACCAAACCTATCTTTATAGTTCGATATCGATTGAGACGAACATCAGCTAAATATCCAAGAAGTGGGTATACTAAATAAAGCACTCCGGATACACTAAAAATAGCAGTCTTGGAACTTATTTCGTTAAAAAATGATGCATACCGCTTATGAATGATACTAGACAATTGGAGTAGCAGAGAGCAAAGAATAACAATAACGGTACTGGACAGCTTCATCGGTTACAGCACTTGTTCAGTCGCAAAATGAACAAGAGTTAGAGTATCTATACTAATATAACCACACTGTCATAAATAACACTGTCATATGATAGTATCTATATAAATAACACTGTCATACAAATCACTAAACACAAACATGTGAAAAATTGCTACTTTTGGTTCCAGTATTGACTTTGGAAAACAAAAACTATAAACATTAACACTAATGTTGTTCTAGCAAAAGAAATTAACACTTTCAATTCCGTATAAGAATCACCTATGAAAGGTAATCAACATTACGATACACATGTTGTGCTACAAGGGTGCTTGGTTGTTTTAATGACTCCACTAAAACTGGTTTCATACTATCGGACGGAAGAATCTTAGTGCACACGCTTTTGAGTCAAAGATAACTATGTAGTGAACATTTGTTGACACCAAGGGGCGATCCGAGTTGGAGCAAGGAGCGTCCAACTTGGCTTTTCCAAAACTAAAGTCCATCATGTTTGCTGCAAAAACCTTCTGTTGTTGTTGACCGCATAAGATGGCATTGCCACACTAGTGAGGTTACACGAGCAAAAACAAAACACTTGTATAATAATCGACATTAATTTCAAGATGGCTGCACCAAGCAACTGATGTTGTCTGTAATGTCTAATTCAAGAGTGTCTCCTACTCCATCTTGACATAAAAAGCAGTCTAACTCATGGGTCATCTCTTGGGCATGGCTAACTGCACTCGCGTGCAATTGACAGCAACCCCATGCATTGTTAGTTGATTAGTTGATGTTGTACATAAACAGTAATCACAGAACTGGTTTGTACACTCACAGAACTGATTTGTACACTCACAGGACTGGTTTGTACACTCACAGGACTGGTTTGTAAACTCACAGGACTGGTTTGTACACTCACAGGACTGGTTTGTACACTCACAGAACTGGTTTGTACACTCACAGAACTGGTTTGTACACTCACAGGACTGGTTTGTAAACTCACAGGACTGGTTTGTAAACTCACAGGACTGGTTTGTACACTCACAGGACTGGTTTGTACACTCACAGAACTGGTTTGTACACTCACAGAACTGGTTTGTACACTCACAGGACTGGTTTGTACACTCACAGGACTGGTTTGTACACTCACAGAACTGGTTTGTACACTCACAGAACTGGTTTGTACACTCACAGGACTGGTTTGTACACTCACAGGACTGGTTTGATGTAACGGTTACAAAACTTAGTGAAATGTACATACATAAACAGAGGCTTAGAACTTCTATCAGTAGTTGAAGGGATTTCCCGATCTATAGTAAATCGTAACACAATACTTTCTGTTATACCTGTCTACTTTTGATCATTGGCTAAAACAGTATCTGTCTACTTTTGAGCAGGTTAAAACAGTATCTAACATGTGATACATACCTCGGCTGCTGGAGTAAATCTGCTAATTGCATGAAGACACTTGAAGTCTTCTGAACGACTACCGTAGATATGCATAGTCCTATAAGAAACAAATAACATGTATACACAAATTATTGCACATTCATGTACATGTAACTACCCCATAGATAGGCGCATGTATTTGTTAAGAGTAGGCTTGTACGATAATCGCGATAGATCGATAATCGTGCTTTTGTGGAACTATCGCGATATAGGTTTTGATTATTGTTATCGCGCAATAATGCGCATGCGGTCAATTATTGTGCGCAATTAACGCACGCACGTATAAATTAATGTGCGCAATTAATTTCGACCTTTTTAATTTCAACCACGTGATTCTTCAAGGTGGAAAACATTGACAGACACATTTGCCACATTTGCCCTTGTTTTGTCGATTTACTGCTGGAATTCAAGTTAACTCAATTAATAATTAAAAAAAACAAAAAACAAAAAAAAACAACAAAAAAAAACAAAAAAAAAAAAAAAAACATTGACAGACTCAGTAAGCTATTGTATAGCGAAAGACATGCTTCCCTTCGACACCATCAATGATAGTGAGTTTCGCCACATGCTGCATGTGTTTGAGCCTAGATACACCCTTCCTGTTCACACTACTATTTCCCGTTCATACATGCCTGCTCTGTACGCGCAAGAGAAAGCCAAGGTGACAAAGAAGATAGAAGGTACCACAGACGGATGGAGTTCACGTGCAAACAACAGCTACATCAGCCTTACTGTTCACTACATTGATGACCAATGGAGTACTTGCTGTCACATGTTGGAAACAGCAGAATGTACTACTGACCACACTGCAGCAAATCTAGCTACTGGTCTTGAAGAGGCACTTGAACACTGGGAATTGCCTGCCAACAACATAAGTGTAGCAACAACAGATAATGCTAAAACCATCACGGCAGCTATCAAATTTTTTAGGTTGGAAGCAGTTCGGCTGCTTTCCGCACACCTTGCACTTGGGAGTACAGAATGTGATGGCTGTGCCTGAAATGGCAAAAGCATTGGGACGAGCAAAGAGTGAGTGAGTCACTTTTAACACTCAAACAAGTCTACCAGCGTGCTGAGACAGAAACAAAGAGACTTGCACCATGATCAACAGCAACTAATCCAGGTAAGTGTGTGATACTGTGACTACTGTCACATTAATTTTTATTCTTTTTTGACACTGTACATGCAGGATGTTGCAACTAGGTGGAATTCCTCCTACTACATGCTAGAGTGTATCCTGAAACAACAACAGCCACTCTGTGCCACTCTACTAGAGATTCGCAAAACAGATCTAATGCCTACCGATGGTGAGATCACAACCATAGCTACTCCTTTGACACAACTACCCGAACTATCTCAAGACCAAGTCGACAGATGAAGTCAAACACCAACACTGCCTGTAACTGATACTCTTCTGTTCTCCTCACAGATGAGTGATTCTTTGTTCTCTGATTCTCCGTCTACTCCTCCACCTTCTGTTACAACAACTACCTCATCATGGGCAGGCTTCAAGATTGTTGGCGACAACATAGACAAAAATGTCAGACCACGTTATATGAGACTCGATTCTCAGACCAACTCTCTTCATTATCTCCATGCATATGCTCTTAAAGATAGAATAGATTTATCTTCTTTTTCTGACAGTCATCAAATACTTTTCAATCTTCCATCTTCCAAAATCTTTGAACAGATCTTGCCGTCAACAACAGATTGCAATGATCTAAACCATAATCTTGCCATCCTCGTTTCCCTGGTGTCTAGTCGACAATGTTCCGTTTTCCATCAATACTTTGCCGATGTTGCTGTTAGGCATATCTCACATGATCACAGTGCTGAAATGTCTCAAAAGTCTACTGTTGTAAGTTGTTATTGTCAAAGTGAAAAACATAATTATCGTTCTTAATGTTGTAGGTACCTCTAGGTGTGACCCTCAAGAATGAGAAGATGCTGCATAATGAGAAGATGCTTCATAAATAATTATATGTACCAACTTTGGAGTCAACCAAAGAAATTACCATCCCTGGACGTACAGAGCCGAGACACCTTACTATTCACAGGTTTCATCCCATTCTATTGGGAGGAGATCAAGTGACTGTAGTACGAGCTTTGGGCAGACAGCAAATTCACAAGAATTCAGGCATTTTCTTACATCAACTTAAAGGTGTCATTCCAGTTTGTGAAGACTGGCATGCACGTGTAGTACTACTACAGGTCAGCTACTTGCCAATAATCATGCATGCATGAAAATTATTATTATACTGTATAGGTAATCTGGAAACGTCTCCACAAGACAGCATCTGTTTCTGATAAAGGGACACTGTTCCAGCTCAGAAATGAAATTCACTGAGTTAACGTTCTGCCGACCCTTCAAACAACGCCCCCGTCAATGCATCCAAAGACTTCCTAAGCGTGGTGACAAAAGCCCACATCTTGTCTGCTGCAATGAATTTGCTGAAGATGAGTAAATTAGGTGACGACCCCTCAACAGATGCCATTCCGGATTGCAGCTGGCTAGCTTCTAAAGAAGAACGACAAGATATCCTCCAGTCAGTGTCATCTGCAGTGGTCAATCACTTCAAGAGATCTCAGCCTCCCTCATCGACATCAGACAGAGTGAAATCATATGCATCCGAAGTACTCAGTCTTGGGTTATTCCATGAAGAGTTGCCATTGGGTTATTCTATGATGCCATTAGAGAGGGAGATGGTAAAAGAGTGCTGCGATGCTGGAAATTCATGTTATTGATGTTTAAAGCAACTAATCGCAAGAACTACTCCCTTGAAGTGCTATGTTTGCTTCTTCAACAGTTTTGGAACAAAGAAAAAACTAGCAGAGGTATTGGCTGAGGAGGAAGAGGATCTACTTTGGACGAAAGGTTTTCTTGGCGGACAAACACCACAGTCGCTGTTGGATACAGTGATCTTCTACAATGGGATGTATTTTGCACTAAGAAGCGGGAGAGAACATCGCAAAATAAGAAACTCTCCTCATGAAGACACCTCAAAGAACCACCAGGATGGATTGAAGGGCCGCAAAACAAAGCCAAAGGTTGTCAAACACCACAGCAACGCTGAGAATCCTGAAAGGTGCTTTGTAACCTTGTTTAAGAAATACAGACAGCTACGCCCGGACGACCCTTTGCTAAATGCATTTTACTTACAGCCATCACGCTCCCCAGCCGACACCTACTGGTATACGAAGCAGCCACTAGGGAAAACAACACTCAATGACACCGTTCCACGCCTGTGCAAGCAGGCAGGAATCAAGGGCTTCAAAACAAATCACAGTCTGAGGGCCACAGCAGCAACACGTCTGTATCAATCCGGTGTGGACGAACAGATCATGGAGAGAACTGGTCACCAGAGAATAGAAGGGGTACGTGCGGTCTACACATTTTCACGAAGTAAAAATTCTCACATTTTCCTCAATGTTTAGGAATTTCTCCTTAAGTTACTATCGACATTTGATGGTTATATTAATTTTTCCATAATCTATGGCTCTTTGTCTGTCATTCCTCATAATTATATTTGGCGAATCTTATTCCATTTTTAGGCTACGCCATTCCAAACTTGGACAAGATTTTCCAATTTCTTTCCTCAAAGTTTACAATTTTTGAGACCTTGTATTTCCTTAATTAAATTAACCACGAGTAAGTGACATATATCAGCAGGTAGGCCAGCCTTAGCTCTAACTCTCCTCGTCATTTCTCACTCTTTACTCGCAGTGGATTTCAAGTTCCTCGGAGTTTCCTCAAGGGACCGAGAGTGATTGGTCAATTAACGTCTGGCCTTTTTGCTAAGACAAACCGAGGAAAATATTATTTTGGCCTTGGTAGAGGGTTTTCCTCAAAATACAAACTGTGCCGCAGCTCCAAATGAGAGCAGTTTTGGGAAAAACGGACATTGAAACGTTAAAGGGTCACGTTGAGAGATTTACGTTGGTGCTGCGCTGTTGACTGTCAACCACACCCCTTCATTACTTTGAAAAATTGAATAACACATACGTCCATCAAGTGAATGTGTTAATCCATCACGGATATGTGCAGCACGTAAGGCCAATGGTACCAAACTGCGAGGAACAACAACTACTCATTGTGAACTGCAGAGGCAATCCGCTCAAAAACTATACAGGTAACTAACCAGTTTTTGAATAACGTGTATACAAATTTTAACTCATCTTGTCTTGATATCCCAAGTAACCGGCAAGTACTTGGGATATCAAGACAAGATGCCAACAGCAACTGAAGTTCGCAGACATGTCTCCACCGCTATCGCATCGAACCGGACTCAGAAAGAGGTGGAGCAGTTTTCGAAGCACATTAGTCATCTACTACAAACATCCTTCAAGTATGTCACTTAGTTTTGCTGACAAAAACTTACTCTTCCTTTTAGATACTACCGCCTCTTGCACGGTCCATCAAACTCAGTTAATGCTTACAACTTAATTCGTTCCACTGTTGGAGGTATGGTTATCAACGTTATTTTCATTATTGACGATGCTTTTGTCAATCAAAATTACAGAACCTAGTACAAGCAATTCCACTGAACAGGAGACGGAACCTAGTACAAACACTTATACTGAGCAGGAGACAGAACCGAGTACTGGCCAATCAACAGTAGCTACACATAGGTCCAAAATCTGATGCTTTTCATAATTTGGGTGACATGATTTACACAGCACACAATGATTGTATGAATGTGGAATGGAATGGAATTGAACAGAGCTAGTACATAGTGAATACTAACGACGCATGCGTACTTGCACACACGCGCGCTTATTACATGTGTATTATTGCCAGGATATCTACATGTTGCTCTTGCGATGGACGCCGAAGTCACTGTCATTTACGTATCCTCAGACTCTGAATCAGACTCTGAATGTATACCCAAACCTGTTGTTCGAGTTTTTACCCCTACAAAGAAGAAGCCTATCTCCTGGTAAGTTCCGGGCTAATCTTAGTCACGTGATCTCAGCTCAACCTCCTTTGCACCAGCAGACTTCACCTCTCGTGTTCGTTGGACAGACCAACAATTACTCCACACCTGTCACAGCAACTCCTACTCCAAATTCTTACACTATGACTTCTCCTTTGCCACCTATATCTGCTCCTACTGGAACTGCAGCTATGCCTTCTACAATGCACACGCCTATAGCTCTACCCTCTACAATGTACAGTCCTTTTTCTGAAACCACAGCTCCGCCCTCCAAGGTTTATACACCTCCTGGAACTGTAGGTCGCCTTCAACAGTGTATTCTCCTCTTGGCAACAGCACTACTATTGCTTACTCTGGGACTAGTGTGTCACCTAACACAAATCCCTTTTATGTTAAATTCATCTCGGGAAACATTCGTAAGTGCCAGGGTTGCCATTCCCCACTCCGACCTAGTGGAGTTATTCCTAGTCCACCCTACGATTTAACGATAGCAAGAGCTGAGCGGAGACCCTATCGCAATGCCTCAGGTGTTATTGTTCTATCTGTGAAAGAGTCAACTGGCACCGCCACGTGTACGCGCACTAGAGACGTTCCCTGAGCGCTCAAGTGCTAGAGAAAGACTTACTTTGTCAAGAAGCTCTCGTGCTAGTGCTATAAATGCTACCTTGGACTGCTGCATGGATCTGACTCGCATCGATCCAGGTCGAGTGCGGACGCGCGCTAACCGAGTTCAACCCGGGTAAGTTGGGTTTTATTTCAACCCGGATTCGACCCGGGTTGTCAGTGCGAACACGGCTTTACTAGTGCAAAATTGAAACTAATACTAGATCAGTGATCGGTTCAGTTGTTATGACACCTCAATTAGTTACTGGATAGAAGAGATTTACTTCTTTTAGTTGATGACCTTGATTGTCTTACGGATTCTGGCTACATAGATACTAATCTTTATTCAACTGATGTTTTTATGCGCAGCAAGCAATCAGGTCTGACCTTAAGTCTTCAAAAAGAGCTGCATTTCATGAGAAAGCAACATCTCTACAAGAATCCCTCCCTGAAGGTTTAAGATTAGCAGTAAATTTGACTCAAGAAAAGGGAGCATCTATTTGGCTCACTGCTTTACCCATCTCTGAACACCAGTTCGCTCACGGAACACCAGTTCCGTGATGCTCTTGCCTTGCGGTATAGATGGATTCCATCAAGATTGCCACTTAAATGTGTGTGTGGTTCTGACTTCGTGGTTGAACATGCCTGGCCACGTGGAGGTTTTACCCTCTCAACATCATAATGGGATACTAGATCCAATAGCTGCCTTACTGTTTGAAGTCTGTCATGATGCTGAGGTGGAACCAGAATTACAGCCTCTATCAGGAGAGAACTTACACTACCACACTGCCATCTCCACTGATGGAGCCCGACTTGATGTTAAAGCTCACGGGGTATGCAAAATCTTATAGAAAAAGGCCTCCTTCAAAAATCTTCACACAGTAAAACGTAGATTGTAAGAAGAATGTGTGAGAGAAAATGAACATGCCACCGTCACACCTCTAATTTTGGGGGGATTTGGTCGAACAGCCTTGGTAATGTACAGATTCGGGAGAAGACAGCTAGCCGACAAGTGGAAGGAGACTTATGGTACAGTGATGGGTTGGTTGAGATGCCAGATAAGTTTTTCATTGACTAGATCTGCCATTGCTTACCTGAAAAGCTCAAGAGTGTCGTATTTTCAGATTCTACGCAGTCTTCACCTAACTATGAAGGAGTCATAGATTGAGTTTTAACAAATACTGAACAGAATCTTTTTCCGTTTGTTTCCTGTTTTCACTTTTTGACACTACTGCTGTACATTCATCTTCCCATTAGCCCCAAAAAAAACTCACAGAGGAAACGATAGATACTTAAATCGGCCTTGTAACAGTCAACATATCAGCTGTGAAAATTCAGTGCTGCCATGGTGCCACGTACAATTAAGACAACGGCCAATTCCCATTAATTTTCAATTTATTTTTACATCCTGTGATCTGTGAGCTACTATTACTACGATGAAGCTACTATTACTAGGATAGAAGCTACTATTACTATGATTGAAGCTACTATTACTATGATAGAAGCTAGTATTACTAGGATAGAAGCTACTATTACTATGATTGAAGCTACTTACTATTACTATGATTGAAGCTACTATTACTATGATAGAAGCTATTATTACTATGATAGAAGCTACTATTACTACGTAGAAGCTACTATTACTATGATGAAGCTATAATAGAACTCCTACATCCTGTGGTGCAGCAATATTTTCTCAGTGATATGTATCGTGGACTCCTTTTTTGAAGCACTTTCAAACGATGAATACCAAAGTTTAAAATTAAAATATCAAGTTGAAAAAACCGATTGGTACCACTATCTGTATAATTGTATTGGGGACAGCTAGCGTATTGCAAACTGTTAGCTCGCTTTAAATAGACAAATAGTTACTAACCTGTCTGAACTAAGAGTAGCTAACATAAGTCCACAAGGATCCCAGGATACCCCTTGTATATAGTGTCTGGTATCAGAAAGAACACTGAGTTTCTCACCTGGACACAAAATAGACTTATCAGCACATAAACATTCCCAATGAGCATAAATGGGGCAAGACTGTGTGAACTCTACATCAATTATACAGTGAATTTCACAGTCACACTTCAGTTTAAAACTGTAGTGGAGTCTGTATGTGACCAGGAAAATTCTTGGAACAAAACAATTGAGATGCTTAGCTCACACGTTTCATTGCCTGAAAGCTTTTTTGGTTTTTATATCCTGTAAGCTCAAGCTAAAAGACTGCAGCTAAAGTTTATCTCAGGCTAACCTCAATCAGAATGTGCTAGTAGAACAAATGAGATCGAATTTTGGATTACCTGACTTATTACGCAAAAATTGTAAATGAAGTTATTGACACCAGTAGAAAGCTTAGGCAATGGCGATCATCGTGGTTTGAGAAAGATGCGATTATTCATTTAGTGTGCAAGTCCATATATCCGCATATGTAACGCGATGATGCTCTATCTTGGCAACTGTGTTTTGACACCTGGAGCGCTATTTCAAAGCCTTTTCAGCTTTCAAGGACTGCGGAGATGCTACAATAAGTCACAAAGCGATTACCTAAGTGCTGTTGTTCATTTGTTGCTTTTTGTCAGGGCAACTGTTCTATCATGTGACCATGCATCCGTAATATGCAGTGAATGGCAATTCCAGTCGCAGAAACTAAATGCTCAATATGCTCCTCCTGAGGGAACTAGAGTGTGCACAAGTGACGCTCTTATACGAGAAGGCAGGTAGAGCATAGTATTTTATGAAACTAATTGCAAGACTGACCTATCACTTGTTGACACAAAAAGTTTTGCTTAAAACAACATTTTGCGCGATAAGTCAGGTTTTCTAAACTAGGTCACAAATATTATGTATTTTATGGTACCTGTATGCGTGTTCCAAACTATGGCTGTGTTGTCAACAGATCCAGAAATGAGATGTCTAGAATCAGCAGACCAGCTCAAATCATACACATCCTCAACATGACCTCTATGAAAATAGAACACATTAGTCATAAGGCTCATTGCAACAGTGCTCCAGTTTCCACACATAGTTAGCTAGTTTAATTTTAGTAATCAAAATACCAAAGGCATTAGCAATTTAGGATACACACAAGGCCTCATCAACACTTTTATCTACAGTCATACGTACAATGCTAACTTTCCAACGCTAAGTTGTAGTAACATCATGCATACTAAAGAACTAACATGGTTACAAGTACAAGCAGTATAGTGATAGCATAGTGACCTTAACATCTTGGTCACTGTCCAGTGTTCAAGGGAGTCGCCGTCATTTGTAAGATTTCCCACCTCTTTATTAGTGCTAAGCTTCCACAAGCATATCACACAGTCTGATAATATAGAAGATGATCAATTTTGTAACCAGTAATGTGTTCTACTTACCATCTCCACCAGAAGCCAACAATGACCCTACACAACACAGGTAACAATGATTTGGTACCTGTTCGCCTACTCCCACTTCGCCTACTCCCATTTTGCCTACTTACAGCCCCAAAGGGACGTTTTGCCTACTAGAAGTAAGCAAAACTAAACCCTAAACCCTGAACCCTAAAAACCTTCTCCTAACTGTGCAAAGTCGGGAGGGTGTCCTAAACCGGGCCTTCAGCCCTTGGTAAGCCTAAGGATCGTCGGGAGGGTGTCCTAAACCGAGCCTTCGGCCCTTGGTAAGCCTAAGGATCGTCGGGAGGGTCGTCCTAAACCGGGCCTTCGGCCCTGGCTAAAGATCGTCGAGAGGGTCGTCCTAAACAGGGCCTTCGTCCTTCACTGGATCTGCAAGCTGTCCCGACGATCGACTTAGTTAAAAAAAACTTAAGTTTTCTGGGGAAAAAAATTAAAAAAATAAATTAATAAGTACTGAGCGGGAATCGAACCCTGAACATTTGCACTACAAGCCACCGCACTAAACCGCTGCGCCACCGGAACCAGCTGACTGACCAGTGCTATAAACAAGCCATTATAGTGATTCTGTACGCGCGCGCGTAGATAATATAAGCCGCCGAAGGCGGCTTGCGCACGTGACTATAGGCAAAACGTCCCTTTGGGGCTGTAAGTAGGCAAAATGGGAGTAGGCGAAGTGGGAGTAGGCAAACAGGTACTATCCCGTAACGATGACCATCATCACCTTAGCTTACAAGTGACTTACCATCTGGAGCAAATCGCACAGCATTGACTGCTTTACTGTGTCGTTCTAAACTTGACAGAAAAAGCATCTTGACTTTGTCATCTTCTTTAACCACTTTCCACACCTAGAGAGAAAGAGACACACATGAACAATAGTACAGTGTTTCGTCACTTTATTACTTTGACAGTGTGATCTGCTCCACCTGTTGCCAGCCGCCATAGCTCTTCATTACGGTGAAAGTCAACGCTAAAAATAGGCTCTTTGTTGTGCCACACAATCTCTGGAGTAGTCAGCAACATCCCACCAGGCCCAGCATGCTATCTTTCCCGCCAATGCGCGCGACGAAACTCATTACGTCATACAAAATGGCCGCAAAAGGTTACCAACACGCAGATACCTGTCTTCCTGGTCCTGGAGTTGACTTACGCATTGGTTCGCCTCTCTACGACTCGTGCATTTGTCGGAAGTGCGTGGATAAATGCAAAGACACTCACATTGCCTGTTCCTGTGTGACAAGCAGCAATATGGCTTATGATCCGACCACCGGGGTGCTTTTAGACAAGTTTCTATCCAACTACAGTCGACCCGTGTTTGAATGCAACTCCAAGTGCACGTGTACTCTAGACTGTATCAATAGAACATCTCAAAGAGGAGTCTCATCGGCTCTGTCTGTTCATTCAGCTGATTTGAAAGGGCTCGGTGTGTTTGCAACTAAAGATATTCCTAAGGGCACGTTTGTGGCAGAATATACTGGAGAGATAGTACCTCTTACAGCAGCTAAATGCAGACTGAGCAGTCTAGGAGAGAATGAAAGCTGTTATTTGATTGTGTTTAGAGAACATTTTGGTGACCGAATTGTGAGTACGTGCATAGATGCACAGTACTATGGTAATATCTCAAGATTCATGAACCACTCGTGTACTCCTAATCTGACCATGATCGCTGTAAGAACTGATTCAGTTGTTCCTCGACTCTGCTTATTCAGCTGTAAAGAAGTAAAATCAGGTGAGGAACTCAGTTTTAGTTATTTTGGAAAACACGGTGCAGAGATTGATAAATCTACTGTTAGTCTTGGAAAGAAGCCTTGTCTCTGTGATACTCAACACTGCATTGGATTTTTACCACTCGAAACTTGACGTTTGAAGATCACGTGTTTTATACGCCCTGCCCATTATTGTCGGTGGCGCCATCTTGTTTGTCGTACCAGGAGTCCTCGTTTTACCCTTTACTCGCCGCATTTCTTCTCTGCTGTGGCGGCAGTTTCAAGAAAACCACATGGACGAGAGTGCCGAGACGGATCAAGCAACCGTACTTAACAGCCTTCGAGGGCTTATCGAGACCGTGAATGCAGGAGGCGTGGGAACCCAAGAAGACCAGCAGCAGCAAGCTCCCGCCGTTATATCGGAGAGCGTGGCGCAGCTAATAGCAGCGGCTTTGAATCAAGTCAGTCAGACAATTTTGAGCGCTCAAGGTAGTGGAGACCAGCAAGATGGCGGCGCCTCGCAGCAACTTTCCACTGACAATGAGGCCGGCGCTATATTGACCGCCCAGGATACTGATCTTGCTCAAGTTGAAATACAAACCGCTTCAGGAGCTGAAAATGTCGAGAGCATCATTGAGATTGCTTCTTCTGGCCGACGAAAGCCAATCTGTGTCAAATTCCCAACAGAGATGCGAAAAAAGATCATTGATATGCGCAAAGAGGGTCAAAAGTATAAGGCAATCGCGAAGGAGTTGGGTGTTTCCGTCAGTGGAGTGCAGAAAGTCTGGGAACGTTTCCTTGCTACTGGTCTGATTCACGATAGGAAGCCGAGTACATATGCTGGGAGACCACGGAAATTCAGTCTCTATTCAAGCAATGAAGAGGTAAGCAACAGTTATCACTTGTGTACTGAGATTTTTTGTCCTGTGCAATGCTGACGTGAAATTTTTTGCTTCGTACACTAATGTGTAACTTCAGTCTTGTTTACATGATGGAGGCTAATCAGAGACTGAACACATTCTATTCACTTTTCATGTAAGCATTGCAAAAAGACAGAAAGTCTCGTTTGCCCTGTACCCTTGATGTTTAACACACAGTTCTCAATTTCATAAAATGCTGTTGTTGATCTCTAGGAGTCCTCGGCTGCGATGTCTCCTCTCTATCTTGCTGCTGGGACTGGTGAGGGAGAGGCAGAAGGAGCCTACACTAGCACAGGTTTGCTTGATATCCATTATGACGAGGTCATATGCCTAATATTTTGTTAGTAATCTACTGCTTTTGTTTGTGCTGAGCCAGTTATTTTTTATATCAAATCTAGCTCTCTACTATCTACTGCAGCTTGTTTTGTCCCTTGTGGAAATTTTAGAATCTTGACAGTATAGGCATTTCTGTGCATCAAGTGCTGATTGTTTGCTTTGACACTTTCTTTTCGATGCAGTGTCTCTGAGGCGGTGCCATAATAAGTTCGCGCGTCTGTGTGCACATTATTTTGTCTTGTGTATGTCGTGCCTCTTGCTGTGCCTGATTGCAAATACTGTGCTAATGTTATCCTAGTCTAGTTGCTGACCCTCTCCCCGCCTAGTGATGTGTGGGTGGATGACTGGTACCTTCTCCCTGCCATCTGTCTACCCACACATCAATAGGCAAGGTGCTGGACTAATGCTATATCCATGGTTGTCTAGTTGTGATCACTCACTAGTCACTACTCACGAAATAGATCTTTTCAGATGTTTTTTGCCTTAACTGTTGAAGTCATGTTATGCACTGTTTGTATCCAGAGCTGTCCACACCATCAAGAGCTGTCCTTGTTCCATCGCATGATGGTGAAGTGTTTCATGAAGAGCCGATGGATGCTCCCGGTGCAATGGTTGAGGTAGTGGCATCAACCACACCTACCACCACACCCTCATCTCTAGATGTTAGGAGAGGAGGGAAAAAACTGACCCCCACGTATGACTACCGCAAGACACTTCTGCTAAAGTACAGTGCACTACATACAGTACAGTATACACTACCATGCATGTGTCAAAGTATGTATGTACCATTGACCGGGTTGCAAAAGATTGATTTAGCTGATTTAGCTTTGAAACAGTATTGTGTAAATAAAGAGTTTTCAGATTTCCATTCTGCATGCATACTAATGGAGCAAAAGTTTGAGCAAATTTTTTTTAAATTGCACACTGACCACTTCTCTATGATGAGATCATCCTTGCGCACCGATTGCTCTCTTGACCATCTTCCCTCCACTTCTTCTGCTCTTCTCTTTGAGAGGTGTGGTAAGGGGTGGAGTTTGGTGTGAGGGAGAGTGTGTAGACTAATCTGGGACCCAGGCGTATGCTCTGGGGCTGAGAGGTGTGGTCAGTTATTAACTATAGTGCAGTGCACATTGTATGGTCAAAATAATGTACTGTCTATACTTTGTGATTATTTAGACTGATCGAGGACTGTCCGCTAGCTACGCTGATGGGTCAGACTGACTCCAATATTAACCCTCATGTCACCAATATTGCGTACTCTATAGCCAGACCTCTCTACATGGAATGTAAGTCAATGTTGTTGTATGTTTATGCACTGAATGATTGACCATGGTATTTGTGTAAACAATCTATGTGTACTCAGTTCTAGACTTGTGAGCAGTATTTGTTTACCCAAGCCATTGCCTCTTTTGCCTATGTTTTCATATGTAATGCTAGTTTCTTTTATGTGTTTAAATTCTGCGAAGAAAAAAATCACAAAAAATTGTTTGCTGTTCTTAATTTTTCTTGCCGAAGAAATTTGAGCTGTCTACTGTATATTAGCTGCTAGCATTATTTTGTCTTCTATCATAGAAATGTATGATAAAGCAGTGTTCTCGCTAGGATTTGAAAACCAAGTGGTGCATAATTACCTAGTTTCAATTCACTCAATGTGAATATCATTATCATCTACATGTGCTGTGGTTTGGAGGTCAAAACAGTTGGTATAAATCAACCATTATTGCTCTTGATCAGACAAAATTGCCAAAATCTGATAATCATCACTGGGATTGCAGTAAAAATTGTGAAGACCAAGTGGTGCAATGTAACAACCAAGTGGTGCAGCACCACCAGAAACTAGGCACCAAAGGTGCTGATGCCTCGGTGGAATTCCATAGTACACAGCAGGACTAGCTACAGTAAACTCCATACAAGCTATAGCACAATTCCTGTACAGTAACTATCCACCATTCCACAAACACAGCAACTGCAGATGCATACAGGATTTCTGTACAGCAATAACCATGTCACATTCACAGCAACAAACTGCAGCTGTTATACCTCAATCACAACGCAGTATAATAGTTATGCAATCAGAAGCCAATCAGTGCTGACCACTAATTCAACTGGGCGTGTCTATAAAGTTCAATTCGAGTGCAGAGCACGGCACAGCACATACACGAGCGAGATAGCGTCCACAGCTTGCTTACACAATTTCTTGCTGCTATTCTGTGACTTATCAGCTTCTAGGCAGTCAACTGTGGATAGTTTTGTCTACAGAGAACTCTAGATCATCAGCAACTACTGTAGCTCAAGCCGGCGAGCTCAAGCTCGAGCTGTAGGCCTTCGAGAGAATTTCGCTGGACCTACCAAGCTGTTTTGTAGTACAAACGAACTCACTAGCTGTAAGGCAGTCAGCTGTAAACTGTTTTGTCTGTAGAGGAGTCCAGATAGTCGGGAACAGCCATCGAGGTAAGCATCTCACGCCATAACTCACGAACGGAGCTTTAGAACCAACAATTTATCAATGCAGTTCCGAGCAAATAGCGATTTCTACCTGTATTGCTGATATCAGCGCTTAGTTTTTAGCGTCCGATGCACTATGCCGGCAACGGACAGAATGACACACACACACACAACACGACTACTGTATGCCTCGTGGCTCCGCCCACCGAGGCATAAAAAGCCTAGCGAGAACACTGTGATAAAGCTTAGTCAATAATTATGTTACTATCTTGTGCAGATGTGCTAGGCCATCCATTTGGTAAGGTACCATCTCCCAAACCATTTGATGGTAGTGTTGAAGAGAGTGAAGTGATACTATCTGATCCATGCAACCCTCTAGCGAAGGAGATGTTATCCTGTGAGTACATGATGCACACACGTACCTTCACCCGCACCATTAGCGTATAGTGTAATGATACTAGTAGTGTTGCACCGATTCAAGTATTTGCCGATAATTATTTCGATATTCCGATTATATTAGTTCTAAATTTACAGATACAGATACAGATTCTGATAATTATTATGAAAGAAACAAAGCATCTATAATGATGAAAGTGACGGTACAACAATGAGTATTAGTACAATAAAAATGGCTGGCAATCATGCGCTATCATCTCTCCTATCCTTGTGCTAATGCAAACAGAACGTCGGTCGCTTGTTTCCCACTTTCTGGTTCTGTCGATTGTCTCTTCGAGAGTAAACCATAGATAGTATCTATGAGTAAACTGTCTAGAGGAGCTGGGTGTGTACGTACTCTTTGTCGCCGCTGCTGTTTTCCTAGCCTCGTATTCCTTAAGTTTTGGTACTTTCGCCGCCTCTAGTACCTTCTCCATACAAATCTGGCAGGTAGCAAATTATTTTTCCGCCATCTATCTGTAGCAGCCAGGCCATAGGGGTGATTTTCGCTTCGTATTGACGATTGCGCAATCTACCACGTGGTGCTAATCAATTGCGCAATCCATTATCATCGGTACAGATAACACCGATACAGATCCGATTCAGATACAGCAAATATCGGCAGATACAGATACTCATATCGGAAATCGGTGCAACACTAGATACTAGCTTCCATAATCACTAACATCTTGTTGGGAATGCCAGCAGGTCCATCTACTAACATTGACCATAGAGACTAATTATCTATTACCAGCCCATGATACTGACAGAGGAATTCGGACGTTAGCCATTCTGTGCCTGTACCTTGATGGCTTGCTGCAAGCATGCTATAAAGCAGCATAATAATTTTATTATTGGTGTCATCTGTTTTGCTTACTGAAGTTACTGGTACAATCACTCAAATTTTTAAGTTCTGTCACTAAGATAAACCAAGAATTTTTGATACAGTGCATGTGTATTCATCTCTCTCCCTCGCTCTCTCTCTCCCTCCCTCTCTCTCTCTCTCTCTCTCTCTCTCTCTCTCTCTCTCTATCCCTAGCTCTAGGATACAGTACCAAGGTTCACTTCAATGCATGCTGTAAACCAAGCCCGCTATTTGACCCTCACAAGGTTCTCACTAAGCTTCCTTTCTCTATCGGGCCTGGTCATCTCTCAGACACTATTCAAGTAGTTCTTCAGACGCTGATTGATCTCTGCCTTGATCCAGTAGCCAGTCTTGAGCTAATTCCTGCTGCTGCTGTGGGACCTCTGGTTGTGGCTCAATCTAGCGATGGAGATGTATCTAGCCGGCATATCGTAACTCCTTCTAAGCTCTCAGAATACTGGCTGCAGTTGTATGAATATTCCAATAAACTCCAGTGCTGTGAAAATTTCTTCTCTGCAACTCGACCCTCTGTTCCCTGTCTCCTTTGTCATCCCTTTGGTAAGCATTAATAGGAAATAATTTTGTTGTGCACATGTGTCCCTGCACAGCACTTCAATCCACACACAATCATAGTTAGTTTTCTGGTGCTCATTGAACTATTTTTCTGTTTGCTTTATTTCTCTGTAGAGTCTTTTGCTCACAACCTACATATCAAAGACCCTAGCCCTCCTCCTTCTCCCTCTGTTGCTCATGAATCACCTGCCCCTCCTGTGATTACGCTGAACCTCACAAACTCTACAAGTAGAACCAGAACACGCAAACAATCACTTGACACTGTCCACCACATTGAGTCAACCAGCTCACAACATAACTACACTCTCTTGCACACGACTCCAGCTAGCAATTCTCAAGCTTCCACTACTGATGATCCTGGATCTGGTGTCGTCTCCACAGCCAATCTAATCCCAGTCACACTCGTTCTCTGTACGGATGGAGCAGCCAAAGGTCAAGAAGTCACTGTTGCACAGAAAGAAGACGGAATAGAGTTGCAGTGTCAGCCTCAGGAAGGTGACCTTGGTGTGGACGGTATACAATACGTCGCGTACTCAACTGCTGAACAAGACCAAACAAACCTTGAAACTGGTGTGGTTGTCGTCGGCGATGTAGAGAGAGAAGTGGTTGTAGAAGAGGTGCCGCCATCATTGAACACTAGGAGCCGAAGAAAGAGGCAATCTACCAACAGGAGTGAAACACCTCGTGCAAAGAAATGACTGTCATATAGACTTGAAACAAGACAAAGTACATTATTATACTATACTGTTGCTGCTATAAATAAATAATATTTCCCTCGAAATTACATTTCGCGTACTTGATAACGATTATTTCAAATAATTCTGTTCATACTAAACAGTCACAAATTACTGCTATTGTACTACTGCTTCATTGCACTACAACTGTTTCATTGGTACGTCTTTGACTTTAATCTGAGAGGAAAGTGTTACAAACATTGGAAAGTGTATTGTATCACTCACCTCCTGTATTGCAGACCACAGAGATGTCATCAGAGTGAGTACAAGAGGTCGAGCTCTCTGCACAGACTCCGTAGTGATAGCAGTGCTCTAGCCTGGACTCATCTCCACTGCAGTCCAGATAAGCTAGGAAGACTGGTCCACATCCTTGTCCATAAGCAGCATCAGTGTAGTATGTTGAGGCACCCATGTATCCCATCTGGTTACATGCTACGTTAGCTTCTTCCCAGTCGAAGTTGGTGTCGCAAACAGTGCCCCATTCTCCAGCAAAGCATACCTCAAGCCTACCGTAGCTAGCACCGTCACCATTAACAACCCTCAGAGCTGCAAGATGTATAACTATTGCCTATAACAGAATTATGGTGTACTTACCTCCACTCTCAGAACACTCAACTGATGCCTGTTGAATATTAGCATCTTTGATTGCTGCTGAGGGGTGATGATTCATGGGCTTTGTCTCTCGAATCTTAGCATTTGGTTGCTTTCCTATGCCCATTTGCCTTGATGTGACTTGCATACTTTCCAGCTGGCTTTCGAGCTCCTGCCTGGAATTTGCTGCAACTTTGTTTGATTCAAACTATTATTTTTAAAATAAATAATTGTACACTTACCACGTGAGCAGGACACTGCATTCAAAACAGCACACAAGAGAGTTACACAGACCAGAAGCTTCATCTTCAAGTAAGTCGCAGCGTGTTTCACTCAATTCACAAACTCCAACCTCAAGAAACTTCTAGAGAGCACAACATGATTATAGTTTAAATAAAAGAGTTGTATTCCTTTGTTTGTGACTGTCATAACTAAACAAAAAGTATTTCCTCAGTACGGAATCTAAAAAGGAAGCAGCTAGTTTGACTGCAAATCCTTGTGTTCCGTTGTTTTCTAACATGATATTATACTCTTTGAGTACATCATAATGTACTTGAGTTAATAGTGCATTTAGTTGTATGCATCCTGATGTAGTTAGATTTGTATACACAATAATCATGGATCAATCACTGGATCAATTGCCCTAAATTGAAGCCATTGATTATTTCGATGCAAATGGTCTTCTCTCTAGTGCATTGACATCTTGAATACATAATTATTATGATCTTTAGAACTTACTTCTGATTCATGAACTAGACCCATAACCCTTCATGGACTTACTACATGATTATAGCAAGAATATATCTATCATAACTAAGTTGTGTTCCTTTGTTTGTGGCTGTCATAACTAAGTTGTGTTCCTTTGTTTGTGGCTGTCATAACTAAGTTGTGTTCCTTTGTCTGTGGCTGTCATAACTAAGTTGTCTTACTTTGTTTGTGGCTGTCATAAACGTCCTCTGTACGGAATCTAAAAAGGAAGCAGTTTTGTGTTCCGTTGTTTTCTAACATGATATTATACTTTTTGAGTACATCATAATGCTCTTGAGTTAATAGTGCATTTTAGTTGTATGCATCCTGATGTAGGAAGTAATTAGATTTGTATACACAATAATCATTCATCACTAATTGGCCAAAATTGAAGCCATAGATTATTTTGATGCAAATGGTCTTCTCTCTAGTCCAATGATGTTTTGTGTACATCTTGAATACATAATTATTATGATCATTAGAACTTAC
Organism: Haliclona indistincta; assembly: GCA_964017065.1. Taxonomy (NCBI): domain Eukaryota; kingdom Metazoa; phylum Porifera; class Demospongiae; order Haplosclerida; family Chalinidae; genus Haliclona; species Haliclona indistincta. The sequence goes on along the minus strand of OZ024783.1, from coordinate 12,056,081 downwards.
TTCTCATTCATAAACTAGACCCAAACCCCTTCATGGACTTACTACATGATTATAGCAAGAGTACCGTAAATCGGGAAATGTTCGTATAACAAAATTTTCGTGTTAAAATATTTTCGTTGTTAAAAAATTTCGTGTGTTTAATTTTCGTGGTTGGACCTACCCACGAAAATATTTTAACAACGAAAATTTCCCGATTTACGGTATATCTGTCATAGCTAAGTTGTGTTCCTTTGTTTGTGACTGTCATTTGTTCCTTTGTTTGTGACTGCCATAACAGCATAAACTGTCCTCTGTACGGAATCTAAAAAGGAAGCAGTTTGACTCCTTGTGTTCCGTTGTTTTCTAACATGTTTTCGAGTACATCATAATGTTCTTGAGTTAACAATGCATTTAGTTGTATACATTCTAATGTAGGAAGTAATTAGATTTGTATACACAATAATCATGGATCAATCAAGTGCTGCATCAACTGCCCAAAATTGAAGCCATAGATTATCTCAATGCAAATGGTCTTCTCTCTAGTGCATTGATGTTTTGTGTATATCTTGAACACATAATTTTATTATAACTTACTTCTGATTTATGAACTAGACCCAAAACCCTTCATGGACTTATTTCTGTCAAACGGGCATTTCAATTAGTAATAGGTTTTTAATAAGACGAATGCTTTAACGTATCAAAAATATCTATCTTGTTGTCTTTCTAGCTAGTAATGATTTTTTGCAACTATTTGAATGTGATCTGTGAGTACTCGCTATTTAATCACACCGAGTGTACATTGACCTTTTTCTCCCCAAATCTGCGCACATGATTCTCATTACTCTATAATCCCTTCCTTGTGCCTCATTGAAGAATATAGTGAAGCCAGGCTCTCGTAACTTGCTTCTGCATTGCTTTATTATAATCGTCTTTCCCACCCCTATTGTGTGTTGTCAAGTGAGTCAAAAGTATCATAACATTGCATTTTTCTAAGTATACAATCTAAGATACTATAACTGAAGGTAACTACTAGGTATGTTCTTTGACACTAGTGTTCTGATCCACTTGTTGAGTACTCTGAAGAAAATATATTGAACCAACAATAAATAGCGGAATACAAAATAGCAACTTACAATAGCAGTATACAGCCACATCTTGACTGTGGTCGCAGTTGCCTTCACAAACAGAGCGATGAAAGCAATGTTCCAACCTCTCCTCGTCTCCAGAGCAGTCGAGATCATCCATGAACACTGGACCACACCCTTGACCATATGTAGCACCAGTATAGTATGTGTAGGGAGTAGAGAAGCCAAGTTGACGGCAAGCTACAGATAGCTCTTCACTTCCAAACCAGTCATCGCAAACTGTGCCCCATTCTCCACCATAACAGATCTCCAGCCTTCCATAATAGTAACCATCACCACCAGCTATCCTCAAATCTGTGCAAAGAAAATGCAGAATAGATTTCAAGTCAGAATACAGAATACTTACCACCGCTGGTGCAAATGTCACTTTGCTGAATTTTGACATTCTTTTTGTTGGAGGCTTTAGAATTAAAATCAAAAGGAGTACCCATCTTTGATACCGGCATTGAACTTGGAGCAGAAGCTTGATTCAGACCAGGAGGGTTCCTCATTCTGGGTCTATCTGATGCTGGATCATTGCTCAACCTGTGAGAAGACTTCCTCATTCGATCAGAACTGGAGGACCCTCCCCCACAGCTAATATCGGCTTGCCTGTTTACTGGAGCTTTTCCTTTTAAATGAGCTTGCTGCTTGGGAACTATAATTTTTTTACAACAATTATCAATACACACATCAGGCTGGACTAACATGCTGGACTGCCGATGGCAACCTCAACAGCAACAACAAGAATCAGAATACCAAGAGAAAACTTCATCTTAGCCGAGATCTTAATTTCACTGAAGCATCCAATCTATCACCAAGCTTAAGCTGTTCTGTGGATTTTGGAATACTTACTTTTATACCAAGTAACTTCTATATAACTTTTGCTCATATCATATCTGAAATAATGCACAGGATTCACTGCTAGCTTCCACTGTAGTTAACTATATCCTGTTGTTAGTTTCAAACCAACTACCGATGCATTTCAAGTAAAAATGTTGTTTATCTTTATTTTACTACATGGAATGCCGTTTTTGAGTGATGCTTGAGCAACAGGGAGGAACTGTTCAAACTGTTCTAGTCATTTTTGCAACGCCTCCATGTGGGTAGGTGGGTAGGCTTCTGGACTGAGTCTTGCTTAGTTAGGTTAGTTTTGTTTGGGTAGTTTTAATATTAGTTACAGTGAATTTCGTTGCTATTATTATTACCCATAATTATTGCTATTATTTTTTTAAAAGTGCATTGGGTGTAGTACATGTACCATAATTATTTTTGTGAGCAGATGTTTGTGAGAAATGTATTTTGTAACAGAGTGTAAAGGAAATGAGTAGACACATCATGGCTATCAATATAATATACAATACTTACATGTATGTTTGTTGTTTATGTTACTTGTTTTGTTTGATTCAGTTTATTTTATATATTTCCTTATGTGCTTTCAGGACTTATAGTAACGTCATTTCTCTTACTATACAGTATACACCGACAAAGTTTGACCAAAGATGCCTACCAGGGGAGCTAGACGCAAGGCAGCTAAACAACGAGTTGCCAAGATACCAAAGGGTAATGAAGAAAATGAACAAGACCATGTAAACCGTGATCAACAGGATTATGAAGGAAATCAGAACGGTGAAAACAAAAGGAAACGATCAAAAGGTAAATACTGGTATTCTCTTGTAATGCTGTATCTAGTACTGCATGGTAACCAGCAGTAGATGTGTATCATATTTACTATGGTCACCATGCATAATAGCTATAATTATTGTTAATTTCACTCTATAGATCTACCTAGAGAAATCAAAACTCGTTGCACTATCATCTGATCTAGACTGGCTGTGAACCACAGCTTACACACAACTTTAATTATTACGTATAACACTGTTCTGTTTTATAATAATAACTATTAATTTATATTATTAGAAGCAATGCTGCTGTTAATGTTTATTATGCAGTGGCAGGTAACCTCAACACTGAAATTTAAAGGTTATAGGGTTAATTTGTATGTAGCTCTATAGACAACAGCGCAGCAAATAGTGAGTAGTATTAAGAAGAAAGACTACATCAAAAGTTCCAAAGAATACTGTAGTAGATAACAAAATGTAAAGAATGAGCTAGAGCATGGAAGAGAATTATTGGATCATTGGAGGATAAAGGGTTGCAAGATAATCTGTGGATGCTGTAATAAGAAAAACTGATAAAATATTTGATATGCAGATGTAAAGGAAAGAATCTTTGGATTGAATTTTTTAATGTTATTGACCTAGCTGTCGAATTCATTGCATCTATGATTGCAGTATCTCACGTGACTTTAAACGTAGCAATCGAGCCGCGCCCAACAGCACCCTAGCTAGCTTCTCGCTTCCATCAATCATCATGGGAGTGGACGTCAGTGTGTGGAGAGCCAGGATAGGGACATTCAACGTTTCAACTCGTCAATTTTCTAGTAAGCGAAGTAAACCAACATCACATGCGCCAAAAAGCCTTGAAGTGGCGGCGATAGCAGCGATAGCACTCCTGCTCATCTTGGAGGGAGACAACCAGCTTCAGCAGAGAAACAGTGAGTTCAAGTGTGTTACAAACAACTTCACAATCACCTGATATGTGACGCAATAGATATTAGGACTGTTGCTGGGCTCATGAAAAAATCAGACGTGCCTCCATTTTCAGCTGCTGAGATCAACTTGTTGCATTCTCATGATGAAAATCAGTTAGTGTTTACTGATAACATTGACCAGACATTTCATGAACTGATAACTGATCAATCTGTTAAAGTGATAGGACATTGCCCTACTCTAAAGCCAATTAGTAGAGAAAAACTTAGTAAGTAAACAAATATGATCCATTGAAACTCAGAGTGAGATCATCTTTATTATTGTAGAGCCCATTGAGTCATCTTGTCAGCTGCTAACCTACTCTTCAATTGTACCAACTACTCATTTCTCCTTGTTTCCTCTGTTGTCTACCTATTATCCTACAATTTCTCCTGCTGCCAACATTCCCTATCACTCATTATCATGCACTACAGCTGATCAGTCATTCCCTCACTCCAGAGGTAAGTTCCTGCAATAATTGTGTTCACAATCAAATAATTTCACTCTATGAAGGACTAGTTGAAATTTTGGCAGTTGTACATTTTTCACTACTCATATTGGCTGGGGATGTTGAGCTCAACCCAGGACCAGGTACATAAGTTTAAATATGTAATGGTTGTCATTATTGTATCATGTTACAGTTGTTGCTGATGTGTTTCGCAAGCACTATGCCAAACTATTGAGAGGAATAACCGAGCCCAACTTGTTAGCAGCTGATCTCTTCTCTGCTAATCTCATTAGTGAATCAGTATTGACTAAAGTCAACACAATATCTAATGCTGACGATACTGATCGAGCTACCATCATAATGGCGGAGCTATTGGCAAGGTTTAACACTGATCCTAACCCAGAAATGGTGATGGAACAGTTGTGTGAGGTGATGGGACACTATCCTACACTACAGTCAGTGGCTATGAGTATCAAGAGAGCACTAGGTAAGTTTATGCTGAACAAAAAGTCATGTCGCTTATACTGAACGAACTGACTTCAGTTTTGTTATAAACTGAAGCCAGTTTATAACAAAACTGACTTCAGCTAAATCCTTAGCTATGCGCTATGTTTTATTAACCAATGAGATTGACTACAGCTTAGACTCTAAACGGCTTAGTGTCCAAACCGCACAACTTAGAAGCCAACTTGAGTCAGTACAGGTTATTGTTCTCATCTGCATGAAAAACAGACCATTATAAACAAGAGTGACGACTAGTTGACACATCAGTAGCGCAGATAGACGAGTGGAGGCAAGCTAGAAATGTCGATTGTCAGTTGTGAGTCCGTAACTCACAGCATGTGGTAGGGGAATAGTTTCAAAAGCCAGGGTGGAGCTTGTTATGGTGGCGCACATGGCTGGGGACCAAAGAGTTTCTGTGTGGACAGTTTTAATCCTAATAGTAATGCAAGGTAAGTAAACAAGATTTGAGATAAAAAGGGTTGTAACAATAGCAGAGTAATGCTACCTCCCTAAATTAACTGCCTTCGATAGTTGTAGTTAATTTAATAGGGAGGTAGCATTACACTGCTACTGTATTGTCACAATCTTTTTTATTTCTGTTTACTTACCTTTTCACAATCTTGTTTCTATACTTTTTTGATACATGTACCAACACTTAATTTTTGTTAATTTTTTATTACTTGTTGTTTAGATAATGAAGTGATTGTAGAAGATAAGCTCTCATCGCCTAAAAGAAAAAGTAAGAATTGTAGATAACGGTATTCATGAATGGTTTTATCTGTCACTGCAGCACGACCTACTGACCCAATTTTGACCTATGCCCAGGATCTCAAGTTTCTATACCGACAGTCACTGCCTGATGAAGAAAAACTACCTACTAGCTGCAGCAAGTACTACATTGACTTAGCTGTCATCAGCAGTGATGAAGTGACACGCCAAGAAGCAGATGAGTTTACTAGAAAGACCCTTCATGGTCTATCAGAAGAGGTTATGCTAAAGAAGACTCCGATAGCATTACAAGACATACTAAAACCAGGACACGATAGCAAGCCAGTACGATGCGTACTAATAGAGGGAGCACCAGGTGCTGGGAAGAGTACGTTAGCATGGGAACTATGTCACAAGTGGGAGGAGTTAGAGAGTGTGAAGGCATTTAAGTTGGTAGTGCTGGTTCAACTGAGAGAAAAGCGTGCTCAAGAAGCACAGAAACTAAGTGATTTATTTCCACTGTCTAGAAACACTATCATAGAAGATGTTTTAGATAGTATTGGCAATGGAAAAGGCATATTGGTTGTTCTGGACGGCTTTGATGAACTTCCTTGTGAGCAGCGACAGAAGAATTCAGTTTATATACAACTAGTTAAGGCTTTGGTGCTTCCAGAGGCTACAGTAATCATCACCAGTCGTCCTTCAGTGAGTGCTGACTTTATACATCTGTGTCAACGTAACATTGACAAGCGATTAGAAATATTAGGCTTTACCGGAGAACAGGTTACTGAGTATTCCAAGAGTGTGTTTAGTGAGTCTAAGGAACAATGTACAGCATTTTTACAGTATATCAATGGTGATCCTATCATCAAGGGAATGATGTATCTTCCTCTCAATGCTGTCATTATAGCTATGATATTCAAAGACAACTATGGCACTGACTGTCCTTACCCTAAAACCATGACACAACTGTTTGATGCTCTCACTCGCAGCCTCATTCGTCGACATCTAGTTCACAATAGAATGATAACTGATGATTATCGCATGCCTCGACCACTTCAACATGTTGATGATATTAATAAGCTCCGTCAGCTCAAGCTACCCTCGGGAGAATCTGTTGCTGATCAATTCTTTACTATAGCCAGGATGGCTTACGATGGTTTATTCAATGAAGAGTATATTTTCAATTGTGAAAGTGAATTTGATCATCTTGGTTTAATGAAAAAAACTAAAAGTCTTGATGTGTCAGTTGGTCCTAAATATTCCTTTTGTTTTCTTCATCTTACTCTTCAAGAATATATGTCAGCTATTCTCATATCTCTCAACGGTATTTTTCTTGAACCTCCCTGGATAGGTAATAGAGATATGGTGTCTAGGTTCATGGCTGGCCTGTGCATACATGGCAATGACTCCCTTTATCCAAAGGTGCTGAGATCTTTAGGTGATTTGTCTGATATTCGAATGGTTCGTTGTGTATATGAATGCAACAACATTGTACAAAATTTGGTGATAGATTGGTTTAATCATCAAACTGTTGATAGTCAATTGATATTAGCTGGACAAGAAATGCCCTTTGATTATTACCTTACTGGTTACTGCATCAGTCACATTGGTGGAAGGTGGACCATTGATGTCTCTAGTCAAGCAGAGGTTGATCTCTTGGTACAGGGTCATGGATCTGGTACACATGACAGTAAAGGAGAATTACAGCAACTCACTTTGCATGGTATTAACATAGAACACACGGAGCCATTACTTAAACTATGCCATAATAAGCTTCAGCTTCTTGAGTTAGCTAATGTTAGTTGTTCGAAAAGTGATGTTGCCATTTTATGCAAGTACAACATACCTGCTGTGAATATTCGTGATTCTTGTAAAAATGCAGTCATACTGCTTCCAGTCGTTTTCAAACCATCTTCACTAGAATCGCTGACTATTCTTAGTCATTCTGCCAGTGGTACCATAGGAAGTCACACTGTGAGTCTTCTCAAAAACAATTCAAATATTAAACACCTTAGAATATCGGACACTTATCTTATTCCACTAGCACCAGCACTATGTGACAACACATCACTAGTTCGACTAAAAGTTACTTTTACGAATGAAGAAGCCAATCTTCTTATTCTTAAAGCAATTATACAGTCTAACCGTACACTTCAACAATTAGAATTTACGTACCGAAAGTCTGGCTTATCACAAGATGCTATTAAAGCTATGGTTGAAATAATGGATGCTGCTGCATACAGTCCATCAATCAAGGAGGTTACATGTTCATATTATCACTCAATATCTAAGAAAAGTCAACATGTTTGTAAAAAAAGGAGCTCATCTGCTGGTGAACGTTTATTGTATTCTCTTGAAAATCCAAATGACTTCGACACTACTCACATTCAATTCACTGAGTTAGATTAGATACTCAAATTAATAATTATGTATTGCTTGTCACTATTATTCATTATTGTTCAGTTCTCAGTTTCTTTGTGTCTTCCTTTCCACTCTCTTCTCTTGTTCTCTTCAATCCCTTTAGTTTCCTAGTCTGTAGTTTGGTAAAGTCCTGATGTTGCATGTGTACTCTTCCCAGTTTGCTACCAAAAGCATCATACGACAAATTCTTCTTCTTAGTTGGCTGTGATAAGAGAAAAAATATCAAATAAAAAAATTAAATTAACGTGAAGTAACATGGTACCACTAAAACCTGGTTATTAGCAGCCCAGCTGGAAGTCAGTATAGACCATTTCCACAAAGTGGGATATAATATATGGCTGCCATTTTAGTGGGAAGGTCAGTAGTTCGACATGCAAACATTTTGGTGCTCTTCAGCGGGACGAACAACAGTGCCAGTGGGATCTATGTCTATGAATTATGCAGCTTTATCACTGAGAAACACAACACACAAACCTTGTTGGTCCTGTTGATCAACACGGTGGTTTGAAAAAGGTCTATTGTCATTACTGTACATTTTGCTTACTATAAACATCATCGCAACCGATACTGATACTATAGGGCTGGTATTTTCTCAGCAAATAATTTCACGTAAATTTAGCAAGACAAATTTGAGCAAGCGTAATAATATTGAACACATAATTTTATCAGATTGAATTGTTCTGCCTGCAAAGTGAAGTTTAAAATTACAATATCATAAGGATTCATTTCCAAGTATTGTATGATTTTAATTTTTTTAGTCAGCTCTGAACAACTTGCTACGATCAAGCTCTATAGTTATGTGAACCTGACTGACTTCAAACATTTCTTGTGATATCTTAGTTTTGCTTTAAGTCTTTAGCTGCCAAAATTGTACGGTAATCTCTTAATAGTACTTACTCAATAGTTATGTGGTTATGTGATAGTGCTCTCTCACCTTCAACTGCTTGGGTGCCTTTGCAGGAGAGACGATACAGGTCTGGAGCAGCCAGACTAACACGCCTCAGCACAAGATCCATGGAGGAGCCCATCTCCTGTAGCTCTACTAGAGGAGTACTTGAACCAGACTTCTTTAACTGTACACTAGAATAGAATCATAGACGAGAGTAAAAATTAATAGTTGGGCAACAAATTCAGAGATGAGACTCACTGGTAGTTTCTGAAGTACATTTTTCCTTCCACTGCAGTTACAGTTATCACATGATCTAGTCCAGTGAGATTGAGTCTTGTGACATCCTCACATCGGAAAAAATCAAAAGATAAGAATACATGCTAGTACATTCAGCTTCAAATTAGCAAACGAGAAAACAGTATCTGTGCTCACTGTAAATAGTACATGCTATCCTTATCAGCAGAAGAATGACTAGGCAACAGGGATGGGTCAAGCATTTTAGTGCTTGTGCTTAAAAGTGCTTAAAGCAGAAGTGCTTGACAGTGCTTTCAAGCATTTTGATCAGTTAAAGCATTTGTGCTTGTGCTTGTACTTAGTACAAGTTTTGAAATGTGCTTATTAAGCACTTTTCAAGCATTAAGCACTTTTTGCTGAAGAACAAATCTTTCACCTAAACACATAAGCAATAGGTGGCAAAAGAGGTTACATAAGGTTATGAAATATCTCGGAGAACCTGCTGCAGATCAGAATCTGGATCAATGTATTAATAACAATTTTTAACATTAAAATTGACCAAAATCAGAATGTGCTTATTATAGTGCTTGAAGCAGGCTTGAAGCACTTTTTTCATGTGCTTGGCTTAATGCGTAAGCACATTTTTTGCAAGTGCTTGAAAAAATGCTTAAATGCTTCAAGCATTTTCAAAAGTGCTTGTGCTTCAAGCACTCAAGTCAGTGCTTGAACCCATCACTGCAGTAGGCAATAGTTTAGTCCAGTTGTCTACTCTTATTACCACACGCGGTACGTGGTAAGACCAGTTTTCTGGCTGTTTAGGAAGCTGTTGCTTACGTTACATGATGCGATCGACACCAGCAAGTCGATCTAATGGTGACAAACGCGGTCATGCAGTAAGCACATCGATGCAATTTGATCCGATCTTTAGCTAATGTGCGTTGAACCAGTTCTGTAGTGCGGACGAGCCTATAGTCTCATTACGAGCTACAATTCAGTTATGACAACATATGACTCATTTCCTGCGTCTGGTCATATGACGTGACTCATGACAAATAGATGTCTAATCTTATTAGACTATAGTCATATGTTTTGCGCTGAGTGTGATGCCAAATGAATTGGTCGACTAGGTTGAAGCTGGTGATTGACTGTACGTGAGAATATAACAAATGTGTGTGCACATGAACAATACAACACAGTATATCATCATTACACTCACCAATAAAGAGATTCTTTAGTCTGGCATATTCACTATCAGTTTCAAACAAGTCACCTGAAAACACCAGACACGGCTTTGATCCAACAACACACTTTGCAGTCTAGAACAGGAGTAGTGACATATTGCATGATAAGAGCAAGTGAATACCTTGAATGTACTCAGTCCAGCATATTGCTCCACTCCTAGTTCAATCATGTCTAATATATGACCATCATATAGTCGACCTATAGCAACTAACATGACTATGAGTCTATGTCATTGGAATGATAGTACCTATGACAAGGTTGTGTGGTCTCTTCTTGCTATGAGAGCCCATTACAAATAATGATGAGTCTGACTTCTGACTAAAGAACTCCTGAACAGAGAGATTGGATGAATAAAGAGTAAGACAAGGAGCTTATCATTCCAAAGAGTGTACAACTTTGAATAGTGCAATGATAATACAACTACTTATTTCTGTCAGTTGCATTGAATCAAACTGTTTCTCACAAATCATTTTGCTTTGTCATAAAATTAGCAATTCACAAAATGGGTCATCTGTCTAAAATATCGATTTTCAATGGGATTCTTCTTGTGTAAGTGCAAAATAAATTATGCGCTGAAGTGTTAATTTAAGTTTGGTAAAAAAAGCATACCCTACCCAAAATCGTTTACATATTCTAAAATCAGCTAACCTCTTGTAGTCTACATGATTGCTTCAGGTATCTTCAACAAATACTGCAATAATTAGAAATATTAATCATTGTACACCACCATGTAGGCTAGAGTTGTAGGCAACTAACCAAGTCCTTCATCACTAGAACCATTAAGAGGTGTTGCTAGGAATCTAAGGTTAACTTTTGAGGAGATGAGTATTGTATTGTCGCAGATCGAGTCTTGCCTGAACAGCAGCCCACTCAGATAACCATCACTCAAGTACGTAGATACTTTCACTAGTGGATTTGGTACCTGTTCGCCTACTCCCACTTCGCCTACTCCCATTTTGCCTACTTACAGCCCCAAAGGGACGTTTTGCCTACTAGAAGTAAGCAAAACTAAACCCTAAACCCTGAACCCTAAAAACCTTCTCCTAACTGTGCAAAGTCGGGAGGGTGTCCTAAACCGGGCCTTCGGCCCTTGGTAAGCCTAAGGATCGTCGGGAGGGTGTCCTAAACCGGGCCTTCGGCCCTTGGTAAGCCTAAGGATCGTCGGGAGGGTCGTCCTAAACCGGGCCTTCGGCCCTGGCTAAAGATCGTCGAGAGGGTCGTCCTAAACAGGGCCTTCGTCCTTCACTGGATCTGCAAGCTGTCCCGACGATCGACTTAGTTAAAAAAAAACTTAAGTTTTCTGGGAAAAAAAAAAAAAAAAAAGTACTGAGCGGGAATCGAACCCTGAACATTTGCACTACAAGCCACCGCACTAAACCGCTGCGCCACCGGAACGAGCTGACCGACCAGTGCTATAAACAAGCCATTATAGTGATTCTGTACGCGCGCGCGTAGATAATATAAGCCGCCGAAGGCGGCTTGCGTAGGCAAAACGTCCCTTTGGGGCTGTAAGTAGGCAAAATGGGAGTAGGCGAAGTGGGAGTAGGCAAACCGGTACTATCCCCACTAGTGTTACCTCCGCGAATAAACATAGAGGACTTGGGGTTCTCGTGGATTTCAGGCATCCTTTCTCTAGGCTCGTTTAACCTTTACTGGAAAGAAGCAGTGAGTAGTGTTAGAATAAGATACAACTTACAAAAGTTTGTTGTCAAAACTCGCTGTGCATGTGCACTGCATTTGTGCATGCGTGGAGCACGTGATCGTGACAAATAAGCCCCACCTACCTGCAGTAAACAACCATCACGATGGGAGTGGATATCTGTCTGTGGAGAGCCAGGATAGGGTCATTCAACCACTCTGTTCGTCAGATTTCTAGAAAACGAGCTAAACTGTTATCACGTGTGACCAATAAACTTGAAGTGGCGGTAGTAGCAGCGATAGTTCTACTAATTTTGGCGGGAGACTTGGATTACAACCAGCTTCAGCAGAGAAACAGTAAGTGCGCGTGTACTAGCTGCTCGAGCCGCTGACATGTTTGTTCTTAACGCCATTAGATATCAGGACTACTGTTGGGTTCAACATTGTAACAACAGGAGTGTCACTAGTGCTACCATCTTCATCTACTGACAAACAGTGTATCGTATTAGATGTTCCCTTTGACCACGATGTGGCTCAACCTGATCTGCTAACTGTTGAACTGTACAATAAGAGACTCTTTAGTGAGAATACAAGTACCAGGATCATTACAATGACCAGTGCTAACAATACTGAGCAAGCTTTCAAGAGAATACTCAGTGAGTGACATAGTAACATTGTGTAGTAGTTAATAACTTTCTATTTAGGACTCAGCCAGTCACCAGAACAATTTTGCCAGCAGTTAACGTACTCTCCAATCATACTAACCACTCACCTGTCTTCTCCAGTGACTACCTCTTGTTCTCTTGCTACCTACTATTCACCATTTTACACTACTACCATCACTACTGAGCCTATTATAAAAACACCATTTCCTCACATTAGAGCTGTTCTGGGTAAGTACTGAAATACATGTAATCATACCTTTATACTTTTCACAAAGAACTTGTAGAGAATGCGGCAGTCCCACTGCTCTCACTACTCATATTGGCTGGAGATGTTGAAGAAAATCCTGGACCGAAGAATTGTGAGCTAGCGATAACTGTTGATTGTGTGATTTTGTTTTTTAAGGGCATGCATAAAAACCTTTTGTCTAAAACTGAGTATAAGTGCGTGTATAAGTGTGTCATGAACCAGTCTCTTTAAAAGGGGCTTGATACAGACTGTCTACGCACATGCACATATTAACAATTTTTATTTGGCAACATCTTGATTAGAGGGTGTGTAATAGTATGATGTCACTAAAACAGCATTGATTTGACTACGGTGACTGGAACGACTATGCTTGTTCTTTGCCGATTATGCAGTACAGAGTGCTCTCCAAACATTCCTGGTCGCTGGCGAGTGAATTTTCTGCGTTGTCCATTTGTGTGATTTCATACATGTCACGGACGTGTAACGAGAATATCCAATCGCCCAAGAAAAGTGGGATGATTTGAGCATGATGCAAAGACAGTCTGTGCCAGGCTCTTTTAAAAGAAAGAGCCTGGTACGAGGCTAGAACCAGATATGTGGGGTGGGTGGGTCTCTGGTTTGTAAGAGGCCTAATCCCTGACATGTTTTATGAGATCTCATGCCGAAAGTACCATTGTTTCAGTATTGAACAAACTACCTGTTTTTCTCCAGTACTTAAATTGGATGCTAATTCAGCATTATTCAAACTCAATGAAGTTGATTTTCCAGTCCATTTGTGGGATTCACTTGCAATTGGACTTATGCTGGGAGGACAAACAGAACAATTTGAAGGTTGCACTAATAACAGCAAATTACAGAAATTGATCACATATTGGATTGACAATGATGAGCAGGCATCATGGCAGCAGTTAGTAGATGCTGTGAATGGATGTGACCAGTTAGTTAAAGCTAAACAACTGGCGGAGAAAGTTGGCGCAAATCCACCAACAAGTGCAGGTGAGTATAGCCTAGCTATAACACAGCTGCTGCAAGAGATGTATCATTGTTTAGAAAATGAGGTGATTGTAGAAGATAAGCTCTCATCGCCTCCAATAAAGAAAAGAAAAAGTAAGAATTGTAGATAATGGTATTCATAAATGGTTTTATCTGTCATTGCAGCACGACCTACTGACCCAATTTTGACCTATGCCCAGGAGCTCAAGGATAAATACCAACGGTCACTCCCTGATGAAGAAAAAGTATATACTCAGATTGATTGCAGCAAGTACTACATTAACTTAGCTGTCATCAGCAGTGAGGAAGTGACACGCCAAGAAGCAGATGAGTTTACTAGAAAGACCCTTCATGGTCTAACAGAAGAGGTTATGCAAAAGAAGACTCCGATAGCATTACAAGACGTACTAAAACCAGGACACGATAGCAAGCCAGTACGGTGTGTACTAATAGAGGGAGCACCAGGTGCTGGGAAGAGTACGTTAGCATGGGAACTATGTCACAAGTGGGAGGAGTTAGAGATTGTGAAGGAATTTAAGTTGGTAGTGCTGGTTCAACTGAGGGAAAAGAGTGCACAAGAAGCACAGAAAATAAGCGATTTGTTTCCGACGCCTAAAAACACTAGCATAGAAGATGTTTTGGATAGTATTGGCAAGGGAAAAAGCTTACTGCTTGTTCTGGACGGTTTTGATGAACTTCCTCGTGAGCAGCGGCAGAAGAATTCAGTTTATATACAACTATGGAGCTTTCTGAGGCTACAGTAATCATCACCAGTCGTCCTTCAGTGAGTGCTGACTTTATACGACTGTGTCAACATAGCATTGACAAGCGATTAGAAATATTAGGCTTTACCGGAGAACAGGTTACTGAGTATTCCAAGAGTGTGTTTAGTGAGTCTAAGAAATGTAAAGCATTTTTAGAGTGGATCGATGGTGATCCCATCATCAAGGGAATGATGTATCTTCCTCTCAATGCTTTCATTATAGCTATGATATTCAAAGACAACTATGGCACTGACTGTCCTTACCCTAAAACCATGACACAACTGTTTGATGCTCTCACTCGCAGCCTCATTCGTCGACATCTAGTTCACAATAACAAGCTAGCTGTTGATGATGATTATTACCCTCCACCACTTCAACGTGTTGATGATATTAATAAGCTCCGTCAGTTTATGGTGTGTCCGCAGAGAACTATGGCTGATCAATTCTTCACTATAGCCAGGATGGCTTACGATGGTTTACTCAATGCAGAGTATATTTTCAATCGTGAAAGTGAATTTGATCATCTTGGTTTAATGAAAAAAAACTAAACGTATTGGGTCAGTTGGTCCTAACTATTCATTTAGTTTTCTTCATCTTACTCTTCAAGAATATATGTCAGCTATTCATATATCTCTCAACAGTAGTGTTGATGTACCTCCCTCGATAGGTGATAGAGATATGGTGTCTAGGTTCATGGCTGGTCTGTGCATACATGGCAATGACTTCCTTTACCCAAAGGTGCTGAAATCTTTAGGTGATATGTCTAGAATTGGTACTATTCGAATGGTTCGTTGTGTATATGAATGCAACAACATTGTACAAAATTTGGTGAAAGATTTGTTTGATCAACAAACTGTTGATAGTCAATTGACATTAGCTGGACAAGTAATGCCCTTTGATTATTACCTTACTGGTCACTGCATCAGTCACATTGGTGGAAGGTGGCGCATTCATGTCTCTAGTCAAGCAGAGGTTGATCTCTTGTTACAGCTAGGGTCATGGATCTGGTACACATGACAGTAAAGGAGAAATACAGCGACTCCAATTGCTTGGTATTAACATAGAACACACAGAACCATTACTTAAACTATGCCATAATAAGCTTCAGCATCTTGAGTTAACTAATTTTAGCTGTTCGAAAAGTGATGTCGCCATTTTATGCAAGTACAACACACCTGCTTTGAATATTGGTGCTTTTTGTAAAAATGCAGACATACTCCTTCCAGTTGTTTTCAAACCATCTTCACTAGAATCACTGACTATTCATAGTGATTCTGACAGTGGTACCATAGGAAGTCACACTGTGAGTCTTCTCAAAGACAATTCAAATATTAAACATCTTACAATATCGGATACTTATCTTATTCCACTAGCACCAGCACTACGTGACAACACATCACTGGTTCTACTAGAAGTTAAATTTTTTATGAATGAAGAAGCCAATCTTCTTACTCTTAAAGCAATTATACAGTCTAACCGTACACTTCAACAATTAGAATTTATATACCAAAAGGAAAAGCTTGGCTTATCACAAGATGCTATTAAAGCTATGGTTGAAATAATGGATGCTGCTGCATACAGTCCATCAATCAAGGAGGTGACATGTTCATATCTTTCCTTAAGAACTAAAAAACGTCAACATGTTTGTAAAAAAAGGAGCTCATCTGCTGGTGAACATTTATTGTATTCTCTTGAAAATTTAGATGAAATCAGCAGTACTCACATTCAATTCACTGAGTTAGATTAGATACTCAAATTAATAATTATGTATTGCTTGTCACTATTATTTTATTATTGTTCAGTTCTCAGTTTCTTTGTGTCTTCCTTTCCACTCTCATCTCTTGTTCTCTTCAATCCCTTTAGTTTCCTAGTCTGTAGTTTGGTAAAGTCCTGATGTTGCATGTGTACTCTTCCCAGTTTGCTACCAAAAGCATCATACGACAAGTTCTTCTTAGTTGGCTGTGATAAGAGAAAATTTAATATCAAATAAAAAAATTTAAATTCATATGGCTGTCAAATAAAAAATGAAGTAACATGATACCACTAAAATCTGGTTATTAGCAGCCCAGCTGGAAGTCAGCATAAACCATTTCCACAAAGTGGGATATAATATATGGCTGCCAGTTTAGTGGGAAGGTCAGTAGTTGGGCACGCAAACATTTTGGTGCTCTTCAGCGGGACGAACAACAGAGCCAGTGGGATCTATGTCTATGAATTATGCAGCTTTATCACTGAGAAACACAACACACAAACCTTGTTGGTCCTGTTGATCAACACGGTGGTTTGAAAAAGGTCTATTCTCATTACTGTACATTTTGCTTACTACAAAAATCATCGCAACCGATACTGATACTATAGGACTGGTATTTTCTCAGCAAATAATTTCACGTAAATTTAGCAAGACGATTTGAACAAGCGTAATAATAATTATTGAATATAAATTTGTCTCAAATTGAACGGTTCTGCCTGCAAAGTGAAAGATGCCAGCTCTATAATTAAAGATTCATTTCTACATATTGTTGTTAGTTCTGAACAACCTGCTACGATCAAGCTCTTTAGTTATGTGAACCTGACTGACTTCAAACATTTCTTGTGATATCTTAGTTTTGCTTTAAGTCAAAATTGTCTGATAATCTCTTAATAGTACTTACTCAATAGTTATGTGGTTATGTGATAGTGCTCTCTCACCTTCAACTGCTTGGGTGCCTTGCAGGAGAGACGATACAGGTCTGGAGCAGCCAGACTAACACGCCTCAGCACAAGATCCATGGAGGGGCCCATCTCCTGTAGCTCTACTAGAGGAGTACTTGAACCAGACTTCTTTAACTGTATACTAGAATAGAATCAAAGAAGAGAGTAAAAATGAATAGTTGGGCAACAAATTCAGAGATGAGACTCACTGGTAGTTTCTGAAGTACATTTTTCCTTCCACTGCAGTTACAGTTATCACATGATCTAGTCCAGTGAGATTGAGTCTTGTGACATCCTCAAATCGGAAAAAATCTAAAGATTAGAATACTGGGTCTAGCACACTCAGGTTCAAATTAATAAACAAGAAAACTGTATCTGTGCTCACTGTAAATAGTACATGCTATCCTTATCAGCAGAAGAATGACTAGAAAATAGTTTAGTCCAGTTGACTTCTCTTATTACCACATGCTAATTAGTATTTTCCATGTCTTGTACAGACCAAAGTGGTTCCTTCATACAGTTATAGTCTCATTACGAGCTACAATTGAGTTAGGACAACATACAACAACATCGACAACATCCTGTGTCTCGTCACATGACGTGACTCATGGCAAATAGGTGTCTAATCTTATTAGACTATAGTAATTGACTGTACACGAGAACGTAACAAATGTGTGTGCACATGAACAATACAACACAGTATATCATCATTACACTCACCAATAAAGAGATTCTTTAGTCTGGCATATTCACTATCAGTTTCAAACAAGTCACCTGAAAACACTGGGACCAGACACGGCTTTGATCCAACAACACACTTTGCAGTCTAGAACAGGAGTAGTGACATATTGCATGATAAGAGCAAGTGAATACCTTGAATGTAGTCAGTCCAGCATATTGCTCCACTCCTAGTTCAATCATGTCTAATATATGACCATCATATAGTCGACCTATAGCAACTAACATGACTATGAGTCTATGTCATTGGAATGATAGTACCTATGACAAGGTTGTGTGGTCTCTTCTTGCTATGAGAGCCCATTACAAATAATGATGAGTCTGACTTCTGACTAAAGAACTCCTGAACAGAGAGATTGAATGAATAAAGAGTAAGACAAGGAGCTTATCATTCCAAGGAGTGTACAACTCTGAATAGTGCAATGATAATACAACTACTTATTTCTGTCAGTTGCATTGAATCAAACTGTTTCTCACAAATCATTTTGCTAAAATTAGCAATTCACAAAATGGGTCATCTGTGTAAAATATGGATTTTCAACGGGATTCTTCTTGTGTAAGTGCAAAATTAATTATGTGCTGAAGCGTTAATTTTAAGTTTGGTAAAAATAAAGCATACCCTACCTACAGATTCTAAAATCAGCTAACCTCTTGTACATGATTGCTTCAACAAAATTAATACTGCAATAATTAGAAATATTAATCTTTGTACACTACCAGGCTATAGAGTTGTAGGCAACTAACCAAGTCCTTCATCACTAGAACCATTAAGAGGTGTTGCTTGGAATCTAAGGTTAACTTTTGAGGAGATGTGTATTGTATTGTCGCAGATCGAGGCTTGCCTGAACAGCCGCCCACTCAGGTAACCCATCACTCAAGTACGTATATTTATGCCTCGGTGGGCGGAGCCACGAGGCATACAGTAGTTCGTCGGTTTGTCATTCATTCATTCTGTCCGCAGGCAGAACTCCGCGTCGGCTGAAAACTAAGCGCTGATACTTGCAATACATGTTCAACTCGGTGTTGCCTCGGAACTGAATTGATAGACTTTTGGTTTCAAAGCTTCGTTACCTTGATGGCATTGCTGAACTCGCTCAGCATTGTGGGACTTCGCTGAAGATAAAGCTGTCTACTATAGTCTTCTTCACAGCTTGAAAGACAATTCTGTACTCAAGGTAGTACAGTGAGTGCTGAGAAATCAATCGTGCTATCGCTAAGCAGCGGCAGCTCCAGCAAGCTAGCAACCAGCGCTCACGTGCTGTGTTGAATATAGGCACGCCCAACTGAATTCCATGTGGTTAGCACTGCTAGGCTTCTGATTGCATAGTTGCAACCCACAAGCTTATTCTGCAAACAGTGCTGTACTGCAGCTTGTTACAGCGCTCTTCAGCTTTAATTTCATCATACAGGAATTGCATTGCATAACTATTATACTGCATTGTGATTGCTGTACAGAAATCATGTATACATACATCTGCAGCTGTTGCCTTGTTTGTAGAATGGTGGATAGTTTAATTTATTGTGTTTGTGGATATTTGTGTATATTTTTATAACTTTAGTTTTTATGACTGTACCGAGGCATCAGCACCTTGGTGCTTTCATTTCACTAGTGTTACCTCCGCGAATAAACATAGAGGACTTGGGGTTCTCGTGGATTTCCTTTGTCTAGGCTCGTTTAACCTTTACTGGAAAGAAGCAGTGAACTGATGTAATGTTAGAATAAGATACAACTTACACAACTCGCTGTGTTTAGCATGCATATGCATTGTGCATAGTGGAGCACGTGATCGTGACAAATGAACCCCGCCCACCGGCAGAAAAACAACATACCATCAACGAACGGTTTGGTGACGGTGAATGGTTTCACAACGGTTGTGAAGAGGAGCTACCAGATGAGGAAGAACTGAAGAGAGATTGGTTTTGTCTTCAATGTCGAGTATAATGAACATTTATTATAACATTCTATTATTAAGAGCTACATGGATATTTCACACTACAATTATTATCGTCATTGTACATGTAACCAGAACATAAAAAATTGTGATCATACAGAATTAGCAGGTACTCAACAGCCTAGTCAGTGTCTGCACGAGTGCTATTTAAAGTAATGAATGAGCTATTTTGATTAGCAAGACTATAAATAACTGGCTTACCAAATAATATTGCTACATGGGCAGGGACTCGGTGTACACAGAAAAATTCGAGGCTGGGACTGTCTTGCCTATAGCTAGAACCTCTTAGCATGGTAGAGAGCAGTGAGTCAGCAGTCTACAGCATAGAATCACTCAGACAACGTGCAGATTCAGAGAGAATCACGTGCAGAATCTGAGAATCGCGTACGGAATCAGGAATCACGTGCGGAATCAAGATTCAAGTGCAGAATCAAAGAATCACGTGCGGAATCATAGAATCACGCGAGGAATCATGGAATCACGTGATTCCAGAATCTCGTACACAAATCCAGCCCGTGTCGGACCCCTCGTCAACGAATTCATGATGGGAGTAGATATCTGTCTGTGGAGAGCCAGGATAGGGTCATTCAACCACTCTGTTCGTCAGATTTCTAGAAAACGAGCTAAACTGTCATCACGTGTGACCAATAAACTTGAGGTGGCGGTAGTAGCAGCGATAGCTCTACTAATTTTGGCGGGAGACTTGGATTACAACCAGCTTCAGCAGAGAAACAGTAAGTGTGCGTGTGTACTAGCTGCTCGAGCCGCTGACATGTTTGTTCTTAATGACATTAGATATCAGGACTACTGTTGGGTTCAACATTGTAACAACAGGAGTGTCACTAGTGCTACCATCTTCATCTACTGACAAACAGTGTATCGTGTTAGATGTTCCCTTTGACCATGATGTGGCTCAACCTGATCTGCTAACTGTTGAACTGTGCAATAAGAGACTCTTTAGTGAGAATACAAGTACCAGGATCATTACAATGACCAGTGCTAACAATACTGAGCAAGCTTTCAAAAGTGAGTGAAATAATAACATTGTGTAGTAGTTAATAACTTTCTATTTAGGACTCAGCCAGCCACCAGAACAATTTTGCCAGCAGTTAACGTACTCTCCAATCATACTAACCACTCACCTGTCTTCTCCAGTGACTACCTCTTGTTCTCTTACTACCTACTATTCACCATTTCACACTACTACCATCACTACTGAGCCTATTATGAAAACACCATTTCCTCACTTTAGAGCTGTTCTGGGTAAGTACTGAAATACATGTAATCGTACCTTTATACTTTTCACAAAGAACTTGTAGAGAATGCAGCAGTCCCACTGCTCTCACTACTCATATTGGCTGGAGATGTTGAAGAAAATCCAGGACCGAAGAATTGTGAGCTAGTGATAACTGTTGATTGGGTGATTTTGTTGTTTTTAAGGGCATGCATAGAAACCTTTTGTCTAAAACTGAGTGTAAGTGCGTATATAAGTGTGTCATGAACCAGATTAGCCTCATAACCAGTCCCTTTAAAAGGGGCTTGATACAGACTGTCTACGCACGCACACATATTAACGATTTTTATTTGGCAACATCGTGATTAGAGGGTGTGTAATAGTATGACGTCACCAAAACAGCATTGATTATGACTATGGTGACTGGAACAACTATGCTTGTTCTTTGGCGATTATGCAGTACAGAGTGCTCTCCAAACATTCCTGGTCGCTGGCGAGTGAATTTTCTGCGTTGTCCATTTGTGTGATATCATACATGTCACGGACGTGTAATGAGATATCCAATCGCCCAAGAAAAGTGGGGTGATTTGAGCATGATGCAAAGACAGTCTGTGCCAGGCTCTTTTAAAAGAAAGAGCCTGGTACGAGGCTAGAACCAGATATGAGGGGTGGTTGGGTCTCTGGTTTGTAAGAGGCCAAATCCCTGACCAGTTTTATGAGATCTCATGCAGAAAGTACCATTGTTTCAGTGTTGACCAGAATATTCTTAATAAGCTACCTGTTTTTTCTACAGTACTTAAATTGGATGCAAATTCAGCATTATTCAAACTCATCGAAGTTGACTTTCCAGTCCATTTGTGGGATTCACTTGCAATTGGACTTATGCTGGGTGGACAAACAGAACAATTTGAAGGTCGTACTAATAACAGCAAATTACAGAAATTGATCACATATTGGATTGACAATGATGAGCAGGCATCATGGCAGCAGTTAGTAGATGCTGTGAATGGATGTGACCAGTTAGTTAAAGCTAAACAACTGGCAGAGAAAATTGGCGCAAATCCACCAACAAGTGCAGGTGAGTATAGCCTAGCTATAACACAGCTGCTGCAAGAGATGTGTCTTTGTTTAGAAAATGAAGTGATAGTAGAAGATAAGCTCTCATCGCCTCCAATAAAGAAAAGAAAAAGTAAGAATTGTAGATAACAGTATTCATAAAAGGTTTTATATGTCACTGCAGCTCGACCTACTGACCCAATTTTGACCTATGCCCAGGAGCTCAAGGATGTATACCGACGACAGTCACTTCCTGATGAAGAAAAACTATATACTGAGATTGAATGCAGCAAGTACTACATTAACTTAGCTGTCATCAGCAGTGAGAAAGTGACACGCCAAGAAGCAGATGATTTTACTAGAAAGACCCTTCATGGTCTAACAGAAGAGGTTATGCGAAAGAAGACTCCTATAGCATTACAAGACGTACTAAAACCAGGACACGATAGCAAGCCAGTACGATGTGTACTAATAGAGGGAGCACCAGGTGCTGGGAAGAGTACGTTAGCATGGGAACTATGTCACAAGTGGGAGGAGTTAGAGAGTGTGAAGGCATTTAAGTTGGTAGTGCTGGTTCAAATGAGGGAAAAGAGTGCTCAAGAAGCACAGAAAATAAGCGATTTGTTTCCGACGCCTAAAAACACTACCATAGAAGATGTTTTGGATAGTATTGGCAAGGGAAAAGGCTTACTGCTTGTTCTGGACGGTTTTGATGAACTTCCTCGTGAGCAGCGGCAGAAGAATTCAGTTTATATAGAACTAGTTAAGGGTTCGGAGCTTTCTGAGGCTACAGTAATCGTCACCAGTCGTCCTTCAGTGAGTGCTGACTTTATACGGCTGTGTCGACATAGCATTGACAAGCGATTAGAAATATTAGGCTTTACCGGAGAACAGGTTACTGAGTATTCCAAGAGTGTGTTTAGTGAGTCTAAGAAATGTAAAGCATTTTTAGAGTGGATCGATGGTGATACCATCATCAAGGGAATGATGTATCTTCCTCTCAATGCTTTCATTATAGCTATGATATTCAAAGACAACTATGGCACTGACTGTCCTTACCCTAAAACCATGACACAACTGTTTGATGCTCTCACTCGTAGCCTCATTCGTCGACATCTAGTTCACAATAACAAGATAGCTGTTGATGATGATTATTACCCTCCACCACTTCAACGTGTTGATGATATTAATAAGCTTGGTCAGTTTATGGTGTGTCCGCAGAGAACTATGGCTGATCAATTCTTTACTATAGCCAGGATGGCTTATGATGGTTTACTCAATGAAAAGTATATTTTCAATCGTGAAAGTGAATTTGATCATCTTGGTTTAATGAAAAAAACTAAACGTATTGGGTCAGATGGTCCTAACTATTCATTTTGTTTTCTTCATCTTACTCTTCAAGAATATATGTCAGCTATTCATATATCTCTCAACAGTAGTGTTCATGTACCTCCCTCGATAGGTGATAGAGATATGGTGTCTAGGTTCATGGCTGGCCTGTGCATACATGGCAATGACTTCCTTTATCCAAAGGTGATGGAATCTTTCGGTGTTATACCTGTAGTTAATGCTATTCGAATAGTTCGTTGTGTATATGAATGCAACAAGATTGTACAAAATTTGGTGAAAGATTGGTTTGATCAACAAACTGTTGATAGTCAATTGACATTAGATGGACAAGTAATGCCCTTTGATTATTACCTTACTGGTCACTGCATCAGTCACATTGGTGGAAGGTGGCACATTCGTGTCTCTAGTCAAGCAGAGGTTGATCTCTTGGTACAGGGTCATGGATCTGGTACACATGACAGTAAAGGAGAATTACAGCGACTCTTATTGTATGGTATTAACATAGAACACACAGAACCATTACTTAAACTATGCCATAATAAGCTTCAGCTTCTTGAGTTAGTTAATGTTAGCTGTTCGAAAAGTGGTGCAGCCATTTTATCCAAGTACAACACACCTGCTTTGACAATTGGTCATTTTTGTAAAAATGCATACATACTACTTCCAGTTGTTTTCAAACCATCTTCACTAGAATCACTGACTATTGTTGGTCATTCTGTCAGTGGTACCATAGGAAGTGACACTGTGAGTCTTCTCAAAGACAATTCAAATATTAAACATCTTATAATACCGGATACTTCTCTTATTCGACTAGCACCAGCACTACGTGACAACACATCACTGGTTCTACTGAAAGTTAAATTTTCGAATGAAGAAGCCAATCTTCTTACTCTTAAAGCAATTATACAGTCTAACCATACACTTCAACAATTAGAATTTACATACCCAAAGCCTGGCTTATCACAAGATGCTATTAAAGCAATGGTTGAAATAATGGATGCTGCTGCATACAGTCCATCAATCAAGGAGGTGACATGCTGTCTAAGTCTTTTCATGGGAACTAAGAAAAAACGTCAACATTGTAAAAAAAGGAGCTCATCTGCTGGTGAACATTTGTTGTATTTTCTTGAAAATCCAGATGGCTTCAACACTACTCACATTCAATTCACTGAGTTAGATTAGGTAATTAATAATTATGTATTGCTTGTCACTATTATTTATTATTGTTCAGTTCTCAGTTTCTTTGTGTCTTCCTTTCCACTCTCATCTCTTGTTCTCTTCAATCCCTTTAGTTTCCTAGTCTGTAGTTTGGTAAAGTCCTGATGTTGCATGTGTACTCTTCCCAGTTTGCTACCAAAAGCATCATACGACAAGTTCTTCTTCTTAGTTGGCTGTGATAAGAGAAAAATATCAAATAAAAAATGAATTAACGTGAAGTAACATGGTACCACTAAAACCTGGTTAGTAGCAGCCCAGCTGGAAGTCAGTATAGACCATTTCCACAAAGTGGGATATAATAATTATATGGAATTATGGCTGCCATTTTAGTGGGAAGGTCAGTAGTTGGGCACGCAAAAATTTTGGTGCTCTTCAGCGGGACGAACAACAGGGCCAGTGGGATCTATGTCTATGAATTATGCAGCTTTATCACTGAGAAACACAACACACAAACCTTGTTGGTCCTGTTGATCAACACGGTGGTTTGAAAAATGTCTATTGTCATTACTGTACATTTTTGCTTACTATAAACATCATCGTAACCGATACTAATACTATAGGGTGGTATTTTGTCAGCAAATAATTTCACATAACTTTAGCAAGACAATTTCATGATTTGAGCAAGCGTAATAATATTGAACACCAAATTTTCTTAGATTGAATTGTTCTGCCTGCAAAGTGACAGATGCCAGCTCTATACAGTTACAATAATTATTGTAAAGATTCATTTCTACGTATTGTATGATATTGTTAGTTAGCTCCAAACAACCTGCTACGATCAAGTTCTATAGTCATGTGAACCTGACTGACTTCAAACATTTCTTGTGATATCTTAGTTTTGCTTTAACCCTTTATGCCCTAATGACGCGATTTGGCGTCATACATACTTCAAACACTTTATCAAAAAGTGCTAAAATATTCGCTAAATTGAAGAATACAATTAACCGTACAAAATCCAGTGGTTTTTGGGCCGGTCCTCTGCTAAACGTATTGGCGCCTGGCATTTCTATGGCTTCAGTGCAAATTCCACAACATTTGATGAAAAACAAAATGGTAACCTAGAAAATTTGAACATTTTACGGCTTCAGGACGCTCAGAAAACACATTCTCCACGATCTGGGCTACATTTTCCACTCACCTAAACCACTGCTATTTGTATGTACTTTTCAGTAGCCAGCCCCAAAGTACTGACTTTGAGCAAATTTGACGAGGTCGCTGCACTTTATTGGCTTGACTTCCGAAGTGGGAGGAGCTTATTGATCGACTTGAGTGTGAGCAATTGCAGCTACTCACTGGCGAAAAAGGACGCAAATTTGAGACCAGTAGCGCAAAGGACACATGAGTTATTCGCGAGAGAATTGGTCAGCATTTACGAGGTTAAAATTCCAGCAAGATAATTTAGTAGTTAAAGGGTTAAGTCTTTAGCTGCCAAAATTGTATGGTAATCTCATAATAGTACTTACTCAATAGTTATGTGGTTATGTGATAGTGCTCTCTCACCTTCAACTGCTTGGGTGCCTTGCAGGAGAGACGATACAGGTCTGGAGCAGCCAGACTAACACGCCTCAGCACAAGATCCATGGAGGGACCCATCTCCTGTAGCTCTACTAGAGGAGTACTTGAACCAGACTTCTTTAACTGTATACTAGAATAGAATCAAAGACAAGAGTAAAAAAATGAATAGTTGGGTAACAAATTCAGAGATGAGACTCACTGGTAGTTTCTGAAGTACATTTTTTCCTTCCACTGCAGTTACAGTTATCACATGATCTAGTCCAGTGAGATTGAGTCTTGTGACATCCTCACATCGGAAAAAATCTAAAGGTTAGAATACAGGCTAGTACATTCAGCTTCAAATTAGCAAACAAGAAAACTGTATCTGTGCTCACTGTAAATAGTACATGCTATCCTTATCAGCAGAAGAATGACTAGACAATAGTTTAGTTCAGTTGTCTACTCTTATTACCACATGCTAGTTGGTATTTTTCATGTCTTGTACAGACCAAAGTGGTTCCTTCATACAGTTATTAGGCTCGTCCACACTAGGGCTCTAATGCGGTTCACTGCACATTCGAAACCAGTTTAATCCTGTTTAATTTAATACTGCACTACAAGTAAAACTGAATCTATGAATCAATGTGCATTCGCTCCAATGCACCTATGGAGGTGCGTTGAAACTTGATTGAATGGTCTCAAACACATGACGTGTGGCTAGTACTGTGCTAAAGAAGAAAGCCCTGGTCCACACTCGGGCGAAGAAAGGGCGCGAAACACATAGACTAGCGATGGTACGTGGTAAGACCAGTTTTCTGGCTGTTTAGGAAGCTGTTGCTTACGTCACATGACGCGATCAACACCAGCAAGTCGATCTAATGGCGACAAGTGCGGACATGTGGTAAGCAGATCAATGCACATGAACAATACAACACAGTATATCATCACTACACTCACCAATAAAGAGATTCTTTAGTCTGGCATATTCACTATCAGTTTCAAACAAGTCACCTGAAAACACCAGACACGGCTTTGATCCAACAACACACTTTGCAGTCTAGAACAGGAGTAGTGACATATTGCATGATAAGAGCAAGTGAATACCTTGAATGTAGTCAGTCCAGCATATTGCTCCACTCCTAGTTCAATCATGTCTAATATATGACCATCATATAGTCGACCTATAGCAACTAACATGACTATGAGTCTATGTCATTGGAATGATAGTACCTATGACAAGGTTGTGTGGTCTCTTCTTGCTATGAGAGCCCATTACAAATAATGATGAGTCTGACTTCTGACTAAAGAACTCCTGAACAGAGAGATTGGATGAATAAAGAGTAAGACAAGGAGCTTATCATTCCAAGGAGTGTACAACTTTGAATAGTGCAATGATAATACAACTACTTATTTCTGTCAGTTGCATTGAATCAAACTGTTGCTCACAAATCATTTTGTAAAATTAGCAATTCACAAAATGGGTCATCTGTGTAAAATATGGATTTTCAATGGGATTCTTCTTGTGTAAGTGCAAAATTAATTATGTGCTGAAGTGTTAATTTTAAGTTTGTTAATACCCAAAATCGTTTACATATTGTAAAATCGGCTAACCTCTTGTACATAATTGCTTCAGGATTCTTCAACAAATACTGCAACAATTAGAAATATTAATCATCGTACTTTGCCAGGCTAGAGTTGTAGGCAACTAACCAAGTCCTTCATCACTAGAACCATTAAGAGGTGTTGCTTGGTTAACTTTTGAGGAGATGAGTATTGTATTGTCGCAGATCGAGGCTTGCCTGGACAGCCGCCCACTCAGGTAACCATCACTCAAGTACGTATACTTTTACTAGTGTTACCTCCGCGAATAAACATAGAGGACTTGGGGTTCTCGTGGATTTTAGGCATCCTTTGTCTAGGCTCGTTTAACCTTTACTGGAAAGAAGCAGTGAACTGATGTAATGTTAGAATAAGATACAACTTACACAACTCGCTGTGCACTGCATTTGCATTGTGCATGCGTGGAACACGTGATCGTGACAAATGAACCCCGCCCATCGGCAGAAAACTACCATCAACGAATTCACTATGGGAGTAGATATCTGTCTGTGGAGAGCCAGGATAGGGTCATTCAACCGCTCTGTTCGTCAGATTTCTAGAAAACGAGCTAAACTGTCATCACGTGTGACCAATAAACTTGAGGTGGCGGTAGTAGCAGCGATAGTTCTACTAATTTTGGCAGGAGACTTGGATTACAACCAGCTTCAGCAGAGAAACAGTAAGTGCGCGTGTGTACTAGCTGCTCGAGCCGCTGACATGTTTGTTCTTAACGCCATTAGATATCAGGACTACTGTTGGGTTCAATATTGTAACAACAGGAGTGTCACTAGTGCTACCATCTTCATCTACTGACAAACAGTGTATCGTGTTAGATGTTCCCTTTGACCATGATGTGGCTCAACCTGATCTGTTAACTGTTGAACTGTACAATAAGAGACTCTTTAGTGAGAATACAAGTACCAGAATCATTACAATGACCAGTGCTAACAATACTGAGCAAGCTTTCACACTAATCAAAGGAATACACAGTGAGTGACATAATAACGTTGTGTAGTAGTTAACAACTTTCTATTTAGGACTCAGCCAGCTACCAGAACAATTTTGCCAGCAGTTAACGTATTCTCCAATCATACTAACCACTCACCTGTCTTCTCCAGTGACTACCTCTTGTTCTCTTGCTACCTACTATTCACCATTTCACACTACTACCATCACTAGTGAGCCTATTATGAAAACACCATTTCCTCACATTAGAGCTGTTCTGGGTAAGTACTGAAATACATGTAATCATACCTTTACACTTTTCACAAAGAACTTGTAGAGAATGCGGCAGTCCCACTGCTCTCACTACTCATATTGGCTGGAGATGTTGAAGAAAATCCAGGACCGAAGAATTGTGAGCTAGTGATAACTGTTGATTGGGTGATTTTGTTGTTTTTAAGGGCTGCATAGAAACCTTTTGTCTAAATATAGGTTAGACGATGGATTCGAGGTGTCTACGGGATTTAGATCACCGCGGAAACCGATGTTTTAGACGTCCCGAGCGCGTAGCGCGAGGGCGTCTATTTCGGTTTCCAAGGTGAGCTAAATCTCGTAGGCACCGAGAATCTATCGTCTGAGGTGTTTAGATCATACCTGCGCTTAAGCAAACGAAGCGCTCGAGGTGGTAGAGAGCCCAGAGAAGTTCCCAGAGTCAAGCGACAGCCCGTTTTCAAACGATGGCAGTATAAACTCGCGTGAGTTTTTCGACGACGCCATGTTGTTGTGGTTATTAATGACGTGGTTAATTAA
This sequence comes from Haliclona indistincta, assembly GCA_964017065.1. Classification (NCBI taxonomy): domain Eukaryota; kingdom Metazoa; phylum Porifera; class Demospongiae; order Haplosclerida; family Chalinidae; genus Haliclona; species Haliclona indistincta. Next base: position 12,026,547 of record OZ024783.1, on the reverse strand, counting down.
AGGTAGTCTAAGTAAACTCAGCGGTGTACTAAGTGAAATCGGCGGTGGTCTACTTGATTTAGTTTACCTCTGGCTGACCAATCAAATTGCAGAATTACATTGAAGTATGGTCTAAAACTGAGTATAAGTGTGTCATGAACCAGATTAGCCTCATAACCAGTCCCTTTAAAAGGTACTTGGTACAGACTGTCTATGCACGCGCACATAAAAACAATTTTTATTTGGCTACATCGTGATTAGAGGGTGTGTAATAGTATGACATCACCAAAACAGCATTGATTTGACTATGGTGACTGGAACGACTATGCTTGTTCTTTGCCGATTATGCAGTACAGAGTGCTGTCCAAACATCCCTGGTCGCTGGCGAGTGAATTTTCTGCGTTGTCCATTTGTGTGATGTCATGCTTGTCACGGACGTGTAACGAGAATATCTAATCGCCCAAGAAAAGTGGGGTGAATTGAGCATGATGCAAAGACAGTCTGTCCTAGGCTCTTTTTAAAAGAAAGAGCCTGGCACGAGACTAGAACCAGATATGAGGGGTGGGTGGGTCTCTGGTTTGTAAGAGGCCAAATCCCTGACATCTTTTATGAGATCTCATGCAGAAAGTACCATTGTTTCAGTACCAGAAAATTCTAAATAAGCTCGGGGGGTCCCAGAAGCTAAAATCTATGACACCAGGCCGGCATTGCCACCCACCCACCCACTGCGTCATCATATTACGTCATGTAATGATATTCATAAATATTTGTCTATTGAAATTCATTATAATTGATGGTACACGCCCCTCCACGAAGATCGTCGATCACGAGTGACGAACAGATGATGAACGCTGACAGTAGCGGATCCAGGAAGCGGAAGCATTGCCAGTGGCGTAGCCAGGATCGGAGAGTTGCCCGGGCATAAGTAGCTGATTAATTATTCATGAGGGCGTGATCGCTCGTCAAACAATGGGCTCGCGTATGCTAAACTGCTTTTCGCGCAGTTTTTAAAAGACATTTTCAGTGTGCAAACATTTTACTAGTTGCTGAGGGGAGACAAACTGCCCTAAACAGGCGTTTTGCTCTGAAAACAAGCAGGAAAGTGGATACAGAGCTTGCCACGTGTTCAAGGTCCAGCTCAGTTGCCCGGGCACTGGACACAAGTTGCCCGGGCAGGCCCGGGTGTAGCTACGCCACTGAGCATTGCGAGTGTGGATTCGAGCTCACCGGACTCAGCACGTACCCACCAAGCTGAGCACAAGCGTAGCAAGCGGCACCGACAATTTCTTGCATAGTTACATAGTTCACCGACAATTTCAAACACACTAGTAGTACACACTAGTCTGTTGCACACTAGTCTGTTGCTTATCATTGTTGATTATTATTATTATTGTATGCAGATTGTATACTGTGAGTGAATCTACAATCTATGTTATAGTCTCTTGATCTCCTGTTCTGCTTTTTTTTCATAAATTTTGATTACAAATTGTTCATAACAAGCAGTAGCTAGGTGGTACATGTATAGTTAGTAAAAACCTGCTTTAAAACAGTTCAAAATAACTTTAAAGTGCAATTTATGTCATGGCTAAATTTTACACAAAGTGACCTTTTTTGAAAATTTACCTCTGACCCACCCACCCACTTTTGGGCCTAGTGTCGGAAACTTATTTTTGTGGGACCCCCTGAATAAGCTACCTTTTTTCTACAGTACTTAAATTGGATGCAAATTCAGCATTATTCAAACTCAATGAAGTTAAATTTCCAGTCCATTTGTGGGATTCACTTGCAATTGGACTTATGCTGGGAGGACAAACAGAACAATTTGAAGGTCGCACTAATAACAGCAGATTACAGAAATTGATCACATATTGGATTGACAATGATGAGCAGGCATCATGGCAGCAGTTAGTAGATGCTGTGAATGGATGTGACCAGTTAGTTAAAGCTAAACAACTGGCAGAGAAAGTTGGCGCAAATCCACCAACAAGTGCAGGTGAGTATAGCCTAGCTATAACACAGCTGCTGCAAGAGATGTATCATTGTTCAGGAAATGAAGTGATTGTAGAAGATAAGCTCTCGTCGCCTCCAATAAAGAAAAGAAAAAGTAAGAATTGTAGATAACGGTATTCATAAATGGTTTTATCTGTCACTGCAGCACGACCTACTGACCCAATTTTGACCTATGCTCAGGATCTCAAGTTTCTATACCGACAGTCACTCCCCGATGAAGAAAAACTACCTACTAGCTGCAGCAAGTACTACATTGACTTAGCTGTCATCAGCAGTGAGACAGTGACACGCCAAGAAGCAGATGAGTTTACTAGAAAGACCCTTCATGGTCTATCAGAAGAGGTTATGCTAAAGAAAACTCCGATAGCATTACAAGACGTACTAAAACCAGGGCACGATAGCAAGCCAGTACGATGTGTACTAGTAGAGGGAGCACCAGGTGCTGGGAAGAGTACGTTAGCATGGGAACTATGTCACAAGTGGGAGGAGTTAGAGAGTGTGAAGGCATTTAAGCTGGTAGTGCTGGTTCAACTGAGGGAAAAGAGTGCTCAAGAAGCACAGAAACTAAGCGATTTGTTTCCACGGTCTAGAAACACTATCATAGAAGATGTTTTGGATAGTATTGGCAATGGAAAAGGCATATTGCTTGTTCTGGACGGCTTTGATGAACTTCCTCGTGAGCAGCGGCAGAAGAATTCAGTTTATATACAACTAGTTAAAGGTTCAGAGCTTCCAGAGGCTACAGTAATCATCACCAGTCGTCCTTCAGTGAGTGCTGACTTTATACGGCTGTGTCGACATAGCATTGACAAGCGATTAGAAATATTAGGCTTTACCGGAGAACAGGTTACTGAGTATTCCAAGAGTGTGTTTAGTGAGTCTAAGGAACAATGTACAGCATTTTTACAGTATATCAATGGTGATCCCATCATCAAGGGAATGATGTATCTTCCTCTCAATGCTGTCATTATAGCTATGATATTCAAAGACAACTATGGCACTGACTGTCCTTTCCCTAAAACCATGACACAACTGTTTGATGCTCTTACTCGCAGCCTCATTCGTCGACATCTAGTTCACAATAGAATGATAACTGATGATTATTGCATGCCTCGACCACTTCAACGTGTTGATGATATTAATAAGCTCCGTCAGCTCAAGCTACCCTCGGGAGAATCTGTTGCTGATCAATTCTTTACTATAGCCAGGATGGCTTACGATGGTTTACTTGATGAAAAGTATATTTTCAATTGTAAAAGCGAATTTGATCATCTTGGTTTAATGAAAAAAACTAAAAGTCTTGATGTGTCAGTTGGTCCTAACTATTCATTTTGTTTTCTTCATCTTACTCTTCAAGAATATATGTCAGCTATTCATATATCTCTCAACAGTAGTGTTGATGTACCTCCCTCGATAGGTGATAGAGATATGGTGTCTAGGTTCATGGCTGGCCTGTGCATACATGGCAATGACTTCCTTTATCCAAAGTTGCTGAAATCTTTAGGTGATATGTCTGATGTTAATCCTATTCGAATGGTTCATTGTGTATATGAATGCAACAACATTGTACAAAATTTGGTGAAAGATTGGTTTGATCAACAAAGATATATGATTGTTAATAGTCAATTTACATTTTTTGAACAAGTAATGCCCTTTGATTATTATCTTACTGGTCACTGCATCAGTCACATTGGTGGAAGGTGGCGCATTCAAGTCTCTAGTCAAGCAGAGGTTGATCTCTTGGTACAGGGTCATGGATCTGGTACACATGACAGTAAAGGAGAATTACAGCAACTCTTATTGCTTGGTATTAACATAGAACACGCAGAACCATTACTTAAACTATGCCATAATAAGCTTCAGCATCTTGAGTTAACTAATTTTAGCTGTTCGAAAAGTGATGTCGCCATTTTATGCAAGTACAACACACCTGCTTTGAAGAATATTACTGCTTCTTGTAAAAATGTAAACATACTGCTTCCAGTTGTTTTCAAACCATCTTCACTAGAATCACTGACTATTCTTAGTGATTTTGTCAGTGGTACCATAGGAAGTCACACTGTGAGTCTTCTCAAAGACAATTCAAATATTAAACACCTTAGTATATCGGGTACTTATCTTATTCCACTAGCACCAGCACTACGTGACAACACATCACTGGTTCGACTAGAAGTTAAATTTACAAATGAAGAAGCCAATTTTCTTACTCTTAAAGCAATTATACAGTCTAACCGTACACTTCAACAATTAGAATTTACGTACCGAAAGCCTGGCTTATCACAAGATGCTACTAAAGCTATGGTTGAAATAATGGATGCTGCTGCATACAGTCCATCAATCAAGGAAGTGACATGTATTCCAACTTCTTCATATTATATAAAAACTATGAAAGTTCAACATGTTTGTAAAAAAAGGAGCTCATCTGCTGGTAAACGTTTATTGTATTCTCTAGAAAATCCAAATGACTTCGACACTACTCACATTCAATTCACTGAGTTAGATTAGATACTCAAATTAATAATTATGTATTGCTTGTCACTATTATTTATTATTGTTCAGTTCTCAGTTTCTTTGTGTCTTCCTTTCCACTCTCTTCTCTTGTTCTCTTCAATCCCTTTAGTTTCCTAGTCTGTAGTTTGGTAAAGTCCTGATGTTGCATGTGTACTCTTCCCAGTTTGCTACCAAAAGCATCATATGACAAGTTCTTCTTAGTTGGCTGTGATAAGAGAGTAAATCCCATTTGTACATATCGAATATTTCAACTAAATATAGGTTAGACACTGAGGCCAAGGGATCTACGCGGTATAGAAACCCGAGAGGAAGCCATAGAACCCGAGCGAGTAGCACGAGGGTTCTATGGCGACACGAGGGTTTCTTTACCACGTAGGTCCCGTTGGTCGAGGTGTCTAACCGATTTAGAGTATATCTAGCAACCATCACCACAGTAAGTTTTGACGCAAAATCCAATAGTCGACGCGTGCAGCACTGAGCATGCAGTTATGGCCGAGTTTTTTTCCTTCCTCGACTTTCTGCCCGATTCTGTAAAGGAGTCAGAGTATTCACCAGAAGACGACGACTTTTTAAGAGAAACAATTCGAGAGCGACAGGAGCACGAAGAACTACAGTTCGACATACCTGACTCGTTGTTGTTAGAAGCAACTGAAAGCTTTGAGCGCCATTATTAACAATTATTATTATTATCATCTCATTATTGTACATCAAAATAATTTATGTTAAAGTTGGCGCACATGTTCTATCAGTTGGCGTACTGTCTACTTTAGATTTTTTAACCAATCAGATTTTTAGATTCTTACATGCTATACTCTAATAACGTGAAGTAACATGGTACCACTAAAACCTGGTTATTAGCAGCCCAGCTGGAAGTCAGTATAGACCATTTTTACAAGAGGGGTATAATAATTATGTGGAATTATGGCTGCTATTTTAGTGGGAAGGTCAGTAGTTGGGCACACAAACATTTTGATGCTCTTCAGCGGGACGAACAACAGGGCCAGTGGGATCTATGTCTATGAATTATGCAGCTTTATCACTGAGAAACACAACACACAAACCTTGTTGGTCCTGTTAATCAACACGGTGGTTTGAAAAAGGTCTATTGTCATTACTGTACATTTTTGCTTACTATAAACATCATCACAACCGATACTGATATTATAGGGTGGTATTTTCTCAGCAAAATAATTTCACGTAAATTTAACAAGACAAATTTCACGATTTGAACAAGCGTAATAATATTGAATACAAAATTTTATTAGATTGAATTGTTCTGCAGGCAAAGTGAAAGATGCCGCTCTATAATTACAATATCGTAAAGATTCATTTCTAGGTATTGTATGATATTTGTTAGTTAGCTCTGAACAACCTGCTACGATCAAGCTCTATAGTTATGTGAACCTGACTAACTTCAAACATTTCTTGTGATATCTTAGTTTTGCTTTAAGTCTTTAGCTGCCAAAATTGTACGGTAATCTCTTAATACTACTTACTCAATAGTTATGTGGTTATGTGATAGTGCTCTCTCACCTTCAACTGCTTGGGTGCCTTGCAGGAGAGACGATACAGGTCTGGAGCAGCCAGACTAACACGCCTCAGCACAAGATCCATGGAGGGACCCATCTCCTGTAGCTCTACTAGAGGAGTACTTGAACCAGACTTCTTTAACTGTATACTAGAATAGAATCAAAGACGAGAGTAAAAATGAATAATTGGGCAACAAATTCGGAGATGAGACTCACTGGTAGTTTCTGAAGTACATTTTTCCTTCCACTGCAGTTACAGTTATCACATGATCTAGTCCAGTGAGATTGAGTCTTGTGACATCCTCACATCGGAAAAAATCTAAAGATTAGAATACAGACTAGTACATTCAGCTTCAAATTAGCAAACGAGAACACAGTATCTGTGCTCACTGTAAATAGTACATGCTATCCTTATCAGCAGAAGAATGACTAGACAATAGTTTAGTCCAGTTGTCTACTCTTATTACCACATGCTAGTTGGCATTTTCCATGTCTTGTACAGACCAAAGTGGTTCCTTCATAGGCTTGTCTGCACTAGGGCTTTAATGCGGTTCAATCACACTCGGGCGAAGAAGGGCTCGAAACACACAGACTAGCGATGGTACGTGGTAAGACCAGTCTTCTGGCTGTTTAGGAAGCAGTTGCTTACGTCACATGATGCGATCGACACCAGCAAGTCGATCTAATGGCGACCAGTGCGGACACGCGGTAAGCAGATTGATGCACTATGATCAGATCTTTAGCTAATGTGCATTGAACCAGTTCTATAGTGCGGATGAGCCTATAGTCTCATTACGAGCTACAATTCAGTTAGGACAACACACGACTCATTTCTGGTGTCTCGTCATATAACGTGACTCATGGCAAATAGATGTCTAATCTTATTAGACTATAGTCATATGTGTTGCACTGAGTGTGATGCCAAATGAATTGGTCGACTAGGTTGAAGCTGGTGATTGACTGTACACGAGAACGTAACAAATGTGTGTGCACATGAACAATACAACACAGTATATCATCATTACACTCACCAATAAAGAGATTCTTTAGTCTGGCATATTCACTATCAGTTTCAAACAAGTCACCTGAAAACACCAGACACGGCTTTGATCCAACAACACACTTTGCAGTCTAGAACAGGAGTAGTGACATATTGCATGATAAGAGCAAGTGAATACCTTGAATGTACTCAGTCCAGCATATTGCTCCACTCCTAGTTCAATCATGTCTAATATATGACCATCATATAGTCGACCTATAGCAACCATAGATATTATATTGCCTACGGACTGGGATTGGACACTGGGCATTTCCGTGTACACAGCGCGTTGCGCCAGAGGTCAATTTTGCCCTTGGATACGGTGTGGTTCTGCATGGTTACAGTATTACTTAATACAAAAACTGCCCGAATCAAAGGCGTTTTGCAACGAGATAACGCTTTGTCTGCATACAGATTATAGCCTAAACCATATTCGAATCATCGAACAGTACATGTAGCTCCAAGGTATTGAATTTATTCGGATATTTGTCATGTTGCGTTCAGAGGTACACAAAAAAGGTCACTAACAAGTACGAATTCTGCACTGCAGTATCGCCCTAGGTGCTGAAAAACATGCCTACACCACATTGATCAACGTGAATAACAATTATAAAGCTACAGCGTACACTAAAAACAGTTCGTATTTGCAGTAGAGGTACACAAAGTTCACGACTTTCTGCTCGCTAAATGTATTGCGGCATTTGGGTCAAGCGCAACGCGGTGTGCACGCACCAAAAATGTATTGTTACTATGCGCTCACGTGAGCTAGTGTCCAATCCCAGTCCATCCCAGTCCAGTCCATCAGTCCAATATATGACCATCATATAGTCGACCTATAGCAACTAACATGACTATGAGTCTATGTCATTGGAATGATAGTACCTATGACAAGGTTGTGTGGTCTCTTCTTGCTATGAGAGCCCATTACAAATAATGATGAGTCTGACTTCTGACTAAAGAACTCCTGAACAGAGAGATTGGATGAATAAAGAGTAAGACAAGGAGCTTATCACTCCAAGGAGTGTACAACTTTGAATAGTGCAATGATAATACAACTACTTATTTCTGTCAGTTGCTTTGAATCAAACTGCTTCTCACAAATCATTTTGCTTTGTCATAAAATTAGCAATTCACAAAATGGGTCATCTGTGTAAAATATGGATTTTCAATGGGATTCTTCTTGTGTAAGTGCAAAATTAATTATGCGCTAAGTGTTAATTTTAAGATTGGTAAAAATAAAGCATACCCTACCCAAAATCGTTTACATATTCTAAAATCGGCTAACCTCTTGTACATGATTGCTTCAGGTTTCTTCAACAAATACTGCAATAATTAGAAAAATTTTAATTATAAATCATCGTACACTACCAGGCTAGAGTTGTAGGCAACTAACCAAGTCCTTCATCACTAGAACCATTAAGAGGTGTTGCTTGGAATCTAAGGTTAACTTTTGAGGTGATGTGTATTGTATTGTCGCAGATCGAGGCTTGCCTGAACAGCCGCCCACTCAACATCACTCAAGTACGTATACTTTACCTCCGCGAATAAACATAGAGGACTTGGGGTTCTCGTGGATTTTAGGCATCCTTTGTCTAGGCTCGTTTAACCTTTACTGGAAAGAAGCAGTGAACTGATATAAGTTAGAACAAGATACAACTTACACAACTCGCTGTGCACTGCATTATGCATACATGGAGCACGTGATCGACAAACGAGCCCCACCCACCAGCAGTAAACAACCATCACTATGGGAGTAGATATCTGTCTGTGGAGAGCCAGGATAGGGTCATTCAACCACTCTGTTCGTCAGATTTCTAGAAAACGAGCTAAACTGTCATCACGTGTGACCAATAAACTTGAGGTGGCGGTAGTAGCAGCGATAGTTCTACTAATTTTGGTGGGAGACTTGGATTACAACCAGCTTCAGCAGAGAAACAGTAAGTGCGCGTGTGTACTAGCTGCTCGAGCCGCTGACATGTTTGTTCTTAACGCCATTAGATATCAGGACTACTGTTGGGTTCAACATTGTAACAACAGGAGTGTCACTAGTGCTACCATCTTCATCTACTGACAAACAGTGTATCGTGTTAGATGTTCCCTTTGACCACGATGTGGCTCAACCTGATCTGCTAACTGTTGAACTGTACAATAAGAGACTCTTTAGTGAGAATACAAGTACCAGGATCATTACAATGACCAGTGCTAGCAATACTGAGCAAGCTTTCACACTAATCAAAAGAATACTCAGTGAGTGACATAATAACATTTTGTAAAATATAACCAAATATAACCCACATAATGTATAATAAACCCCTGACCAGAGGACACACTCTCTATAATGGACGAGTTTTGTTGGTCCCAAAGGCCTTAGAGAGGTTCTACTGTAGTTAATAACTTTCTATTTAGGACTCAGCCAGCCACCAGAACAATTTTGCCAGCAGTTAACGTACTCTCCAATCATACTAACCACTCATCTGTCTTCTCCAGTGACTACCTCTTGTTCTCTTGCTACCTACTATTCACCATTTCACACTACTACCATCACTACTGAGCCTATTATGAAAACACCATTTCCTCACATTAGAACTGTTCTGGGTAAGTACTGAAATACATGTTTATACTTTTCACAAAGAACTTGTAGAGAATGCGGCAGTCCCACTGCTCTCACTACTCATATTGGCTGGAGATGTTGAAGAAAATCCAGGACCGAAGAATTGTGAGCTAGTGATAACTGTTGATTGAGTAATTTTGTTTTTTAAGGCTTTAAGAACATGCATAGAAACCTTTTGTCTAAAACTGAGTATAATTGCGTATATAAGTGTGTCATGAACCAGATTAGCCTCATAACCAGTCCCTTTAAAAGGTACTTGGTACAGACTGTCTATGCACGCACACATATAGTAACAATTTTTATTTGGCAACATCATGATTAGTGGGTGTGTAATATAGTATGACATCACCAAAACAGCATTGATTTGACTATGGTGCCTGGAACGACTATGCTTGTTCTTTGCTGATTATGCAGTACAGAGTGCTCTCCAAACATCCCTGGTCGCTGGCGAGTGAATTTTCTGTGTTGTCCATTTGTGTGATGTCATACATGTCACGGACGTGTAACGAGAATATCCAATCGCCCAAGAAAAGTGGGGTGATTTGAGCATGATGCAAAGACAGTCTGTGCCAGGCTCTTTTTAACCCTTTAAGGCCTATAGCGGATTTAGCCGTCATAATTGACTCCACCTACTGTAGACGTCATAAATAGTGGGAAAAGTGCTCTAGAAAGGTCAAATAAAGTTTAATTGCAAAAGCTAACTTTACCTGAAAAAATCACCTGTTTTTCGCCGCGCCCTCCCCACTAAAATATATAGAACGGGGGGATTTTTAAAGGGGGGTGTCCCCCCTTTAACCCGGGGTTTGAAGGGGCGGAGCCCCTCGCCGCTTTCGGCATTTTTGGGGCTTCAGGATGCCCGGAAATGCACACTTGGGCATAGAATATGGTCTAAACTATGCTGTTTGCTCACCTGGACACCACCAGGTTTTTGTATCAGTCACCAGGGCTAAACGAAGACCAAAATTGGCTGAAAAATGACGAGGTCGCAGCACTTAAGCGGCTTCAGTTCCGAATTGGGAGTGACCAACTCAGAGTTTAGTACATGGTCGTAAACTTTGACATGCCAGGAAAAAACAGTGCTAGTTTGGAACAGCTAGCGTACTGCATGTTGTAGAAATCGCAAGACAAACTGTCAGTTTAGAGCAAGCCGAATCTTCGTCAAAATAATTCAGTCACTAAAGAGTTAACCCCTAATGACGCCTTTAGGCGTCATAATTAGTACTACCCACATTGGACATCATAAGTAGTGTGGAGAGTGCTTCAGAAATCAATTAAGCCAAAGTGTAGAATGGGAATTTTCCTTAAAAAAATAAAATTGTTTCTCATGCTTATTCAACTAAAACATTACTGTGACCGAAGATTGACATAGGTTTGTATCCCGTAGAGCGGAACCAATAAACGTGAAGCGCAGAGGAATTTTTGCACTTTTGTGGCTTCAGGGTGCCCGGAAACGCACACTTAATTTGCATTGATCATGGTCTAAACTGTCCTGTTTGCTCACCTGGACACCACCAGGTTTTTGTATCCTTCACCATGGCTTGACGAAGACCAAAATGAGCTGAAAAACGACGAGGCCACAACACTTAAGTGGCTTCAGTTCCTAAGTGGGAGTAGCCAACTTGGAGTTTAGCACATGGTCATAAGATTTTATATGCTAAAATTTTTTAGAAGAGGATGTTAGTTTGGAACAGCTAGCATACGGGATGGTGGAGAAAATTGCAAGACAAACTGCCAGTTTAGACCAGGTCAAAATTTGGACGAAATAATTCAGCAATTAAAGGGTTAAAAGAAAGAGCCTGGGTACGAGGCTAGAACCAGATATGAGGGGTGGGTGGGTCTCTGTTTTTTAAGAGACCAAATCCCTTACCAGTTTTATGAGATCTCATGCAGAAAGTACCATTGTTTCAGTATTGACCAGAAAATTCTAAATAAGCTACCTGTTTTTTCTCCAGTACTTAAATTGGATGCAAATTCAGCATTATTCAAACTCATCGAAGTTGATTTTCCAGTCCATTTGTGGGATTCACTTGCAATTGGACTTATGCTGGGAGGACAAACAGAACAATTTGAAGGTCGCACTAATAACAGCAAATTACAGAAATTGATCACATATTGGATTGACAATGATGAGCAGGCATCATGGCAGCAGTTAGTAGATGCTGTGAATGGATGTGACCAGTTAGTTAAAGCTAAACAACTGGCAGAGAAAGTTGGTGCAAATCCACCAACAAGTGCAGGTGAGTATAGCCTAGCTATAACACAGCTGCTGCAAGAGATGTATCATTGTTCAGAAAATGAAGTGATTGTAGAAGATAAGCTCTCATCGCCTCCAATAAAGAAAAGAAAAAGTAAGAATTGTAGATAACGGTATTCATAAATGGTTTTATCTGTGACTGCAGCACGACCTACTCACCCAATTTTGACCTATGCTCAGGATCTCAAGTTTCTATACCGACAGTCACTCCCTGATGAAGAAAAACTACCTACTAGCTGCAGCAAGTACTACATTAACTTAGCTGTCATCAGTAGTGAGGAAGTGACACGCAAAGAAGCAGATGAGTTTACTAGAAAGACCCTTCATGGTCTAACAGAAGAGGTTATGCTAAAGAAGACTCCGATAGCATTACAAGACATACTAAAACCAGAACGCGGTAGCAAGCCAGTACGATGCGTACTAATAGAGGGAGCACCAGGTGTTGGGAAGAGTACGTTAGCATGGGAACTATGTCACAAGTGGGAGGAGTTAGAGAGTGTGAAGGCATTTAAGTTGGTAGTGCTGGTTCAATTGAGAGAAAAGAGTGCTCAAGAAGCACAGAAACTAAGCGATTTGTTTCCACGGTCTAGAAGCACTATCATAGAAGATGTTTTGGATAATGTTGGCAATGGAAAAGGCATATTGCTTGTTCTGGACGGTTTTGATGAACTTCCTCGTGAGCAGCGGCAGAAGAATTCAGTTTATATACAACTTGTTAAGGGTTTGGAGCTTCCAGAGGCTACAGTAATCATCACCAGTCGTCCTTCAGTGAGTGCTGACTTTATACGGCCAAGCGATTAGAAATATTAGGCTTTACCGGAGAACAGGTTACTGAGTATTCCAAGAGTGTGTTTAGTGAGTCTAAGGAACAATGTACAGCATTTTTACAGTATATCAATGGTGATCCCATCATCAAGGGAATGATGTATCTTCCTCTCAATGCTGTCATTATAGCTATGATATTCAAAGACAACTATGGCACTGACTGTCCTTTCCCTAAAACCATGACACAACTGTTTGATGCTCTCACTCGCAGCCTCATTCGTCGACATCTAGTTCACAATAGAATGATAACTGATGATTATTGCATGCCTCGACCACTTCAACGTGTTGATGATATTAATAAGCTTGGTCAGTTTATGGTGCATCCGCAGATAACTATGGCTGATCAATTCTTTACTATAGCCAGGATGGCTTACGATGGTTTACTCAATGAAAAGTATATTTTCAATTGTAAAAGTGAATTTGATCATCTTGGTTTAATGAAAAAAACTAAAAGTCTTGATGTGTCAGTTGGTCCTAACTATTCATTTTGTTTTCTTCATCTTACTCTTCAAGAATATATGTCAGCTATTCATATATCTCTCGACAGTAGTGTTCATGTACCTCCCTCGATAGGTGATAGAGATATGGTGTCTAGGTTCATGGCTGGCCTGTGCATACATGGCAATGACTTCCTTTATCCAAAGGTGATGAAATCTTTAGGTGATATGTCTATTGGTCCTATTCGAATGGTTCGTTGTGTATATGAATGCAACAACATTGTACAAAATTTGGTGAAAGATTGGCTTGATCAACAAATGACTGTTGATAGTCAATTGACATTAGTTGGACGAGGAATGCTAGTAATGCCCTTTGATTATTATCTTACTGGTCACTGCATCAGCCACATTGGTGGAAGGTGGCGTATTCATGTCTCTAGTCAAGCAGAGGTTGATCTCTTGGTACAGGGTCATGGATCTGCTAAACATGACAGTAAAGGAGAATTTCAGGAACTCACATTGTTTGGTATTAACATAGAACACACAGAACCATTACTTAAACTATGCCATAATAAGCTTCAGCATCTTGAGTTAGAAAATCTTTGCTGTTCAAAAAGTGGTGCAGCCATTTTATGCAAGTACAACACACCTGCTTTGATGAATATTGGTGCTTTTTGTAAAAATATAGACATACTGCTTCCAGTTGTTTTCAAACCATCTTCACTAGAATCACTGACTATTCTTAGTGATTTTGTCAGTGGTACCATAGGAAGTCACACTGTGAGTCTTCTCAAAGACAATTCAAATATTAAATATCTTACAATATCGGACACTTATCTTATTCCACTAGCACCAGCACTACGTGACAACACATCACTGGTTCGACTAGAAATTAATTTTACAAATGAAGAAGCCAATCTTCTTACTCTTAAAGCAATTATACAGTCTAACCGTACACTTCAACAATTAGAATTTACTTACCATAAGCCTGCCTTATCACAAGATGGTATTAAAGCTATGGTTGAAATAATGGATGCTGCTGCATACAGTCCATCAATCAAGGAGGTGACATGCATTCCAACTTCTTTTTCTCCCTTAAGAATTATGAAACGTCAACATGTTTGTAAAAAAAGGAGTTCATCTGCTGGTGAACATTTATTGTATTCTCTGGAAAATCCAGGTGACTACAAAACTACTTACATTCGATTCACTGAGTCATGTATTAGGGAGACACGGTAGTGTCTCCCTATGTAGGGTTGAACGAGAAAACAAGATGGCGGCTACATACAATGTATTAGCGTTCAAACGCTGATATTTCGCCTGGTGATGAATTTTATACGTCCAATGACACTTAAATCTGCTATCTGGCGTTGCCCCATCTTACAGTAGCAAGGAGATCGCTCGAGATTGTTACTAAAGTGACGAACCTGGAAACGGTGAAAATCGAGTTTCGTCATCTTCGTTTTCAAGATACCCGGCTGAAGCCAGCACCACATTCGCCAGCACCACATTCATTAGAAACCACAAGAATGTACATGTTGTACATTGAGTTGTGATATCACATACACGAATTGTACGCTCTGTGTACGCATCCAGAATAGTATAATACAATGGACGCGCAACACTAAGGAGCTAGGTACGCCAACTAAGAAGTGAAGCAGCACTCACAGTGAGTCAGTATCTACTTGCTGTATAGAAAAATATTGAAAAATCCAGTAGTTTATTTGTTTAACTGCTGATTTCTCCCTAGCTTATTATTATTATTATTAATTTTCACTTTCAATGTGGGTGTGGCAATAACTGAACAACTTCTACATGTGAGTTACTTCTTTGGGTACATGTGCAGATGTCAAATCTCATTTTCTATCCTTCTAGGTGTTTCCTGGACCCAGCAATAAGAGTTTGTACATTGATATTTACCAATAACTACACTCTCCGCCTTATTGCTGGGTGTGGCAATGACTGACCAATTTCTGCATGTCAGTTTCTTCTTTGGGTACATGTGATGATTTCAAATCTCATTTTCTATCCTTCTAGGTGTTTCCTGGACCCAGCAATAAGAGTTTGTACGTTGATATTTACCGATAACGACACACTCCGCCTTATTGCTGGGTGTGGCTATGACTGACCAATTTCTACATGTGAGTTCCTTCTAGAGGTGCATGTGCAGATGTCAAATCTCATTTTCTATCCTTCTAGGTGTTTCCTGGACCCAGCAATAAGAGTTTGTACATTGATATTTACCGATAGCAACACTCCGCCTTATTGCTGGGTGTGGCAATGACTGACCAATTTCTACATGTGAGTTTCTTCTTTGGGTACATGTGATGATTTCAAATCTCATTTTCTATCCTTCTAGGTGTTTCCTGGACCCAGCAATAAGAGTTTGTACGTTGATATTTACCGATAACGACACACTCCGCCTTATTGCTGGGCGTGGCAATGACTGACCAATTTCTACATGTGAGTTCCTTCTAGAGGTGCATGTGCAGATGTCAAATCTCATTTTCTATCCTTCTAGGTGTTTCCTGGACCCAGCAATAAGAGTTTGTACATTGATATTTACCGATAACGACACACTCCGCGTTATTGCTGGGTGTGGCAATGACTGACCAATTTCTACATGTGAGTTTCTTCTTTGGGTACATGTGATGATTTCAAATCTCATTTTCTATCCTTCTAGGTGTTTCCTGGACCCAGCAATAAGAGTTTGTACATTGATATTTACCGATAGCAACACTCCGCCTTATTGCTGGGTGTGGCAATGACTGACCAATTTCTACATGTGAGTTTCTTCTTTGGGTACATGTGATGATTTCAAATCTCATTTTCTATCCTTCTAGATGTTTCCTGGACCCAGCAATAAGAGTTTGTACGTTGATATTTACCGATAACGACACACTCCGCCTTATTGCTGGGCGTGGCAATGACTGACCAATTTCTACATGTGAGTTTCTTCTTTGGGTACATGTGATGATTTCAAATCTCATTTTCTATCCTTCTAGGTGTTTCCTGGACCCAGCAATAAGAGTTTGTACGTTGATATTTACCGATAACGACACACTCCGCCTTGTTGCTGGGTGTGGCAATGACTGACCAATTTCTACATGTGAGTTTCTTCTTTGGGTACATGTGATGATTTCAAATCTCATTTTCTATCCTTCTAGGTGTTTCCTGGACCCAGCAATAAGAGTTTGTACATTGATATTTACCGATAACGACACACTCCGCCTTATTGCTGGGCGTGGCAATGACTGACCAATTTCTACATGTGAGTTCCTTCTAGAGGTGCATATGCAGATGTCAAATCTCATTTTCTCTCTTTCTAGATGCGTTGCTGTTTGGACTGTGCAATTAACATACGAATTACAACACACATGTATATTTATGCAGAAATCATGTAATATGAACAAGCTAGAACCATAGCTAGAACCTACAGCCAAAATTGTTTGCATAATTGTGTGATCCTCTGGTGTTGAATTCATGTAAAAAGTAATTATTATTGTTGTGTTAATGGGTTTATGAAAAATATGAGACCGGGTTAAACATTAAAGCACGTGTTGTGTATCAGTTCAATTCAGCTGCAACACTGATCATTGGTGTGGTACATGTATAGAATGTGGAGTGTACTACAGTCTTGTTTCACAATCAATGGTAAGCTGCTTCAGAAGAAGCAAAAAAGAGGAAACTATTGATTTATGTGCAATAAGTGTGGCCATACCTGATGTAAGTTCATGTGTTAGCTGCAACGTATTAAATATGTCCCATGGACATATACTCATAAATCCACTTGGCACTAACATATGCTGGATCCATTCCATCATACAACTCTTGGAGTTGACAGATAATGGTTTATTTTTACTTTTAGCTAGCTTCGTGTAACCCATGCATTATTAATAACAAACTTAGGATTTTCTGATATTCATTAATTTTGTCAAGTATTCAGCAAGAGTACCGTAGGATTCATAAGCAGTTGCAGACTGATAATCAGCCAACAGATGCAACTTTGTTATTGGTATTCCTGTGTGCATTAAGTTCGTATAAGTTATAATAATTATGAATTGTTTAATTATGGTCATGCATGTATATAGGTATCGGTCACTCAAGGTGATGGTAGTAACGATTTAAAGCCGTACTGCAGTAATGATGCAGAGGAAGGACTGCAGATACTTGAAAATCGGCAACTTGAGAACCTACAGGTGCATGCAAGGAGTTTAAAATGAACAAACATGCATACACGCATGTTTGCATACACATACAGGAATTTCCAGGATCCACTGAAATGTTTTCTACCAAACTGAAGCTAACAGGAACATATTCCCATTGCACTGAGGTTGTGCATGATCAGGATATTATAGTTCTATTTTTGTGCATGCATCACACAGGTTTGAAATACTTCAGAGTTTGTCAGGCTGCTCCTGTTTCAGAGATCATCACAACAAAGTTCTCTAAACTCTATATCCATGCTGGTATGCATGCATGCTATTTCATCTTGACTTATAATACGTATATAATATTATTACATTGACATGTAGCAGATATAGGCAGTGCAGTCAAATCCTGGACATTAAGGGAGAGTTGCGCAACCTCGTATCAGAGAATAGAAGAAATACTACTAATGAGTTGTGATTGAGAAGTGAATGATGTTCTGTGGCAAGCTCAAGCATTTGCATGAATCACTTTTTGTGCATTAATCTCAAGCTATGATGATTTTACATCGTAGAAGAATGCTTACATTGTGCTTTATCACAAGCAACACTCAAATAAATTATAAGCTAAAACTGATGTGCATCCACTACATCAAATTCAGTTGTGATTCTTTATAGGTCTATCTACATAATTTGAAGAGAATTGAACCATCATTAGTTGGAAGAAGTGTGAGTTACTGAAAGGCAAATAATCTACCAATACAGCGCTATTATTGGTATACAGTGGTCAATATTATGATGCATTGGCTATGTACATGTAGGTACGGAGTAACCTCAGTCGTTTCCCAGAATTGTGTAGAAGTGTTAATATTAAAAATTTATACTCAGTTTGCTCACAAGTATAATTTGGGATGATACATTTTTGTTATAGAGAGTGGCATGCAGTGATAGTGATAGTGATGGTGGATTGTTGCCTATAACAAAATGGATCACAAGCCACAGCCACTCAACAAACCGAAAAGCATGTTCAGGTATGAAAGCATAGTACTATACTCATGCAGGAAAGGACATCACCTTGGATCAGTCAACACACCTGCAAAAGTATCTGGTCAGTGTAACATGTTATCATTTATTATTGTATAATAACTGCAGAGAAACGTGAACCTTAATTGCATGTACAATACAGAATCTCAGAATTACATCGACCTCCCAGAGCCATACAGCTGTACATCGTCACCTAGTAAAGGTTCCACATGCTATAATGTTAATGCTCCACTGCACATAATACAATTAATTTTATTATTGCAATCATAAACTGCAGAAAATGCATACGGTGGTACAGAGTCAGGCAGAATATCATGTGAGGATGACAATTTTGAGCTATTTGAACCATACAGGGAGCTCATCAAAGTTATCATCCTCACATGTATATTTATTATAAAAGTAATAATTGTAACGGACTCAAACCAACCTTAATTCAAGTTAATTGTACAAGAACACAACTGCTACACAAGCAACTGACTTAAATAACCTATCTAGCTTCTAGACTGTTCTTAACACCCTAGTCTAGCATAAAACACTACATACAGAAATAAACAGCGCAGCATAAAACACTATATACAAAAAGGACAACACTCTATACAACCAAAGAAACACTTACAACACAATAGCCAACACTCTATACATTAAAAGAAACATCAGTCCAGCCTAGCATCCTTTACAATAATAATTTATTTATTTTTATTTTTTTGAGCAAAAGCAATAAATGATATGCAGGAAAGGACATCACCTTGGATCAGTCAACACACCTGCAAAAGTATCTGGTCAGTGTAACATGTTATCATTTATTATGCATTGCATGCACTGTAGTTATTATAAAATGGAGAAGAAGTCGGACAAATTTTCACATCTCTCCAGTCAATATCACTTTGTCCCAGTTGCCATTGAGACCTTTGGAGCCATGGGCCCTGCTGCAGCATCTCTCATCAAAGAACTTGGGTCTAGAGGTTCTCATGAAACCAGCGAAGAAAAGTTTGCCCTATATCTGTATCAAAGACTTTCCATGGCAGTTCAGAGGGGTAATGCTGCCTCAGTTATTGGTTCGATTCCTTGTTCATCTGCTGCTGCCTAACTTTGCTATATCTTAATTTATTTTTCCTTGCCTTACTAAAGCAATAATAGATAATGAAGCAGATGAAAAGTTATAGTACAAAATTGAATGTGATACAAACCCTATCTAGCTAACATAAGGTGAGGAGCACAGCCAAGGGAACCCATGACAGAGGCAGCGTTTCCTCGTTGAACAGCAACTGACATTCTTTGTAGTATGTGGACTGTGGCCTCTTCTTCCCCCGTTGCTTGGGTCAACCGACGTCCAAGATCTTTAACGAAGTTCATAGTAGCAGGTCCAAGAACTCCATTAGTCTCAACTGCCACAAGTGTAAAGCAAGCAATAGGACGAGGTCAAGTTTGAATACTTAATTTTGTTTCTCTCTTCCGCTGCCGCAGCCACAGCTCCCGCCTCTCTCGCAGCCAAATGGAGGTATGAGGGTGCAAATGTGTCTGTCACAGTAGCATCCCAAACCAGATGTTTTCACTCTTCCAAGGAACAGATGTGATACCATCAGAACGCTTCCTATCAGTTCGACAGACACCTAATAATAATAATAATTAATAATAATTTAATAATAATAATTTATTATTTGCACACAATGCATGGTGCTTTTGTCTCCAGACAAGGATACACTTCCAAATCAAGTATTACAGCCAGTGTTTAGCGGCAATGCTGATTTAGTCGACAATTCCCTCTTTACAACAAGCAAATTTTCAAGAAGAGATCTCTGGATCAACTGCTTTCCCAAAAAGGAAAGGCCATCAGATGAGTCAGTTTGTTAGTGAATGTACGTTAAAATTCTTCCAATATTTTCAGTGAATGCCTGTCAGTTTAAGCGAGATTTTATTAGAATTAATGTAAAGAAATCAGATAAGAAGTTGCTATCATAATTGTAATCATAATAATACATACATGCAGTCAAAACTACGGAAGATTGTATCGGGACTAGTTAGGAAAAGTTTTTTTTAATTAATTGTTCGAGTTTCTTGTGGTGCAGCGGATATGTGGCCACTTCAACTAAATGACATGGTAGCAACAACATATTAATACTATAATTATGCATATTTACTATTCTACAGTTTATGGAAGTCACTCACTACTTAATGGGTGTGGCTGGTGATACCAATATTGTCCACTAATAAATTATGTGCTATTTCCGGAGGCAAGACTTTCAATAATCGGAATGTATGACTTGTTATTGTATGCTTTTGTAATTGTGCAGGCAATGAAATGTCTAATTTCAATTATGTATAAAATGAGATTTGACATCTGCACATGCACCTCTAGAAGAAACTCACATGTAGAAATTGGTCAGTCATTTCCACACCCAGCAATAAGGCGGAGTGTGTTGCTATCAGTAAAATTAATATCAACGTACAAAATCTTATCAAAATCTGAAGAAGCTTGCTTACTTTGTTTGTAAAACAGGTATGTATATTATTGCTCATGCATCACTTATTGATAATCACCACAGCATTATGTTGAATACATGTACTACGTGATATAATTCAAATATCAGGCTCCATATTATTACGAACTCTATATTAACTTACCTGTGTGACTCAAAGGTCATTCTACTGTCACATGAATAATAATGCATCCGTTACATTTACAAGTACAAACCAGGACACTTAAACTCTTATAAGTGACGTGCATGCACAATCACACTAGTCCACTGGACTGCCTGCATACCACAATATTGCATACCGTATAATTATCCAATGCGCATTATCATTCGCATAAGCTCTATGAGTATAGTACTAGTTTAGCTATAGTTATAGCTAGTCATTATCATAATGCATACTCAAAAGACCCACATAATGAACTTTAGAAACATAACAGTACTCCTCATTATTACTCAACATAATTATATACAAAAAGCAGCCATAATAGTACACACTTATAGTATTCTGCATGCCATCCACTATTTTAGGCAGAGCTAAATGGCTGCAGCTACCATAATAATAATTTATCATGCTTAATAAGCTACGTTGCACTGATGAGGACCAGAAAGTCTGAAGCAGATGATTCAGTATTTATATTAGTTGTCTGTCTGCAGCTGCAACAGTTTAGAACAAGTTTGCACAATCCATAATATATAATTGAAAAATTAGATTGTATCAGTGCATAAAATAGGAAATAGTTAAAAGAAGACATGTAGAAATTGGTCAGTCATTGCCACGCCCAGCAATAAAGCGGAGCGTGCTGTTATGGCTAAATTTCAACGTACAAACTCTTATTGCTGGGTCCAGGAAACACCTAGAAGGATAGAAAGTGAGATTTGACATCTGCATATGCACCTCTAGGAGGAACTCACATGTAGAAATTGGTCAGTCATTGCCACACCCAGCAATAAGGCGGAGTGTTGTTATCGGTAATTATCAATGTACAAACTCTTATTGCTGGGTCCAGGAAACACCTAGAAGGATAGAAAATGAGATTTGACATCTGCACATGCACCTCTAGAAGGAACTCACATGCAGAAATTGGTCAGTCATTGCCACACCCAGCAATAAGGCGGAGTGTGTCGTTATCGGTAAATATCAATGTACAAACTCTTATTGCTGGGTCCAGGAAACACCTAGAAGGATAGAAAATGAGATTTGACATCTGCACATGCACCTCTAGAAGGAACTCACATGTAGAAATTGGTCAGTCATTGCCACACCCAGCAATAAGGCGGAGTGTGTCGTTATCGGTAAATATCAATGTACAAACTCTTATTGCTGGGTCCAGGAAACACCTAGAAGAATAGAAAATGAGATTTGAAATCATCACATGTACCCAAAGAAGAAACTCACATGTAGAAATTGGTCAGTCATTGCCACGCCCAGCAATAAGGCGGAGAGTGTTGTTATCGGTAAATATCAATGTACAAACTCTTATTGCTGGGTCCAGGAAACACCTAGAAGGATAGAAAATGAGATTTGAAATCATCACATGTACCCAAAGAAGAAACTCACGTGTAGAAATTGGTCAGTCATTGCCACGCCCAGCAATAAAGCGGAGCGTTGTTATCGGTAAATATCAATGTACAAACTCTTATTGCTGGGTCCAGGAAACACCTAGAAGGATAGAAAATGAGATTTGAAATCATCACATGTACCCAAAGAAGAAACTCACATGTAGAAATTGGTCAGTCATTGCCACGCCCAGCAATAAGGCGGAGAGTGTTGTTATCGGTAAATATCAATGTACAAACTCTTATTGCTGGGTCCAGGAAACACCTAGAAGGATAGAAAATGAGATTTGACATCTGCACATGCACCTCTAGAAGGAACTCACATGTAGAAATTGGTCAGTCATTGCCACACCCAGCAATAAGGCGGAGTGTGTCGTTATCGGTAAATATCAATGTACAAACTCTTATTGCTGGGTCCAGGAAACACCTAGAAGGATAGAAAATGAGATTTGAAATCATCACATGTACCCAAAGAAGAAACTCACATGTAGAAATTGGTCAGTCATTGCCACACCCAGCAATAAGGCGGAGAGTGTTGTTATCGGTAAATATCAATGTACAAACTCTTATTGCTGGGTCCAGGAAACACCTAGAAGGATAGAAAATGAGATTTGAAATCATCACATGTACCCAAAGAAGAAACTCACATGTAGAAATTGGTCAGTCATTGCCACGCCCAGCAATAAGGCGGAGTGTGTCGTTATCGGTAAATATCAACATACAAACTCTTATTGCTGGGTCCAGGAAACACCTAGAAGGATAGAAAATGAGATTTGAAATCATCACATGTACCCAAAGAAGAAACTCACGTGTAGAAATTGGTCAGTCATTGCCACGCCCAGCAATAAAGCGGAGCGTTGTTATCGGTAAATATCAATGTACAAACTCTTATTGCTGGGTCCAGGAAACACCTAGAAGGATAGAAAATGAGATTTGACATCTGCACATGCACCTCTAGAAGGAACTCACATGTAGAAATTGGTCAGTCATTGCCACACCCAGCAATAAGGCGGAGTGTGTCGTTATCGGTAAATATCAATGTACAAACTCTTATTGCTGGGTCCAGGAAACACCTAGAAGAATAGAAAATGAGATTTGAAATCATCACATGTACCCAAAGAAGAAATTCACATGTAGAAATTGGTCAGTCATTGCCACACCCAGCAATAAGGCGGAGTGTTGTTATCGGTAAATATCAATGTACAAACTCTTATTGCTGGGTCCAGGAAACACCTAGAAGGATAGAAAATGAGATTTGAAATCATCACATGTACCCAAAGAAGAAACTCACATGTAGAAATTGGTCAGTCATTGCCACACCCAGCAATAAGGCGGAGTGTGTCGTTATCGGTAAATATCAATGTACAAACTCTTATTGCTGGGTCCAGGAAACACCTAGAAGGATAGAAAATGAGATTTGAAATCATCACATGTACCCAAAGAAGAAACTCACATGTAGAAATTGGTCAGTCATTGCCACGCCCAGCAATAAGGCGGAGAGTGTTGTTATCGGTAAATATCAATGTACAAACTCTTATTGCTGGGTCCAGGAAACACCTAGAAGGATAGAAAATGAGATTTGAAATCATCACATGTACCCAAAGAAGAAACTCACATGTAGAAATTGGTCAGTCATTGCCACGCCCAGCAATAAGGCGGAGAGTGTTGTTATCGGTAAATATCAATGTACAAACTCTTATTGCTGGGTCCAGGAAACACCTAGAAGGATAGAAAATGAGATTTGACATCTGCACATGCACCTCTAGAAGGAACTCACATGTAGAAATTGGTCAGTCATTGCCACACCCAGCAATAAGGCGGAGTGTGTCGTTATCGGTAAATATCAATGTACAAACTCTTATTGCTGGGTCCAGGAAACACCTAGAAAGAGAGAAAATGAGATTTGAAATCATCACATGTACCCAAAGAAGAAACTCACGTGTAGAAATTGGTCAGTCATTGCCACGCCCAGCAATAAGGCGGAGTGTGTCGTTATCGGTAAATATCAATGTACAAACTCTTATTGCTGGGTCCAGGAAACACCTAGAAGAATAGAAAATGAGATTTGAAATCATCACATGTACCCAAAGAAGAAATTCACATGTAGAAATTGGTCAGTCAATGCCACACCCAGCAATAAGGCGGAGTGTGTCGTTATCGGTAAATATCAATGTACAAACTCTTATTGCTGGGTCCAGGAAACACCTAGAAGAATAGAAAATGAGATTTGAAATCATCACATGTACCCAAAGAAGAAATTCACATGTAGAAATTGGTCAGTCATTGCCACACCCAGCAATAAGGCGGAGTGTTGTTATCGGTAAATATCAATGTACAAACTCTTATTGCTGGGTCCAGGAAACACCTAGAAGGATAGAAAATGAGATTTGAAATCATCACATGTACCCAAAGAAGAAACTCACATGTAGAAATTGGTCAGTCATTGCCACACCCAGCAATAAGGCGGAGTGTGTCGTTATCGGTAAATATCAACATACAAACTCTTATTGCTGGGTCCAGGAAACACCTAGAAGGATAGAAAATGAGATTTGAAATCATCACATGTACCCAAAGAAGAAACTCACGTGTAGAAATTGGTCAGTCATTGCCACGCCCAGCAATAAAGCGGAGCGTTGTTATCGGTAAATATCAATGTACAAACTCTTATTGCTGGGTCCAGGAAACACCTAGAAGAATAGAAAATGAGATTTGAAATCATCACATGTACCCAAAGAAGAAACTCACATGTAGAAATTGGTCAGTCATTGCCACGCCCAGCAATAAGGCGGAGAGTGTTGTTATCGGTAAATATCAATGTACAAACTCTTATTGCTGGGTCCAGGAAACACCTAGAAGGATAGAAAATGAGATTTGAAATCATCACATGTACCCAAAGAAGAAACTCACGTGTAGAAATTGGTCAGTCATTGCCACGCCCAGCAATAAAGCGGAGCGTTGTTATCGGTAAATATCAATGTACAAACTCTTATTGCTGGGTCCAGGAAACACCTAGAAGGATAGAAAATGAGATTTGAAATCATCACATGTACCCAAAGAAGACACTCACATGTAGAAATTGGTCAGTCATTGCCACGCCCAGCAATAAGGCGGAGAGTGTTGTTATCGGTAAATATCAATGTACAAACTCTTATTGCTGGGTCCAGGAAACACCTAGAAGGATAGAAAATGAGATTTGACATCTGCACATGCACCTCTAGAAGGAACTCACATGTAGAAATTGGTCAGTCATTGCCACACCCAGCAATAAGGCGGAGTGTGTCGTTATCGGTAAATATCAATGTACAAACTCTTATTGCTGGGTCCAGGAAACACCTAGAAGAATAGAAAATGAGATTTGAAATCATCACATGTACCCAAAGAAGAAATTCACATGTAGAAATTGGTCAGTCATTGCCACACCCAGCAATAAGGCGGAGTGTTGTTATCGGTAAATATCAATGTACAAACTCTTATTGCTGGGTCCAGGAAACACCTAGAAGGATAGAAAATGAGATTTGAAATCATCACATGTACCCAAAGAAGAAACTCACATGTAGAAATTGGTCAGTCATTGCCACGCCCAGCAATAAGGCGGAGTGTGTCGTTATCGGTAAATATCAACATACAAACTCTTATTGCTGGGTCCAGGAAACACCTAGAAGGATAGAAAATGAGATTTGAAATCATCACATGTACCCAAAGAAGAAACTCACGTGTAGAAATTGGTCAGTCATTGCCACGCCCAGCAATAAAGCGGAGCGTTGTTATCGGTAAATATCAATGTACAAACTCTTATTGCTGGGTCCAGGAAACACCTAGAAGGATAGAAAATGAGATTTGAAATCATCACATGTACCCAAAGAAGAAACTCACATGTAGAAATTGGTCAGTCATTGCCACGCCCAGCAATAAGGCGGAGAGTGTTGTTATCGGTAAATATCAATGTACAAACTCTTATTGCTGGGTCCAGGAAACACCTAGAAGGATAGAAAATGAGATTTGAAATCATCACATGTACCCAAAGAAGAAACTCACATGTAGAAATTGGTCAGTCATTGCCACGCCCAGCAATAAGGCGGAGAGTGTTGTTATCGGTAAATATCAATGTACAAACTCTTATTGCTGGGTCCAGGAAACACCTAGAAGGATAGAAAATGAGATTTGACATCTGCACATGCACCTCTAGAAGGAACTCACATGTAGAAATTGGTCAGTCATTGCCACACCCAGCAATAAGGCGGAGTGTGTCGTTATCGGTAAATATCAATGTACAAACTCTTATTGCTGGGTCCAGGAAACACCTAGAAGGATAGAAAATGAGATTTGAAATCATCACATGTACCCAAAGAAGAAACTCACATGTAGAAATTGGTCAGTCATTGCCACGCCCAGCAATAAGGCGGAGAGTGTTGTTATCGGTAAATATCAATGTACAAACTCTTATTGCTGGGTCCAGGAAACACCTACAAGGATAGAAAATGAGATTTGACATCTGCACATGCACCTCTAGAAGGAACTCACATGTAGAAATTGGTCAGTCATTGCCACACCCAGCAATAAGGCGGAGTGTGTCGTTATCGGTAAATATCAATGTACAAACTCTTATTGCTGGGTCCAGGAAACACCTAGAAAGAGAGAAAATGAGATTTGACATGCACCTCTAGAAGGAACTCACATGTAGAAATTGGTCAGTTATTGCATAGTCTACTGATTCAGTGCCACACCCAGTAAGTAACAATAAGCAGCGTGACAAGTTACAAATGTATAGTGGATAACTTGAGACGCTGGCAGAGAATAGAGCACTACCAATAGGCCTACATGCTGTACAGGTATAGTACTGACTCACAGGCGCTGGCCCGCTGCTCTCTGACTGCTCTGCATGGCGGCTAGTCTAGCCTCGAGACTCGATGACGTCGAGCGCAATGGCTGCGCTAACTGCGTCTTCATAATTGAGCTCGTATGTACCACTAACCACAAAAATGTTGATGTATGGCTTCTACGAATGTGGTGCTGGCGAATGTGGTGCTGGCTTCAGCCGGGTTTCGTTTTCTTCTTTCTTTCTTCTTTCTTTCTTTCTTCCACTCGCCTAGCACCTTTACGTGAGTAGTGCCGAGACCAAAACACCCACGAACAGTCGTGAAATTCTCCTGGCATGTGCCTTTTGAACTTAGCTTTCAGCGAAACGGCGATATAAATTCCGCGATTTCTCGATCGTGATCCATTGTCAGCTAAGTGTTAGACGCCATTAATAATTATAGTGATTGCGCAATACGCACGTGACCAAGCTGTGGTTAGCGCACGTGACCAAGCACAAGCTTGAGTATCGCCACGCCGTATAGATCACGGAGAACACATATTTGTCTGGAGTCTTCGAAGAACGGTAAGCTAGCAAGCGCAGAATCACCATTCTGACTTGCCAGATAATTATAACCGCCGTAAACAAGTGTGGGCGGGGCTCGTATGCACTGTATTCATGCATGCGTAGGCGAGCTGATATCTACAGCATAAGAATTATTTAGCTACAAGTTTAAAATTGTTAGTAATAAAGAAAAGCCATAAACAGCAGGAAAACCAAACCAATGGTGGAAACAAAGATGGCACAGTGATTGCATGATATTGAACTGTAGCTACTTCACTGAAAAAGAAAAAAGGACACAAACAAGAAAATTAAAAAGATTTCTATCGAAATCAAAAGGATGTAGGGTTGTGAAATCTACCACTGGTCAACGATGTAAACTAACAAGGAACAAGCATGGAATGGTAACACGATTGACTTGCTAACAGACCATAGATCCCTACATCAGTGGCTGTACATAAGCTGTCACAAGCTGAATGCACGTCAGGTGTCAGTCAACAGCAACAAGCTAAGCTGAACTAGCTATAGTCAACTACAGCAGCCACTGATGTAGGGATCTATGGTCTGTTAGCAAGTCAATCGTGTTACCATTCCATGCTTGTTCCTTGTTAGTTTACATCGTTGACCAGTGGTAGATTTCACAACCCTACATCCTTTTGATTTCGATAGAAATCTTTTTAATTTTCTTTCATGTCATGTCATGTAGTTTATGTATTGCTTGTTTATTATGTATTAGTTATTGTCCTCACACGAGGGCAATAAATGATTTATTACATAGTTCATCTCTGTGAGCACAATAACATCGCGAATTTTTCAAAGACGCGACGGTCTGTTGCTATAGAAGACGCTACGCGCGGTCAATAACCTACATTAATGCCTTCGAATAGAGCAATCTGATTGGTGAAAGATGACGTACTATGTAATAAAGTTCAGTTCAGTTTCTTTGTGTCTTCCTTTCCACTCTCTTCTCTTGTTCTCTTCAATCCCTTTAGTTTCCTAGTCTGTAGTTTGGTAAAGTCCTGATGTTGCATGTGTACTCGTCCCAGTTTGATACCAAAAGCATCATACGACAAGTTCTTCTTCTTAGTTGGCTGTGATAAGAGAAAAAAATATCAAATAAAAAAAAAATTAAATTAACGTGAAGTAACATGGATATCACTAAAACCTGTTATTAGCAGCCGAGCTGGAAGTCAGTATAGACCATTTCCACAAAGTGGGATATAATATATGGAATTATGGCTGCCATTTTAGTGGTAAGGTCAGTAGTTGGGCACGCAAACATTTTGGTGCACTTCAGCGGGACGAACAACAGGGCCAGTGGGATCTATGTCTATGAATTATGCAGCTTTATCACTGAGAAACACAACACACAAACCTTGTTGGTCCTGTTGATCAACACGGTGGTTTGAAAAAGGTCTATTGTCATTACTGTACATTTTTGCTTACTATAAACATCATCGCAACCGATACTGATACTATAGGGCTGGTATTTTCTCACAAATATTTTTTAACGTAAATTTAGCAAGACAAATTTCACGATTTGAACAAGCGTAATAATAATTATCGAACACATTTTTCTTAGATTGAATTGTTCTGCCTGCAAAGTGACAGATGCCAGCTCAATAGTTACCGTAAATATTCATTTCTACGTATTGTATGATATTTGTTAGTTAGGAACAACCTGCTACGATCAAGCTCTTGAACCTGACTGACTTCAAACATTTCTTGTGATATCTTAAAGTCTTTAGCTGCCAAAATGTCTGGTAATCTCTTAATAGTACTTACTCAATAGTTATGTGCTCTCTCACCTTCAACTGCTTGGGTGCCTTGCAGGAGAGACGATACAGGTCTGGAGCAGCCAGACTAACACGCCTCAGCACAAGATCCATGGAGGGACCCATCTCCTGTAGCTCTACTAGAGGAGTACTTGAACCAGACTTCTTTAACTGTATACTAGAATAGAATTAAAGACGAGAGTAAAAATGAATAGTTGGGCAACAAATTCAGAGATGAGACTCACTGGTAGTTTCTGAAGTACATTTTTCCTTCCACTGCAGTTACAGTTATCACATGATCTAGTCCAGTGAGATTGAGTCTTGTAACATCCTCACATCGGAAAAAATCTAAAGATTAGAATACAGGCTAGTACATTCAGGTTCAAATTAGCAAATGAGAAAACTGTATCTGTGCTCACTGTAAATAGTACATGCTATATCCTTATCAGCAGAAGAATGGCTAGGCAATAGTTTAGTCCAGTTGTCTACTCTTATTACCACATGCTAGTTGGTATTTTTCATGTCTTGTACAGATCAAAGTGGTTCCTTCATACAGTTATTAGGCTCGTCCGCACTAGGGCTCTAATGTGGTTCAATCACACTCTGGCAAAGAAGGGCTCGAAAAACATAGACTAGCGATGGTACGTGGTAAGACCAGTCTTCTGGCTGTTTAGGAAGCTGTTGCTTATGTCAAATGATGCGATCGACACCAGTAAGTCGATCTAATGATGACACAGATCGATGCACCAGTTCTGTAGTGCGGACGAGCCTATAGTCTCATTACGAGCTAAAACTCAGTTAGGACAACATATGACTCATTTCCGGAGTCTCGTCACATGACGTGACTCATGGCAAATAGATGTCTAATCTTATCAGACTATAGTCATATATGTGTTGCGCTGAGTGTGATGTCAAATGAATTGGTCGACTAGGTTGAAGCTGGTGATTGACTGTACACGAGAACGTAACAAATGTGTGTGCACATGAACAATACAACACAGTATATCATCATTACACTCACCAATAAAGAGATTCTTTAGTCTGGCATATTCACTATCAGTTTCAAACAAGTCACCTGAAAACACCAGACACGGCTTTGATCCAACAACACACTTTGCAGTCTAGAACAGGAGTAGTGACATATTGCATGATAAGAGCAAGTGAATACCTTGAATGTACTCAGTCCAGCATATTGCTCCACTCCTAGTTCAATCATGTCTAATATATGACCATCATATAGTCGACCTATAGCAACTAACATGACTATGAGTCTATGTCATTGGAATGATAGTACCTATGACAAGGTTGTGTGGTCTCTTCTTGCTATGAGAGCCCATTACAAATAATGATGAGTCTGACTTCTGACTAAAGAACTCCTGAACAGAGAGATTGGATGAATAAAGAGTAAGACAAGGAGCTTATCATTCCAAGGAGTGTACAACTTTGAATAGTGCAATGATAATACAACTACTTATTTCTGTCAGTTGCATTGAATCAAACTGTTTCTCACAAATCATTTTACTTTGTCATAAAATTAGCAATTCACAAAATGGGTCATCTGTGTAAAATATGGATTTTCAATGAGATTCTTCTTGTGCAAGTGCAAAAAATTAATTATGTGCTGAAGTGTTAATTTTAAGTTTGGTAAAAATAAAGCATACCCTACTTACACATTCTAAAATTGGCTAACCTCTTGTACATGATTGCTTCAGGTTTCTTCAACAAATACTGCAATAATTAGAAATATTAATCATTGTACACTACCAGGCTAGAGTTGTAGGCAACTAACCAAGTCCTTCATCACTAGAACCATTAAGAGGTGTTGCTTGGAATCTATGGTTAACTTTTGAGGAGATGAGTATTGTATTGTCGCAGATCGAGGCTTGCCTGAACAGCCGCCCACTCAGGTAACCATCACTCAAGTACGTATACTTTCACTAGTGTTACCTCCGCGAATAAACATAGAGGACTTGGGGTTCTCGTGGATTTTAGGCATCCTTTCTCTAGGTTCGTTTAACCTTTACTGGAAAGAAGCAGTGAACTGATGTAATGTTAGAATAAGATACAACTTACACAACTCGCTGTGCACTGCATTGTGCATGCATAGAGCACGTGATCATGACACACGTGCCCCGCCCACCACCTGTATGTAAGCATAGATGTAAGCGACCATCACGATGGGAGTGGATATCTGTCTGTGGAGAGCCAGGATTGGGTCATTCAACCACTCTGTTCGTCAGATTTCTAGAAAACGAGCTAAACTGCCATCACGTGTGACCAATAAGCTTGAGGTGGCGGTAGTAGCAGCGATAGTTCTACTAATTTTGGCGGGAGACTTGGATTACAACCAGCTTCAGCAGAGAAACAGTAAGTGCGCTTGTGTACTAGCTGCTCGAGCCGCTAAATATGTTTGTTCTTAACTCCATTAGATATCAGGACTACTGTTGGGTTCAACATTGTAACAACAGGAGTGTCACTAGTGCTACCATCTTTATCTACTGAAAAACAGTGTATCGTGTTAGATGTTCCCTTTGACCATGATGAGGCTCAACCTGATCTGCTAACTGTTAAACTGTACAATAAGAGACTCTTTAGTGAGAATACAAGTACCAGGATCATTACAATGACCAGTGCTAACAATACTGAGCAAGCTTTCACACTAATCAAAGGAATTCTCAGTGAGTGACATAATAACGTTGTGTAGTAGTTAATAACTTTCTATTTAGGACTCAGCCAGTCACCAGAACAATTTTGCCAGCAGTTAACATACTCTCCAATCATACTAACCACTCACCTGTCTTCTCCAGTGACTACATCTTGTTCTCTTGCTACCTACTATTCACCATTTCACACTACTACCATCACTACTGAGCCTATTATGAAAACACCATTTCCTCACATTAGAGCTGTTCTGGGTAAGTACTGAAATACATACCTTTATACTTTTCACAAAGAACTTGTAGAGAATGCGGCAGTCCCACTGCTCTCACTACTCATATTGGCTGGAGATGTTGAAGAAAATCCAGGACCGAAGAATTGTGAGCTAGTGATAACTGTTGATTGGGTGATTTTGTTGTTTTTAAGCCTAGTTCACAATGGGTTGCAATGACTGTGCTGCGTCGCGCTGCAAAAAATAGAACTCATTTCTATCCTAGCGTTGCATCACGCTGCAGTAAAAAACATGCGTTTCACCGGTTGCGACGTATTGTGAATGATTTGCCACGTCGCGAGGGTCGCGTCGCTAAGCTCTGTGACTCATTGTGAACTAGGCTTTAAGGGCTGCATAGAAACCTTTGTCTAAAACTGAGTATAAGTGAGTGTGTCTTGAACCAGATATGAGGGGTGGCCGGTGGGTGGGTCTTGGTTTGTAAGAGGCCAAATCCCTGACATGTTTTATGAGATCTCATGCAGAAAGTACCATTGTTTCAGTATTGACCAGAAAATTCTGAATAAGCTACCTGTTTTTCTACAGTACTTAAATTGGATGCAAATTCAGCATTATTCAAACTCATCGAAGTCGATTTTCCAGTCCATTTGTGGGATTCACTTGCAATTGGACTTATGCTGGGAGGACAAACAGAACAATTTGAAGGTCGCACTAATAACAGCAAATTACAGAAATTGATCACATATTGGATTGACAATGATGAGCAAGCATCATGGCAGCAGTTAGTAGATGCTGTGAATGGATGTGACCAGTTAGTTAAAGCTAAACAACTGGCAGAGAAAGTTGGCGCAAATCCACCAACAAGTGCAGGTGAGTATAGCCTAGCTATAACACAGCTGCTGCAAGAGATGTATCATTGTTTAGAAAATGAAGTGATTGTAGAAGACAAGCTCTCATCACCTCCAACAAAGAAAAGAAAAAGTAAGAACTGTAGATAACGTTTCATAAATGGTTTTATCTGTCACTGCAGCACGACCTACTGACCCAATTTTGACCTATGCTCAGGATCTCAAGGTTCTATACCGACAGTCACTCCCTGATGAAGAAAAACTATATACTGAGATTGAATGCAGCAAGTACTACATTAACTTAGCTGTCATCAGCAGTGAGGAAGTGACACGCCAAGAAGCAGATGAGTTTACTAGAAGGACCCTTCATGGTCTAACAGAAGAGGTTATGCGAAAGAAGACTCCGATAGCATTACAAGACATACTAAAACCAGGACACGATAGCAAGCCAGTACGATGCGTACTAATAGAGGGAGCACCAGGTGCTGGGAAGAGTACGTTAGCATGGGAACTATGTCACAAGTGGGAGGAGTTAGAGAGTGTGAAGGCATTTAAGCTGGTAGTGCTGGTTCAACTGAGGGAAAAGAGTGCTCAAGAAGCACAGAAACTAAGCGATTTGTTTCCACAGTCTATAAACACTATCATAAAAGATGTTTTGGATAGTATTGGCAAGGGAAAAGACATATTGCTTGTTCTGGACGGTTTTGATGAACTTCCTCGTGAGCAGCGGCAGAAGAATTCAGTTTATATACAACTAGTTAAGGGTTTGGTGCTTCCGGAGGCTACAGTAATCATCACCAGTCGTCCTTCAGTGAGTGCTGACTTTATACGACTGTGTCAACATAGCATTGACAAGCGATTAGAAATATTAGGCTTTACCGGAGAACAGGTTACTGAGTATTCCAAGAGTGTGTTTAGTGAATCTAAGGAACAATGTACAGCATTTTTACAGTATAT
The DNA here is from genome assembly GCA_964017065.1 of Haliclona indistincta. Lineage (NCBI taxonomy): Eukaryota > Metazoa > Porifera > Demospongiae > Haplosclerida > Chalinidae > Haliclona > Haliclona indistincta. The sequence continues at coordinate 11,992,306 of OZ024783.1, read as the reverse complement.
CAATGGTGCTCCCATCATCAAGGGAATGATGTATCTTCCTCTCAATGCTGTCATTATAGCTATGATATTCAAAGACAACTATGGCACTGACCGTCCTTACCCTAAAACCATGTCACAACTGTTTGATGCTCTCACTCGCAGCCTCATTCGTCGACATCTAGTCCACAATAGAATGATAACTGATGATTATTGCATGCCTCGACCACTTCAACGTGTTGATGATATTAATAAGCTTGGTCAGTTTATGGTGTGTCCGCAGATAACTATGGCTGATCAATTCTTTACTATAGCCAGGATGGCTTACGAAGGGTTACTCAATGAAAAGTATATTTTCAATCGTGAAAGTAAATTTGATCATCTTGGTTTAATGAAAAAAACTAAACGTATTGATGTGTCAGTTGGTCCTTACTATTCATTTTGTTTTCTTCATCTTACTCTTCAAGAATATATGTCAGCTATTCATATATCTCTCAACAGTAGTGTTGATGTACCTCCCTCGATAGGTAATAGAGATATGGTGTCTAGGTTCATGGCTGGCCTGTGCATACATGGCAATGACTTCCTTTATCCAAAGGTGCTGAAATCTTTAGATGATTTGTTTGGAATTAATCCTATTCGAATGGTTCGTTGTGTATATGAATGCAACGACATTGTACAAAAGATTCCAATGGTGAAAGATTGGTTTGATCAAGAAGGACATAGGATTGATAGTCAATTTACATTAGTTGGACAAGCAATGCCCTTTGATTATTACCTTACTGGTCACTGCATCAGCCACATTGGTGGAAGGTGGTGCATTTGTGTCTCTAGTCAAGCAGAGGTTGATCTCTTGGTACAGGGTCATGGATCTGGTACACATGACAGTAAAGGAGAATTACAGGAACTCAGATTGTCTGGTATTAACATAGAACACACAGAACCATTACTTAAACTATGCCATAATAAGCTTCAGCTTCTTGACTTAGAAAAAGTTAGTTGTTCAAAAAGTGATGCCGCCATTTTATGCAAGTACAACACACCTGGTTTGAATATTGGTCCTTTTTGTAAAAATGCAGACATACTGCTTCCAGTTGTTTTCAAACCATCTTCACTAGAATCACTGACTATTATTAGTAATTTTGTCAGTGGTACCATAGAAAGTCACACTGTGAGTCTTCTCAAAGACAATTCAAATATTAAACACCTTAGTATACTGGATACTTATCTTATTCCACTAGCACCAGCACTACGTGACAACACATCACTGGTTCGACTAGAAGTTAATTTTATAAATGAAGAAACCAATCTTCTTACTCTTAAAGCAATTATACAGTCTAACCATACACTTCAACAATTAGAATTTAAATACCGAAAGTCTGCCTTATCACAAGATGCTATTAAAGCTATGGTTGAAGTAATGGATGCTGCTGCATACAGTCCATCAATCAAGGAGGTGACATGCGGTACACATATTTCCTTAAGAACTAAGAAAAGTCAACATGTTTGTAAAAAAAGGAGCTCATCTGCTGGTGAACATTTATTGTATTCTCTTGAAAATCCAGATGACTTTCACGCTACTCGCATTCAATTCACTGAGTTAGATTAGCTACTCAAATTAATAATTATGTATTGCTTGTCACTATTATTTATTATTGTTCAGTTCTCAGTTTCTTTGTGTCTTCCTTTCCACTCTCTTCTCTTGTTCTCTTCAATCCCTTTAGTTTCCTAGTCTGTAGTTTGGTAAAGTCCTGATGTTGCATGTGTACTCTTCCCAGTTTGCTACCAAAAGCATCATACGACAAGTTCTTCTTCTTAGTTGGCTGTGATAAGAGAAAAAAAAATTTAATATCTCAACAAATAATGTGAAGTAACATGGTACCACTGGTTATTAGCAGCCGAGCTGGAAGTCGGTATAGACCATTTTTACAAAGTGGGATATAATATATGGAATTATGGCTGTCATTTTAGGGTAAGGTCAGTAGTTGGGCACGCAAACATTTTGGTGCTCTTCAGCGGGACGAACAACAGGGCCAGTGGGGTCTATGTCTATGAATTATGCAGCTTTATCACTGAGAAACACGACACACAAACCTTGTTGGTCCAGTTGATCAACACGGTGGTTTGAAAAAGGTCTATTGTCATTACTGTACATTTTTGCTTACTATAAACATCATCGTAACCGATACTGTTACTATAGGGCTGGTATTTTCTCAGAAATATAATTTCACGTAACTTTAGCAAGACAAATTTCACGATTTGAACAAGCGTAATAATACTGAACACAAAATTTTCTCAAATTGAAAGATGCCAGCTCTATAATTATAATAATTCATTTTCACAAATGTGTACCCGCCATAATTCCTACATATCATTGCCGATCGGCAATAATAATATCGTAATCTACGTATTGTATGATATTTGTTAGTCAGCTCTGAACAACCTGCTACGATCAAGCTCTATAGTTATGTGAATCTGACTGACTTCAAACATTTCTTGTGATATCTTAATTTTGCTTTAGCTGCCAAAAATGTGAGCGGATTTGAGAAAAGGGCTCACTTCGCTTCTGCAATTTTGAATGCACGTCTGTTTTCAAATGGCTGCTATTCTGCTGAAACTCAATGAAATTTTTTGTATATAATATTTGATCATTCTGCTTGCTGTACATGTATATCAAATTTTAGAGCCATGGTACCAAATTGGATGAATGGCAGCAAGTTGAAAAACATGCGTGCGTTCGAAAATTACAGGAGCGAAGTGACCCCTTTTCTCAAATCCGCTCACAAATTGTCTGGTAATCTCTTAATAGTACTTACTCAATAGTTATGTGGTTATGTGATAGTGCTCTCTCACCTTCAACTGCTTGGGTGCCTTGCAGGAGAGACGATACAGGTCTGGAGCAGCCAGACTAACACGCCTCAGCACAAGATCCATGGAGGGGCCCATCTCCTGTAGCTCTACTAGAGGAGTACTTGAACCAGAATTCTTTAACTGTATACTAGAATAGAATCAAAGACGAGAGTAAAAATGAATAGTTAGGCAACAAATTCGGAGATGAGACTCACTGGTAGTTTCTGAAGTACATTTTTCCTTCCACTGCAGTTACAGTTATCACATGATCTAGTCCAGTGAGATTGAGTCTTGTGACATCCTCACATCGGAAAAAATCTAAAGATAAGAATACAGGCTAGTACATTCAGATTCAAATTATCAAACAAGAAAACTGCATATTTGCTCACTCAGGAGCGCATAATGAGAGTGAGCGTGGTAAGAAGGCAGGAGCGGTACACTCCCACGCACTTGATTAAAAATTGCACCTCCACACATGATGGCCGTGTTTCTAAAGATAAACTTGTGATGGCCGACGGTACACATACAGCTTCGTATTAGATGGAACTGGCCTTCTAGAAGGTAAGAAGCAGCTTTCCACTATCCCAGGACAATCATGCTTGTCTATTAGCTTGAGTAGATACTGTTAAAGCAAGAAACGAGTCGAATCCATGATGGTGGGTCGTCATGTTGTTTCTCTACAGCTGGTATACAAGTACGTGGAGATCGTCTGCGTGTCATTGTGAGTGCAGAAAGCTTCTACGAGCTGTTGCTTACCTTAAGGACCCTCTAACTGCCAAGTTCAATCTAACACGAAGCTGTACGTACGTGGACCGTCGGCCATCACAAGTCTATCTTTAGAAACACGGCCATCATGTGTGGAGGTACAATTTTTAATCAAGTGCGTGGGAGTGTCCCGCTCCTGCCTTCTTACCGCGCTCATTATGCGCTCCTGGCTCACTGTAAATAGTAGATGCTATCAGAATAAAGCACCAAAGGTGCAGATGCCTCGGTGCAGTAGCATGTATGCTAGCATGCAATTAGCAGATGCATTATGACAGCACGTATGCATGAATGCAGTAGATCCATGGAAGCATCAAAACAGTACCATGGAAGCATGTAATGCAAGCTGCAGTAGCAGATCCATGGAGCATGCAGATCATAGCAACAGTGCTATGGAAGCACAGGCTAGTGGCAGCTATCCAGCAGCAGGCAAGCAGCAGATCATAGTGACAGTGCTATGGAAGCGCAGGCTAGTGGCAGCTATCCAGTAGCAGCAGATCATAGCAACAGTGCTATGGAAGCACAGGCTAGTGGCAGCTATCCAGCAGCAGGCAAGCAGCAGATCATAGTGACAGTGCTATGGAAGAGCAGGCTAGTGGCAGCTATCCAGTAGCAGCAGATCATAGCAACAGTGCTATGGAAGTGCATGCTAGTGACAGCTTATCCAGCAGCAGCAGCAGATCATAGCAACAGTGCTGTCGAAGCGCAGGCTAGTGGTAGCTATCCAGCAGCAGCAGCAGCAGCAGATCATAGCAACAGTGCTATGGAAGCGCAGGCTAGTGGTAGCTATTCAGCAGCAGCAGATCATAGCAACAGTGCTATGGAAGCACAGGCTAGTAGCAGCTATCCAGCAGCAGCAGCAGCAGCAGCAGCAGCAGCAGCAGCAGCAGCAGCAGCAGCAGCAGCAGCAGCAGCAGCAGCAGCAGCAGCAGCAGGCAAGCAGCAGATCATAGCAACAGTTCTATGGAAGCGCAGGCTAGTGGCAGCTATCCAGCAACTGTACAAGCTGTTGTACAAAAGTTGTATTGAAGCCAAACAGAAAAATGTAGCTGGGCGTGACTGTAACTGCTCTGCTCGCTCCGGCTCACCTGTCGAGCAGCTAAGTGAACTCAAACAAGCTTTCGCTCGCTAGTTTCACTGCTGCCAATGGAGTCGCGCGAGCTGTACTATCACAGATCAAGCCTTCAAGTTGCACTGTAGCCATCTGTAGACAGTTTTGTCTATGAAGTAGGCCCGAGCGCTCAAGACGGCTGTTTAGGTTAGCAAATCACGCCATAACTTCAAAACAAAGGCTTTAATAGCAAATCTGTCAAATTTGATTTTCATAAACTATCGAGATCTACCTGTATTGCAAGTTTCAGCGCTTAGTAGCAAGCGGTTGCTGAGATACGCAATGCGGACACACACACACACAAACGAACAGACTACTGTATGCCTCGTGGCTCCGCCCACACTTCGGCATAAAAATGACTAGGCAATAGTTTAGCCCAGTTGTCTACTCTTATTACCACACGCTAGTTGGTATTTTCATGTCATGTACAGACCAAAGCGGTTCCCTTCATACAGTTATAGTCTCATTACGAGCTACAATTCAGTTAGGACAACATACGACACATTTCCTGCGTCTCATCACATGACATGAGTCATGGCAAATAGATGTCTAATCTCTATTAGACTCACTGCAACACGTATATGACTCAGGACATCCTAGTCATATACATGTTGCACTGAGTGTGATGCTAAATGAATTTAAAGCTGGTGATTGACTGTACACGAGAACGTAACAAATGTGTGTGCACATGAACAATACGTATAGGTTAACCCATGGGTTAACCATTTTGTAGCTCAGAAAGCTCTAAGATCCAACAGCAAGACTGGCTTTCTGCACACTTTCGTTCGTTTACTAACCTGAATAAGCCAACTTTGTCGAGTACGCGAGTGATCATTGGTTGACCGCCCGAAGAACTGACAGCAACGGTAAGCCTCGCTGAGGCATACGTGTGGGTCCTGCAGTTTAGTTATGTAGCCTTTGCAGCTTAACAAACCTAGGTTGCAGTAGTTTGTCCAGCCATTCCGTGACCGGCGTCGTTCGTCACTGTCGAACGGTCCCGGCGTTTGTCTCGAGTAACGCGTTCTTTGCTAAGCTTGAGCTTGGCCCTCCCGACGAGCTTGGTTGATGCTCCAAACTTAGTCGTGCTTTTAGATGCTGCAAATAGTTCCCTTTACATGATTATGGCTGGTTTATTTTTGTTGTCCACAAGTTCAAGACGCCATTTTTTCGCACTATTTGAGTCCCACAAGTGTCATGAAACTTTAGTGCTATAAAATCGCCGCAATCTCTTCAAAGGCAACTTCGGCTTCACTCTCTGTGAAGCCAGCCTCTCCTCCTTTCGTACGGAAGGGTAAGTGGGAGGTAACTTTTTGAAGTCAGCTGACTTCCTGGAGGATATATATATTCCCCAGGAAGTGAGCGTGACTTCCTGGGCGATATATATATTCCCCAGGAAGTAGAACTACTTCCTGAGGGATATAAGTATTGCCCTGAAATCCGCAGTGGTATGGGATATATTCCACTAGCGGTGCCTTTGATCTTAGAGCTTCCTGAGCTACAAAACACAGTATATCATCATTACACTCACCAATAAAGAGATTCTTTAGTCTGGCATATTCACTATCAGTTTCAAACAAGTCACCTGAAAACACCAGACACGGCTTTGATCCAACAACACACTTTGCAGTCTAGAACAGGAGTAGTGACATATTGCATGACAAGAGCAAGTGAATACCTTGAATGTAGTCAGTCCAGCATATTGGTCCACTCCTAGTTCAATCATGTCTAATATATGACCATCATATAGTCGACCTATAGCAACTAACATGACTATGAGTCTATGTCATTGGAATGATAGTACCTATGACAAGGTTGTGTGGTCTCTTCTTGCTATGAGAGCCCATTACAAATAATGATGAGTCTGACTTCTGACTAAAGAACTCCTGAACAGAGAGAAGAATAAAGAGTAAACTATATTTGTTGCAATTGAGACAATTGGTGCTTTGGGTCCAAAGACAAGACATTTTGTTCGATCTGAATCTCAAGGCAATCGGGTGATCCTCGTGAGCCATCATATCTACCTCAACAGGTATCAGTTGCTATACAACGGGGGCTTCCATCATGGGCTCTATTATTTAGCTTTATTTTGCTTTTGCTTTAACAAACCATCCTATTATAAACATGATGTAAAAATAATATTTTCTGTCAGGAGCTTATCATTTCAGGAGCGTGTGTACAACTTCAAATAGCACAATGATAACACTTATTTTGATAATATTTTCCATACAAATTCCTTTGGTGAGTCATATAAAATTCAAAAAATGGATCATCTGTATGTAAGTACACATAAGATACTCACTATCGGCGATGGATTTTCAAATGGTTGAATGGGATTCTTCCTGTGTAAGTACAAAAATAAGTATTACAGAGGACACTCCAAAGTAAAGTAACTTTCAAAGTTTAATAGGTATACCGGCACTATACCTAACCAAAGATTCATTGTTTAAAAGTCGGCTAACCTCTTGTACATGATTGCTTCAGGTTTCTTCAATAAATACTGTGATAATTAGAAATATTATATAATCATGTTTGCTAAAGCAACGAACCAAGTCCTTCATCACTTGAGTGATGGTTTCACTCGTGTTACCTCCGCGAATAAACATGGAGGACTTGGGGTTCTCGTGGATTTTAGGCGCCCTTTTGTCTAGGGCACGTTTAACCCGCTGGTTCTTGGGTTTGCTGAAAATAAGCATAGAACAGTGTGAACTGATGCTAGAAACAACTTACACAACTTGCTGCATTGTAGACGCTCGTTAGAACTCGACAACTCACGAACTTTCCTTACCACGCTGGTGGGCGTGTCTTGGGTGTGGTTTATTTGGGCGTGTACGTGTACGTGCTGCTGAGCTGCAAGGTCTCGGCAAGGTGTTGCTGATTGCACATTCCTTGTCGCGTCTCAGCAATTGGAAGAGATCAGAATGCCGCGCAGAGGAGGACACAGGAGAGCTGGGCATCGCCATCGCGCCCACCACCATCACCACCACGGGATCGGTCACCGTCACCACGGGATCGGACACCATGGCATCGGTCATCATCACCATGGTATTAGACACCATCGCAGTAAGTATAGAATCAGCATAGAGGTTGATGGTAACCATGAACTGAAACATCAGGGGTTGGGTTTGCAAGTTCAGTAGCTGGGATTCCGATTGTATTGCATTAGCTATACATGTGTACAGTGGAACCCCTCTTCGAGGGGTCCGACACGGGCTGATTTCGCGTACGAGATTTCTATTTCACTAGTGATTTCTGATTTCATCACGTGATTTCCGGATTTCTTCGTGATTTCTGATTTCTACGTAATTTCCAGATTTCTACCGTGATTTCTGATTTCTAGCCTGATTTCTGATTTCATCACCTGATTTCTGATTTCTGGCGACAGTGTACGAGATTTCTACGCATGTCGGACCCCTCGCCCCTCTTAGAGGACACCCCTCATCCCTCTATAGACCATTTTAGTCGCTAATCATTTTCCCGCGCGCGCCCGTACAACACCGGACATGACCATGTCGACGCCACCATTTTGTCGGTATTGTGCTGCAGGCAAAACACAAGGTTTCGTCTTTTTGCGTGCTTAGCTAGGTACTTTGCACACACAAGCGAAAGTATATTGCTTATATGAGTCACTAGAGCTTGAAAACGCGCGTTTCTATCTCTCGAACAGCCAGCAAAGTGGGAAATATGGAACGAAACTACTAACATTTTGTTCAATTTTACTGGCACACTGTGCCTACGCGCAACTACATCATGGTAGCAAACAATACTGGATAGCGGCCTTGATCGAACAGTCCAATCGATAATAGCTTGGCTGATACAGAACAGCAGCAAGACTGGACCGGTTTCTAGCAGTCAACTGCTTGTTAACTTTGCTTTCTTGACCGAGATTGTGGATTGTGCCAGTAATGTTCGTTTGTAAACTCGTAAGCTTGCAATGTAATATTCTATTGCTTGCAAGTGGAAAGTATCCTGCCAAGCGCGCAAAGAAACAAATATCTTTTGTTTTACCAGCAGCACAATACCGTCAATATGGCGGTCCAAAGATTCGCTCCTATTAGTGCCTAAAATGGTCTATAATGGACACTTACTGAATCCCAAACATAACCTATAATAAACGCCTGACCAAAAGACACCCTCTCTATAATGGACAATTTTTGTTGGTCCCAATGGCGTCCTCCTTAGAGAGGTTAGTACATGCATTGCACTGTAGTGAGTGGGAGAGGTATTAGGCGCTGAACAGACCGACAAAGTTCAGCTACTTTTTAATTGTTAGTAAGTATAGTTTCATAGCCAGCTTCAAATCAGAGAGGAGCCAGAATAAAATTTACCTAAGCTGAAGCATGGTTGACTCAAGGTGGAGGATGAGTTAGTTGACCTCTGTTGCAACAGAAAGACTTATGTATATTGGAATGTTGGGTGGATTTGTATTTATTCCCATATGATAACAGTTTATACACAGCCTAGGTCAGTTACTGTGCACATGTGTGTACTGCCCTGCAGATTACACAACTTGAGTTCTTATATACAATTATATACAATTATCGGTGTTGTTAGTACAAAGACAATTTGAGAAAGCTTTCGTATTACTTCATAGACACAAATATTGACATCTTTGATGGTGAATTTAGTGATACATTAATATTTTTGAATTAGACAAACATTGTGCATGTGTTATGATGTTTCGACAAATATGTATCATCTACTTTTCACAGCGGATATAATCACTTTTTGTTTAAGATATAGCATCATAGCTTGAATACTATCAGCTCACAGCTGCTGCTGGCTTTGTTCTGTATGTACAATATTACTAGAAACTATGTACAGTAACACTACATTGCAATAATGGTATTCATGAGTAGCCATTTCCTAAAAACCAGCTATGATTGCCTTGACCTATTATTTGTAGCTCTGTGATCACGTGGTTATGTTATGTAGGAGAAAGTTGTCCAAATGATTTTCTCCCAACTGAGATTATTCACAGGATTAACATGTATACTTGTACTTACAATGATCTTGTACAAAAACATTAATTGCATTCATGGTTTGCAATAGCTGTAATTACTAGGATTTATGTACTCAATTATTTGTGATACTAGTATGCTTCATATTGCAAACCACTTAGTTTGACTACATGATACATGTACTTGAAGTGTATAATTCATGTGACCTGGCAAAAATAAAGTCAAAGTTGATAGGTTACTCTCGAGGGAGTTTAGGTGGGTTCATGTGTATTGTTATGTTATAGTACTAAGACAGTACACATGGTCACACACACCACACACACACACACACACACACACACACACACACACACACACACACACACACACACACACACACACACACACACACACACACACCACACACACACACACCACACACACACACACATACACACACACCACACACACACCACACACACACACACACACCACACACACACACACACACAAAGCAAAGTGTCTCACTACCCTTAATTCAAGGTCACACTTACCTGCTATGCGGCGTGCTGGGGAGCAAAGTCCACTGGCTGTATCTCATTAACCATGACAGGCGTTGGTGGGACGTATTGTGCCCAGACCTGCAGTTGGAGACATAGTCGATCCTCCTGTGACTTCCTTCCTTGGCTCCAGGAGGTTGCACAGCACACAGACGTACACAATCAATCAACACTTGTCACATATTGTAGTCCTTTGGTAATATTACAAGCACGTAACACTGTTCACATACTGTATAACATCATTTGGATGTGACTATGTGACTAAGCACTCACATGTTCAGAACTACGACAGTAGAAAGTTTCCAATCTCCCGACAGGTCAAAATGCACACTATATTAGTGTCTTTGCGCAATGTACCTACATGATGTTAAAGTGTTACAATCACTTTCATCATTCCTATTATCTAGCTGTCTCAATGAAATGCTCTTCCTGGACATGTTGACACTGACAAGTTAGTGCATGAACTGTTGTTTCTATGCTTCCTGTCTCACACAGCAATGGTCTGGCTTATTTCAAATCAACTTCTATAATTTGCATATTGTGGTGCAAAACGAAACATAGCTATTACCATAGATAATATTACCAACATGACAGCAACTCTATGCAAGTGACCAGGAGTGCTGCAATGAGCATTGTGTCTACAATGTAAAAATTCTGCAACACTTACATTATTTTTTCTATGTCATGATGCAATTTGTCTTCCTTCGGCCGCTTCCCTCGAACTTGCTATTGTTGAGGGGAGGCTGTCTTTGGACTAACTTAACTTCTATTTTTTCCTTGCCTTATTTTGCTGTATGACCTATTTTACACACTTACCCTTGTTTTGTCTATCATTATTGCCGTGAAAAAATTTGTCTTCCTTAGGACATCACCACCATCACCATGGTGGCACTGGAGGATTTGTCAGATATACTGCTCCTCCGTTTGGTCTCGGATGGCTCTTTTATAGGAGAAGAAGAGCGACAGCAGCTGCTGCTGTAGCCACAGCCGTTGCTGGTGAGTACATGGAGTATTATTATCTATACTTGAAGAAATTTGTATTCAGACATCACTAAACCTTAATCAGAATCTCAGCAGGGGTATTCCGGGCTCATTATAACTTGTTCAGCACCTTGTTAAACCAAGCCATTACAGGCAAGAGGAATCGATTAACACTGTGTGAAAATACCACAAATTATGAATACTGAATATGAGACAACTGTGACTATGCCGAAAAAAACCAACACTACCCACAGATTAAAACTTTAGTTCGTAACTTTTAGAGTAGCTTGTAGGTTTGAATAATTATTAGAGGAGCTTACAGTAAAGCTCATGGGTATTTCTCATATCCTGGAAAGAGGAAATGGCGCTTGCATATTCCCACTTGTAAGTAGGATGTATGACCTACATTTCCTATGAGAAGGCGGTAGTGAAGCCCAGTGCAGTACTTGTTACTGTCATGTTGTCAAGCTTTGCCTCTTACAAACTAATTTTTCTTGTTCTTGAGCATTCACACGGACAGTGTCTCCTTGTAATTAAATCTCAAGATAGCTAGAATTGTGTGTGAGCAAATAATAGTAAAATACAGACTACAACCAGTTTAATTCCTAGTATCGAACAAGTTGTCAATGAAGTGTTTCTGGCATTATCCAGTGCATCCTGCATTGTTGAGAATTGTTGCAGGAAGCTTAAACTCAATTAGAAAAACTTTAAGGTAGCAAGCAATATTCCCCATGACTAATGGTGTATCTACTCTTCCTCTGAAACAGCATAGGAATGTGTTTGCATATAGCTCCACTTGCCCCTGCTCTGGTAGATATTACATTTCAGTCTTTATGTCAACGGTCTAAAGGAATTTTTAGCAATTAATATTGTGTGTACACATTATGATAATTTTTCTTCTTTTCTTCTCAGTTAGTGGTTCACAGCCTCCTCCACCACAGCCAGTAACAGTTGCTGTACCACCTGGACAACAGTACCCTCCACCTCCGCCCGGCGGACAATATCCACCACCTCCTCCAGGCACAGCCCCATATCCAGCTCCTCCTCCAGGCACAGCCCCATATCCAGCTCCTCCTCCAGGCACAGGCCCATATCCAGCTCCTCCTCCAGGCACAGGCCCATATCCAGCTCCACCTCCAGGCACAGCCCCATATCCAGCTCCTCCTCCAGGCACAGCCCCATACCCTGTTCCTCCAGGCACAACCCCATACCCTGCTCCTCCAGGCATGGTCCCATATCCGACTCCTTATATGAATCCACCTCCTCAAACAGGAGCTCCAGTCTCAGACCTACCACCACCATACAACCCGGAATCCAATCCTCCAGGTGCTCAACCTGTACCACCACCTCAACCTGTTGCTGACCCTAATGGAGGCTACCCTCCTCCTACCCACGGTCCTAATGCACAAGATGAAGAATATGAATATGTTTGTTGTTGTACCATCCTATGATGACTATTATTTAGCTAGTTCCAATGACTATAGTAGAGCTCTATTTTATACATGTATTACAAACAGAGTGACAGTATTACAAATGTTGTGGTCCTTTTTAATCTGATCTTTTTAGCACTATAAGTGTTTATCATCTTGTGTCATCTTGTTCTCAATCTTCTAACCACTAGCCAAATAGTCCTTTGAACTTTCTGCTAGTGAATGATGCAGCAGACACTTGTTTGCAGACAGAACTCAACACCTCTTCATGTGGCCATTTGTCACTTGCCAGCAGATGTCTACTAATCTATTAGCAACCACCATAATGTGTATTTCTGTTCTAAGACTTCCTAGTCAATTAAAATTTAGCCTTGTGGATCTAATTTAGAATTACCTCAGCCAAACTCAGTCTTATTCAATGGTTAGTTATGGCAATGTATAATCATAACATAGATTGTATACAGGATACATTAATACACTATAGTAACCAAAAATAAACACGTACATATTGCAATCGGTATGCATATAACACACACTATACAGCCTTGCATGCATATTGTATACAATGATAGCGTAATACATTGCTAAATGCCTGTCCTTATAAGGTATAAAACATGTGCATATGACTGCACAGCTTATTACAATGATCCAAATTTCTGTCAGCGTTATAAAATGCAATAGTGCATGCTCAGTTACAAAATGCATGCTCAGTTAAGGTCTCAGCTCTCAGCTGTTTGACATAAATCATATGTGACTTGTGCATAACAGGGTCACTCTGTATTATGGGTGATGCAAACTGTATGCAAACATATGTCAACAAAAACACTTAGGTCATCATTGTGCTTGTAGTCACAATCATGAAATCAAATAAAATTATGTGGTTCAGTATTTCCGGCATGATTTAGAATTCCAGTGCTTGCTCAATGTCATCACTATTAAAGGAAAGGGTGCAGCTAGTATATTAAATCAACAATCAATGCACATCATCGTTTGTCTGCACACACCCAAATCCCAAACACTATACCATAACTGATCTATCATAATCCTTTGCTGATACATTTTTGCTTTCATTGAGTGTGAACTGTGATGGCGGCATATGATAAAGGTGATGTGCAGTTGTTGCAAGCAATTGCCACTTTTGAGCGACACGGTATAACGACAATTTACGCGCTCTTATCGTCACCGCAGACGAAGCCACAAGAATGTTGTGTAAACATACTTCTGCGGCCACAAGTATGCAAAGCACTTCCCACTGTAAAAGCCTTTTATACTTCGTGAGCCGCCAATATATAACTATTGTTGTTCTTCTGTTGTCGTTTTATTTTAGTAGTGTAATCTAGCGTCGAACTGTTGCTTACGAATTCTGACTAAGTCGACCCAGCGCGTCTACCGATCAAGATGTACGCACACTTCGATCGCAGCTCACCAGCAAAACTGGACGTTTCCGTCACTTCTCTGTCGTGGAAAGGAGCTCCCACGGAAGGATGGTTGGCTGTTGGGAACTCGGCAAAGACTGTTGGAGTAACGTACACAGAGTTGCCTGAAGAGAGAGATAATGGAACAGGTGACCTTCAATCTGAAATCAGTTTAGACCGCCAAGCTATGAGAAGAAATTTCAACTTCAGAGAACATTCACAAGAGGTAAGTTTATTTTGCGCAACTGTATGGCGCTAGCGCCAAATGCCATTTATGTAAGTGCACCTAAAAGAGCTACTAGAGTCGGTTACTGTTCATAGCCTTGTCCAGCGTACATGGTTTTCATAGCTTTCTGCACCACCGCCCCGCGGTCGTATTCACTGCACATGTTCTGGTTGATCGAGTGTAGCATGATTCGTGCATACCAGTGGGTGTATACGCGCGCCACCAGCTGTTCTGGTCCAGATGCTGGCGCCGTATGGTGTGTACACTATACTTTGTTCACTCTCACGCAAAACTCGATAACTACAAAGTATGGACGCATATCGTATATCCCATTATGTATACTTGCTATTCAGTTAGACCTGAACTTCTAACCATATCAAATACCTTCAATGACCAAGGGCACATTCACTCCATTGCCTCAGGTTACGATTGTAAGATGGAACCCTCATCTGGACAAGATTGCAACTTGTGACGCATCAGGGACAGTGATAGTCTGGCGCAACCACAATGGTCGCTCAATCATGGAACTAGTCAACAACAGAGGCACTCAGATTAGTGATTTTCAGTGGAGCAATGACGGCACCAAAGTTCTGATTGCTTACATCGACGGCTATGTTCTTGTTGGAACAGCTTTCGGGAGACGGATCTGGGCAAGACAACTTAGCATAGGATCATTTGTCACTAGTCCATCAAGTCACACGCAACCCTCTCGACTTCTCAGTTCAACGTGGAGTGCTGATGATGCAAGAATAGTAGTTGGTAGCAGTATAGGAGAACTCATTGAGCTAGATGCCTTTCACAATGGTTCACTTGTATCAACCACCGAAGTTCTTCCAGGAATAGGCATCATCGGTCTACAGTGGGTCAAAGTACCAAACCATGAATCCTTATCAAGCAAACAACTGTCTTCAACATCAGAAGGTGGCGAGGAGAAGAGCAACGTTCGTCTGTCTCTCTACCTCAGAAATGGTAAAGTGGTCTTGATGAACTCTTGCGGTGATCAACAGGCAACCATCATTCGAACCGGACTCATTGACGGCAAGATGCTGTGGAGCAGTGATGGGTCCATCCTAGCTGTTGCTGGTCTTCGCAAGTCCCAGTCAATATCAACTGTTCGGTTTTTTCAACCATCAGGACAGCTACTCTTTACACTACCCCTCGGAACTAAAGTGAGCTTGCAACCCCCTCTCCTCTTCCTTCTCTTTCTCTCTCCATCACTTTATCAGTTTGTCACTTTACATGCTCACACCTCTCTGTTTCTAAGAATTACATCGTGTTAGTTTGTCTGGTTTACTAATATAGATAAAATACCTATGATTTACCCACACAAACTGGTAATGTGCCAACTTCTAGGCTTGGAAGCTGGGCAGTAGGAAAATAGGCTGTTGTATGCGAGGTGCACAATTTCACACACAGCGCTTCTCGTGAATCAGGCATGTTTGACTACATAACCTGTTTGTTACCAGGTGTAAGTGTGTGGTGTCTTGTACACTCATTCACCTCCTAGCCTACACATTCCTTTCTCATCTTAAAGCCCACAATACAAGTGTGGGTTGTACTACACCAAACACTCCTCACAGTAACCATCATTGTTGACTTGAGGAAATTGTCATGTGATGGTTCTTGTGCAGTCCAAGTTATGGTCTTTGTTGTGTCTCTTTGGTTTGGCCGATAGCTACTAGTAGTTGTGTGTTATTAGCATTGATAGTTTTGGCTGTAAACACACAAGGCAGTGCGTGTGACAACAATTCAAGAGTCTGTACATTACATGTCACGCACCTCACTTTCTCTTCAATTTTTTGTTGCTTTTTAATCTTCTCTTTATCAATGTTAATGGAGATGTCATAGACTGGTTCTGTTTACTCTGTGCTATAATGAAAGTGTTAGTAACTGCTCCCAATGTGTCTCAATAACATGTATTGGTTTGTGCAATGGTGTTCTGGGCTGGCAAGTGCTGCTATAGGCTCTATACATTATACCGCCTCACGTGCCCTCCATGTGACCACATGGTGTTATCATGTGCCAGTGGGACAATGTCTATTGCTTGTAGTGTGTAGGAGCAGACTTGCTGACCTACAGGGACAACAATGGCTTTTACAACAAGAGTTTGTGTCTACGGTGGTTCTTACATAAGCATGTTTGGTCCAGCAGACTCATCATATGCCCTATGGTGTCCACTGTGCAAGTCATATCATGGGCAGTGTTTTAACTGAAGAATCTTCAGTTTGCACACAACAACATCCTAATGGATTGTTGCTTTACAGTGAACAATATGGCTGCTGTGTACAGTGATAAAATTAAATTCTGGTCCCATTAGTTTGAATAATTCATTAGAACAAGCTTAGCATTCTTTGATGCTCAACCTTACTTGAGAATTCCAATGCCCGAGTATGCACACATTAGTGCTGTTAATAGAGTTTTAGTAGCCTGTCTGACTTAGGGCATTTTCTGATTAAACCATGTCTAACAGGAAGTGATGTCTTCTTAGACAGGAAGTCATAATAGGGTTAGGTTCCACTGTAACAAGCTTGATACATCACTACATGCTGTCATATTTTGTTTGTCTTATCTTGCTCTCTCTTCAAAGTGTCTTGCCTAGTGTGCATGACTCACTACACTACACCTAACTATCAGAAATGGTTTGAAATTTGTAAACATACAGAAACTCTTTTTTGCTTATACACACGCACACTTGGTTCATTTTACCAACCCTGATTGATGCCCTAGTTTCAACCCAGAGCCCTGCATTCTTCCCATTGTATAACCAGCAGCCTGTCTAGCTTTTAATTTTCATATGTCTCATACAAACTTGTTTGTCTAGCAGCTAATTTTCACCTCCCTGCTGGATTATTTTTCACTACAAGCGTTTGTGTTCTGTCTAGACATTCTTGTAGCTAAGCAGCCTTCCCTGAGCTCTGTATGGAGGCGAGGATACTCCCCCTGGTTTCCATGTAAACACCCAGTTGTCTACTTGTTGTCATTTCTCTGCTTCTTATAACAGTCTGTCACCCTTGTCATGCTATAGTCGACACTTCTTTGCTTGAAATGTTCCACATTCAACTTGCCCTTGCACGATTTATCTGTACATGCCTTTGTAGTCAGCCTTGTTAGTGTAATGTGTAAAAGTGCTTTGAAGTATTAAAGTTTAAAGAAATGGAAAATAATCTTCCAGTTGCTAGCACTGGCTTCTTTCTTTGTTGAGTGGATATATTTCTTTGGAGTATATTCTTTGGTTACTGTGGTGATGTATGCCCCCTCCCTCACTCACTGAATTATCTGTGTTCTTGGTTGCTATGAAAGGACCTTCTGTAGCTTCTTGTGCAGCTGAGTTAGAAACAAGGCTCTTGTACTGTTACAAGCTGTTTTGCATAACATGAAACTACAGTAATTGTATGTTTTTGACTTCCTACTCACACAACTACATTGAGGAAATCAGACCACAACAGAGGTCGATTATAAGGAACTTTTACAATGTAACCTTCTGGCTCTGTCGTCCTTTCTGCTCAACTGCCAAATAAGAACCTTAAACACAGTGCACATGTAGGTGCTCTGTTCATGCACTAGAGCAGGATGTGTGGAGAATGGTTGTCTAGTCACAGCTGATGCCTGGTGTGATGGCTGATGTCACAGTGCCCTCTGACCTCAGGCTATACTGTATTTCTGATCTCTTATCCCAACCCACATCAAAGGTTGCTGGGGGTCCTGAAATACAGCCACAAACTCACTGAATTGAGATACCACAGCTGTGCTGCTTTCTAGTTTAGCAAACTCTTTTGATGCTTGATTTCTACACCTGTAAGGTTGCCCTCTCCTGCAGCTGTAGCTTGGTGGAGGGCACTATGCCTCAATTGTCATAAACTTTGTCCTGAGTAAAGCTATTAATTACTCAGATGAAACTTCCAGCAAAATGATTATTGTAGATTTTGGGAATATATTCAAAGCAGTATGCTAGTTGTTTACCTAACTTGAAACCATTTCAGATACTTTCAAAGGATGTTAGCATTAAATTAGTAATCTTTCCCCTTTACTCATTGCACTTTATACTTCATATTGCACAACTTCCTTATTCTGTCACACACTCACTCACCTCCTCTCTCTTCTCCTCTCTCTTCTCCAGGAGCCTGTTACAGCCATCACCTGGGGTCACCACAACCAGAAGCTCTTCGTTGCCACAGGCACACTGCTTCACACTGCTACTATCCAGAAAGCCATCCCTTCTCTTCAACAACTCAGTCAAAATATAGTGGCTGGCAATTTGAAGTGCAAGGAAGCTAGCTTTGATCTAGTCTTGCCGACAAGATTCAAATTCTCTTTAGTGGAGTCTTTCAAGCCTATAATACAGGTACGTATAGACTGTTCATACATACACACACATATTTCATATCAGTTGTTTGTTCATGAGCATACAATTAGTGTACATATCCAATGCTTATCACTATGCACTGAGTAACACGCTTGCATAGATACATACAGCATCGTCATAGTGACACTAGCTGTAACAATAGCTAAGTCAACCATCAGCTTCAGTTTGTCTATGGTCTTATCTCATGCTCCACTCATCCAAAGCTGTCCAATAAATATTCCATAATTATTGTATAGTCAGCTTTTGAGGATATTGAGTTTCAGGAATTTAAGAATTAGTCAAACATCTTCTATTTGTGTTTGGCGCCGATTAATTTCATTTATTATTAAGACACACATTCAAAAGCGGATTGTAGTACACAAAATATGCATTTTTGCTTCCTAGTCAGTCGGTATGCTTATGTAGTTTATATATAGACAGGTACTTTCCAACATCAAACATGCTATGCATTGAGCTTATGTAACCCCACGCTTGTGCAATTATTGCTGTTCAGTTTACATAATACGGATACAGAATGAGTTCCTCTAGTAAAGGCTACACATGCGCGTGTATTAGTACATTGCTGACATGCTTGCCAGACTAGACAGCTTTAGCCGATTGCATTGTACCTGGTTTCTAGGAATGTTTTCAAGCATGAGTACAGTTCATAGTTATAGTAAATGGTTTGTAACTTTGGTTTGCATGTATGGTTGGTGGGTGGTTTAGGCCTTCTTTGGGAATGAGTGGGATAACAGATGGGGTAGAAGCAGTTTATGCTTCAGAGCATCTGGGTGGGGTAAGTCCAGTTTAGTCAGAGTGACTTTATATGGTAGCTAGTTTGTGGCTGCTAACTGATGTTGGTCCATGGAAACCATTTGTGTAGACAATACATTAGCATGGTGTCAGCACAGCACAACACAATACAACTAATTATCATTGTTCTGAATAAGCAGAATAAACAAACTACAATCTACCATACATGCACAAGAATACATACAGTATTAGTCAGATAGTCTACTGTCTAAGAAAACAGCCTTATAGCAGCACAAACAACTGTTGTTTCAACTGGTGCCTGGTTGTGTTTGCGACACTGCTTGAAGCAACTGTCTCTCACTAGTCAACCTCTCTCCCAACCACAATGTGTATTGCTCACTCAACTGACACACTCACTAACTGTTCTCTCTCTCTCTCTCTCTCTCTCTCTCTCTCTCTCTCTCTCTCTCTCTCTCTCTCTCTCTCTCCAGGGTCATGTACCAAAGAGTAACAATCTCTTAGAGTATGTTTCCAGAGCCCCTCCCGCTACCCATCGTCTCTACTGCACTCTTGTTCCTTCCAATGCCTCTTCCTCCAGCTCTTCAGGGAGCCAGCGGTCTCGTCATCCTAACACTTACACCCTCTATGTCGAACACCTCGGAACTCTCATACCAATCTTAGAAGCAACTCGACGAAACAGCAAGATTCGTCCAAGTTTCACTATTTCTCTTCCTTCCTCTGTCTCTTCTACTGATACTCCTCCATACACTCCTCGTACTCAACCTGAAGCTACTCCTCACGACTCTATGAACGAAATCGGAGACAACACACACACGACCAACTGTCAACTGCGTGGTATCAACGCAGACAACCCCGAAGCGCACAATTCACTCAACACTGAATCAGGAATCCAGTTAGCTTGCAATGAAAACGACACAGAGAGCCCTCGAACAATGCACAGCACCAGTACACAGGAGAGCCAACGGGTTTCCCAGTCGGCGACAACATCTAGACACTTAGCTGAAGTCAGCTCCCACCTCATTGCTTCAAAGTTCAAGATTCAAAGTCTAACGCATCGATTGTCCGCAGATCTCGGCAGCATAACTATCAAGACGTCATTTTTGCATATACAACCGCGCAAGGTAGTGGTGAACTTACCGGTCAGCGAAACCGATTCAGGTATAGAGTCAGATATCTCTTCTGGAGAAGAATCAGGCATTCTCTCCTCAGATCCTCTTCTAGACAGTCTCAGTTCAATGGAGGAGCTCGAAGCTCAGCCCAGCACCACTGCTACTGCTACAACTGTCAAGCAGCCCGAGCCCCAGACTCACCATCGGGCTCAGTCTCGTTCCAGAGTCTCCACGGCAGTTAGCACTGCAGATGCGGGCACAATACCAGCTGAGTCACAGATTGTTACAATACACAGCAAGACACCAACGTGGAACGAACATCATATGATCTATCAACTGGACTTTGGCGGAAGAGTGACCACCAAGTCAGCCAAGAACTTTCAGTTAGAGATTGGATCAGAACAAGTAAGAACATTACACAGTACTTGTACAGTGTGATAGTCAAGTATGCATGTGTGGTGGAGGGAAGTACTTTGTTGTGTGTATGCCTAGACGCTTGTGTTTGTCTCAGTGCTTTGGTAGTTAATTGTCACAAAGCTGGATTATGTTAGTGTCTGACATTTATGTCCCATAGCTTCACTTCAGTGTATCCTGCATGTGTACTTGTATGTGTGTGTGGGAGCCCGGGTTGGGAGGGAGAAGTTTTCGTGTATCTGATCTTACACAGAAGCTGTACATGTACATGTCCAGTATTGGATGGAATGCACATTGTGACTATGGATAACAATTACTGACTCTTTGTAGCATGACCAGAAGCCCTTCTTGTTGAAGTGGAGATAGGGTTTGAGTGGTCAGTAACAGGTATTTTGGTCTCCCAATTTGGTGTTTGCAATGCACACTTTGGAATCAGTGGTGTCTGTGATGGCGTGTCAAGTGAATTAGCAGGCCTAGTACACCTGACTTTGAGGTTTCAGCATTCTAGCTAGGTCCTTTCTGATCCTAGTGGGTGTGCCTGCTAGTTGTATGGAGGCAGTGGGCGTGTGTTTGTGCATGAGTTATGGTAGAGTCATGTTCCGGACATGTTCTTTAATGTGTGATCAAACGATTTGGTAGTACCAGCGCTTTCAATATGTTGTTTTTCCCATATTATCATACAATGTACACCATTTCGTGTACAATGCATGTAGGTAAAGCCAAGAAGGAAAACTGCTAACTTTGAACTTGTTTAGTTAGTGCCAAAATAAAAAAAAATTGTATTTTAGCCGCTCCGACACTTGGTGGTGTGTGAGTGAATATGTTCTTGATAATATCACCAATTTCTGCTCCGTGATGCGTAGCATTTGCTACTCAAGTGAGTGCATGTTGTAGTGTTCAGCCATGATTTCACACATGTTAGTATATATAGTCAGTTTGCTCACTGCTCATTAGTATAGTACACACCTGTTGTGCATTACTAGCAACAGATGTGCTCTGAGTAGTGACGTAATAGGACACCGTGACATTTAGCCGCCTACTGCTATATTAATCATATATCAGAGAGTTGTGTAGTGTCTGTGAAATCCCGTTCTGTAGGTGTGTGATTGTGCGTATGATATATCTAGCTATGAAACTATAGCAACCGTATTGTTATTAGCAACACCTTCCCAACAATATGATTCGAATGTCCTATTTCGAAAATAGTATGAATTGAGTTTCATCTGTTGACTGAAGCAGTTGCTATAGTGAAACTGTCCCAAGCAACCACATTGTGTACGTGGTATCCCTCAATTCAATGGATGTGTAGAGATTATGTTGCTTTATGAATTGTGGGCTGTTTTTCAGTCCTGTGTTCAGTTTCTAAAATAACACTGACAGTGAACAATAGTGCTAGCTTCTCTCACAAACACTTAGTCTTCTGTTTTTGCCTCTCCTTTCCTCTTTCCTTCTACTGTGCTTTCCCTGCCTGTTTCAAAGTCTTCTTACCATAAATGCCAACCACATGTGCACCCACCACACCTTTGATGAGCAGTATGGTTCACCATCTTGGTCCTCTGTGTAATGTCTACAAAACATCAATTCTCACGTTGTTTAGGCAGTTTCTCAGCTGTCTAAACACCCAACTCGCTCAGTATGAACCTTTTCATAATGCAATTTTATGGGTATTGTGTTTCATACTGGTGTCCTCAGTAGTTGATTCACAGTATTTAGGTTACAGCATGACTCATGCTAGACACCTGTGACTCTGTACCAGCTTCTGACAACAGTGTGCACTAGCACTGCAGGTGATATTATTTCCCAGTAAAACACTGTTATGTATATTACACCTGTACTCAGTATACTTGATCATGGTATGCACTTGCATTGCTCAAACCAGTGGGATTAGTTACTTGTATTAGATTAGGTTATTAGCTTGATTTGGCTGATTAGGACGTATCTGTGAGAACGTTGTCCTTTTTCATTCGTAAAGGATTAAGAGCAGTCGAGTGAATGTGTCAGTGAGTGAGCAGGTGTGTGTGTGAATGAGTGACAGCTTACTTGTGTGGATTTGATTATTGGATTGAGGTGGTAGACAATACAAGCATGCATGCATTGAGCCTAGCTGGGGGAGGGCAAGTGGATGTGTTAAGCTGCTTACTAGACAGATGTCTATAGATAAAGGTTGTGTACATAGGAGCTGTATACTCTCCCAACACCAAATCAAATCAGCTACAGCCACAGACCATTGGAGAGGTTCTTTTATGAGGTAGAGTAGCCAGCCGCTTGTATGGTTAGCTATGTACACTTTCTCTGTGCCTGTTGACTTAAGTAGCATAATGATTATGCTGAGTGGAAGATGTGTACACATATCGCTGAGTGTTGTGTGAACTCTGGGGTGTGTAGGTTCATGCTTGTGTTTTTAAGTATTCAACCACTGTTTCTGTCAGGTTTTAGTAGAACTCTGTTGTTTTATGAGAAATGGAATGAAGTCTGGCAAGCATTTCTGGCATACTAGCCAATTGCATGCATTTGATACACCATGCACTGTTGATATTCTGTCATTCTTATAATTGTGTTCTCTGGGAAAGAGTATTGGTAGATTATGGTACTGAAATTGACATAATTTTACTGATCTGATTATGATAGAGCATCCTACTCTCATTTTCCAACTAAACTGAAATTGACCAACTCTCTCTTTTTTCTCAGGTGTTGCAATTTGGTAGAATCGAGAATGGTAGCTTCATATTGGATTTCCAAGCACCCTTTACTCCAATTCAAGCATTCGCTACTGCTCTAGCTAATCTTGTGTAATAAAGACTCAACACAATAGGAGAAAACTGGATGAATCATTATTTTGTGATTTCTGAGTACAGAACTGATTGCTTGACCATCTCACTGTTCATTTGCCTGCTCCATTTTTCCTTCATTTTCCTTGATTTTTACCTGTTACGTTCGTATGTATGTATGTTGCTATATTATAACTGTTTATAATTTGTATTTCTGTGTGTATAATATATTGTGTGTATGTATGTGTGTGTGTACCCATCAGACGCAATCTTCATTTTCAAGTCACACAACTCACCAATTTCTCACGCTGGATCAAAATCTTCCTTCAACCTTAACTCAGAACCTCTCGTTCACTTCTCATTTTATTATCAAAGTTACGTTTCTTTTCTCTAATTTATTCATAGCTCTTATAATTATTTCTTATAATTTGAAGAATACCTCTCAAAATTGTAACCCCTTTCACTCTCTGCATGCTTTGTTGTCACAGGCAACAGGTTCAAACAAAATCAGTGATTAGTCACGTCATACGACTTGCATGCAGTTCCTGGGCATTGGAGGTGGTAGTTTTCAACAGTAACATCTTCAAAGCCTCTTAATCACGTCTTACATCGTTCTTTTCCCATAACAATTTTTTTGCACAATGCATCACAGTCCTAGAATGAGTATTTTGAAAAGACATATGTACATGAACATAAGCAATGTACATGCGTAATGCATCTAAAGTACTGTACATAATGCATGTACAGGGGTTGAAGAGCTGTTGTTTTATAACAATGCTAGATCAAGGTATCATTGTCTGCAAGAATAAATTATTATAAACTCTTGCTGTCTGCTCTGACCTGCACATAATCTCTCCATTCGGTAGCTGTTGTTTCCATTGTATCTTTCTGAGAAGATTTAATCGACTCGAAGATCGACCGACTCATTTAGTTCTCACACCCACACTGCTTCATTGTTACATAATTGCGTTAGTGTACATTCACACAGACATAAAACATTGTGGTTGTATTATTGATCATAATTCATGACCAAAGAGGGACTGTGGCTATTGATTGAGGCATGTTACCACAATTATGACTGTAATACCGTAGACCCTCCTTATTTACATGCACAAAATCACCACAACAGAATTATTATCAAAAATAAAGCACTGCAATTTAGTTTCTACATTTCACAAATAAAAATGTTCAAGCAATAACTTGTATAACTAGTAATGACTTTTCCTTATCACTCACTACTTTTGTCTATTTTTCTCTATCTAGAATGAAGTAACAATATAACTGGCTGCTGTCTACAGTTTAACTATGTCAGAAAGATCAATAGATTCTGTTGGATCGAAAGGTTTTTTCCTGCTTGTTTCAGGTGACGGAGAAGGGCTTCTACGAACTGGAGAACGAGGTCGCTGAGGAACTGGAGAAAGAGGAGTGTGGGAGTGTATCTTAGTGAATGTTCCATCCTCTTCGTCGACTTCAATTCCGCTGTGTTTTGTCAGAGCACGCATGAGAGAGATGAGGTTATCCTGAGTGTTAGCCATGGTGGTGATAGTCTCCTGCATGGAGTCTACCTTAAGAGCCAGCTTGTTGTTCTGCTCTTGTACTTCCTCAACTGGTTCCTAATTGTAAAGGAAGAAGCCATGCATAATGGTGCTGGTGTAATAATTCTAACAATGGTCAAGGCATAACAGTGGTAAAGAGATTATAGACTATGACATTTGAAAAGGAAAGGTGTTTTAATTAAATCATTTTCTGAAACCTGCCTGAAGTGTAATCATATCATGCTATCATAACTTTCATAATAGCATTTCTATATTTTCATTCTTTTGGCTCTCCAATAGGAGTGTTAGTATGTGACTTAGACAGTTACACTAGTAACTGTCTACAATGACAATGACTAGGACAGTTGCCCTGTGGTGATAGGTCACCCTAGATGTTATAGAATGATGATAGGTACAAGCATTTCAAGCTTGTGTGCTTTCTGCAAATGCTAATGTGAAAGCATATTCATCACCTTCATACGTTAAAAATCATATATCCTTAGTAGACAGTATTACTTTTGAATGTTAGTTGTATTTCTTACCAGTGGTGGGTTGAGTGTGTTGGAGATGTTCTCGATTGAGTCAAAACGAACTGCTTTAAATACGTTATACCACAACTTTTCCCCCAAGTTCAGCTTTCTGTTTGGGTAGACAGTTCTGCGACCAACGATGAGACGACGGCGAATATATTTCGGTAACAGCTCTTCAACAGAGAGTGTCAGCTCAACCTAGGAAAAGAAAAAGAATCCATTGATGATGTGTGTTATAAAATAAGTGTGTATGTGTACCCTCAATGCTAGTCTCTTCAGTACAGCCGCCTGCTGAATACCCTTGATATCATCAACAGCTAGACCAACCTAAAAAGGACAAATAAACAGCAGTGAAACACATCAGCTCTGACTACCGTGCGTGGTGTTCATATTATGCAGTGGTATAATTCACAAAGCTACACCATTCACCATTTCAGATTTGCTTTCTGCAAATGGTAATGTGACATATTGTAGCTTTTAATGTACAGTGGAACCTCTCTACCATTGAGACCAACAAAAGTGTCCATTATAGAGAGGGTGTTCTCTGGAGAGGGATGTCCGCTAAGAGGGGTTCCACTGTGTAGCTTGCACTTGTTAAAATTTAAAATGAAGTACCTGCTGCTAATTTTTTAAGTGAAATCTTATACCGCGAAAAATACTGGCTCTACGCAATAGTACAGTAGACCC
The DNA here is from genome assembly GCA_964017065.1 of Haliclona indistincta. Taxonomy (NCBI): domain Eukaryota; kingdom Metazoa; phylum Porifera; class Demospongiae; order Haplosclerida; family Chalinidae; genus Haliclona; species Haliclona indistincta. Next base: position 11,965,899 of record OZ024783.1, on the reverse strand, counting down.
TCGCTAATCCGAACACCTTGGTACCGCACTAATAGAGAAAACTATTAGCGGATTTCAGAGTAGCAAAGTTCAACTTAGTGAAGGTCTAGTGTAGCTGATTCACATACCAGTAAGTTTGTCAGTAGAATGGGCATGAGAATAATGAAGGCAATCCATAGTATGAAGGATGCTGGAGCATATTGTAGCTCGACTGGACACTCATCACCACACTGACGGAACGTTGTGTCAAACTCAAATTCTCCTGTAGTCATCGTCATGGTCTTGACGACAGAACGCCATATGTCCATGAACGGAAACCTCTACAAAATGGAAGTAACAGGTTGAATAACAAAATATTTGCAGAGCTACATGTACTTTGTCATTGCAATAATCATTGTCTCTCAAAACTAAGCTGTACAATGTATAGCAAGAAATTTTTTGCGAATGTGTGATGGAGAAATTATTTTCACAAACGGCCTATTTTGTCACTAAAAAAAAGACTTTTGTGGATAAAATACATGTAGTTGTAATATGTGAAAGTTCTCCCGCAAAGTTTCCTGCTATACAGCCGAACAATACTATTCTGGATGATGCAGCAACTCAGTCAGTTTTCATACTATCAGAGATTTACAATTGGGTCAGCATGGTAGGGTTCTTCATTATTGATAAGAATGACCATGCAAACGCTAGTGCAAGTAATGATTGCTCACCCCATTGGTAGTTGTAGGGTCATTGAACAGCATGTAGAAAGAGAACGAGAATGAGAGAATAAGTAGCAAAGCAAGTAGAGCCATTTTCCAGAACGTGTAGAAAATATCAATGAACATCACAACATAGATACCAATAAAAGGCAACTTGCGGACGATAATAATTAGCGATATCCATGACAGAAACAAAGCTATTGCTCCTAGCTGCCATTGCCAGCTTGTTGGACATAGACAAGGATTCAGAAACACAAAAGCAAAAATAATACTGAAAGTGAACAGCATTATTTCAAGATAGTTGACCCAATCCAGAAGGTATCGATGACGAAGCTTGATGAGTTGGAAGCCTTCAAAGATGAGCTTGATAGCAGCAAATATTATCGTCATTATTGCACTGAGGTAGAGAAAATTTTCCCTGTGGTTATTAAAACCTTAGGAACAGAATGAGTGAGTGAGTGAGTGTGTGTGTGTGTGTGTGTGTGTGTGTGTGTGTGTGTGTGTGTGTGTGTGTGTGTGTGTGTGTGAGGAGAGAGTGAGGAAATGAGAAAAGGAGGAAAGGATGGAGGAGAGAGTGAGCGGAAAGAGAAAGAGAGAGAGCAATGATGAGAAAAAAATTATAAAAATTGACAAAGTGCAGAGGTTATACTGCTTACCTTGTGCCCGGCAGACATCAATTACAGTCTCATTTGTCATCAGAGAACTCAAAATCGTCAAATTGTTAGCAACCCTACCTGAATAAATCATTCAAAAGATGCTGTTGTGTTTGATTCTGTACTTACAAATTTGTGAATTCGGCGCAGGTACTACGAGGGCAAAGGAGGTGATGAATGCTAGAAACAGCAGGTATATGAGTATGTTCCCGAGGTAGACATACTGCCCATAGTGGATCCACTTGTAGTTCAACAGACTGGTCACCAGAGAGTGGTTGAGAAGGTCTGTTTGGTTTGAGTCAACCTGAGAAAAATGAAATGTACAGATATTGTCCAAGGTATGTACAGAATATAGTTTCTGTTTCGTATTTATTTGTACAATACAATTGTTCGTTCTTTTTAAAATAGTACATGTACGATCGGATTGCTCGAAGCAGCCTCGCTTGAAGCGCAGTTAGTGTACTAGGCTAGTACAACAAGAGAGTTTCAAGCAAGGCAGCTTCGAGCAATCCGATCGTACGACAATCGCTGCGTTAAAAGTTTTGTACAAGTGAAACTTTTCCTCTACTGTTTTACTGACGTTAACTTATCACTCACCAGCAGACTCAGTGGATGGAGTTTCTTCACGAACCCTTCTGGTCCCCATTTGTTCTCGAACCCACCCTTGCCAGTCTTCCACTCGTCTTTAGGCGAGTCCTTGAACAGATGAGCAAGTGACTCACTGTCACTGCCCCTTCGACCCATTTCCTTGTCACTGTTTCTAACCCCAACATTGCTGTGACATAAGAAAAGTAAAACACATCTGGACTCCAACAGGAGGTTGTAATTTCACAATGGTAATACTACAACATAAATTCCGCTGCTCGGTGCATTACAGAAGTTTCTTGCTAACAGCAGATAAGTATGCATAATTTTCAGATCATCCGTTACTGCTACATATTCACATTGTACGTTCCTCTGTAAAGGCTAGTTTACAATAATTTTTGTAATTTCACAAACAGAACAATTTGTAAAAATTAAGTGCACCAAATTTACTTGTATTGCGCTTGTAGCATCATAAAAGATTATGCTCCACAAATTATTATGGGCATACCGAGAGAAAGTTTTGGTGAACGAACGGCCAAGCAGATAGTGCTTGGGGTCTCTGTCATCTTCAAGAAACTCATAGTTGAAGGTCACTTTGAAGTTCTTGTCGTCCTTGCTCACTCCATCCTTCTCATTGGTAGTGACACAGCGTGTGAACATGACCTCTGCCAGCGCTGTGGAAGGTATTGTAGTACAGGACCAACCATATGAAATTGCATAGTAACTCTAAAATAAAAATTCTAGTCTTCTGGACATAATCACGAAAATTAGCAACGTGGAACATGCAAATATTGCAGTAAAGAAAGTTGGAAAACTCATAAATTTTTAGCCAATGGAAACATAACATTGCGTGAAACTACACGCACTAATTTAGTCTCTATATTTTGCTTACCAGGCATTTTCTTGATCAGTCTCCTGGTGGGTGTGGTCTCTCTACCATTGGGGAGTGTAGTTCTGTTCCTCAGAGCACTCTTCCATTGATTGCTCATTATGATAGCAAGAACAACGTCTCTATAGAGACATAAACGTCACTCAAATATCACCTCTATCTCAACACATTTTAACACTCTAATCTCTAGTCACAGGTATGTGAAGAGAGGACATTCCTCCTTCTCTTCACTTACTTGTGCCCATTCTCAATGGCGATGTCCAAGCTGTTCAATCCACTGTCATTAGTACGAGACACTTGTGCTCCTTGGCTCATGAGCAGCTCCACAACATTCAGGTGACCTTCCTGGCAAGCCAGTTGCAGCGGAGTTACCTGAATAACATTTTTAAGCACTTGTTACATGTTTTCACATGTTGCTACAATTACAAACAAAATAATAGACACAAGGAACTATAATAAAACAAACAGTAAATCCTTAAATAAAAGCCCGGGCGTCTATTTCTTAAGCAAGATTTTTAGGAGGGTGCCTATTTCCATATGAGTTCATTCTCAAATCAATATAATTATTTTACTTCCGGCCGGGCTGACTCCAGGCATCAATTTAAGGGAGTTGTCTATTCAAGAAAGGCGCCGTCTTTTCAAGATTTACGATACATGCATAATAATACAAACTCAAAAGCTCATGGTGCATAGCCTGTCCGTCTGGTTTTGTGTGTTTGTGTGCTGCTATTCATACGTGATTAGTGTCGAGTGGTTCCAGATCAGCATCAGCATCAATGAGAAGCTGTATCACTTTGGACCATCCTCCCTGAGCAGCACAATCCAATGGAGTCCAACTGATGACATTTCTGAGTGAAAAATAGTGTGTAACCATGTCTATCTCTTAAAATTATTATTTAGAATGCACAGCTATTCCAATTATCACACAATAATAGACCAGCAGCATATCTGCGCTGTCGCTTTTTGGAACTTGGGGCCGTTTTTCGCACATTGTGGCTCGCTATTTCCTATGTTTACATTCATCCATGCTTCGTCCTGATTCTTTCCAACTAAAATAAGCAAGCGTTCAGAACCATGACTGCCATCTTATACGGCCAGAAAACACCTTAAGGTGTTTGCAGCACAAGCGCCGGACTTTAGAACCGAGTTGGATGCTCGTTATACACTCCTGAAGACTCAGTTGATGTCTAGTAAACAGCATGTGTTATTGTGATATCTGTACCTAGCATCAGGATCTGATTTGCTGTCTAGTAACAGCTTGGCTACGTCATAGTGACCATTGATACAGGCAATGTGTAGTGGAGTATTAGAGTCGTCATCTTCATCATAAATCAGTAGCCTCTTCTTACGTATCAGCTCCTTGACAACCCTGCCAAAACAGGAAATGATTGTGAGGTTTCAGTAAAGAAATTGTCTCACTTGGTGTAGCCTGTCTTTGCAGCAAGGTGCATTGGCGTCTGGCCAAATCTGTTTGGAGCATCTGGCCTTACTTTTTTTGATTGAAGCAAAATCTGAGAAATACAGATGCAGTTAGACTTCAAAGAACACAAAATGTGTGTGAACATCCTTTTATGATACATATACATGTAGCAAATGGATCGATTTGGGACAGTAATAATTGCTCATAGCTCTTATGACAGTATTTTTGCACACACATACACATACACACGCATATGCAAGTTTAAAGTACCTTGACAGATTCCACGTGCCCTTTGAGAGCAGCAATGTGTAGTGGAGTGTTGTTAGCAGTATCTGAGGTTCGACTCAGTCTAGCACCAATGTGATGGTATTTACCAACAATGAGACTCTGTATGAAGATCGAGTGAGTGAGTGAGTGAGTGAGTGAGTGAGTGAGTGAGTGAGTGAGTGAGTGAGTGAGTGAGTGAGTGAGTGAGTAAGTGAGTGAGTGAGTAAGTGAGTGAGCAAGCGAGCGAGTGGGTGAGTGATAGGGTGAGTGAGTGAGTCTACATGCATTGATCTGTATAATGTTGACTAACCTCCAGTATTGCCTCATGATTGTTTTGAGCGGCTAAATAGACTATACTCTTGCCATCACGATCAAACACATCTGCTACTGCGTCACGTTCTAGTAACACCTCCATGGACACTTTCTGGCCTTGAGCAACAGCAGTGAGAAGAGGAGTGTATGAATTCACATCTTGAGATTCTATGTCAGCTTTCCTGAGATTAAACAAGACAACACCTTAAATTAGTGAAGCTGTTCAATAGTAGGTGATCTAAGATAATGTGCTTGATCTAGACATACAAATCAAATTGGGTATTCACCACAGGTTAGATAGTTGAGACTAAACCTTACAATGCACACATGTATTAGACAGACACCCTTACATCTTTAAGAGCCAAATCTCTCAGTGTTGCCTTACTTAGTAAACATAATGAACATAATTTTATCTTGTCATACAAATAATGTTGAAATACATGTACAGTCTTCATAATCTGTCTATTTGCTGTAAACTCACTTGTCTAAAAGGAAACGAATCATGCCATCCTGACTGTGTTTGACAGCATAGTGAAGAGGTGTCTCGGAATCGTCATCCGCTGTATCCAGCTTAGTCTGCTCGTATTGTAGCAGCATATCAGCTATGTCGGTGTAGCCTTCTTTAGCAGCTATGTGGAGTGGTGACACATCGTAGATCTTTTGGGCTATAGGATCGGCGAGGTATAGAAGAAGCACGCGAACAATCTCCACTTCACCACTTCCGCAAGCAAGATGGAGAGGTGTGTTGCGTTCGTTATCAACACGCCTGACTAACTTGTCATGCTTCTCTGGGCACTTCCGCATGATCAAGTTGACAATTTCAGACAGCCCTTCTTGACATGCTACATGCAACGGATTTACACCTTCTTCATTGCCATGAAGGATATTAGCTTCAGCATCCAACAGCTTCTCGACGATCCAAGGGTCTCCCAAACGACAGGCCATATGCAACGGTGTATTTTGTTGCTTGTCGGTAGCATTCACCTCAACTTTCCTAGATGTAAGCAGTATTTCAACTGCAGCACGATTTCCACGTGCACTAGCATAGTGAAGTGGTGTGTAACCGAACGAGTCAATCACAGTTACATCAACAGAATAGTGATTAACAAGCAGCTTCATCATCTTCTGGCTAGAGGAGGAGAGAGTAATGGCTGCTATTGACCCTTCAGATTCAGTAGTCGGAGTTGAGGGGTTCTCATCGGTATCTCCTTGTACGAGTGGCACATAGCGGGAAGCATAGTGTAGTGGAGTAAGCCCCTCATCAGTTGGCATTTCAGGATCTATAGTAATGGTTATAAGAGTCAACTAATTAAGCTAGATCTCAGTTGATTGAGTTATCCACACAATTTTGGTAAGCTCATGCATTTGCAACAACTTGGTCTCTATAGTATACATAAAGGCAAGAACACTGTTGCACTATGTGTTGTGACTATGCAAATGTGAACTACAAATTTGGCAATTCTAAAATGTCAAGAAAAATAATGTATCCCAGTTGACCAAAGATCACAAAGGGCTGTTCTACGTGTGTATATTGCATACACATTAGAATATCTTTGGTCACAGGTTAAAAAGTTATCACATTATAATAATTGTGAATCTGACAACTTTTTTGCCTTTGGCAATCAGAATACGGGTAAAAAATAGGCCAGGTGTACTTGACCTCCACCGGCAGGACTGATTATACAGTACTGTAGTAGCGGTCATAGCTTATCTGCTTACTAACGATAATAAAAAATATGAGATACTCTCAAACCATGGATGAATGTAACAAGAATGATGAGTCAGCACATTTTGAACTGGGATATAAACATGCCTGGCTTGTGCATGTGTATAGAAAACACAAGCTAGTGAATGTGTGAATGACCCCTCTGCTACGCCCTCGGTGTTATCGCACATTCACTCGTGTATTTCCTATACACACTAGGTAGGCATGAAATAACCTATACATAATACACATGCGGAGCAACAAAATGAATTCAGTCATTTGCTGACGCTCTCAAATATTATTTTCTACAGTACCCAATTCTCAAATTTATGAGCCCTGCATGATGACACAAGCATTAATTAACAGCTGTCAAGTGCAAGTAGAACCAGTCAGATATACATGCATGTTATTATAGATAATAATCTATTATGATGTTATACACACACAATTCTTCTACGGTGCTGTTTATTTTCACAATAAACACTGCATCTTTAAACTAGGTACTCGTGCCTGTTTTGAATATGTGGTCATTGTTATATATTGCTGTGTACTGTGATAACGTACTTGCTTCGTCCAACAGGAGTAGATACAGGATCTTGTAACGATTAAATCGTGCAGCATAGTGAACAGCAGCAAATCCATGCTTATCCTTGAGATCAAGCAGGCTCTTCTTCTTACTCTCAGGACAGGTCTGCAGCCATCTTCTCACCACGTCCTCTCGTCCATCACGGGCAGCTTGTAACAGCTATAAAGACAGAGCTAGTGAATCAGCTTGGTAGTAATACAAGCTGAGGGTGCACGAACTTGTTCAAACTACATTATGTCATGTAGAACATTTATTCTGTACAACCAAAAGCTATATTAGATTCAAAAAAGCATGTCTACTATATATATAGCGCAATCATGCATGCACAAAGCATACAGGGCTGTGCCCTGCTCACACCTGCGGCATACCTGCTTTACAGAATCGCTGGCTTTAGCACGTCGAGTCGGACCGTAATCCAGTCTCTGCAACGATACCTGCTCCCTGCCATTAGTGATCTGCGCCATGGCGAGCGTAAGCACGGCAACTGCTAGTAGCTTCAAGCTCCGAGAGCGGAACAACAGCAGAGGTCGAACAACCCAGCTATTTCCTGACTGAGTCTAGCCCCGCCCCAAACATGCAAGATTGTCACCGTTTAACTTTAAAAAGTTAATATAGCAGGAACATACTCACTATTAGTGACACTATAATAATTACGACCGTCTTTTCTCATAGCTAGGACTTGCTCCAGTATCACCCAAAGCTTGCAATTCCTCGATTCTCAGCTCGTAGACTGCATTTTATTCAATCTGGTATGTCACTGAAGGAGTAACCAAGGTAGCCCTTCCACGCGTAGAATGCAAGACGCAGATGGTAAAAGCCCGGCAGGAAAGTAATCCCTCCTAGTACTAGCAACGGAACTGCGCCTTCAGAGCTGTGGCCTATTATACCTCCGATCATAAGCCCGCCAATGGTCAGTAGAAATGAGCCGATGAGAAAGAGGAGAATAGCAATGATTATAGATTTTAGCGGCAACTTTTCATTTTTTTCTGTATAGTATAAGTCCTCAGAGTATACATCGTCATGTTTTTCTTGAATGAACGCAACGGGACTGCTAGAATGTAGCTTACTGTAACGAACTCTGCTACGATTCGACCGAGGACTCGACATTACAAAAATTTCTTCATTTACGAATAATTACACAATTTTTATCTACATAATTACGGTATCTTTACTGCATGCATTTTTTATTGACTTTTGTTTAATCCTCACAACTGCAAAATTGAACAGGACTGGTAGACGCACTGTAATTTGTTGGAGAGATTATTCACTTGTGACAATTCATGCATGAAAACCACTGACCATTCTCCTAGCCTGCAGCCTTGTGACTTGCAGTGTTCGTTACAAGCAGAATCTCTTTTATTGGCTGCAGGGAACATAAATCATTGTATAATCCTTATTACCAAAATCACTGCCTCAGTTTACCATTGCAGCTGCAGGAAATTTCAGGAGCTCGGCAATTTTTTCGCTCACATTTGCAAACATCATTGACACAGTTTCCATCTCGGCAATTATTTTTCATGCAGTGGTTTCTGCAAATTGCTTTAGCTACATACAACTATAAGCATGCAAGTGACATCAAACTTCAGCACTTACCACATGGTATATTTTTTGGTACTGGAGGAGGAGGAGTTGGTCCAATACGAAAACTTGTACTTGGGCGATCATCCTCAGGAGTAAAGTTCACAGAATTTGCACTTGTGCATGTGGTAACTGATACTGTGACAGGCAATGGAGTTGATGTGGTAGGTAGATTCAAGGCCAGGGTAGTTGTGTTCGTAGCATTGACTTGGAAGAGAAGAACTGTTAAAAGTATGAATCCGAGAAAATGCTGCATTTCGCTAGGAATAAATACTTATGCTAGTTATCTGCTAGCTATCACTGAGATCTTATGTTATATATTGCTATCTTATGCTAGCTATCATTGTGCATCAGCTAGTTTGCATGAAGTTTTATACAGGAACAAAGCAGCCATTAAACACCAACTGCTTAAGTTAGCAAATACATTTCATTGCAGAGCTATTGGTATCTAAAAATAGCAATTTTAATCCTACATTTTTTACACAAGAACACAACTACTAATAATGCAGAGTTGTGGCTGCTAACAGGTTCAAATATGTCCAGTCAGGTCCAGTAAACAGGAAGAAATTAAATATGATCAAAAGATGATTAGATAACTGTACTATGATTATCTTGATAACAATATTACAGGATTCTTTCACTTGATATGCATCATTGTTATCCACCTGCCTGCAGTGTTCTAACTAAAGGATTAGGATTCGTGACAGGGAGTTGTTTTGTGAAAAAACTATAAGATGTCAGCTGTTACCATGCCTCCAAGTACCACCATATTGCATTCATATCTCAGATATCGTGGGCTCGATTCACATGACCTCCAGCTAATCTGATTGCTCGAAACCGGTAGACTAATAATGTGCACCAGACAAGTTGTGGCGGTTCTACATAATTATACGCCTAGCAGGGTGCAGATTTTTAAAGTTAAAAATGCAGTTCAGAAATTGAAATTTACTACACCCACTTATGCATTATTATTATTGTCAAACAGGTACATGTAACAGGTACAAGTGCTGCATACTAGCACTGATTGTTCTCTGTTCTTTCACAAGTTTTGCAAAGACAGTAGCCATTCCCTCTTCGCAGCTATATTTTTGCTGCTAGCAGGATTGAGTCATAAAATTTTTTCCTATACGGAAAAATCAAGCAACAATAACATTAACGAGCTACACTATAATTTAGCACATTTATATTTTTTGAAGTTTGTAAGATTTCCAGTTGGTATTGGATAAGGAGTTGCAATGGGTAAATCAGAAATTTGCACAGAAAAATGAGAATGCACAGTAGAACTGGTTTCCACTGTGGGATAGGGAAGGTAACAGTCGAAACACCGGAGCAGCATGGCGCTGTTTGTTTAGTAAAATTGCATGAGACAGCAATATTCTACATCTTCAGTTTACCTAAAATTTCCGACAACAGATTAACGAACATTCCTTCTGCTAAATATTAAATTGGTTTCTCCACCCAGGAAGGAATTAACCATGATGAAAGACGGGTTGCTATCATCTAAATAGTCGTTCTTGAGCCATGTTTCTTTTAGTCAATGTCAACACCTAGTTCAATTTGATGGTAGACTTCTGCATAAGTTTGGTCCCAGACTTGTCTCATTTCATTTTACTTGTTCTCAACCCCTCAGTCACTGCTTATGTGGATTGTAATTATTAGCAAGATTGACTGGCTGCAGGTTTTGCAGCTATCCCATCAAAACAGGCTTAAAGACCTTTGCATCGATGCACATTTGCTTACTGAACTGCCAACAACCTCCATGGGAAAGGTACTTGTTTCTCTCTGTCGACATGCTGTTTTAGATTACATGCCTGAATAATGACTAGATGTTTGCAAGGTGAGTATGTGTGACAACATAAGAGTATCAAAGGGTAGAAGCACTACAAGAAAATACCATAACTAGACAAAACAAACAATAAGCAAGAAAGTTATATTATTAATAACCTTCTGACGTCTATTTGTAGCCGCAATTACTATTGGAATTATTTTCCTCCATGACAGTGTGGACAATTTTAATACATTATTGATACAACAATAAAATGTGATGTATTTCAATTTTTAGCAGTAAGTGTGTTTAGAGATTGTCTTTTGGATACTGTTCCACGAGAGCTGGAGCTGTGGACCTACTGAGAAAACATGGAGTAGATAAGTAAGCAAGTATGGTAAGAAACAGAGAAAGACTGAAGAGGGAAGGAAAGATAATATGTAAGCAGCCACTGACCGGATGAAGAGATGGATAGAACTTGTGGTCAATGACCTGTGTGCAGTAAAAGAGTGTGAAATAAAGGAGTAGAGCTAATGTGCGGCGTACCTTGTCGATGAAATTATTGAGGTCAACAAGCTGAGATGAGTCTAGAGCAAATTGCCGACTATCAGTGCTGTTCTGTATCGAGAAAGAAAACAAAACATAAAATTATTGACCACACGTGTGTATGTAGTCACATTCAGTTCACTACAAGGTATAATTCACCTGTTTTGTGTGTCACATGCATAGCCAGAAATTTTCTACTAGCGAAACAGAGGAAAATTTATATATATTTTGTGTGAATTTATATTCATGAGGAACATGTTTCCGACTGAGAGTCCTGACCTATATGGCGATACAACTCATGGCTCGAGGCACGATCAGGCGTGGGACTACGTTGACTGAGAGGCTGATTAGTTCAAACAGGCTAGCACATACGGAGCACACAAATAATAGCAAACTCCACCAGAAATCCCACCCAGCACCTGGATTTTTAGCAGAGTACATAGAAGGGCCCAGGCCCTAGTGTAGCTACAGTTGCTACACCACTGTATAGCTACTCAGTTAACTACACCTGTCTGAGCTATCAGCAGCTGTACATGCATGCAGGTAGCTGCATACATTTTTTCAAATTTTTGCAAAGGTGGTACTTTTGTACTCAGAAGATCAGTATAGAGAAGAGAATAAAGCTGCTCACGACTGTAATAGAGACAGCTCCCACCATGTTACTGCCTCTACTGGGAGACTGGGCTAGCCGGCCTCCACCAACCTGGTCCTGTGAGAAAATATAGTAACCCAGCTATAAAAACGATCATTCTCAATACCTCTTTTGTTCCTACTATTAGTACTGGTAACTCTTTGTCAGCAAACTGCTCAGGATCATACTCGAAACTAAAAAAATAGCTATAAATTACTGTTTTAACAAAGAACTGATGTACAAGAACCTTTTATCACGATCGCCATTTTTGCCTTTAGAACCTGCGTGCAACAATACTATAAAAGCTCAGTTATATATTCATGACCGACCTTGATGGTAGCCTCTCAACCAGTTACTCAAACTACTGTGAGACTTCCGATTGGTCAGATCATGGACAAGTATAATACCTTGACGCACACATACATTGTACTTGACTATGTTGACTTGATATACTGCACATACCGTTTGCTTGCTGATAAAACAATGGTCGACCTCTCTCGTGTGATAAGGCTCCACCCACATCCCAGAACTCCACAAAGAAGCTCGTTGGAGTGGAGGAGACAGACCGACTGTACTCATGCAACTAGAAAGGAAATTGAGAATGTGAATTGTATCATTTTATTGTTATTTTCGTACTTTTACTTCCACAGTACAGCCTACAGTAGAGTATGGATTGGTGAGCACCTCGCCATGACAGATTAGGTGAACCAAACTGGTCTTACCCACACCTGCAGTACACAGACAGCTCTATTTAACATGATCACTAAATGATGACTGGAGTATTAGAGAACCAGGAGGCTTACCAGAGTCTCCAAGCACGATTACTTTGACTTTTCTGATACTCTCAGCGGACATGATCTCGGATATTTTCCGTAATACTACAGTTGTACACGCCCGTAATTTGCAAATAGCGGATTCCACGTGGCGAATAGCTGATTCCATATAACCAGTCCTATTGTTGCCAGCTCCAAACCAAATTGCATACTTGCCTGAACAAAGATATGTCAGTAGGTCAGCAATCTTTTTACTGCTGACTTGGGTCAGAATACACTATGATGCAAGCTAGGTAGATAGGGTGTATGATTTGCTATTGGTCAAGGTTGCATGTTGCTTGGCAGCAGAAATTGTAAAATGGGCGTTGGCTACTAGGCTAACATTTTACAATCTCTGCTGTCAAGCAACTTGCAAAGGTATGTACATGTAAGATGCAATGCAGAGCCTAAGTACAAATGTATGCAGGAACTGAAGTTGGTACACAAAGTGGGCGTGGTCTAACAAGCGTGCCAACATCGGACAACATGGCTCGGTTGATTGCTGTTGGACAGTTCGTGCGGAGAAAAGAAAGGTGGAGAGGGGTTTACAGGAGCTGCATATCTTTGTTCAGGCAAGTAGCTAGTGCAAGATAGCCCAAGTAGCTATTAATATCATGTGAGATATTATTTACAGCTCTACAGTTGAGACTCAGGAGACTTCAAAGTTTGCCTACAATGCCAGAGAATGGTGGGATCCGATTGGTCCATTCAAAGCCCTCCACTCTATGAACGCTGTCAGAGTTCCATTGATCACTTCTGCCTTACAACAAACAGGCAGAGATGTGGGAGATGTGACTAAGCCATTGGCAGGTTACTCTGTACTTGATGTTGGCTGTGGTGCCGGAATATTATGTGAGGTATTGTGTTAGTACGCATGATAATAATCATAACATGTACTAGTGTGAGTCCACTTGGTAAAAAGTTGATACAGCTAAGATAATTATACACGATTGTTTTCAGCTCATAGCAAAATTTCGAATTGTGGTCATCAGGGGCATATATTGAGCCTACGGAGCCGCGTGCAACTCCGTATTCTCACAGTGCAATGGCAAAATCCAAGCATATCTGCTGTCAGACACAGGAATCATTGCTTTTCTGCTGTCTACCGTTGCTAGGGTATGCTGCTTATTACTATTCTACGTCAAAAGCTATCCTGCAACATGTGCTGCTCTGTTTGAAAGACATCTATCTAGTAGGCAAGAGTTGTGAGATTAAATGCTGGGCGTGGTCAATGCATTTTTCTCCTTATTTGGTCCGTTAATACGGAATAATATTTATTATGACTGAGGATTTCGCCGTTTACAGAGTGCACACTCCTTCGACAGATACGTCTCAATATGCGATGAGCTCTGTTACATGACAGTGCTTAGTGGTACTCACAATAGTACTGTACACTCACTGCAATCTCTTCGTTTAACAAAACACCCTATTTTTTATTATTTCTCATCTCTCAGCCTCTAGCAAGACTAGGAGCAACAGTCACTGGTATTGATCCTGTTGAAGGTAGTATCGTAACAGCTCAACAACACAGTGTAGCTGACCCAGCTATCAACCACAATATCACATACAAGTGCTGTAGCACCGAGCAGCTAATAGCTGATAGCCCTGACACTGCATTTGACTGTGTTGTGGCTTCGGAGGTGATTGAGCATGTCACCGATAAGGAGACATTCCTGCAAGAAATCTCTCAACTCATCAAGGTCTGGTGATAGCCTAGTTTTGGTCCCGCCTAACTAGATATGTACCATAGCTCCGGTGTGCTCTTATGTAAAATTGAGCAATTTAAAATTCTGGGTGTTTAATTTGACTAAATTCCAATTCACTGTTTTCACTCATTAACTGCTAAACAATTATTACTTGCTTTCTACAGCCAGGAGGTGTGGCTTGTTTTACTACCATCACTCGTACAGCGCTGTCCTACCTACTCGCAATAGTGGCTGCTGAACAGGTACTGGGCCTGGTGCCTCGAGGGACACACCAGTGGGACAAGTTCATCTCACCAAGGGACTTATCATCATTGTTAATGATGGCTGACCTAGAGCCAGGCATTGTCAAAGGGATGTACTATAATCCAGTCACTAACACATGGACTAGTGGTAGTAATATTACTACCAGTGCTGTTAACTACTTCTTGCAAGCTAAAAAATTGTGTAATGTTTAGTGTCTGCAACTCTACAAGTATCTCTGCATGAATTAGCCTCGTCCCCAGTCCCTCAAAAGAGGGACTGGGGACGAGGCTATGCATGAATCACCTCTGCATGTCTCATTAGTTCAGTGTATTAGGAGCCACGCCTATAGTCGCCCCTTGGAAGAAGAAATGGCCGATGAAGACTGCGTCTGCGCGTTTAAAAGCGGAAACAAGCTCATGGCGGAGCAGTTACTACCCCGTATAAAACAACCAGCTACCATCACGACAATGATCGACTTTAGCATCTATGGTGTGTTAGCATTGGTCTCTTTACTCCGGCCCACTTAGCTGCGTACTGGGGCTGGAAAAATGTTGTTATTGAGTTGGTATCTGTCTATAAGTGTGCTGCTAACTGCAAAGATGAGAAAAGACACGTTCCGTTGCATTATTCAGCCTACAATGGCCATCTCGAGGTAGTAAAATATTTCATCGTTAAATTACTTAGTGACCCTATGTACAAAAACAATTATTCCATGACACCACTTCACTTTGCTTGTGAGAAAGGTCATCTCAACATTGCCCAGTATCTCATCAAGGAAAAACACTGTATCCCATCATACGAGACCAATAATGGTTATACACCACTTCGCTTTGCTTGTAGCAATGATCACCTGAACATCACCCAGTACCTCATCAGAGAGGTACACTGTAACCCATCATGTGAGGACAAATATGGCTGGACACTACTTCACTTTGCTTGTCGCCATGGTAACCTCAACATCGTCAAGTACCTTATCATAGAGGAACATTGCTATCCATCTTTCAAGAACAATAATGGTTATACACCACTTCACTATGCTTGTATTAATGGTAACCTTAGTGTTGTTTACTACCTTATCAGAGAGGCACACTGTAACCCATCATGTGAAGACAATAATGGCAGGACAGCACTTCATTATGCTTGTCAGTATAACCATGCCAATATTGTAAAATATCTGTTGTCAACTGGACGAGTGAATCCACTGGCTGAGAACAAATAAGGTCGCACAGCATTGTACTATGCTAGTCCTTACTATGATATTATCAAGCTATTTCAACCGTTCAAAGAGTGCAGGACAGCCTTCCCAGTACACACATTTACTAAAGTGATTCTCACAGGAGACAGTGGAGCTGGTAAAACTACCATCACTGAACTCATTGTCAGTGTAGTGATAGCGTAAATAAGAGTAGCATAATAGAGTACATATGCGGGATATACAGCATACTTATATACCAGAGTTCTATCTACAGACTAGTGGGTCCTATACCTAATTACAATGACCAATAACACAATAACACATCTCCCTTTCTAGCCTCGTCCCCAGGCCCCGCCTCCCAAAGCTGAGGAGAGGGCCTGGTACAGACTGTCAGCGCATGCGCCGGAATTCACGGAATTCCAGAAATCACCGGATATTTTCCGTTCATTATTGCTACACTTTACGTCACAGATCATGGCGGAAGTTAGTAGAGCAGATTTCGAGGCTACTATGTTGTATGCACTCCAGTGCATCGAGTGTTCACATTTGAAACCAAAGCCAGAACAGTTAGCCATGTATATGAAGGCTGTGATGTTTTCGTGTGGAGATATTGTGCTGTCAAGTTTTACCATTCGTTTTCAACCACAAGTACAGTCGTACTGACAGCCTAGTAGTAGTTGTCTCTCAGTTGGTGTCTCTTATGGCTGGCCAGGTGGATGGCTTACGGCAAAAGGGAGTGAAAGCTGCAATAATATCGCCCGTAGGCAAAATTATTATATACGTCACATAAATAATTACCATCTAACGACGTCATCGCAATTAAATTTCCATGAATAATAGACGCATGCGCACACAGTGTGTACCAGGCCCTCTCCTCAGCTTTGGGAGGCGGGGCCTGGGGACGAGGCTACTCCCTTTCAAGCTCTTACAAAAACAAAACACACCATACACTAGTTCAGTTTCCAGAGTCAATGTTTCTCGAAATCTTGATAACGCTTTGTTGGATGCGGTGTACGATTACTGCGTCTTGGATTGGTCGGTGTATCGGTCTGTGGGGTGGTGATCTCGGGATCAGCGGTCTCATGCTCCACCGGTGGATCTGTCGTCGCTTCATCATTTGTAGAGTCTATTGTCTCTTCTTCATTCTCAGGTTCTGTTGTCACTTCTTCTTGGGACGGTAAAGGAATAAGGTCTCTCCTATTCCGTCGATAAGTTGCTCCATTCTCTGACAATACTTCGATACTCCTTGGGGCTACCTCTTGTTGCACAGTAGCTTGTTCTTTTCTATCTGTCATCCACACTAGACTTCCTGGTTCTATTGAGGGCAAGACTTTGGCACCTTTTCTTTGATCGTGGTTCTTCTTTTGACTAAGTTTGATCTCTCGGTCTTTTTCTCTAACTTTCTCAGCATCAGGAACTTGAGGCTCTCTGTGGGACAGAGTAGAAGGGATAGTCGTTCTCAACTTGCGGCTCATGAGAAGTTCTGCAGGGCTGTGTTTACTTCCGAGAACCGGGGTACTCCTGTACGCTAACAGTGCTAGATAGGGGTCGTTGCTCTTGTTCAAGAGTGATTTCACTGTGCGCACAGCGCGTTCGGCTTCTCCATTCGACTGTGGGAAATACGGGCTGCTAGTTGAGTGTTGAAATCCATAGTCTTTGGCGAACTGTTCGAATTCTTCAGATACATACTGCTTTCCTCCATCTGAGACTACGATTTCGGGAATCCCGTGTCGAGCGAAAATGCTTTTCAACTTGGCTATGACTTCAGTAGACGAAATACGATTGAGGAGAGCTATCTCGATGTAACGAGAATAGTAGTCTACAGTCAAGACATACCAGTTATTCTTCCACAGGAACAAATCTGTAGCAATCTTTTGCCAGGGAAGTTAGGGAAGAGGGGTTGGAATCAGTGGTTCTGCTCTCTGTAGTTGTGCCTTGCAGCATTCTGTACAGTTCTTCACGACTTCTTCCAACTGCTTTGACAAGCCTGGCCACCAAACTGATGCTCTTGCACGCTCCCTGCATTTGGAGATTCCTTGATGACCTTCGTGTATTCGTGATAGTAGGTCCTTTCGGAAGGGAGGGGGAATCACAATCCTGCTACCACGAAGAAGATCCTGTTGAATAGAGAATTCAGCACTTAGTGGTAAGTACTTACGTATACACAATGGAGCTTTCGGTTTACTTGGCCATCCAGAGTGACAGTATTTAGTGATGAGCTTGCATTCCAGATCAGCTTGTTGAGCTTCTTTGATCTCCTGAAGACGTTTGTCGGTCGCAGGGATATTTCTCATCACCAAGTTGACGTAAGCTCTGGTCTCCTGATGTAGCTCTTCATCTTCTGCATCTGGTTTTGTCACTGGGGCTCGAGAGAGGGCGTCAGCTATGTGTAGCTCTGCACCTGGCACATGTGATATCTCAAACTGGTAACGCATCAATCTCATCCGGAATCTCTGAATTCGTATAGGAAGCTCTTCTAACCTCTTGTGACTGAGAAGTGGAACCAATGGTTTGTGATCAGTATGAAGGTTGAATTTGAGACCAAGAAGATAATCAGAGAAACGCTCGCAGGACCAGGTCAAGGCTAGGCCTTCCTTTTCTATTTGAGCATACATTTGTTCAGCTTTGGACATTGACCTAGAGATGAATGCAACAGGAGTTTGTTCGCCTGTCTTCTGCTGCTGAAGGAGCACTGCACCAAGACCATAAGACGGTGCGTCTGCTGATACAGTCGTTGGTAGATTTGGGTCGAACAATGTGAGAACTGGACTCTTGGTTAGTAGCGTCTTCGGAAAAAGCTTTTCTTTGAGGCTCTTCCCACACCCAATGACCTCCCTTTATGAGGAGCTCCCGAAGAGGCTGTGTGGTCTCCGCTAAATTTGGTATAAACTTGCTCATTTGGTTAGCCATACCGAGGAAACGACGCACTTCAGTCACATTCTCTGGTTGTCTGAATTTCAGAATTGCTTCGGTTTTGTGAGGGTCAGGTTGGATACCTGTACTATCGATAGTGTATCCCAGGAAAGACACTGATGTGGTCGAAAATACACACTTGTCACGATTCAGAGTTATGCCTGTTGCTTCCAGTCGTCGCAGAACGGTGAGTAGTGTCTGGTCGTGACCTTCTTGTGACTTCCCATGGATGAGGACATCGTCCATGTGGCAGACAACTCCTGAGATTCCCTCCAGTATCTCCGACATGCGACGCTGAAAATGTTCTGGAGCGGATGTTATTCCAAATGGCAGACGTTTGAAACAGTATCTCCCGAACGGAGTTATGAATGTTGTCAGATGAGTAGATTCAGTAGAGAGTGGTACTTGCCAAAAGCCTGAATTTGCATCCAGTTTAGAAAAAATCTTGGCTCCAGCTAGTTGGGCGAGTGTTTGGTCCACCGCAGGTAGTATGTGTCGTTCTCTTTCGACGCTTTCATTTAGACGGGTGAGATCCACACAAATGCGAACTTTGTCATTCTGTTTTGGGACCACTACCATTCCTGCGCACCACTCAGTAGGATCAGTGACTTTGACAATCACTCCCATCTCTTCCATACGCTCCAGCTCATCTCTGACTTTGGAACTGCAACTCGACGTGGTGTGGAGATAGCATACGGTTTTGCATCGGGGCGGAGTTTAATCTTGTACTGAATTTGCAGTCGATCGAGTCTCGCACGCGTCATGTCAATAATTATGCGCGCGGGAAATTTGAATTGGTCACTACATAATAATTTTTATGTTCAACTCTTCAATACATTGAGATCTTGTCCATCAGTGGCCCTGGCTGGTAAAAGGAGGTGCACTCAGTAGTGTATTTGAAGTTATTACATAGTACGTCATCTTTCACCAATCAGATTGCTCTATTCGAGGGCATTAAATAATAGTTAGACAGTGCATTCGAGGATCTACGCGATTTAGAAGCCCGAGAGCCGTTGCTATACATGTATAGCGTCCGAGCGTAGCGAGGGCGCTATGGTAACGGCGCGAGGGCTTCTACATCGCGTAGATCCGATTGGATGCACTGTCTAACTGATTTAGACCATAGCAACAGCAAACAGAAACGACGCGAACGACGAGCAAGGACACGCGAGCGTTGTAAAAATTATTCAGTAGAACTCCGCTCACAGAACCGTAATCTGCGCCGTGTGGTGGGATTCCATTATGAGGTCGCGGCAGAGGCGGGATTCCATTATGAGATTTATAGACCCGCAGCTACGCAACCTGATTGGTCAACATGGCTTAGCTGTGGTCTAATGTAGGTTATTGACCGCGCGTAGCGTCTTCTATAGCAACAGACCGTTGCGTCTTTGCGAGTTTGAAAAATTCGCGATGTTATTGCGCTCACAGTGATGAACTATATAATAAATCGTTTATTGCCCGACACAACTAGGGAGTCCCATTATGGGAAGACATCCGGTCGGGGTCAAAGGTCGAAATTTGACCCGTTTTGCACGGATTTTAACTTAATCTTTTTTGCTAGAGTAGGCGCTCAACGTTGCCCGAGTTGTTGCCGTTTCTCACTATGCAGACAGCAGCTGGAGTGGTTGTCACTAGTGTGCACAAGCAAGCTGAGTTCATTTGGCTTGGGAGAGGACCTTGCTTGGAAGGCGGAAGAACACGAAGAATCAGACTGGTTGTGCTTTGAGTATAGTACGTATAACTGCATGGACTAGAGTAGCAGTGCCTCAGAATCTGTGTTGGTAAGTAATATAGAATTCTTGGCTGTAATATAATACTGGCATCCAGCTGTAGGATAAGGTGTGGGCTTGATCACTGAATGAGTAACGGCTGCAGTGACTTGTTAAAGAGTGGAATTGACAGTAGCAACTGTATAGACGTTATTCAGATTACGTAATGCATGACGTCATAGTCAACGTGCGCCTGCTGTGCGGGGCAAAACTAGCAGAAGAACAGGTGCTTGTAGCTCGGCTTGTAGTCTATTATACTTCAGTCATGGTGAAGTCGTGCTGCGCTCCTGGGTGCAAGAACCGCTCTACTGCCAATTCATCGATCAAATTCCACCGATTTCCTGTAGACAAAGACAGGCGGGCGCTTTGGATTGCTGCAGTGAGACGAGTGCATTGGCAGCCCACGGAACATTCTGTGTTGTGCAGTGCTCATTTTGTTAGTGGCAGTAAGAGCAACGATCTTCTATCACCGGACTATGTTCCAACGCTGTTTAATCATTCGACTACTCGAGAAAAAACCAGGGCAGAGCAGAATTTGGCGTCCTACACTAGAAGACTGGAATCGCGTAAGCGTAGGTCAGAGACTGCTGCTACGAGAGGTGCTATCAAAGTTTCAAGAACTGAAGAAGAACACGAGACAGAACTTACAAAAGCACCAGAGAATGAGAAGGGAACAATGACAGAACGGACAAGAACCAGTGATGCTGCAACATTGACGACAGACCTAACGCTAACAACAGATAAGATAGAATACATTGATGCACTTGAGAAAAACCTGTGTCATCTGAGAGTCGAGAATGCAGAATTAAGAGATCGTGCGGTTGCTTCTGAAGCGAAGAGGTGCATTCCTTGTGAAGAATGCTTCAAAGATGACGACCACAAAGTCAAGTTTTACACAGGCCTACCTACTTTTGCATGTCTAATGGCTGTGTTTCGTTTTGTGTCTGCAGACGTTAATCCAAGTAAGAATCCTCAATCCCTCCCACTCTTACAACAGTTTTTGTTAGTGTTGATGAAACTACGGCTTAGCCTTATGACAATGATCTAGCTTACCGATTTGGAATAAGTCAGCCTACACGTGACCAAATAAGATTGACAATGCCAACAGAATTTAGAAAGAATTTTCGCAACTGTGTATCTATCATCGACTGTTTCGAAATCTTTTGCGAAAGATCAAAGTCACTCGAGCCAAGGGCACAAACTTGGTCTAGTTATAAACATCATAATACATTCAAATTTTTAATTGCTATTTCTCCACAAGGAACTATTACGTTTGTTTCAAAGGCTTGGGGTGGACGTACTTCGGATCAGTACATCACAGAAAATTGTGGAATCCTTAACAATTTATTGCCTGGAGATGAAGTCTTAGCAGACCGTGGGTTCAATGTGGAAGATGCTTTTAGATTTTATTGTGCTAAGATTGCTACCCCTCCATTCACTAGAGGAAAGAAGCAGCTAAGTAAATTAGAGGTAGACACTGCTAGACAGCTCTCACGTGTGCGTATTCATGTTGAAAGAGTAATTGGACTTCTCCGGCAAAAATACACTATTTTGCAAGGGATTTTGCCTATCAATATGGTGATGACTAGCCCAGAAACTCAATATTCCTCAATTGACAAGATTGTCCTAATATGTTCTGCATTGTGTAATTGCTGTCCATCAGTTATTCCTTCAGACTAACTCATTAACACAATCTTGCATATCAAAATTATTACTGTTGTCAACATCATAGTATTTACAAGATACATGGGTGTACAAGTTGTTTACATGTTCTACTTACAACAGTTACAGCTCATGATTAGTGGTAACATCATCTGTGATTCTGTAGTATGGTGCTTTTGTAAACCACTTGCCAACTAGTTCAGGCAGAACTCCCAATTTGTAGAATTTTGTCACTTTATCAACCACTTGAGAAATAAATTCTGTGTCTGGATTGATACGTAGAGTTACAAACTCACAAGGGCTCCACACAACAAAGTCACAGTACTTGGCTCCAGTTAGCTTGATCTGAGCTTGCACTTGATAATAATATGCATGTTGTGCATTCAATTCCCAAGAGCCGTCTTCACCAACCTTCAAACAGAAATCTTTGTTTTTACTTGCCTCGATGAAAGATTGCATTTTGCAGCGAAAGGGGCACTTTATCTCAAGTACACCTGTACCAGTACAGCAGCTACACTTCACAATACCATCAGGAGACGCACCAAGGTAGGGATAGTCTGGATGTACCACCAAACCGCTCGAGGTAAGTAAGAAGTTTGAGTGTTTTTCCTTCATGAACGAATGGTACATTGCACGAGCAACTTCTTCGTTTTTCTGTCCCCATGTGATAGCCTCAGAATAGACCTTGTGGCTTGTTGGGTAGCAAATTTCCTTGATGAGTGACTGAGATGGATTATCAGGGTTGGTATGAGCTGCAGCCTTGAACCTTGATGCAGTTACTCGACCAGCTCTGTGCCTAAACCAGACTTTTGACTTGCTCTGCTTTTCAGTATCTTCACACAACTTACTAGCCTGCTCTTTTGTCACTGTGATAGTATCAAATACTGCACTGCAAACCTTCAGTAGTTCAGGATAGCTCGATTCTAGCATATCTTTTTGAAACACCTCGGTAAGTGGAAGTGGTAGAGAACCAGTTGCACTAGCTGGAATATAGGCTTCAGAATAACCAGGTACTAAAGACAGCAAGGCTGGTTTTCCACATTGAGACAGCTCCTTGTACAGATTTTCCAGCTCAGCATCAGTTGGTGGTTGCGGTAGTGTTTTCTTCGAGCTCTTCCTACTAGTACTAGCAGGATCAGTAGTGGAAGTACTACTACTGCTGGTTGCACTCGCCTTATCAATACTTGGAGTTGTCATGAGGCTGTGCTGTCGTACTCGTTTTGAGTCTGGAGTGGTGAAATCCATATCTGATGCTGTAGCGTACTTGACGTTTCTACCAATGCTAGGTGGCAACCATGCACACAGTTCAGAAGTAAGTACACGAGAGGCTGTTACGATATCGTGTGTTTGCCTCCATGCATAGCGAAAAGAAGAGCTGCAATGTGAGAACATGCCTCGCCGAGTCCTGCCATGCACGTACAGTGTGCACACACTAACTTTCCATTGTTCAGCGCAGCGATCCATGGCTTTACCGGTGTGGCTGATAGCTTTTGTGAGTGTCTCACGCTCGCAATTACCACAGCAACTTCATCGCCGTCGGCAGTCGAACCTCCATGCTGGACAAGAACTTTCTCTACCCAGCCGTCAACAAAATATTTGTATCCCTCCAAGCTTTTGTAGGCCTTCATTTCTTCTTTTGTGTAAGGGCTAGGAGTGTTCACCAGATAGTTATAGACGTCTGGGTACTCGATCTCTGGCCATTTCGTGCTGGCTTTCGACCACTGGTGTGAACTATGCTTAGCATATGGATCGCACGAGAAGCCAATCATATTCAACTTTTCTGCATATCTCTTCCTTGCGCTCTCTGGTAGCTGCTGGTAGTATCCAGACTCCACATTTGACGAGATCACAGAGATATCTGCAGCGCTAACAGCCATTTGTACTGATTTTGTACTAACCCGCCTTTTCCCCGCAAAATGGCGACCTAGCAACGTTTACGCTTGTTTCTAAGATAAAACCACGCAATTATTACGTCATTGAATAAGGTCTTATTATAGAGCGTTTGCATGTGACGTCACGAATCACGTGACCAACGTGCTGGTGTATACATGTACAGGTGGGCTGCAAGCTGCAGCTGGTGTACTGCTCTGCAACCAGTTGTAAGCTTTTACAAGCTACTTTACAAGGTCTTGTAGCATAGTACTCGTTAGAAGAATGGTTCTGTGTATCGTTCCCAGTTGCTCGAAGCGTTCTGGTCGCGACAAAGTGTCGTTTTTCAGAATACCAAAAGTAGTGCACAGCCGTGGATTCAAGAAGGAGCAGATTAGTAGGAAGCGCAGAGCAGGATTTTTGGCGGCTATAAAGAGAGAAGGATTGACAGACAAGATTCTAGAAAATGACAGAGTGTGTCTACAGTTTTATCATCTGGCTTTTGGCAATAACAGAACAGCTTACAGCTTGCCAATTCTCCCTCCTTTATTGTTGCCTGTGATTGATGAGTAGAAGCAATTGATTTCCTACTGAACCATGTTCCTAAAATTTCAGGAAGTAGACATTGTTTAAAGAAATCTGATGAAGCATCCAGGCAACTAGACCAAAACTCAAAATCAGGTAGAATTCGCTCAATGTGCAGACAAGGTTCATTATCAGTAGGAAACGTACACACACAAAAGTCACAGTAGTCTACTTTAGCAATAAATATTTGGGTTTGTACTTGATAATAATAGGCGTGTGTTCGATCGAGCTCCAGACCATCTTCATTCTGTACCAGGCATGATAGATTTTCTAATGTATTCTCGTGGCGATTACAGTAGGGGCACTTGACTTCCACTACTCCAGTGCCACAACACTCACAATTAGCTATTCCATCAGGGGAGGCACCTAAGTACGGCCACTCTTGGTTAAGAAGTAACCCGCTACTATACAAGGAAAAATGTGTGTGAACTCCTTCTTTGACCTTTTCATAGAAGTTTAGAGCAGACTGTTCATGAGAACATCCCCAGCGTGTCGCTGCAGTAGTGAAGCGAAACACTTCAGGATAGCAAATAGACAGTATGAGACTTTTAGATGGCTTGTCAAGGCTCGTTCTACAGACTGCCTTCATTTTTGAGGCGGTGACCCTTCCTGCACGAAACGTGTACCACAATTTCGAGTGGCTTTGTAAGCGTGTCTCTTTTTCCACTGCCTCGACCATGTCAACTGTTAAGTGCAGTTGATCAAAAGCGGACCTACTTGCTGAAAGAAGATCATCAAGATTGAACTGGGCAAATTTTGGCTGATAAAGAGATGATAAAGGCTTTGGAAAAGTATGCAGCCTAGTTTTTGGGACAAAATCATGAGCATACTGAGGGATCAGTGACAATATGGCTGGCTTCGAACTGCACTGACTTATCCTATGGTAAAAAGATTGTAACTCATCTTGCCCAGGAGGATGTGATGCCGTGGTTTTCTTTACTGCAGATGCTGTAGTGGTGCTTTTGCTGGATGTTGCAATAGCAGAATCGACTTTAATTTTCTTTGATTTAGCTGAACTAAAATCGAGCTTGTGAAGTGGAACGTAGGGTATGTCCTTTTGATAACTTGGAATTACCCACCGGCACTCAAGCTGCGTACAAGTAGTTGATCCTCTCATGCGAGACACAGCTTCAGTCAGTATGAAATAGAACGGCTGCAATATGGGTGCATGCCTCACCCAAGCCCGCCATGCAATTGCAGTGAGCACAAATGATTTCACCTGAGGTTTCACAGATGATCCAACAACACAATGGGGCATCATTACATTTTTGTGAGTGACGTACCTACAGCACAATCACTAAAATACTAATCAATAATAACAATTACAAACGACTTACCCTTCCAGTTATCACACATTTATCATTAATGAGCCAGGCTGAGATATCTCGTATCCAGCCACTAACGATTTGTGTGCTTTAAATTGTTTTGTTGTAATATAGCTCGTTTGTAACACCAAATATGATAGCAGGTCTGTTGAATCAATAGGAGGAAGCGGGCATGGTAGAGCTGCCGGATTGTTACTTTGTCCATGGCGCGCCGATGCGAGCGACAGAGTGAACGGGTCTATTCCTGAAATAATTCGAATCTTTTCTTGATATCTTTTTTTTGCTTCAGGTAGCAGTTGCTGAAAGTAGCTTGGAGCGATACCTTTAGCTTTCTTCGCCATGCTAGCGAGTGAATTTCACAGGTCTTAGTACTGCGCAGTAGTACTACCCACGTTCCACACGGCTGTACACCACTACTTTCGCGCGCTCTGATTACATCATTATTATGACGTAATTGCAAACGCTCTATAGACCCTTCGCGAAATGACGTAATAATTTTACCGCGAGCGCGCGAAACTTGACTGGTTGGCAAAAGCGGCTAGCAGGAGTACTCGGCACAGCGATGGTTACAGCAGCTACTCAATCTATGTTACAAGAATTAAGAAGAAGCTCCAGTAACAGAAAATCTATAGAAGCAAGTCTGTTCAGGCTGAGAGTTGTTGACCTCAAAGAGCTATGTCGAGAGCTAGCCGTTAGCAGTGGAGGCAACAAGTCTACATTGTGTGGCAGAATTATCAGCTACTGGCAGACAGGTCTCTTTCAGCCCCAATCTAGTGCGTCAGTTGCTCCATCTCCGACAAGCTCTGTACTAACTCCATCAATAAGCAGGCATCTTCAGCAACTAGGGCCTCTGTCCAGTTACGACGGCTCATGGGCAAAGGATCTATCATTGCTCAGCGACTTCACATTCATGGATCTTTTTGTCTACTTGGTAGAGAGCAGTGACAAAACGTACGATCAGTGTAGCATGAGGGCGTTTAAGTCACTCAAAGCGTATAGATACTTTGCTGACGGCTACGTACAAAACGCTTGGGTGACAGAAGCTACCCCAGATCTACTAGTCGTTCGTTGCTACTGCTTCTCCTCTCTAAAGTCGTCTAAAACTTATCCGGTGTTCGTTTGCCTAGGCCGTAACGGCGACGTTTACTCAGCTGAGTGCAAGTGTGTAGCAGGGTGAGTCAGTGCTAGAACAGATTACCATTGCCATGTGTATCATATAGCTCAGTACTAGTGTTGCATGCATGGTTCCATTATAGCTGCTGTTGATATTATAGCTGCTGTTGATATTATTGTGCTACTTGCAGATTGGGTGAAGCATGCAGCCATGTTGCCGCACTTTTGTTCTTTTTAGAGGACTGTGTTCAAAGACGAGGCAAGATCCTTCCAAGTAGTACATGCACTGATAAACTGCAACAATGGTATGTTCCTCCAAAAAGAGTGATAAAGCCAGTGTCAGTATCAGATATTGACTTCAGAAAGTCTGAATATGGAAAGGACCAAAGAAAGTTTCTCAAGCCAGCCTTGTATGATCCAAGAAACCCTAGTGACCGATCTCTGAATTCAGAACATCTAACAGACCTTCTTTCTAACTTGCAATCTTCTTGTCCAACATCAGGAATATTCCAGTTCTGGACTAGCACATCCCAAAAACAAGCAACTGAGGTTCAGGCTGAGCTTACTCGAGCACCATCACTTTTGTTCGAAGATGAAGCATCACGTCTTATTATACATGCTCCAACAGAAGACAGAACTCTTGGAGACAGTATTCAATTGGCTGATCACTGCTGCACATATGTAGAGGGTCAAAAGATTACTCCTGAAATGGCATATCACATAGAAAGAGCAACCAGAGGTCAGACGAAAAGTGCACTATGGTGCTCCTTACACAAAGGTAGAATTACCTCCTCCCGCTTTCATGATGTGTTTGTACGTCGACCAACAACATCTCCTGACAACCTAGTTATCTCGCTAATGGGATACAAATCAGTGTCAACCATCAACCATCCAGCTCTACAGTGGGGTACATCACATGAGCCTGTTGCCCGAATGGAATACATCACTATGATGCACAGAGTTGGCCACCAGGTTGTTGTCAAAGAGAGTGGGTTGAATTTACTGGCAAACAAACCTTTTCTTGGTGCAAGTTCAGATGGTCGTGTGTATGATCCTAGCCATAATCAACCAAGTGGTGTGCTTGAAATAAAATGCCCGTATTCTATTGATGGCACTTCCATCACTGCTGAACGTGTGGCTGACATTGCAACTAACTATGGTAGCAAGTTTTTTCTAGAATTCAATACTGATGGACAGTTGACTTTGAGAAAAAGCTCCAAATACTACTGTCAAGTCCAAGGAGAGATGGCAATAATGAAGGTCAGATGGTGCGATTTTGTTGTGTGGACAACAGTCGACATACATGTTGAACGCATTCCCTTTGACCAAAGCTTCTGGGAAGAAAGATTGCTACCAAAACTAGAGTTCTAATGAACACATACCCGTGCGCTGAGCTAGGAGCTAAACACGACTACTCCTGCATTACTGCAACACGCACGTTACTTATGGCTCTGACGTACGGTACATGTGAGACTGAGTGAGGACGTCCACATTGATAGGAGGTTGGGTGACACACCCACAATACCGTAAGTGCTCTTACAAGGACACGTAGCTTTAGATAGCCATGGATTAGCCGCTCGAACAAGGCTTGCCAGCACAGAAAACGTCTTCATAGGACTATAAATTCAGTGAAGAAGCTGCAGAGAGTGTTTTCGTGGAGTTTTTCGAGCTGTAAGACGCAAGCAGGCATGTTTTTTGACGACACACACACACACACACACACACATATATATATACCGACGGACACAAACGCATAACCCTGGCGCATACTGCGCACGGGTAAATAGTGTTTTCGTGGAGTTTTTCGAGCTGTAAGACGCAAGCAGGCATGTTTTTTGACGACACACACACACACACACATATATATATACCGACGGACACAAACGCATAACCCTGGCGCATACTGCGCACGGGTAATTAGAATATTTTTATGTTAACTGTGTAGTTCCTGAAATCTTAACAGGTGCTTTGTATCATAAGCTGTAAGCATTACAAACAATGAATATAATTACATGATGTTTATACATGTTTACATTGATACTTGTTTAAGAGTGACATACAACTCCTCATTCCTCTCTGTCAGAAGAAAGAACAGGTGGAGAAAAGTTAGTCAGAAAAGCACAGGTACTAAAAACTTCATTAGCAACATGAGCAAGAGAAATTGGCAGTACTCCCTGTAGTAATCTGTATGTCTTAATGCGTCCAATTGCCCTCTCAACATGTATCCTTACAGCTGCAATTCTTCTTGTTTCTTCAACTTCCTTGGCAAGTAACTGAGTTTTCTCACCAAGTGATGGTGGCTTATTGAGTGTGATATGTTTTGTAGCGAGAAGGTCTTGTATGTCAAATCCACGATCAGCCATGACTCGGTCATGCTCACTCAACAGAGCCAGAAGACCACAGTCTTTTGTGATTTGTTGATCAGAAACACGACCACCCCAAAGGTCAGATGCAAAAGTAATGACACCTCCAGGACTGATACCAATTAGTACCTTGAAAGTGTTGTGGTGCTTGTATGAAGAAAAAGTAAGACATTGTGATGACAATGAGTTCGGTCTCTGGATGAAGATTTCAGTACAATCAATCACTATTCTAGTATTTGGATACTTGCTAAAATCTTCGCTGGCATGCTTCTGCACCAATTCTCTAGATGGCCATGGAAAGAGAAGTCTCAATTCTTTGGCTAGAAAAATGACCCATGTGATGAACAAGCGAGACATTGTTGATGTCGAAACTCCAAAACGGTCTGCAGTATCTTCCAGCAGTAACCCAAGACGCAGACGCATCAACACAGCAAAGAATTCATCAATCAGAGCCAGCTTTCTTTTTCTTCCAGGTTTGCTGGTGGGTAGAGTTGTCTGCTTGCTTGTTTTAGCTCCACACCACAATGTCATTCTACTCGCCTTTGGTTCTAAATATTGAAAAACCGCTAAGAATACAGACCAGTTAGGCAGTCCAGTGTAAAATCGTGTCTTGTGATCATCTTTACGAATGATGTCTACATGTAGCTCAGATTTGTATTGCAAGTCCTCCATTCCTAGGTCTGTGTTTACCCCTACAACACCAAACAAACTGACTATCATTGTGCTAATACATGTAAACTAGTACTTACCAACATCCTGCAAACAACATCGAACCTGTTCCTCGTCACAACGGACACCTGCACTAGTACTGGAATACGTGGGATCAGCAGCGATGACAGTACTGGTTTCCGCATCAGCATCAGATTCCACGCTCAATGATAGTCGTCGCCGCTTTCTCTGTTCAAGGCGCTTTAGGCGTTCGCCTCCCCTCTTCACTGGCGTGAATCGGACGCCTTTCACATCAGAAAAGATCGTGGGGAAGTAGTCTACATGCATTGGATCGTTTGAAGGCTTCTTCCCCACGAAGTGTTTCTCACACAGCCGGTCGTGTATCGACGGGGACCACTTCTCTCTTGATACAGCATTTATCCATGCCCGTCTCTGCTGGTCGTTAGCGGGAAATCGAAAGAAGCTCACACCGCTTCCTTTTAAGTATCTAGTGGAACAGTTTACAGCGCAACAGCTCACAACCATTGCACTGACGATGCAGCTTTTGCCAACCAGTCAAGTTTCGCGCGCTCGCGGTAAAATTATTACGTCATTTCGCGAAGGGTCCATATATACTGATCTATATCTACTGTCAGCTTCGCATACGTTCGCGAATTTCATCCGTGGACCCTGTCCACCAGTAGGCGGTCACCTCGTCATAGCGCGTTTTTCTCATTATATTCAGCGCGAACATTCCATCACGCCTCTGTCGCGAAACCATGTATATATACACCACTGAAACATAATATTTTGCATACATTGGAAGGCTTGCTCCACCCGCTAATACACGTAGTCGCATTTGAATAATGTAACACTGAAAGCTTCCATTCTTGCAATCTTAGCCGCCAGATTGGTATTACTACAATGCACACAAACTGATTATTATAATAGTATTATGATAAACTTCTCATGCAAATTAGATGCAAGCACCTCTGTGAAGAAAGACATCAAGCAAATAATTATTGTATCATCGACAGTGTAATGGAGTGCTGAGTCATATCGTAGCGTGTTAATAGCATGCAGTGAATCTTCTTGACCTCTTCAGCTAGTGTGATGTGTTACCAATTACTGAGAATTACAAAGAAATTCTTATACATGCAAGTGATGGAGGTACCAGTGACTCAGTAAATTTCTCAGGTAAGCAAAACCAGAAATTAAGCAACAGATACTGATCAGATGATAATGAGGATGAATGCACATGAATACTAATAGTTGGAGTTATGAACACGAAAGTTTTATATGAAAATACAGTCATACAATTGTTTTTTTGCTGAGAGAATAGACTGGACTACAAGCACATGGTTAGAGCATCCTTGATGTAAATTAATAGGAATCCTGTGTTCTGGTGGTATCATTCTATGATAGAACAGAGACATGTACATGTGGACTGGTAAATTGCACAAGCACTTACCATCAATGGTAACAGGAATTTCTGTGTGAGAGACTGCGGCACCATTGGACTTGATCCCGGCAAGGATCAATGTTTTAGTGTTCGAACAAATAGCACCATTGGTCTTGATTCTTTTGTTAGTCAGTCAGTTGGTTGGGAGAGAGAGATATTGGTTTATTGTTACTACAGGGCAGGAAAAGTCACTAACCAGCATAATTATTGTGTACCCAACTCACTCAAACAGCACACCTCTTCACCATCAAGTACTGCTAGTATACGTGTATTGACATAACTACACAAGTACCTTGTGGTAAAGACTTGCATAGATTGGATGAAGACCGCTCTTATTGACCCCTCATACAATAGTACATGTACATGAATGACACCACACTGAGCGGCTGGTAGTCTGTTTCTACATTATAGACATCAAGGTATGGTACGGTATTTAAGCTCACTAGACTCCAGGCTCATACTGACACTGCTGGAGAACCCACCATTCTCACTGGATATCACAGTATGTTGCTACTATCAATTCCACTCTTTAACAAGTCACTGCAGCCGTTACTCATTCAGTGATCAAGCCCACACCTTATCCTACAGCTGGATGCCAGTATTATATTACAGCCAAGAATTCTATATTACTTACCAACACAGATTCTGAGGCACTGCTACTCTAGTCCATGCAGTTATACGTACTATACTCAAAGCACAACCAGTCTGATTCTTCGTGTTCTTCCGCCTTCCAAGGTCCTCTCCCAAGCCAAATGAACTCAGCTTGCTTGTGCACACTAGTGACAACCACTCCAGCTGCTGTCTGCATAGTGAGAAACGGCAACAACTCGGGCAACGTTGAGCACCTACTCTAGCAAAAAAGATTAAGTTAAAATCCGTGCAAAACGGGTTAAATTTCGACCTTTGACCCCGACCGGATGTCTTCCCATAATGGGACTCCAACTGAGTGGCGGGTTACCAGAGTTAATGATATTCATGACTTTAGAAAGTAGCTTTATTTTCTAGCCATGGGTATTTGTACTGACGGACTAGTAGAGTGCAGTTTGCTAGTCTATCGATAGTCTTCGACCATATCAAGTTTCAGCCGCGCAGCGTTAGCCATAGCGGAACGACGAAGCCGCCCTATGGCGACCAAGTACGACTCGGTTGGTCAGATTTTTCTTCAGTTGTGTGAAGCGTACGAAGCTAAAACTGCTCCAGCAAGCTCACCTGGCATCTGTGCAAAAACGGTTGCATGGATTTCGCCGAGCTATGCTCGTACGCGATATTACAGCAACGCACTCGTGCTGTTGGGGCAGCACACAGCTGTAATATCGCGTACGAGCATAGCTCGGCGAAATCCATGCAACCGTTTTTGCACAGATGCCAGGTGAGCTCGCTGGAGCAGTTTTAGCTTCGTACGCTTCACACAACTGAAGAAAAATCTGACCAACTGAGTCGTACTTGGTCGCCATAGGGCGGCTTCGTCGTTCCGCTATGGCTAACGCTGCGCGGCTGAAACTTGATATGGTCGAAGACTATCGATAGACTAGCAAACTGCACTCTACTAGTCCGTATGTAGTACATAAGTGTAGTTATGGGTCCCACTTCAATTTCAGCAGCAAATACTCTAACTCAATGCCACTTTATCCTAACCACTTACCACTTAGGAAATACTTAGAGTAATCATTGATAAACAAAGTGAATGGCTAAAAACGTCATTAGCCCAACAGGAGCCCAACAACTGATTTTTAAGAAAAGCCAACCTAATCCTTGCTACATCCATGTGCACAACTCCACCACGGATAAATTTAAAAAATTTTGAGCCATTCATTTTATAGAGCAGGGAAAGAGCTTTCAAATGATGTATTACAACCTTGTATACATAAAAATATAAGCAAGTTAGAATATTTCCAGTGTTCGAAATCAGAAGCCTTTGAACATTAGGTGAAAATGTTTGCCAATCTGCTGATAAGTAAGGTATGTAGGTGAGATCTCTTGAGTGAGTGGTGGCTCTAGAACTGAAGTTCGACACCAAAACTCTCCTCTGACCCAAGTCCTCCACGACAACAAGCGGCGAGGTGCATACAGAGCGCACACACGCTTCACTCACTACTCGACCGAGGGTTTCACAACCCACAACACGGTAGCCCTTCATCTCCTTCCCAGACTCAAGAAGCTCCGAGTCGGAATCAGAGCTAGAATCTTTTTCAGAGCTTGCTGCAGGCTTGAAGAGCGAGAAATCGCCAACTTCTTTGACTTGGCTGTCCCAGCCGCTGGGACTGGGCTCTCTTCTAGAATCTCCTCCGCCGTTGTAGGCTGTAGCTCCCTCGACGCCTGTGCAAGACACTGGCACTCTACCGAGACGACTGGGTTGTCCAAAAAAGCGCCGTGGACGCTTCTTGACATTACAGCTCACATGACAGGATGCATGTGGTTGCGCAGTTGCTATAGCGATAGTAAGCTAACAGAGAGCTCCATTTAGAGCGTTTTTCCAGACTTCTACCATGAACGGTTGGGGAGATACGTTTACCTTTAGCAGGAGATATTTGAACGGTATTGATTAGCTTGATAGAGTGTAATAGCATGTGAATAACTTCATAACGGAGCATTGAAATGCTCTGAAATTTGGAATATAGCTGCTACATACATCAAGGTATAGCACAAAGCAATAAAACGATTTTTGAAATATTTTGCCAAAAATGGTAAAAGCCTCCTTAATGTCGGTTAATGCCCTCGCGTGAGGGCAATAACTAATACCTAAACAATGCTTAGCGCTTTATGCAGTGTACTATTGAATTACTTTTCAATGAGAATATCTGCAGCAAGTGTTTGTGCATACATCATGTAGTTAGTTTAGTCTGCTCAGTACAGGAAGACCCTGTTCTTCGTAAGATCCGTCACAATAATTGTGCCGTCATTGCCTATATCCACATCAGCTGGTCCATCGAATTGGATGGTCTTTATCAGCTTTCCACACGGGCTGTACACTAGCAACTTTTGAGAACCCGCACGGGCAACAATGAGTGTGTTACCAGCTGCGTCTATTGCTATCCCATCACCAGTCTTAAGGCCTTCGTATTCTTTGCTTCCGAGTAGTTCTCCCTTTAAAGAGTAGAACAAGACCTTGTTAGTTTTGGTGGTTAGATGAATATTTTTGTCAAGGTCGATGGTTGGTTGACTTGCTAAATTTGCTGGTACCTCGACACGCCACTCTTCTTTCTCATTATGATATGCAATGAGGGACTTGCCTACTGTGACGTAGAGCATATCATTGCCACACGATGTGATAAAGCCATAACCTTCCCCACTAGCCATAACCTTGATGAAGGCTCCATTCATGGAAAACTTGTAGATTTCCTTGTTACTGGCTGTCACATAAAGGTTATCACCTGCGAACGTGCAATGGATTAATTTCGTATGTCCCGACGGAAGTTGGACAACTTTCATTTGTTCGCCGGAGCCGTAGTACAGATGAAAACTTCCGACATTCTTGTATGGCACGACAGCAAATATGCCGCTGTCAGCTACGCATACACCGTGGGGACTTTGGACGTTGATGACTTTCTTCGGTTTGCCATCCATGATGTTCTTGTAGTCTGGAACGTTCGTCATTCGC
The DNA here is from genome assembly GCA_964017065.1 of Haliclona indistincta. Classification (NCBI taxonomy): domain Eukaryota; kingdom Metazoa; phylum Porifera; class Demospongiae; order Haplosclerida; family Chalinidae; genus Haliclona; species Haliclona indistincta. Next base: position 11,931,019 of record OZ024783.1, on the reverse strand, counting down.
ATTGGACCACAGGAGCAATAGATCCCGCACACGAAGATCAGTGCAGCGAACAGCAATTGCAGCGGTAGGTATTTCATTCTAGCGAAACTGAGAGAGAAAGAGCCCGTGACACGCCACTGTCGTAACCAGACAACCTACGCGTCTTAGAAGTGCACGTGATGCACGCGGGAGATTTGAACTATCAGTTGTACAATAATTCTGCGTGTGACACTCAGGGGGGTACGACAAGCTATTATTTATTCTGACGCAATGCTGACGTACCTGCACGTAGGATAAACCATAGATACAATATACTCACAGGGATTAGCAACGGACAGGAATCTCAAATACATCCGCGTTACGGGTTAAATTTCCAACGTGTTAGAGCACAGCGTGCGAAGAGCAGTGCCCGCCAAATATCATGGCTTGACAAATCGCGTGAGTTGATAGGACTGCTGTAGCGCGAAAGCAGGAAATTGTCAGTACAACGAAGGATTCAAAGCACGACAAAACCGATGTTAAAAGCAAGATCTTCTTTCAGCACAGTTATTCTCATAGAACAGCCTTTCTTCTCGAGGATAAACTGAAAACAAGATCAGCCAGAGTGTATCTATTGTCAGAAGAGGTACAGAAAAACCCGTACCGTACGGCTGAACGGCTCAGCTTGTCTAGTGCGCTAGCGCTACACTGTGTGAGATCGAGAATAGAAACTGCGCTATTCTCACGAGGACATGTACGAACTAACATGTTATCAGCAAAGAATGGACCGAAGCACAGCTAAAAACTAGTAACAGGTACAGAACCACTTTTCAGCAAAGTAAACAAGCTGCTTGTCAGAGTTTTACAACGCTTGTAGGGCAACCAACAACCACTTCGCCTGTTAGCGATCAAAACGAAACAGTACTCAAGTCGCCTTTACTATCAAAGTGTAGACAGAACGTTCTAGTCAATCACCAGAGCTCGACAACGTGCCGAGCCAGTGACTCTTCTTAGCACGGTCGTCAAGAGCTAGCTTAGCAACGAGCTCGTTGCAAGGCAACGGTTAATATTTAACCCGTAACGAGGATGTAAATCAGCTCGTAATACAAAATGTATTGGCGTTGCTAATCCCTGTTGGTATACTGTATCTATGGATAAACCAAAATACATTGCGTCTATCCTGGTCTGCTAAGTCTTTAGAGGACAATAATTATGAACGGTAGGACTATGTTGCTAAATAGATACTATACTGCCCAAGAGCTTTCGTTTAAGCTACCTTACCCCACCCTTATGCGCTTATCAATGTCACGCCCCACCACCCCCAACACGGGGCGAGGTGGGGCAATGTGGGGATTTGCGCTTGTGGTTTTTACAATGCCCCAGGGGTGGGGGAGCGATTGGCATGCAAACCCCCTACATACCCCCACTTAGCCTCTACTGGTGACTACAGTCCAAACAGAGAACACTATGCTACATGTCCCTATGTCCGTATACGTATGTTTTACTGAAAAATACGATCGTGTCAAATGCCCCACCCCTGGGGCAGCAAACAGCTTGCAAATCCCCACGTAATCCCCCACCCTACCCCGTGTTGGGGGTGGTGGGGCGTGACAATGATAGGCGCATTACCTCTTTTAGTTTTTGCATTACAGAGAGATGAAGATAGAGGATTGGTTGGCAAAAATATTCACCCAAGAAAGCACCATCGTGCGTGATCAAAACAGCATTCTTGAGCATCAGTCGATTAATAATGTAAAGAAATTGCGGCTGTGACGCACAAACTATGGATGCAATAATTATGCACAAATATTGTCTAATCACTGTAACAGCAGAAAACTTGTTTCAGCTATCAAGTTTCAGTAGATTATTCTGGAATATTACTTGCCTTGATCTGGAGTGTAAACAATGCACAATTGAGCTCGATATCATGTACTATAGCGCGATGGCAAACTGTTTAAACTAGGCACCAAAGGTGCTGATGCCTCGGTGAAATTCCATTGTACACAGCACTGGACTAGCTACAGTAAACTCCACCTATTATACAAGCTATAGCACAATTCCTGTACAGTAACTATCCACCATTCCACAAACACAGCAACTGCAGATGCATCTATACAGGATTTCTTCCTCCGCTGCTATCCTGTGACTTATCAGTTTCTAGGCAGTCAACTGTGGATAGTTTTGTCTACGGTGAACTCTAGATCATCAGCGATCAGTGGTCAAAAGTGGCCAACTGCTTTCTCCAACTAGAACCATCGAAAACAACAGTTCCAGCCACCAAACACTACATTTTAGTCAGCAGATTTCGATTCTCTCACATTTATTCGCTAACTTTCTGAAATTCCTTGAATGGATAAAAAAAAGCAGAACTTTACTAGTCTAAAGATGCAAAGTTGTCAAATCAGATTCAGAGTTGCAGAAAGCAAAAAGCAAAAAGCGCTTTGTCAGCAGATTGGCAAATTTGCTATTTATGAACTCAGATTCAGATTTGCAAAAAGCAAAAACGCTTTGTCAGCAAATTTGCAAATTCGCTTTGAAATTAATGAACTTGATTGTTGTTGACATGTAGATGCATGAATAAAATTATAATGAATTATTTTGAGTAGCTAGTAAAATGGTGCAACCACATGTCCTTGTGATCAGCAATGTACGTAATGATGGACTGTCACCGAGTTGTATGTATGCTGTAAGGTAGGTTGCACCAAACTATGTACTTGTAGCTGCACTGTATGTAGTTCACATGTAAAACCTAGCTGATTGAGATGTTGCCTGTACATAAGCCACACCCGCAGAAAAGTAATGCATATTGGTAATAGTCTAAAGAGCTAGAACGAGACCTTCTCTTAATTACGACTGCTAAGTCATTACTATAGATTAAGTGTGAAATGAGAGGTATTGTGCGATTTTTCCAAGTTATTGTCTGGAAAATCGCATTAATGATTGTAATTGTGCACAAACGATTTGTTCAGGTTATACAATAACTTGAATGCAGCCTTCATTATTGACTCGATCAAGTTCAATTAATTTTTTTGCTTGGACTTGATCACCACCCTTTCTCATGCCTCTCATTTCACACTTAATCTATAGTAATGGCTTAGCAGTCATTATTAAGAGAAGGTCTCGTTCTAGCTCTTTAGACTATTACCAATATGCATTACCTTTCTGTGGGTGTGGCTTATGTACAGGCAACATCTCAATCAGCTAGGTTTTACATGTGAACTACATACAGTGCAGCTACAAGTACATAGTTTGGTACAACCTACCTTACAGCATTCATACAACTCGGTGACAGTCCATCATTACGTACATTGCTGATCACAAGGACATGTGGTTGCACCATTTTACTAGCTACTCAAATTCATTATAATTTTATTCATGCATGTACATGTCAACAACAATCCATGTCTGCTGACGAAGTAAGTTCATAAATCTCAAAGTGAATTTGCAAATCTGCTGACGAAGCGTTTTTTGCTTTTTGCAAATCTGAATCTGAGTTCATAAATAGCAAATTTGCAAATCTGCTGACAAAGAGTTTTTTGCTTTTTGCTACTCTGAATCTGATTTGACAACTTTGCATCTTTAGTGAAGTTCTGCTTATCCATTCAAAGAATTTCAGAAAATTAGCGAAGAAATGTGAGAGAATCGAAATCTGCTGACTAAAATGCAATGTTTTGTGGCTGGAGGGTCTGTATTTCATTCACTCCTTCCGCTATTCAGGTATTGCTGACCTGGCTAGTGTGAAAAAGTTCTTGAAGAATTTAGTTGATTGGCAGTCTCTTGGTTTGGAGTTAGGACTGCTCTACCCTACACTAGAGATTATAGAGAAGGAGCATCGTGGAAATATCACAGAATGCAAGACTAAAATGTTGGCATCATGGCTGCTGCAACAGGATGTCAATTGACATGGTGTCCCAACATGGTCAATGCTGAAAACAGCTCTTCTGGAAATAGGAGAGAATGAGCTTGCTAGTAAAATCAAAACTTGATATAACAGTAGGTCTTATTGAACTGCAAACCCTGCTAGAGGCTACATTGTATATTTTCCCAGTATAATTATAATTAATAAATATTATTTGGGAGTTGTTGATCTGTCTCGTAAGGGTTAAGTGGATTTATAACTAAAGTCAATGTCACTCAAAAGTTGCACCGTACAGTCATACCAGCTCATGTACCAGCTATTATAGCTTGGTACAGTACATACTAGTCATACTCTAAAACTGAACACCTGTAATAGCGGTAGAATTAAACTTTGGTCACAAAAAAATTAATAGTAGTCACCTTACGGAGATAGTGTATAAAATCCATGTTCATGCATTTTATGTATGTAGTTACATAATATTAATAGTTGCGGAACTTTTTTATTTAAAAGTGAATGCAGTCTGCATCAAAATAATTATTGTACAATAAAAATTAATTTCATTGACTAGGTAGTTTCAATTTGCTGAACATGAGTCTGTTATACAGCAGTTTATGAAGTATAAAATAGTTGAAGACCAGAAACACTGAAATACTGAGGATCTGGTACCAGAACGTGACTCTGAGCAGAACGACTATCTCAAATGCGACTATAATACACTGCATAGCCAGTAGCCAGGTATGGATATGTAGCTGAGAGTTGAAAAGAAGCTGGAGAGAGAGAGACAGAGAGAGAGGGATGGAGGGAGGAGGGAGGGAGAGAGAGGGAGGGAAGGAGAGATGTAACTATGCATAAGTATGTCTACAGAAAATGGGTGGATCAGGTGTGTGTATAATTTATTTGGTGTTATTCCTTCTAATAATTTGGCGCCTATTATTTTCTATTATTTTCGGCACCTTGCTGAAATTCATGCTAAAATTCTTTGTCATAATCAGCCAACAGCTGATCATGAGAAAGTCCTAGAACAGAGCTGTAGACACGTTCTTATATGTGCTCGTCCAATTATTTGGTGCTTATGGAGCTTCTGTCACAACTGCCTATAAAAATATTTATTTTGCGCCAAATTTTTTAGAAGAAATTCGGTATTGTTTTCTTTAGATGGCTGTGTTGTCACAAAAATTGTACAAAACTAATGGTTTAGCCTACTATTGTACAGTAGGTCATGACTCACATAAAAACATTCTTGAGTTGAGTCACATGGAATGGCTACATTCTGAAGTCCCTCCCCTTTAAAACATTCATTATTCCAATGCACCACAGAGTCATACGGCCACTTCACATCAGCAGACCATCTGGAGACGAGTGTGTCAGTAGAGATAGAGAGAGGGAAGGAAGGAGGGAGGGGAGAGGGATGGAATGAGAGAGGAAGTTAGAAAAGGAGGCCTATAATAAGGACATTTTGTAATACACTGTCGATTTGGTGTTTTCATCGCTACATATATTAGCTTACACACATAATATTACAGTGGAACCCCTCTTAGAGGACACCCCTCATCCCTCTATAATGCTCACTGACTGAATCCCAAATATAACCCACATAATGTATAATAAACCCCTGACCAGAGGACACCCTCCCTACAATGGACGATTTTGTTGGTCCCAATGGTGTCTGCCTTAGAAAGGTTCTACTGTAATACATTATTAATTTTGCAATACTTTTTGTTGCTAAGGACGACAAAATATTTAGCTCCAAATCTATTGTATGGTCTGATTCAAAACTACCAACATACAGCTAAAATTGAACACTTGCACTGTATTTACAAACATACGGTGGTATATTCTCCTGGTTGGTGCAGCGAGTCCAGCAGCCCAGATGAATTGTACATTGATACAGTATCTGGCAGTAGTTAGGCGGTAGAATATGACAAGAGAGAATGACAAAAGAGTTAGCCCAGATAAAGAAACACAGCTCTATACTCCACCACTTGTCATAGTAGACATAATACTAGTGTGGAAAGAAAATCAACAATGTAAGTGTATTTCACAACAAAAAGACAAGTCTTGTGACAACTTGACAGGGAGGTGTATTACTGTAAATTTTCAGCGTTGAAATACTTTCGTCGTCTATCCTTACGACAAAAATTAAATTTAACACACAAAGCGCATTTGTATTATATGAGGAGCTAGGGACAAAAATTAAAGACAAAAATTTAACAGACAAAAATTCCCGATCTACGGTACAACGTACACCCATAAGGGGTACAGGGGATATTGCAAGTTGCTTGACTAAAAATTTGTTGCTAGCACATGCGCACAGTACGTTATCTGTACAATTAGTATACAGAAACACGCTATGGGCATGTGGTCAAGCAACCTGTACAGCGCTTTGAATAGATCTTGCAACGCCACAGCCAAAGCGGAAGTAATACGTGACCAATCAAACACGGCTGGTCACGTGTGGGCCTGCATCAGAGAATTGAAGTGCGTGATTGATTGGTCAACGTAAGAAAACGTGTTACTTCCGCTTTGACTGTGGCGTTGCAAGATCTATTCAAAGCGCTGTACAGTACAATTCATACACAGAGAGAATTAGCACTTCAAGTGCTACTTAGATTGCTAAGTAGGCAGAGTGATAATGGCTCATTTTACAGTTTTCCCAAAGGCAATAAACTCTATGTACACAAGTGAGGGTCAAAATGTTTTCATAATTACTTTCTCTGGAGTGATAACAGTTGGGAAAGAAGTTGTTCACACTCTAAATACTGTCCATGCACAGTTAGCACAAACACTCAACACCTGTCAGGGTTTCAAACAGAGGTATGGGGCACCACATCCCAGAATTTCAGTTACTTTTTGTACGCACAAACACAAATAGCTTTAGACACAGTCTTCTACAATGCCTTAAAAATCACTCTCAAAGGACTCCAAATTTCTTAGGGGGCATGCCCCAGACCCCCTAGCTGGTTGGTAATATGGTACACTGTAAACCAGTATAAAACCCCGCCTGCAGATCATAGCAACAGTAGACCATAGCAACAGTAGACCATAGCAACAGTTTACTTACCTCAGCAAACTGGATTGGTATGAACCCAACATAGTAAGCACACAGCAATGAATTGAACATGAGCTGTTTTAGCCGAACAGTCAAATCTGACATCAAGACGTCTACTTCGTGTCGTACCTCTTCAGGAGTTGCCGGCAAAAGACGAAAATTGACGTCAAATGAATTGTTCACTTTGTTGCCTGGAGAGCTCTGTGGTGAATGGCTGTCTTGCGATGAATCAGAGGTTTGTGAATGTGAGGTAGAAATGTTGTAACTGTAGAAGTGGTGATTGCTGTTGCATTGATGGTTTCTGACAGAAAAATTCAAATGTTGAAGAAATTTCTTTGGAGGACAAAATCGTTCTTGATATACTCTTGGTTGAAGAGTGAAGCCAAACAATGAAAAATAGAGCAGTAACCTGTGGAAAAAACATATTATATGTACACATATGAAAGTAGTAAGTGAATAGCAAGGAGAGAGAGAGAGAGAGAGGTAGAGAGAGAGAGAGAGAGAGAGAGAGAGAGAGAAAGATAGATAGAGAGAGAGAGAACAAGAGATGAGTGGAGAGGAAAAAGAAAGTGGTGGAAGCAGAGATGAGAGATGGCGAGAAGGAGAGTGAGATGAATAATAGAAACAAAGAGAGGAAGTTATTCCAGACAAAGGACTCACGGATAAAATAGAAAGAGTAAATTGAAAAGTGATGCATTTTGAACAACCCTCAAAACAGACCAAACCATTATTGCCCCACCAATGCAAATAGCTCCGATTATCCAAAAACGTGAGTTCCACCCAGCTGGGAACATGTGAGTGAATTTGTTCTGCAGCTCCTGCAAAGCACACCACACCAGCCGACGAGACAACACGAGTACCACGAACAAGAACAGGTCATAGTCAATCAGGTACAGGTTCTGTGGTGGGGCATAAGATAAGATGAGATGTGCTCATACAGTGAAAACACATGAAACAGACGATTATAGACACACCGAGACACACAGACATCACAATCAAACGAACACGGACCGATTTATAGATGTTCAAGTTCTGTATCCACGTTGCACAGACCAGATACACAAACAAGAATGCCTCAAAGGCAACAGAGTTCCTGATAATGTGACTGGCAGCGTCCAGCATCATCTGCGCTGCCATGCATTGGTCAGATCACGCCCCTCTCCGTAAAACAAAGTTTGCCGCCCACTGTCCCGTATATTGGTAGCTTTCTTCCGTATAAGTTAACTTCTTTGGCGGTTTTACCACGAATCTGGTTGTACAGTGCTATCTTGATCCTCATCTTGACCTCCTGCACGTCGTAATGAGCGAAAGCAACAGCTAGCAATCTCATCAGATGATGGCCACGCCCTCTTCAACGTCTTCATCTTCCACCTCTTCCACGCCTTCATCTTCTCCTCCCACAAACTTTTCAAAGCACCTGTGGGTATGTGATAGTATGGGTGGAGTGCATGTACTAGCTCATGTGACCTCTCAAGGGACATCCAAAAAGATGCAATGGCGAGAAGTGAGTGGGAAAATGGACAGAATAGTTTGTGGTACATCAAGTTCATTGCCGATTGTTTGCGGTATCAAAAACAATCAAATGTACTTGCGTACAGGTATATCTTCCAGCAAACCTTTAGGTCTCAAATGGGCGCTGACAAGAATAGAGGCAGTCGAGGTTGCCATAGGCACAAACTATCTAGTTACAAAGAATTGCAGCAACGAACTGCTTGCACTGAAAATTACAAAGTTTTCTGATAAGCTTAGCCAGAGTTGCAGTGAAATAGCACTAACTGGATGGGAGGCAATAGAGAAGAAGTCTTTCCTGAGCTTGCTTGTGATGGATTCTTCAGATACACTTTATGGTTTTTGTCCTAAAGGTGATGTGTACACTTGCGGTAATCTCAATGAAGATGGTCGTATGATCTCGTGGGGCGGGAAGGTCAAAGGTCATCCGGACATCGGTTATTTTAGGTCATTGCTTTCTAAGTTTAAGTCTGGAAATATGTTTCAGATATCTACAGTCGGCAGTGGTTGTATCTGGTGTCTACAAAAGAGTCCTCTTGTGTTATGGCAGCTTGTTCTACCGCCTGCTTCTTCACATTCTGGCAGAGATCGCTGGAACCAGCTGAACTGGGAGAAGTTTACTTTTAGTGACGAAATGGATCTTTTTCGGTTGTGTGGGGACCCGGACAGTAGCAACGAACTTTTTGCAATTTCTGAAGAAAAAGATACTGTTCACCGTTTGACTCTTTCTTCTTCAACTGTGCAATTTCACGAACTCCCGTTTCATGGCTGCGGAGACATCCTTCTCTCATCACTATCTCTCTCCACTGTTTTCGATGATCCTTCTACTCCAAGCATTTATCCTAAAGTTCCAAACGATATTTGCTGTGAAAATGGTGACTGTTCATTTTGCGTTAGCCAGGGGTCAACCCCTAACTCTTCTTTTGCTGAGGAGATGAGAATGTACTTAAAGCGAGCCAGAGAGGAGAGTTCTTCTCAAACTAAGCGTTCAAAGCTGCACATTCCTGTGCCCAGCAGTTCTGGTATTAATTTGTCTGCAGGGAAAAAGCGTTCATCTTCAACAATTCGATTAGACGTTGACGAACAATATCAAACATGTTTAACAACTGCTCCACCAGCTGTCAAAAGACGAAAAACAGGTACTGCTTGAACTGAATACACACATTTATGACTCATCTTTAAATCTATCATGGTATTGTAAAAAACGAATTATGATCAATTTTACTTTTGCTGTTTAGGGCGGTTACCAAAGCATGAACTTGTTGAGGGAGTCCATGTTGATATAACACTGCCTAGTCGACCTGTAAGTTTGATTTACTTAAGCAGATGTTCTAAATAACCAGCAAGACACATCCAATCTGGTTAAAGTCTTAGCTGGTAGGCTTTATATTTTGCTAGCCTTGTCCCCGAGTGTGCGTGGGGTGCCCACCCATGCCGAGAGCCTGGGGACGAGGTTATATAATTTGTTTGAACAGCATGAAGCTTATCTGAGCTTTAGTGGTAAACCTGCAAATTTAGCCTATTGTTAGCCGCAACAAAACTAATAGTCATCATGTATGTACTGTGCTGCAGGCAATTTCTGAGTCACACTATCATCTTCCACCATTGACGCTGTTGTCACCACAACACATTGAAGATAAGGTATGTGTCACTATACTCTTTTTTCAATGTCTCTTTCTCATCAGTTCAGGTTCTCTTTTGACTTAGAAGAATACTCATTAAATACAGACTTATGACCTTAGAATAAGAAATTTTGTATTTTTTAATTTTTTAAAGGAATGTTATTGATGACAATAATAGGCAAAAGTATGTTTTCAGTTATAAGGCGGGTGAAGTCTTCATAATGGAGGGTGCAATATAACTGCACCGTCATGAGAGTCTCTGGAGGTCATCCGATTGACAGGTGATCCTTATTCCAAGATCTTTAACGAACGACAGAGTTTTAGATCTTGACACCAGTTTACTCGATAGCAATACGAGACAGCTAGGTTTGCTTACTTCAGTGTTTCTGCTCTAGCAGCCACATCACCTGCAGGAGCATGCATAGGCAGCCAAGATTTGATAGGAATAAGGCTCTGCATGCAAGACAATTATAAGTTAACATAACTTGAACATCTTGGTTAAGACAGTGATGGCAAAGAAAGTAAAAACTTAACACTTAACTGTCAGCAAATAGTTCATGATTTAAAATGGTATAAGACGTTGCTACATGTCCCACATTGACTGCACACACGGCATTTTAAAATTATTATCCCATGTTAGCTCCATCACACTCTTGGACATATTGAAGAGAGCATTCTCACACTGACGAAAACCCTGGAAACCAAAACGGAGAGAGAGAGGGAGAGAGAGGAAGAGAGAGAGAGAGAGAGAGAGAGAGGGAGAGAGAGAGGGAGGGAGAGGTTAGATGGTAAATGAGTCAGGCACACAGTGGATCCTTACCTTGACTCCTCTCTTCCTTACTGCTGGATCGGATTTGTTGGGTTCAAAATCTCTCTTAAATTGTATAGCAGAAAATCCAATAAGTCGTTCTAGTAATCTATTCCCGAGGACAACTGTTGTTGAGGAACGGCCATCAGAGAGTTCAGCTTTCACGCTCCACTCGCCAAAATCATAATGCAACTTATCAACAATCTTCAAAATTGTGCCCTGTAATAACACAGAGAGACACACTTCAAAGTGCGACAAATTCAACCACCACAGGGACTTCATTTGATACCATCTCACAACTGACTGCATAGTAAGCATTTGTTTATGGTCTTCCACATAATAGCTCAAACAATGAAGGTCCGATATACAGTATGTACTTGTAAACTATTTGTATAGTTAGAATGCAGTAGAAATGTATGATAGTGGAGATATGTATGATAACTCATTTTCACACATGACTAGCCGCCATCATAAATTGCGGTCATCCCTACATATCATGCAATGATAATAAGCTTGACCACACAATGAAAAATATCTGATAACTTCCGGTTTTTAACAGTATTCATCAATATTATTCATCAGTTTACGGCCCACTAGTACCTGTAAAGCTTAATCCATCGGTATAAATAGGTATTGGCTATATACCTATTAGCCACAACATCCTATCCTTCGTAGGAGATGGGTGTTGTGGTAGAGAGATGATCTTCTGCGGATGATGCTTGGTAAGCGTAATGGTGAAACTGACTTTGGGTGTCCCTGTTGCGATGATCATGATGTCTAAGCTAAGCGGAGATTCTGAAGTTTGGATACACAACTAGACATTGTCCATCCTGAAGTTAGAAAGATGGATTCGCTCCATCAAGAATGAAAGATGGAATCAAAATACCTTCCAACCTAAAGAACAGTTGGCAGTTGCAGAACAGCAGTCATGGAACATCTAGATGTCACGAAATAGTCTGAAGTCATGGAACATCTAGATGTCACGAAACAGTCTGAAGTCACGGAACATCTAGATGTCACGAAACAGTCTGAAGTCACGAAACAGTCTGAAGTCACGGAACATCTAGATGTCACGAAACAGTCTGAAGTCACGGAACATCTAGATGTCACGAAACAGTCTGAAGTCATGGAACATTTGGAAATCAAGAATGGTCTGAAGTCATGGAACAGTTCTAAGTCAAGAACTGTCTGAAGTCATGGAACGTTTGGAAGTCAAGAACAGTTGAAAGTCACGAATGTGCCGTGAAACAATACAAAGTCATCTTCGAAACAGAGATACCCATTGTCAGTTTACATCATTACTCAACCAAGCCAATACCAACACTGTGGGCAGAAATCATCTCTCTTTTGCTAACAAGTGGGTATAACAAAACCCTCCTATGCAACACAAGGGTGATGAATGATATTAATGTGGACAATACCTAGAATTGTTTTCAGAAAAGCCCAAGAGACTAGTTGCATGAATACTTTACAAAGCCAGATTTTAGAAAGGACAATCCCCAACTTTGTCTGTGTCAGGGTTCTCACTATAGTCCATTTGAATTGAGGAGTCACAGAAAAGTAGAGTGTACATAACACATATAAGACACTGCATTTCTGAATAAAGCATTAGTGATAGTGAATGCTAATACATGCTATCACCAAACAGTGCATATCACTGGAATCGGGTCACGATGACGAATTTAACGGTCCAAAATTCACTCAAATATGTTTTAGTATACAAATGTTATGATAGCGAACTTTTGTGACTCTTCAACTCAAACAGATTATAGACGGTTATTGAAAAGAACATTCCAGGGTTCAAATCCCTGTTGGATATTAGGATAAGTAAACAGTAATAGCCTGCTGTGCTGACCACTGGGACAGGCATTCAAGTGGCATATAAATAGTGATTGTTATGATAGGCAATTGTGCTATGATCCATTTGGCTTCCTAGAACCCAGATATGTGTGTGCAAGATAGTCTATTATGCCCTTTGGTAAGCATAGTGATGATATGAAGTTACACACTGATCAAAACTAAAGGCAATAATATTGTTACTTGCAACCAATGCTTGCAACAAAAATCGTAGTGTGTCATGACATCTCGTTGCATTGTCTTAAATGTGTGATTGGTGTTTGGAAATTTTGTCACAGGAATATTTTTGTGGTCCATCCTAGCAAGAAATTATTACATGCACGAAATATTAATACACAATGCACATTGTGCAGGCAGCAACAAAAATTTTATAACGCGAAAATTCAAAAGACAAAAGTAGACAAAGATTTGGGCATACCTTCACATAAGCAAACCCTTGATGATTAAGCCAAAAGTCTGCTTTGCCCACCACAGATGCCCTCTGAAGAGGTGTTGCATTGTTAGCTGAGCTAAGATACTCCGCTTCTTGTTTAACAATACTAGTGTCACACATTGGTCTGTCTGTCGATGGACCAGCTGCAAGATTGTGATTACCAACGACTTGTGTGAGCTGAGAAATGTCGTCCTCTTCTTCTTCCCCTTCGTCCTCCATTGCTGCAAGTTCTAGCAACATATCACCGTCAATATAATCATCATTTTCAAATTGATCATCCATTTCTTCACTTATGTTGTCTCCTGGTCTTGTATCTTGCACAGTCCCTTCCTCATCGGATTCACTAAATCGACCAAGATCTGCTATATCTGACTCTCTGATTAAGTCCAATTCAAAATCGTCATCATCGTGTGTGCTAGGCTGTACTGCAGTACCAGTCCTGGCTGATGAAACACTGTGAGATGAAACTGTTCTTCTTGAGGATGATGGAATGGAAGCTGTTCTTTCTGAAGATGAAGTTGTTCTTCCTGAGGGCATTGGAATAGAAGCAGCATTTGAGGATATTGGGGCAGCAAGTCTTGATGCTGAAGGTGTGGTGGTGGCAGTGGAAGTAATGGAGGTGTGTGTGCTTGTGGTGATGATCGAGGCAGATGACGAAGGCCCTGTAGCTGGACTCGTTTTGTTTCTAAAAAGCGAAAGAACAGTAAATACTACGCATGTAACAGAGTCACATGTGAAGATGAGCAGACATGTACATGTGTAATTGCAGTTTTTAAAAATCAAATTGTGAATTTATGAGCTGATGCTAAAATATGCACTTACAATGCCTTAGCTAGCAGTCTACTTTGTGTGTACTCTGTGACAAGTTCTTCCACTGATCCTCCCAGCACATTCACATTGCTTCCAGCAAGTAGAAGAGTACGAAAACGTCCATTGATGGCTCCTTGAAGAATCAGCTAGATTCAGAATAAATTAAAGCAGTAGGTACCATACAAAATACACAAGATAACATTATGACTAGACTAGTAAAACAACAATTTATTTAACACTATACTATGAGACACCAGTCACAGAACAGGACCTCCAATGGGCACTACAAATGTACAAATGCATGTCAACAATAGTGAATAGATTTGTATTGGTAACTTCATAGCTCAATTCAACTTGGATGTACTGCAACATTCATCTCTGTTGATCAATACAGTAATAGTGGTTAGCCTATGGAAACTGACTATAGCTGGGACTAAAATTTGAGATTGCATGGGACCAATACAATGCTTAAATCTGGAACTATGCTATGCTGTAATTTTTATCTAGCACATTGGTAAGAGCGTAGTGTGTTATTTCAAGAGGGTTCAAGCTCTTACTCCTCTTTGCAACACACAGACTATAATTATAGTACTATAGCTATACTACAGGCTATAGTACTATAGTGAGTAAATCTGTTTGTAATGTACAGGTATAAAATAATAATTATGAGTACTATAGCTCATAGCATACTTTGGTTCCTGGCACTGTGTCAACTGACAATTGGGGGATGGGCTGGTACTCCATGGCTTGACAGTCAGTGATTCCATCCGTTATGTTGAGCAGTAGCATGCGAGTTGGCTTTGCATCTGACTACAGAAATAAAGCCAAAAGAGAATGGATGAATGAGCTTATTTATCTGTGCTGTGTGTGTAGAGCTACCGATTTTTTATCAGTTTGTTCGTTGTCGGGAACATCGTCCAACTCTTTTCCCTCAATATGCTGCCATTGAGCATATGCTGGAGCCCCCACATTCAACACTGAATCCATCTAGTGAGAAAAAAAGAAGTATAAGCTGCCCTGCTAAGCCTAAGGAAGTGTATCGTGTCAAGCTCGAGCTATAATGCATTAGAGTTTGCAAATGTTTAGCTTTCAGCTGCACCTGTACAATATGGCTGCCAGTGATGTGTACAGAGCCTGGCTGTGTCACCAGCGGACTAGGCAGGCTACCAGTATCTACTGTATCTCTGAGGTCACTGTGAAGCCACTGTTGATACACCAGCTCCTGGAGAGCACTATGGGATACATCCGTTCCCTGCAGCAATCGAATCAAAATTGAACAACTTGTCGATAAAAAATGAATGAAACCAGCGTGTTCTATTACCTCTTCGTTGGCAATCCATTCCACACACGCCGTCAGCCAGTCTGTGCGCACGACAACACCTTTAGTGCGCCGTAACCAAGCGAGCACAGATCGAACCGCTCGATCCACGTCCATATTTTATTTCAGGTGTGGCTTTATAGAAAAATGAGTAATGGAATTAGCACTTCAAATAAATTACCAGTACATGCATACAATCACTACAGCCAGCAGTAGGTAGTGTCCTATAGTCAGCAGATAAAAGCATGCAAGAAAGCTAAACTCTTAGATTTATAACATTCCAGTTGGTTGGAGATTATGACTTCAAGTTTGTCTTCTCGATCTGTCTTGAGAGCCCGTATGGAGTCATGCCAGCCTGTGAAGCGCCCTGGTTGCTGCCCATTTGCAGACCGATGATACTTTGTCCTGCTTTCAGCTCCTCATCTGTGAAGTTGCGCTTGTTTTTCTCAGATTCTTTTGGACCCAGTCCCGGTAATTCTGGGTTTAATGTATGGACCTGTAGATTTGTACAAACAAGAACCCCTTTTCACAGCTGTCTGTGTTTAGTTTCACAGCAGCATGTGTCACATTGTATCAAGTTATTTAACACATGACAAAGGTGCTTTCAACCAGGCAAAGAAATTAGCAAAAGGAAACAGCAAGAATGAAGGTGGGTATCAGACAGACAAGACTGTGCACACACACACCTTTCTGGAAATCCTAGTTATGTAATTGAACTTACAGTCACTACACACTCATTCAATAACATGTAACACGCACAGGCATGCTCAGCATACAACTGTACAAACCTACCTTTCTTCCCAAAGCAGCCAAAGAGTTGATAACCTACATACAATGCAAACAGTTACTAGAGAGAATAAAACACAAAAATGTCCAAACCTGAGGGATGTTGGCGCCTTCGTATAGGTCTACAGTTTGAAACAAATCTGTAGGCTTCATTGAGAAGTAGCTACATGCATCAAGAAATTTTCCAATATTCTCCATCTATAGAAAACAAGATAAACTAGTGGTTGAAAAATTATTGAACAAGACAAACATTTTTAGCTAATTTTTTTGTAAACATTACATATTGCGCACAGCCAGCTGCTACGTACCATTTTGAAAGCCATCTTGCTCTGATTTATTTTTGGAATTACTCCTGGTCTGATAGCGTTGGCGAGCCTGTACAACATTTCATCACACAGTGACACACCTTAAACAATGCTCACAACCAATGTTCCTCACTTGCACAGCGCCACGCCATCTTTGAGGCTCTCTGTAATTTCTTCCTGCGTATAATCTGCAATGTTGATAGGTTCTCCTATCAATTCTTCCATCCATGAGAAAACCGCGTATGCCAATTCCGCGTCAAATTTTGAATCCAGCTGCGAAAACCAGCAACAAGGATGAAGCAAACCGAACTAAAGCCGTACAACGAGCACTTACTTTGTCCCTCAACTCTGCGGTGAGCCCGTAACCTCTAGGTCTTTCCGCCATTTTTCTGTCCTCAAGAGATTTGCAGTTTTGAGCGCGGGGGAGGGGCTAATAGAAGCGGCTACCTTATAAGGAAAATGTTTATTCACTAATGTAGTTCACCTGTGCGAGTTGATTTGCACATTGGGTCAACAATATTGATCTTGTGGCTCCATGATTTACAACTGTTCAATTGTTCTCAATGCTCTATTTTGAGTACATCCAGTTTATTATACAAAAGTTTAGTAAACGTTTATCAGTGGATGGCGAACGCAAAGATTGTTCTTTGCAACAACTATAAAATTTGTATACATGTCAAACATAAAACAGATTCACAATGCAAGTCAATACATGCTCACTCAGACTCGTTCCAAGGCGTGGCTTCACGTGGCAAATTTCTTTAATTAATGCGCATTATTGTGCAATCTTTGTGGAGAGTCGGAGACACATGCCCGACTGTTTCAGCTTAGATTTATTACAGTAACATCGAGGCTGCCCTGTGTAAGATTCTGGAACAGCAGTTATGCTGCGTTCACAAAGAGACCGTTTCCGTCTATCTGCTACGCTAAGACGGCAGGGAGGAGTCAGTATACCAGTCAGTGGTTTGGCAGCACATGGCGCTGTGGACACAAAGACTCTGCTAGCAAAGAAACAACAGCAACAGCTTCGTGCACAGACAGGCTCTTCAGATATAAGTTGGTCGGTACTGACTGCGGAGATAGTGAAGAATTGCAGCAAACAAGACCAACACAAGGTACTACATTATACTGTTGCATTGTTCATGTACTGTACAGCATCAGTATGGACCTTGCTCTTACTGAGGGTCGGGTTGCATATTGAACTATTTTTTCTTTCTATTTTACTTTTATATTCACCTTGCATCTTGGTCGTATTTAAACAAATTCGACAGTACTGTCCATTATGAGAAAAAAATCAGTATACATTGGAACCATTACCCCTCTTAGTGGATAACACTCATCATGGACACTTACTGAATCCCAAATATAACCCACATAATGTACAATAAACCCCTGACCAGAGGACACCCTCTCTATAATGGACAATTGGTCCCATTGGTGTCCGCCTTAGAGAGATTCCACTGTAATATGTAGCTACCAGTGTAATTTAAACAGGAATGTTTTGGTGTGGGTCTAATTTTTGTGTACTTTTAGCAATTTGCTTGCAGTGTGTAATATCATGTTTTAAAGTAATGCTCACCTAAATTACCGTATAGCGGGTAATTTTGGCGGGAGAAAACTTTGGCGAATCGTCAAGCATTCACTAAAATATAAATCGTCAAAACCTGCTTTTCTATTGCAGAAATACGTGAGCCAGCGCTTGACGCCAAAATTAAATTGCCAAAACACAAAATCTGGGTCATTCGGCAAAATTTTGACCCTCCCAAATTACCTGCTATACGGTAATGTGTGACATACTGATCTTATCTATAGTACAGCCAATTTTAGCTATCTTTGAAATATTCTGTCTGATGTCTTGAAATGACCAATTTAAAATTTTCGTTCGTTCTGTATGGAGATTATGTGAAATTTTTTGTGCACTCTAAAAATACTTAAAAGTTTTATACATGCACAGTGCAATTTGTAATTTAGTCACTATATTTGTAGGTGCAATCTGAACTACATGAGCTGCTAAAGAATGCTAAGGATTTGAGTAAGCACATTTATAGTGTATTTATCCCTTTTGTGTGTGTGTGCATGCGTAAAAGCTTCATTACCATTATTGGTATGTGTGTATGTGAGTTATCCCTCCCTGGTTAAAGGTCACAGTAAATTATTTTACTGGTTACTGGTTACTGATTACTGCTATTGCAAGATTAGTCTAGCGCGCTATGACACTCACGTATGGCAAATTTTCGCATATCAAGCCCTGGCATACAATCAACGCCATACAGTTCATCAAGATTCACATGTTTTATTTTAGCAAAAAACCACGAAAAACTTTTAAATTTAATCCTGCGAAAATTACCCGCTATACGGCAGTTAATCTGAAAAGGAATGAGTTTGAGTAGAGCAGTTTCATTTAAAAATTTTTGCAAGGGGGTGAAGCACGTGTTGATGAAAATTTAGAGGACGCTACTGGTATTGTATGGCTCAAGAGGGGCAAGAATAGTTCAAGGGGGCATGTGGCCTCACTCGCTAGATGAAATTCTGGGTTAGAGATTGCACCCAAGCCTTAACCCATTTCTTACCTCCCTTGCATGTTATAATTAATTATTTTAACCTCGTTAAACTGACCCGCACTTTTACATGACTGTATTGGGCTCTTCATATTAAAAGTTCATTTGCTGGTTCTCTATTGTTGTAGCTGGTGGTGAAGATGATACTGATGCTGTGCAATCTGGCGCTGTGTTTCTCTACAATCTCTTCTCTCCCTCTCCTGAGTGGTGTCGGGCACACGGAGAAGCCATCAAGAAGACATTAGGACCATACCCAGCATCAGTCGCTCCCAAAGCTTGTAACAATGTTAAAAAAATTGTTCAATTTCTCCCAGCAAGAGAATCATCTGATAGCACTGAAGAAAAAAGCAAGTCTTCTGAAAACGATGTCTTATCGAAAGAGTTTGGTCATAACATTGCTTTTAAGTTTGAGCCAAATTTGCTCGATGATAGTCAACCAAGTAGTATTGATGACGACTCATTTTCTGATGAAGAAGATGAAAGAGGTGCTGATCAGCTTAGTTCATCTCTTCTGGCTGAACTTACGAGCACTGAAGAGCATAAAAATGTTACGACAAAAACCAAGCATTCACACATAACAGAGGGAGAAGGCAAGTATGGAGGAAAGTGGCTCGAAGACCAGTGCAAGAATTGTGAATTATCTGGACTCTCATGGAAGCAGTTGTACGCAAAAATATTCGATTTGCTGTCTACTGCAAGCGATGATGTTTTGCAAAATGACGTGAGTAGTGTCTTGACTAATAATTATTGTTTATTCTCTCTTTTGCAGTTGGTTGAGTTGTTAGGTTTCTCACACTTAGAGCTGATTCAGGAGCTGCTGATGAACAAAGCAACCGTTGTGGATAGAATTCTTTCTGATGGTTCAAACACTAGTAGTGCACTCATATCGTCAGGTACTGTGGTATCTCACTCTTGCTCACTTGATTCTTTCTCTTCCTATAGTTCATCATCCACCTGCTGCTAAAACACAAGCTCCATCTATCTCTCAACAACAGCCTACTATTGGTAGACAAGTCGTCATTCAGGTTCGTATTAGCTTGGGTTTCATACGAATTTTTTTTCTAGGGGCAGCATCCCTATGTGTCAAAGGTTGATCAGCTTTATTATCAATTTTTTAATTTTATGGATTTTTTTTCAATTTCCTTAAAACCTCATAATTTTGCAATTTAAACCCTCTGAGAGTGATTTTGAGGCCTTCGAGGGTATTTTATATACCAAATCTCTCTTTTACTGTATGAAACCCTGATTACTCATAAAATTAAACTTGTACAATACGTACTGAACATCTCTCTTGTAGTATTTCACATTAATTTTGATTTTACAATACATCACTGTTTCTTTCCACAATACAGTCTGACACAGAAAAGCTCTTACAAAAGCAGTTGAGGAAAGAGGAGAAGCGGAGGCAGGCTAAGATGGAGAAGGAACAGCAACTGCATGGAGTTGATGATCATGAAGCTCACTTGAAGGCACAAGGATATGATCCTGACACTCTTAAAATAGAGCGGTGAGTCTGGTCACTGTGTCCATGATACATAGTCTGTTAGTGTAGTAGATCGTATATGAATTGGCACAAAAATGTACGAAATTGTTTGAGCACCTGAGTTAAAGCCCATTCCATGTACTCTGTACTTTTACGAACCATATAACATTCACAAAAATTGTAAAATGTAATGCCCACGTCTACAGTAGCCAGCTTCTAGTATTTATGAATTATTTACAATTAATTTTATAACCCATGACAGTGGTGTATCCAGGATTTGAATAAGGAGGGTGCTCACACTCTGTAATTGTTAGTTATTCACAAAATAGCATTGTGTATTCAAGACAAAGAGCACTTAGCCTACACTGACAAGAGATTACATGTGGTTTTTGACAGCACTGATGAGTGCAGCCCAGATTTTAATGAATATTATTAGTGACATAGCAACTGTTTTCATAACAAATAGCTTGCTAAGGGGATGCTTGAGCACTGAAAGCACCCTTGTAGATATGCCCCTGCATGATTTGAGGACTCCCGCATTTTGCTTATGATCAAAAGTTTGTAGAAATCAGAGAAGGGAAAGCCATGAATTTTGTTATTTAGACGAAAGATTAGCACCTGTAGAGACGAAAAAACCTGCTTTAGTCAATCAACGACCTTGTAGGCACTTAATTTTTTAGCTAAATTGCATTAATTGTTTGTAGTGAGATGGCTTTGGAAGAAGCTCGGAGGAAGCCCATCTTCAGTAGTCGAGCACCACGATCGCAAGACCCCAGTGAGATATATCCCAATGTGTTTGACTCTATGGCTACTGCAAGAATGACCTCATCCTTCATTGGAGGAAATAAGGTGCTTTACAGCGTCTGTATTGATGTGATTGTGTCCGCGCTTTACAAATGTAGTTATCAAAGGTTGCGTGCATACAGGTCTAGTTTAATAAAGGTTGCGTGCATACAGGTCTAGTTTAATAAAGGTTGCGTGCATACTTGTGTGATTATGTAATCATTTGCAATTGAGTGCCTTTGGTGTAATTCAGGTCAATGGAGGTACTACATGTGCATGACAAGACAAGAGTAACTAATGATTGAGATAAAAGTGGTTAAAAACAACTAAAAATAAACGTACAGATCTCTAGTTTTGTGGAATACTTATTTTCACTAACAAACTAACTTGTTATGAACACAGTGTAGGGTGACGGTTATTACTTTATAGTACTGAAGTAAAGTGTAGATTTGAACATTAAGAAAAGAAACATTACATTTTTGGTATAATAGAGAGTTTTAGTTACCCGTTTCTGGGAGATTCTCAACGGCAGGGCATTATCTGTGATCACATGACCCATCCCACACAGCTCAACACATTTATCTTGAAATGTACCCGAATTTGAAAACTCAATTCATGAAAGAAAAGAACAAGAAAGTTAAAAAAACAAAAAAGCGAAGAAGGTTGAAATAGACAAACAAGAAAGTTCAAGATTTCTATGCGATGTAGGGGTAGAAGTCTTAGAGATCTGTCATTTGTCCACGATGTAAACCAACAAGGAGTCCATTAGTGCAAACGTTGATGCAGGACAAAGACAAAACCTCTAGTGTCTTGAGCAACAACAACATTGTGTGCCAAACAACTTGATCCAAAACAAGTCACTGTGCTTTACCGCATTTGGTATTTACATGATAAGTGACGAATTTTGTTTGGGTGTTATGCACGTTACATGCATGGTCAGGACAGAGCTATGACATTGAATGTGTTGGAATTGAATTTAAACAACTATAAAAATAGAATTCATAGTCGTACACACATCACCTACAATGACTTCATTGTGCATTATCTGTAAGCATGTTGATATGCTGTTTAGAAGACATGGTTTCAAAAGTAATAATTGTGCGCGCTCGTGTGCGTTCCTATCGCTAGCAAGCCACTAATCACCTTAATAAATATTATGGCAAGCAAGCATTAATTTTTCTGCTAAGCATGGTTAATTATAATCTGCCTTATTATGTGCCTATCAATGTCACACCCCACTCCCCAGTACGGGACAGAGGTGGGGGTTGTACGGGATCATACAATGCAATTTTTCCAAGGGTCGGGCATTTGACCAACTCTGGTTACGCTCGGATTTCATAATATACGTGCAGCATTCTTCTATCTACAAAGAGAAAAATGGGTCAAATCCCGTAAGGGGAGGCATATATCAGATATACGCCGTTCTGCCTTCCATAGACCTGACTATGGTACACATGTGGACTATGCCTTATCCTTATCTCATTTCACTGACTAAAAAGCACATTATTTATCATAAAATTATTTGCTGTTATATTTTTTGCCTTATCTTTCAGCATTCTTGCTTATTCATGAAAAAATAAAACAAACAATGCAAGTATACATTCAAATTGACAAAAAAAAACAGCTTAGCTTACGGGTCAGAGGTCGGAGGATCCAAGGACAGTGACTGACATGAAGAACCGAGGCATACGGGTGAGAGGTCAGACGATCCAGAGGAGACAGCTCATATGACAGGAAGAATCGTGGTTAACGGATGAGAGTACATATCAGTCCTTAATGACTGGGCTCGTAAGTCATTAGTGGGGAGGATAGTCACACAGATCCCAAGCAGCTCCTCCACTAAGTGAAGGGTGTGGTACCACAAGGTCTGATAGCACTCTCAATTAAAAAAGTTTTTTTTGATTTTTTTTCAACATAGTCTGACCAGGGTTCGAACCCGGGTACCCCACGTTACAACGCTAACGCACTAGCCAGTGAGCTAACCGGTCACTTACTATTGTGAGCGTTTATCGATTATTATAAAGGTGGAGTTGCTAGGGTCAATTTTTTTGCTGAATAAGATAAACATTGTTTCACTTTCTGATAATAATGTGGCACTAAGGTAAGAAGAAAAAGAAAAATTGAGAAAGAATTGAGCTACAGAGGTCAGCTAAGAACGCAGCAAGGTCATTGTGGCGCAATAGGTGCTGGGCTATGTCACCAGCCACACCTCCCTTGGTGGGCGGAAGAGAGAAAAATGTATGGAAAATCGACTTTGAGTGATTATGTTGCATCTCTGGAGCCACAACCGAAGCAGAGGTATTCAGAGCACCTTGTTTTTGTTCCGACAGAACACAATTGGTGTAATCATGCACACATCAGCTCGTAACCACGGTTAGGTCTGTATTGTACCGGACTCTTGCACCACGAAGCGAAAAGCGGAAGTAGTCTTTAAAGTGTGGATGTTTAATACACTTGAGTAGCAGTGAATTTGATTAATTCCGCTTTTCGCTTCGTGGTGCAAGGTCTCTGCAAAGTCCGGTAGAACTGACTGCTTGCCCACCAAAATATAGGCGTAGCTTAAACGTGAATTACGTACCGCCCAATGTGCCGGTTGCGGCGTTAGCAGGCGGATGTTAGCAGCACACTAAGCTTACATGCACTTTAAGAAATACTGTCATAGTAGTTTCAAATCCATTGTCTCAAGCTCACAACCATAGATGCGCGTTTGACTGTACAAAACCATTTACATTTCGTCAATGTGCATGCGTCTTGATGGAAAAGATACTCAAAAAGTTGACAACTGAATTTCAAATCACGGTATACACATCTTCTCTAATTTGTGATTGTGCAACTACAAGATGACCATATACAGCTGCATGTTTTCCTGTACAGTGCTGCAGTGAAGTGTAATAGTTTATCATCGCTTTGATATGCATCGGTTATCAATTATTAGCAAAAGTACGTAACTTATTAACGTCTTCAACACGATTTGAACCAGTTTGTAAGCAATGTGGGAGAGCGTGCTTGAGCTCAGTATATGAACCACGACTTGATTTTGTACACAAAACTTGCTCAATAGTAAGTTTTTAGTGATGCACAATAGTGTAGGAATTTTTTATTTTCCTTGCTCTTCCTTTCTTGTCTCTGTGTAACACGCACAATGGTCGCACAGTTTAACAGAGCAAGTTGGGTCAAGCTCTCAACAGTCTTTATTGAAAATAGACAATCCATTATAGCAGAGCTTAACAATGACATGTATCTATGTAACAGACAATGTATTGTGTGACAATAAGTATAGTCAGAGAGTCTCAGTCCATGATAATGACCAAGCAAGTCAGATAGTCTGTTACATCTGTATATGGTTTTACTCAAAAAAACAATAGTTATTTTTATTGTTATTACATAGTACGTCATCTTTCACCAATCAGATTGCTCTATTCGAGGGCATTAATGTAGGTTATTGACTGCGCGTAGTGTCTTCTATAGCAACAGACCGTTGCGTCTTTGCGAGTTTGAAAAATTCGCGATGTTATTGCGCTCACAGAGATGAACTATGTAATAAATCACTTGTTGCCCTACACAACTCGGGCAATAACCGACATTAATGACCTCGGGAAAGTCTGTTGCCCTCGTACAGTCTCGGGCTGCGCCCTCGACCGTAACTCGGGCAACCGACTTTCCCGCGGTCATTAATGTCGGTTATTGCCCTCGTGTGAGGGCAATAACTAATACATATTGACTAAACTGGGCTGAACTGTGTGGTATAAACAGAGTAGCTATATCCTTGTGATGTTGACCAACAACTAGTCATGAACATATGTAATCTGTGTTTTAGTACACAACTACACATCATTCCATTTGTATCCTTTCTGTAGTTGAACAAGGCTGTGGCGGCGTTTACACATAGATGATCTCAGCATTTTTAGTGGAAAACCATGAATTTCTTACCAATACTTCTCCGGTTTACGTGTTCGATAAAGACGAACATCAAAACGATCCACTGTTCAAAATGGCAAAATGAATACCTGAAATACGACGAAAAAAAATGTGTTGACTTTTCTCGTGTAAACACCATAACGATTTCTAACTTGTTGTATGAGCGTACCTCGGCCTTTATACTTGCAAAGAATGCTAGAAAGAGTCCTCAAAAAACATGGCGAGATTGTGATACTGGTACTATGTGAGGATTGATCAAGGAACGAACTCTTCTTGTCCTCTCTAAATAAAAACATTCATGAATGTTTAATGACTTGTAGTAAAATGACATGAAATATCCATGCAATGGTCTATCTGCTCAATTGGTGATATCTTCATTGCGTTGTCGATTAGAATGACAAAGAAATGATCAAATTAAAAAACAGGATATAAATATTTTGAACAATTCACTTTTACAATAATATTTATTACTTTACATAAAGATTGAGTTGTTCTATTCCAACGTTCTCATCGCTTGTGTCGTCATCCAGACAGATCCAGGCGCTGATGTCAGCCATTGTTGGAGTACGAGTGTTTGTTTGGAACCATGGCTGTCTAGTGTGGTTACAGCAAGGTCCCTCATGTCCTCCACACCCTTCACCATCCCATAGTGGATCATTGGTGTACCACATTTCACTGGGTACCAAGGTTCCTGACTCACAGTAGAAGTTTTGGTACACCAGATTTTTAGTAGACGTGTCGGTATTGGAGCAGCTTTGTGATGTTGTGTTGTAGCAACTGAAGGGACCAAATTCTTTATAATCAGCAACAAAAGTCCACACATGTGATAGCAGATCACCATAGGTTATGGTAATCCCGTCCACGCACAATACTTCAATATTGCAGTTATGTCTGAAAGCATCTGGTGCATAGTAGGCATAGCCTCGTGCATATCCACACACTTGTGTGTAAGTGACGCCATGAGATTCGTAAAGCATCGAACGGCATCCTGCTTGTGTCGTGTTTCTGATACAAAAATCTGTGCCATTAGCAGTCTCAACTATGAAGCCATCAGGACACTGACCATCAGAATCAGTCATGTTGAGATGAGCCACTCTCATCCAGCCTCCCTCTCCTCCACAGTTGGTCCCCTTCATGTCACAGTAGACCTGCACAGCTGAACCATTGGCAGCCTGGATCTGGTAGTAGCCTGAGGAGGCAGATGAGTTGCAGTGAAGAATATCTCCACATGTTTGGGGAGAGTCGCATTCTGGAAGTGGCAGTTCAATGGTTTTTAGTGTTTCCGTCAGATCTTCAAAGGGGTCACTCTGACCACACTGGGAGGATGGGGATACTTTAGCATCATAGACAACAGGAGTGAAGGCACCACTCCACTGGAGCAGGCAAGAGCTGACGAGCAGCAAATAAGTAGCAGCCATACCTGAATGAAAAGCGTTACTAAAGTCCAACTTCCTTCTGTCTGTATTTTCACTTCACGTACACAACTTGTGTCGTTTATGGTATAGAGTGTTGTTGGCAGCTGTATTGATGAATTTTCATGTTCCTTTTTGACAATAAGGAAGTCACACACCAGTGACACCTCTTAAATTTGTGGTTGTGATTACATTTTATGATCAATTTTTAAAGGTATTGTGGTATTAGTGAATGGGAATCACATCTACTGATCTATCTTATTGTATCGACTGTATATAATTATAACACAAACATTTTGACATTCAGCCTTCACCATAATTTATTTTAGTACTTGTAGTGGATATTTTGATGCTGTACCAAATTAATTTCTGTATCATTAATAATTTTTACAAATGATTACTTGTCAGGATTGACATTCTCTCAGCCATACAATGGACGTGCTTTCAAGGCTCCTTCCTCATTGGACCTTGTCATATCAGAGACACAGCGCAGCTCCTAAGTCCCCTATTGTTTTTATTGTTAACATTTTCACTTGAATTATTACCCGTGCGCAGTATGCGCCAGGGTTATGTGTTTGTGTCCGTCGGTA
Organism: Haliclona indistincta; assembly: GCA_964017065.1. NCBI lineage: Eukaryota > Metazoa > Porifera > Demospongiae > Haplosclerida > Chalinidae > Haliclona > Haliclona indistincta. The sequence continues at coordinate 11,903,961 of OZ024783.1, read as the reverse complement.
TGTGTGTGTGTGTGTCGTCAAAAAATATGCCTGTTTGCGTCTTACAGCTCGAAAATCTCCACGAAAACACTCTTTGCAGCTTCTCCACTGAATTTATAGTCCTATGAAGACGTTTTCTGAGCTGGCAAGCCTTGTTCGAGTGGCTAATCCATGGCTATCTAAAGCTACGTGTCCTTGTAAGAGTACTTACGGTATTGTGGGTGTGTCGCCCAACCTCCTATCATTGTAACGTGCGTGTTGCAGTAATGGCAATGCAGGAGTAGTCGTGTTTAGCTCCTAGCTCAGCGCATGGATATGTGTTCATTAGAACTCTAGTTTTCCTATCAAATTATTTCTCATCTCAAAAAAGTTATTGTTCACACAAGTGTAGCTCATGCATAGTTATGCCTGATGCACATATTTAACAAACACATACTTCAGTCACAAAATACCGGGTTCCAGGAAGAGGTTACATGCTCTACAATATCAATAGTGACAATCTTATTCATCACACAAAATGAACAACGATTGAAATAGGTTAGCAGCTGTTTGACTGAACCTTCAGAACTGTCAGTGCAAAATGCACTACAGCTAGTCTACTTTCTTATGGTTACGGGATACACCACACCCACTCATGAGCAAGCAGAAATGGTTGTCTAGAAGCAATGCTCGTAGCATTGCACATGTTAGTTTGGCTGAACAAAACATCGCATATCCAGTCAGAGCAAAGACTGCACTTTGTCTTTTGCAAAAACAGTGGCTAGACGCACTACCACAGTGCGTTACGAAGAGCACGAAGCAACGAGCAGCTTCATCGACTAAAAAATCGAAATGCAGCTAGACGACTTAGTTATCTAGGGACAGATGGATCCTTTTTTCGATATCAGCTTTTGTTGCCGAGTTGTGTTTACACATACACTCGGAAATTTGCTTTGACAAGCTTTTTAAGTGTTTGCATGAACATAACTCGGCTTTTCGAGTGCTGGAACCTTGAGCAAGAATCATTTCACGGCGTTGTGGATCTGGTAGGTGAGACTGAATCTCATCAGCATTACCCGACGATTCCTTCTAACTTCTGTTCTTGCCTCCTGATCAAAATCAGCTGTTTCTGGCAGTTATTTAGGAGCAAGTTAGTGAGCATGGCTGTAGTTTGAGAGAGTCAACATGTTTACGAGATGATATGAATCTGCAACTGGGTCGTCAAAAGTCATGCCTCCATATCTAGCAGGCAGTGATACCAGTTCCATCTCCAGATAATTGAGTCCGTGCTTAGTCAGTGATGGCACGAGATGATTCCTGATGGCGTCCTTCATGGGCTACATAAATGTAGAATAGCAGTTGACATAATACGTTGGATGTAATTCCAGCGATGACGTAGATCAAAGACAAAGCAGCATAGGCAGCATGTGGATCAGTTTGAGCAATTTCAGTGAGCCGATTGACTTATGTACATGTAGTCCAGGCTGTAACTTTTATTCTGAAATAAATTCAAGTGATCCTACAGCAGCTCCTTGAAGACGATGACCACTCTTGCAGGACAAGTCTGAGCCCTCAAATTGAGTCTTGGATGCACAATTATATTCCTTAATTTGACCACTGCTAAGAAGAGTGTAACATGGCAATAGTTCAACATAGATTCACTTCTTCGGTTTAATTTCAACTGATTCATATGCACCTTTGAAAAATAATCATCTCAAGCAGTGTTCAACTGTGAAACTGGCTGCTATTGTATGCGAGAATTATACAGCCAAGCCAGCCTGGATCGTACAAAGATTGTCTATTTTCTATGTGCTAAGCGGCAGTAATATTATCACTTCTCTATTCGAAGTTGTACGCTCTTTGGGGAGATAAGGTCCTGATAATATTTTCAAAAATATTGATAACAAAATGAATTTTTACTATGAAGCCGAGTTCTAGAACGTACAGCTACAACTAGTCTACTCTTCCACTACCAAACAGTTCATATGATCTTGTTCCAGAAACTTTCTCTTGATAATGATGAAGGTTTCTAAAATTAATATAAAGATATTGAACAATGTCAGTAATGAAGTGGAAAGTGTGCTTACAGGTACAGTAGATGGTCACATCCTCAGAGTGGCTACAGTTTTCTTCACCTACTGGAGGATGACAGCAATACTCAAGCCTGCTCTCAGATCCATAGCAACTCAAGTCATCAAGGAAGATAGGAACATCACTGTCAGCACCTGTACCAGTCCAGTATGTGTAGGGACTATAGCCAAGTTGATAACAAGCCACAGTGAGATCACTATAATCAAAGGAATCGTCACAGACTGTGCCCCATTGTGCTCCATAACAGATCTCTAGTCTTCCATAGCAGCCATTACCACCAACTAGTCTCAATTCTGTAGAGAAAAGATGACTTTGCATCATAAACATTGGAATAGTTTACCGCCACTGTAGCAAGAATCGTAATTCTGTTGAATTTTGATATCTTTTTCCAATTCAGCCATTTCAGTGGTTTTCTTAGTGTTTGACATTTGTTGAGGAGCAGCAGAATTTCTGACAGGTAGCTTAGGTTGAGCAGATTGTACTCCAGGTTGTGTTGGCTGTGGCAGATTGCTCTTGATTTCGTTAGCCCTGTGCAAATTTGATATTCATAAAACAGTTCAGGCTACAATATCACTAGCTTGCCTCTTTTCCATTAGTTCAGCAATTGACTGACTATTTGGTTTAGCTAATAATAAAAACAAAAACACAATGAGCATGAGATCTGAGTGTGTGGAACTGACTTGTTGGAATACTGAGAGCAGCCTCCATAGCAACGAGGAGAATGGTGAGACCGAGAATCAGCTGCATTTTAGCCATCTTCTTGATTCAACTTGTCTTGTGATGAGTTGTGTAGTACATGCTGAGGTCTTTTATAGCAGCTCAACAGGTAGCTAATGTTACTTCCAGCAGAGATTAAGATATCTTCCTCTGATTCAATCATCCTGTTATGATACATGCACATGTATTATGTGTGATCCTATGATACATGTACATCTTTGTTCCTATATATCTGACATCAATGTTTCTACAGTCAATAGTGACCTTGTTCCATTTTGCAGGAACATACATAGCTGCCCTTACAGTTTTAATATATTTACATTGCTTGGAATTGATGTTTATCAAGTGATATTATTTTGATTATAGAGAGCATTATGAACTAATAGCTGGCTGAGTTTGTACTGCTCACGGTGCTGCAGTCATGTATGCGCAAACTGTAGATTGCGTATCCAATGCTTTGCATTATCAATCTTTTGATTTCACCGCTCGTGTGAAATTGTGCAACTCACTTATTACGTGTTTAGTGCAGTTTATTGCTGCCGCGTGATGCTGTAGAACAAGGAGAAAAGGACAGCAAATGCATAAATAAGGTTTTATCTGGATAATTATAATTTTTAAAGATTGAGTGCCGAATAAATGTATTATGGCAGTAGCTACCAAATACTTTTGCTTAGCGATGAAATAAGTATTCCGGCACTCTTGTGCATTCATCTCCTCTACACACCCAGACAGTGTATCCGTAGATCATGCTCTCACGATCTTAAGAGCTCCTTCCTCTTTGTCTTTGAAGATATGGAAAATTAATGGTGCTACTGAGCAAGCGCAACCACAATTGTCCTGACTAGCCTACACTCTATTATCATTTGCTGCATCTACAGCAGTACGTTTTACGTTTTGCTGTCTTTCTACGATCGACGAAACAATCATAGCCCTCTACACGATTACAATTTTGTCAAGTATGCGCTGTGATCACGCTGATATACAGTACTACCAGAGCCAACTTGCACACTATCCTCAGCTCCTCTGGCCAGTATTTATTTTAGTAAAGCGTGCTATCCTCAATCGTTAGATCTGTGGAACGACAACGAAACTAAGTTTTATCTCTACTGTAACTACAGCTAACACTTTATGATGAAAATAACAGGCATTAGACCATACTTCAATGTAATTCTTCAATTTGATTGGTCAGCCAGAGGTGTTCTAAATCAAGTAGAACACCGCTGATTTCACTTAGTACACCGCTGAGTTTACCTTTAATTAACCACGTCATTAATAACCACAACAACATGGCGTCGTCGAAAAACGCACGCGAGTTTATACTGCCATCGTTTGAAAACGGGCTTTCGCTTGACTCTGGGAACTTCTCTGGGCTCTCTACTACCGCGAGCGCTTCGTTTGCTTAAGCGCAGGTATGGTCTAAACACCTCAGACGATAGATTCTCGGTGCCTACGAGATTTAGCTCACCTTGGAAACCGAAATAGACGCCCTCGCGCTACGCGCTCGGGACGTCTAAAACATCGGTTTCTGCGGTGATCTAAATCCCGTAGACACCTCGAATCCATCGTCTAACCTATATTTGGTCCATGGTTTAGCCTTAGTTCCTATGGCACACAGTGTACATCTTTACTTGATAATTTTATTATTTTTAAATAGTTTATGGATGCTATAATAAATGGAATGAAATAAAGCAGTGGTGGGAATGATACAAAATAGCTAGGAGAAAAAAAATTGTTAGTTCAGGAGAAACCACAGGCTCTCAGCTCTAATGACATCCACAGGCAGAAGTGGTGTTGTTTTTGAAGGTCTTCCAACAGCTGACAGATGTCCTCGGAAGCATAAGATGGATGATCTCAGAAGGGAAAAGACAGGACACATCTCAGCCAGGCCATTGTGGTACTATAAGTTTGCCCATGCTTTTCAGAGAGGAGAGAGGCCATCGCTTGTAAAAGATCGAAGCTTCTTTCGCCATTCCACCAGTAGAAGTGGGGAAAATGAACTGTGTTCCACATCACGGATACGCTGTAGGTAAAGCCTCTTCTCTTTCTCATGGGATCTGTAAGTTGATGAGAGCGAGGATTGTCGGTTTGAGGTTGCGTATGGATTGAAAACCCTGACGTCAAAGTAGCTTCTCTCTCTGCTCGTACCCCAAAACCCATCAGTAACAACGTCTAACCGAGCACCACTATCTCTGTTGGCCGTGGCATCCAACAGCTCCTCACCGCTCAACTCCTGGAGTGGAGGCTTGATAATTTTATACATCCGTATTTTTATGTTAAGATAATTATAATGAAAGTCAGAAATGAAATGAACTGCGAGACTCATTGAGAGACCACTGGCCAAGCAGTGGTTCTAGAACTGCTGTTCTACATGACTTGTATTGTATAAAAAATCTTTTTCTTTTCATTATGATATGAATCTCAGAAAGTTTAGCTACAACTAGTCTACTCTTCCACTACCAAACAGTTCATATGATCTTGTTCCAGAAACATTCTCTTGATAATGATGAAGGTTCTAAAATTAATATAAAGATATTGAACAATGTCAGTAATGAAGTGGAAAGTGTGCTTACAGGTACAGTAGATGGTCACATCCTCAGAGTGGCTACAGTTTTCTTCACCTACTGGAGGATGACAGCAATACTCAAGCCTGCTCTCAGATCCATAGCAACTCAAGTCATCAAGGAAGATAGGAACATCACTGTCAGCACCTGTACCAGTCCAGTATGTGTAGGGACTATAGCCAAGTTGATAACAAGCCACAGTGAGATCACTATAATCAAAGGAATCGTCACAGACTGTGCCCCATTGTGCTCCATAACAGATCTCTAGTCTTCCATAGCAGCCATTACCACCAACTAGTCTCAATTCTGTAGAGAAAAGATGACTTTGCATCATAAACATTGGAATAGTTTACCGCCACTGTAGCAAGAATCATAGTTTTGTTGAATTTTGATATCTTTTTCCAATTCAGCCATTTCAGTGGTTTTCTTAGTGTTTGACATTTGTTGAGGAGCTTGTAAAGCGGCAGAATTCTTGACAGGTAGCTTAGGCTGAGCAGCAGAATTCTTGACAGGTAGCTTAGGTTGAGCAGATTGTACTCCAGGTTGTGTTGGCTGTGGCAGATTGCTCTTGATTTCGTTAGCCCTGTGCAAATTTGATATTCATAAAACAGTTCAGGCTACATTATCACTAGCTTGCCTCTTTTCCATTAGTTCAGCAATCGACTGACTATCTGGTTTAGCTAATAATAGAAACAAATACACAATGAGCATGAGATCTGAGTGTGTGGACAAGCACAGTACATGCAATGGTCAACACTGACTTGTTGGAATACTGAGAGCAGCCTCCACAGCAACGAGGAGAATGGCGAGACCGAGAATCAGCTGCATTTTAGCCATCTTCTTGATTCAACTTGTCTTGTGATGAGTTGTGTAGTACATGCTGAGGTCTTTTATAGCAGCTCAACAGGTAGCTAATGTTACTTCCAGCAGAGATTAAGATATCTTCCTCTGATTCAATCATCCTGTTATGATACATGCACATGTATTATGTGTGATCCTATGATACATGTACATCTTTGTTCCTATATATCTGACATCAATGTTTCTACAGTCAATAGTGACCTTGTTCTATTTTGTAGGAACATACATAGCTGCCCTTACAGTTTTAATATCTTTACATTTTTTGGAATTGATCTTTATCAAGTAATAAATTATTAGTTTGTTTTACAAAGAGCATTATGTAATAGTTAGATCACCGGAAGAGGGATCTAACTGACATGAACGCCCCGCGGGACAATCCCTCGCCCAAGGATGGTTTTACAGCCCGAGGGCTGTAAGACCATCCGAGGGCGAGGGATTGGCCCAAGGGACGTTCATGTCAGTTAGATTCCGAGTCCAGGTGATCTAACTGACTTAGACCACGCTTACACTGACCTGACGACGACGGCCGCCATTTTATGCGTGCTGGGAGCTCGTTCGCCGTTCGTGAAGAACGTAGCGGCGTAGTTTCTTCGCTCCAGGCCACGCGAGGAACTGCACTTCGTCTTGGTAAGCTCTTCGACACATTCTCGATCTTCCACAGCGAAAGAAACGGTGTTTTGACAAAATGAATTTATTCATAAGGATCTAACTGACACAAACGCCCTCCGCTAATTCGTGACTTCAAAGCTTCCGACTCAATGAATTATTAATGAGTGGTCTAAGAACTAATAGCTGGCTGAGTTTGTACTGCTCACGGTGCTGCAGAGATGTTATGCGCAAACTGTAGATTGCGTATCCAATGTTTTGCATTATCAATCTTTTGATTTCACTGCTCGTGTGCAATCGTGCAATTCACCGATTGCACGTTCAGTGCCCGGTGACTCCACGTTAGGTCATGGTACAGTTTCTTGGTGCTGTGTGATGCTGTAGAATAAGGAGAAGGGACAGCAAATACATAAATAAGGTTTTATCAGGAAGATTATAATTGTTAAAACAGAGTGCAGAAAAGAATTTTGGCAGTAGCTACCAAATACTTTTGCTTAGCAATAAAATAATATTTTCGGCACTCTTGTGCATTCATCTCCTCTACACACCCAGACAGTGTATCCGTAGATCATGCTCTCACGATGGACACATCTAAACAGCTCCTTCCTCTTTGTATCTCACACGTCAAATAGCATTGGACTCACTAATTTTCTTCTCTCACAATATAATTAGAATTAATGGTGCTACTGAGCAAGCAGCAACCACTATTGTCCTGACTAGCCTACACTCTATTCTCATTGCTGCATCTACAGCAGTACGTTTTATGTTATGTTGTCTTTCTACGATTGACGAAAAAATCATATCCCACTACACGATTACAATTGCCAAGTACACGCCGTGATCATGCTGCTATACAGTACTGCAAGAGCTACTCTTGGCAACTTTTTTTATTATTAAATAATAACTATTTTAAAAAATAAAATATTTTATTTTTTAAAATAGTTAATGTTAATGAGAGTAATAAGAAACAAAAAAAACTTTAATAGTTCAAACTAAGAAGGAGAGAAAGAAGCAACTGTCAATGACCGACTCTTCCCTCAGTGAGGGCAAGGTCTACGATGGAGTTTAGGTAGTTTGTACTTCTTGAAGAGGATCGAGAACCACACAGGCACGTGATGGTTGAACGGAGCGGAGAGAAGGTTAATTTGCATCTAATAAGTCTTATGATCGAGTGATAGGGCTGGCTGTTTTTTTTTAGCTATCATTGAGGATATCCATTTGAAAATAACTGATGCTGTCGGACCAATGCCACCCAGAGTGTTAAAAGCCAGGGGAGTAAAGCTGCCATGCTCAACCTCTCAAACTCTCTGGTCATAACGCCGTCTCATCTTCAGTTCATGGTTCCTGTAACAGGTCGGCAACGGTTGGTTATTTGATGGAGCAAGGGAGTTAAAAACTCTCACGTCAAGGAATGTGCATTGTCTGTCATGGGACCAGAAGTTCGTAGCAGCAATATCCAAGCGTGCTCCATCATCATGATTTGCAGATCTCAGGGGCAGATGTTCACCAGATAAGGGTTGGAGAGGTGGTTCAACTTGAACATCTGAACTAACTTTCTACAATATATTGGCTGTGATATCTCACAGCTCGTTGTGTCGCATGATAGTGTATCCACCGTGTGAGCAGCTGAGGCAGTGATCCACTGTAAATGGTTTGCTGCAAGTGGGTAGACCATTTGGTTCCCAACCATATCTCAAGCAAAGGGCGTCCCTGAATGATGATTTATGCAGATGGAAATTGTGCTCCTCAATTGGAATCACTGACAGCGCTGTCCTCAGCTCCTCTTCAATAAGTATTTCTTTTAGTAAAGCACACTATCCTCAATTGTTAGAACTGTGGAACAACAATGAAACAAAGTTTTATCTCCACTGTAACTACAGCTAACACTTCATGATGAAAAAAACAGGCATTGGTCCATGGTTTGCCTTAATTCCTATGGCACACAGTGTACATCTGTACTTGTTATTTTTATTCATCCGTATAGGATAATAATTATGATAAAATATATGAAATGAGAGACTCATTGAGAGACCACTGGCCAAGCAGTGGTTATAGAACTGCTGTTCTACATGACTTGTATTGCATTAAAAAATCTTTTTTTCTTTTCATTATGATATGAATCTCTACTACAAAGTTTAGCTACAACTAGTCTACTCTTCCACTACAAAACAGTTCATATGATCTTGTTCCAGAAACTTTCTTTTGATAATGATGAACGGTTCTAAAATTAATATAAAGATATTGAACAATGGCAGTAATGCAGTGGAAAGTGTGCTTACAGGTACAGTAGATGGTCACATCCTCAGAGTGGCTACAGTTTTCTTCACCTACTGGAGGATGGCAGCAATACTCGAGCCTGCTCTCAGATCCATAGCAACTCAAGTCATCAAGGAAGATAGGAACATCACTGTCAGCACCTGTACCAGTCCAGTATGTGTAGGGACTATAGCCAAGTTGATAACAAGCCACAGTGAGATCACTATAATCAAAGGAATCGTCACAGACTGTGCCCCATTGTGCTCCATAACAGATCTCTAGTCTTCCATAGCAGCCATTACCACCAACTAGTCTCAATTCTGTAGAGAAAAGATGACTTTGCATCATAAACATTGGAATAGTTTACCGCCACTGTAGCAAGAATCATAATTTTGTTGAATTTTGATATCTTTTTCCAATTCAGCCATTTCAGTGGTTTTCTTAGTGTTTGACATTGGTTGAGGAACTTGAGGAGCAGCAGAATTTCTGACAGGTAGCTTAGGTTGAGCAGCAGAATTTCTGACAGGCAGCTTAGGTTGAGCAGATTGTACTCCAGGTTGTGTTGGCTGTGGCAGATTGCTCTTGATTTCGTTAGCCCTGTACAAATTTAAAATTCATAAAACAGTTCAGGCTACATTATCACTAGCTTGCCTCTTTTCCATTAGTTCAGCAATCGATTGACTATCTGGTTTAGCTAATAAAAGAAACAAATACACAATGAGCATGAGATCTGAGTGTGTGGACAAGCACAGTACATGCAATGGTCAACACTGACTTGTTGGAATACTGAGAGCAGCCTCCACAGCAACGAGGAGAATGGTGAGACCGAGAATCAGCTGCATTTTAGCCATCTTCTTAATTCAACTTGTCTTGTGATGAGTTGTGTAGTACATGCTGAGGTCTTTTATAGCAGCTCAACAGGTAGCTAATGTTACTTCCAGCAGAGATTAAGATGTCTTCCTCTGATTCAATCATCCTGTTATGATACATGCACATGTATTATGTGTGATCCTATGATACATGTACATCTTTGTTCCTATATATCTGACATCAATGTTTCTACAGTCAATAGTGACCTTGTTCTATTTTGTAGGAACATACATAGCTGCCCTTACAGTTTTAATATCTTTACATTTTTTGGAATTGATCTTTATCAAGTAATAAATTATTAGTTTGTTTTACAAAGAGCATTATGTAATAGTTAGATCACCGGAAGAGGGATCTAACTGACATGAACGCCCCGCGGGACAATCCCTCGCCCAAGGATGGTTTTACAGCCCGAGGGCTGTAAGACCATCCGAGGGCGAGGGATTGGCCCAAGGGACGTTCATGTCAGTTAGATTCCGAGTCCAGGTGATCTAATTGACTTAGACCACGCTTACACTGACCTGACGACGACGGCCGCCATTTTATGCGTGCTGGGAGCTCGTTCGCCGTTCGTGAAGAACGTAGCGGCGTAGTTTCTTCGCTCCAGGCCACGCGAGGAACTGCACTTCGTCTTGGTAAGCTCTTCGACACATTCTCGATCTTCCACAGCGAAAGAAACGGTGTTTTGACAAAATGAATTTATTCATAAGGATCTAACTGACACAAACGCCCTCCGCTAATTCGTGACTTCAAAGCTTCCGACTCAATGAATTATTAATGAGTGGTCTAAGAACTAATAGCTGGCTGAGTTTGTACTGCTCACGGTGCTGCAGAGATGTTATGCGCAAACTGTAGATTGCGTATCCAATGTTTTGCATTATCAATCTTTTGATTTCACTGCTCGTGTGCAATCGTGCAATTCACCGATTGCATGTTCAGTGCCCGGTGACTCCACGTTAGGTCATGGTACAGTTTCTTGGTGCTGTGTGATGCTGTAGAACAAGGAGAAGGGACAGCAAATACATAAATAAGGTTTTATCAGGAAGATTATAATTGTTAAAACAGAGTGCAGAAAAGAATTTTGGCAGTAGCTACCAAATACTTTTGCTTAGCAATAAAATAATATTTTCGGCACTCTTGTGCATTCATCTCCTCTACACACCCAGACAGTGTATCCGTAGATCATGCTCTCACGATGGACACATCTAAACAGCTCCTTCCTCTTTGTATCTCACACGTCAAATAGCATTGGACTCACTAATTTTTTTCTCTCACAATATAATTAGAATTAATGGTGCTACTGAGCAAGCAGCAACCACTATTGTCCTGACTAGCCTACACTCTATTCTCATTGCTGCATCTACAGCAGTACGTTTTATGTTATGTTGTCTTTCTACGATTGACGAAAAAATCATATCCCACTACACGATTACAATTGCCAAGTACACGCCGTGATCATGCTGCTATACAGTACTGCAAGAGCTACTCTTGGCAACTTTTTTTATTATTATTTTATTTTTAAAAATAGTTAATGTTAATGAGAGTAATAAGAAACAAAAAAAAACTTTAATAGTTCAAACTAAGAAGGAGAGGAAGAAGCAACTGTCAATGACCGACTCTTCCCTCAGTGAGGGCAAGGTCTACGATGGAGTTTAGGTAGTTTGTACTTCTTGAAGAGGATCGAGAACCACACAGGCACGTGATGGTTGAACGGAGTGGAGAGAAGGTTAATTTGCATCTAATAAGTCTTATGATCGAGTGATAGGGCTGGCTGTTTTTTTTAGCTATCATTGAGGATATCCATTTGAAAATAACTGATGCTGTCGGACCAATGCCACCCAGAGTGTTAAAAGCCAGGGGAGTAAAGCTGCCATGCTCAACCTCTCAAACTCTCTGGTCATAACGCCGTCTCATCTTCAGTTCATGGTTCCTGTAACAGGTCGGCAACGGTTGGTTATTTGATGGAGCAAGGGAGTTAAAAACTCTCACGTCAAGGAATGTGCATTGTCTGTCATGGGACCAGAAGTTCGTAGCAGCAATATCCAAGCGTGCTCCATCATCATGATTTGCAGATCTCAGGGGCAGATGTTCACCAGATAAGGGTTGGAGAGGTGGTTCAACTTGAACATCTGAACTAACTTTCTACAATATATTGGCTGTGATATCTCACAGCTCGTTGTGTCGCATGATAGTGTATCCACCGTGTGAGCAGCTGAGGCAGTGATCCACTGTAAATGGTTTGCTGCAAGTGGGTAGACCATTTGGTTCCCAACCATATCTCAAGCAAAGGGCGTCCCTGAATGATGATTTATGCAGATGGAAATTGTGCTCCTCAATTGGAATCACTGACAGCGCTGTCCTCAGCTCCTCTTCAATAAGTATTTCTTTTAGTAAAGCACACTATCCTCAATTGTTAGAACTGTGGAACAACAATGAAACAAAGTTTTATCTCCACTGTAACTACAGCTAACACTTCATGATGAAAAAAACAGGCATTGGTCCATGGTTTGCCTTAATTCCTATGGCACACAGTGTACATCTGTACTTGTTATTTTTATTCATCCGTATAGGATAATAATTATGATAAAATATATGAAATGAGAGACTCATTGAGAGACCACTGGCCAAGCAGTGGTTATAGAACTGCTGTTCTACATGACTTGTATTGCATTAAAAAATCTTTTTTTCTTTTCATTATGATATGAATCTCTACTACAAAGTTTAGCTACAACTAGTCTACTCTTCCACTACAAAACAGTTCATATGATCTTGTTCCAGAAACTTTCTTTTGATAATGATGAACGGTTCTAAAATTAATATAAAGATATTGAACAATGGCAGTAATGCAGTGGAAAGTGTGCTTACAGGTACAGTAGATGGTCACATCCTCAGAGTGGCTACAGTTTTCTTCACCTACTGGAGGATGACAGCAATACTCAAGCCTGCTCTCAGATCCATAGCAACTCAAGTCATCAAGGAAGATAGGAACATCACTGTCAGCACCTGTACCAGTCCAGTATGTGTAGGGACTATAGCCAAGTTGATAACAAGCCACAGTGAGATCACTATAATCAAAGGAATCGTCACAGACTGTGCCCCATTGTGCTCCATAACAGATCTCTAGTCTTCCATAGCAGCCATTACCACCAACTAGTCTCAATTCTGTAGAGAAAAGATGACTTTGCATCATAAACATTGGAATAGTTTACCGCCACTGTAGCAAGAATCATAATTTTGTTGAATTTTGATATCTTTTTCCAATTCAGCCATTTCAGTGGTTTTCTTAGTGTTTGACATTGGTTGAGGAACTTGAGGAGCAGCAGAATTTCTGACAGGTAGCTTAGGTTGAGCAGCAGAATTTCTGACAGGCAGCTTAGGTTGAGCAGATTGTACTCCAGGTTGTGTTGGCTGTGGCAGATTGCTCTTGATTTCGTTAGCCCTGTACAAATTTAAAATTCATAAAACAGTTCAGGCTACATTGTCACTAGCTTGCCTCTTTTCCATTAGTTCAGCAATCGATTGACTATCTGGTTTAGCTAATAAAAGAAACAAATACACAATGAGCATGAGATCTGAGTGTGTGGACAAGCACAGTACATGCAATGGTCAACACTGACTTGTTGGAATACTGAGAGCAGCCTCCACAGCAACGAGGAGAATGGTGAGACCGAGAATCAGCTGCATTTTAGCCATCTTCTTAATTCAACTTGTCTTGTGATGAGTTGTGTAGTACATGCTGAGGTCTTTTATAGCAGCTCAACAGGTAGCTAATGTTACTTCCAGCAGAGATTAAGATGTCTTCCTCTGATTCAATCATCCTGTTATGATACATGCACATGTATTATGTGTGATCCTATGATACATGTACATCTTTGTTCCTATATATCTGACATCAATGTTTCTACAGTCAATAGTGACCTTGTTCCATTTTGCAGGAACGTACATAGCTGCCCTTATAGTTTTAATATCTTTACATTGCTTGGAATTAATGTTTATCTAGTAATATTATTTTGATATACAGAGAGCATTATGAACTAATAGCTGGCTGAGTTTGTACTGCTCACGGTGCTGTAGAGATGTTATGCGTAAACTGTAGATTGCGTATCCAAGGCTTTGTATTGTCAATCTCACCGCTCGTGTGCAATGGTGCAACTCACCAATTGCACGTTCAGTACTCGGTGACTCCACGTTAGGTCATGGTACAGTTTCTTGGTGCTGTGTGATGCTGTAGAACAAGGAGAAGGGACAGCAAATACATAAAATAAGGTTTATCAGGAATATTATAAATGTTAAAAATGGAGTGCAGAATAAAAGAATTATGGCTGTAGCTACCAAATACTTTTGCTGAAATAGTTATTCCGGCACTCTTGTGCATTCATCTCCCTCTACACACCCAGACGGTGTATCCGTAGATCATGCTCTCACGATGGACACATCTAAACAGCTCCTTCTTCTTTATATCTCACATGTCAAATAGCATTGGACTCTTTTCTTTCTACTCTCGCAACATAAGGAAATAATTAGAATTAATGGTGCTACTGAGCAAGCAGCAACCACAATTGTCTTGACTAGCCTACACTCTATTCTCATTGCTGCATCTACAGCAGAACGTTTTACGTTATGTTGTCTTTCTACGATCGACGAAACAATCATATCCCACTACACGATTACAATATTATGCCTAGTATGCGCCGTGATCACAGTACTGCAAGAGCTACTCTTGGCAACTTTTTTATTATTTTATTTTTTAAAATAGTTAATGTTAATGAGAGTAATAAGAAACAAAAACTTTAATATTTCAAACAAAGGAGGAGAGAAAAAAGCAACTGTCAATGACCGACTCTTCCCTCAGTGAGGGCAAGGTCTACGATGGAGTTTAGGTGGTTTGTACTTCTTGAAGAGGATCGAGAACCACACAGGCACATGATGGTTGAACGAAGCGGAGAGAAGGTTAATTTGCATCTAATAAGTCTTATGATCGAGTGATAGGGCTGGCTGGTTTTTCAGCTATCATTGAGGATATCCGTTTGGAAATGACTGATGCTGTCGGACCAATGCCACCCAGAGTGTTAAAAGCCAGGGTAGTAAAGCTGCCTCTCGAACTCTCTGGTCATAACGTCGTTTCTTCTCCAGTCCATGCAGGTCGATAACGGTTGGTTATTGGATGGTGCAAGGGAGTTAAAAACTCTCACGTCAAAGAATGTGCATTGTCTGTCATGGGACCAGAAGTTCGTAGCAGCAACATCCAAGCGTGCTCCATCATCACGATTTGTAGATCTCAGGGGCAGGTGTTCACCAGATAAAGGTTGGAGAGGTGGTTCAACTTGAACATTTGAACAAACTTTCTGCTATAAATTGGCAGTAATATCTCACAGCTCGTTGTGTCGCATGATAGTGTATCCACCGTGTGAGCAGCTGAGGCAGTGATCCACTGTAAATGGTTTGCTGCAGACACAGCTAGTGGGTAGACCATTTGGTTCCCAACCATATCTCAAGCAAAGGGCGTCCCTGAATGATGATTTATGTAGAGGGAAATTGTGCTCCTCAATTGGAAGTACTGACAGCGCTGTCCTGAGCTCCTCTGCCAGGTATTTCTTTTAGTAAAGCGTGCTACCCTCAATCGTTAGAACTGTGGAACGACAATGAAACAAAGTTTCATCTCTACTATAACACTTCATGATGAAAAAAACGGGCATTGGTCCATGGTTTGCCTTAGTTCCTATGGCACAAAGCGTACATCTGTACTTGTTGTTTTTATTGATCCGTATAGGATAATAATTATGATAATTTTTATGATAAAGAAAGTCAGAAATGAGAGACTCATTGAGAGACCACTGGCCAAGCAGCGGTTCTAGAACTGCTGTTCTACATGACTTGTATTGCATAAAAAATCTTTTTTCTTTTCATTATAATATGAATCTCAGTTTTACTACAAAGTTTAGCTACAACTAGTCTACTCTTCCACTACCAAACAGTTCATATGATCTTGTTCCAGAAACTTTCTTTTTGATAATGATGAAGGTTCTAATATTGATATAAAGATATTGAACAATGGCAGTAATGAAGTGGAAAGTGTGCTTACAGGTACAGTAGATGGTCACATCCTCAGAGTGGCTGCAGTTTTCTTCACCTACTGGAGGATGACAGCAATACTCGAGCCTGCTCTCAGATCCATAGCAACTCAAGTCATCAAGGAAGATAGGAACATCACTGTCAGCACCTGTACCAGTCCAGTATGTGTAGGGACTATAGCCAAGTTGATAACAAGCCACAGTGAGATCACTATAATCAAAGGAATCGTCACAGACTGTGCCCCATTGTGCTCCATAACAGATCTCTAGTCTTCCATAGCAGCCATTACCACCAACTAGTCTCAATTCTGTAGAGAAAAGATGACTTTGCATCATAAACATTGGAATAGTTTACCGCCACTGTAGCAAGAATCATAATTTTGTTGAATTTTGAGATCCTTTTCCAATTCAGCCATTTCAGTGGTTTTCTTAGTGTTTGACATTGGTTGAGGAACTTGAGGAGCAGCAGAACTTCTGACAGGTAGCTTAGGCTGGGCAGATTGTACTCCAGGTTGTGTTGGCTGTGGCAGATTGCTCTTGATTTCGTTAGCCCTGTACAAATTTGAAATTCATAAAACAGTTCAGGCTACATAATCACTAGCTTGCCTCTTTTCCATTAGTTCAGCAATCGACTGACTATCTGGTTTAGCTAATAATAGAAACAAATACACAATGAGCATGAGATCTGAGTGTGTGGACAAGCACAGTACATGCAATGGTCAACACTGACTTGTTGGAATACTGAGAGCAGCCTCCACAGCAACGAGGAGAATGGTGAGACCGAGAATCAGCTGCATTTTAGCCATCTTCTTGAGTCAAGTTGTCTTGTGATGAGTTGTGTAGTACATGCTGAGGTCTTTTATAGCAGCTCAACAGGTAGCTAATGTTACTTCCAGCAGAGATTAAGATATCTTCCTCTGATTCAATCATCCTGTTATGATACATGCACATGTATTATGTGTGATCCTATGATACATGTGCATCTTTGTTCCTATATATCTGACATCAATGTTTCTACAGTCAATAGTGACCTTGTTCTATTTTGCAGGAACATACATAGCTGCCCTTACAGTTTTAATATCTTTACATTGCTTTGAATTGATGTTTATAAGTAATATTGTTTTGATATACAGAGAGCACTATGAACTAATAGAGAGGTTAAGTTTTACGAACGCGTAACGTGTTACCTGTAGACTCGCGTTAGACGTCACAGGCAGGCTACTAACGGCGATTAAGTTTTGCAGGCGTAGCGGGTAATACCTGTACTCGAGCATGTAGCAGAGCGCTCGGGTGTGTAGCTAAGAAGACAAGAGACGACCAGGATTCGCGTTGAGCATGGTTCAAAGGGTGAACAAAACGCTTGTAGCTCGACAAACTAACCAGCAGCTTGGTGAGCCATGGTCGTTCCTGCTCTGACGACTTGTACGGGCGAAGGACAGCTCGTATCGGCGTTTCGAAAAGTCGAGCATGTAGAGCAGGAATCAAGCTACACATACATCTGTAACAAACGTGGAATTGATGAAACTTTGAGCAACAAAATCCACAGGTAAACTGCCAACCTGTAGACAGTGGTCTACACGCACTGTACGGGTAAAATCAACGGGTAAGCCAGCCCAGCCCACTTATTGTAGCGCTCACGTGATCTTTTACACGTTACGCGTGCACGTTACACGTACAGGTTAATTTCTCTAATAGCTGGCTGAGTTTGTACTGCTCACGGTGCTGTAGAGATGTTATGCGTAAACTGTAGATTGCGTATCCAATGCTTTGCATTATCAATCGTTTGATTTCACCGCTCGTGTGAAATTGTGCAACTCACCGATTGCACGTTCAGTGCCCGGTGACTCCATGTTAGGTCATGGTACAGTTTCTTGGTGCTGTGTGATGCTGTAGAACAAGGAGAAGGGACAGCAAATACATAAAAAAGGTTTATCAGGAATACTATCAATGTTAAAAATGGAGAGCTGATTAAAAGAATTATGGCAAATACCAAATACTTTTGCTGAAATAATTATTTCGGCACTCTTGTGCATTCATCTCCTCTACACACCCAGACCGTGTATCCGTAGATCATGCTCTCACGATCTTAAGAGCTCCTTCCTCTTTGTCTTTGAAGATATGGAAAATTAATGGTGCTACTGAGCAAGCAGCAACCACAATTGTCCTGACTAGCCTGCACTCTATTCTCATTTGCTGCATTTTAGCAATACATTTTACGTTTTGTTGTCTTTCTATGATCGACGAAACAATCATAGCCCGCTACACGATTACAATTTTGTCAAGTACGCTCCGTGATCACGCTGCTATACAGTACTGCAAGAGCTACTCTTGGCAACTTGCACGCCCTGTCCTCAGCTTCTCTGGCAGGTATTTCTTTTAGTAAAGCATGCTATCCTCAATCGTTAGAACTGTGGAACGACAACGAATAACACTTCATGATGAAGATAACGGCCATTGGTCCATGGTTTGCCTTAGTTCCTATGGCACACAGCATACATCTGTACTTGATAATTTTATTATTTTATTATTTTATAGTTTATGGATGCTAAAATGAATGGAATGAAATAAAGCAGTGGTGTAGGGAATGATACAAATAGTCAGGACAAAAAAAGTTGTTAGTTCAGGAGAGACCACAGGCTCCCATCTCTAAGGACATCCCACAGGCAGAAGTGGTGTTGTTTTTGAAGGTCTTCCAACAGCTGACAGATGTCCTCGGAAGCATAAGATGGATGATCTCAGGAGGGAAAAAGACAGGACACATCTCAGCCAGGCCATTGTGGTACTATAAGTTTGCCCATGCTTTTCAGAGAGGAGAGAGGCCATGCGTTTGTAAAAGATCGAAGCTTCTTTCGCCATTCCACCATTAGAAGTGGGGAAAACGAACTGTGTTCCACATCACGGATATGCTGTAAGTAAAGCTTCTTCTTCTCTTTCTCATGGGATCTGTAAGTTGATGAGAGCGAGGATTGTCGGTTTGAGATTGCGTATGGATTGAAAACCCTGAAGCTTCTCTCTCTGCTCGTACCCAAACACATCAGCAACAACGTCTAACCGAGCACCACTATCTCTGTTGGCCATGGCACCCAACAGCTCCTCACCACTCAACTCCTGGAGTGGAGGCTTGATAATTTTATACATCCGTATACGATAATCTTTATTTTAAGATAATTACATTGAAAGTCAGAAATGAAATGAACTGCGAGACTCATTGAGAGACCACTGGCCAAGCAGTGGTTCTAGAACTGCTGTTCTTCTACATGACTTGTATTGCATAAAAAATCTTTTTTCTTTTCATTATAATATGAATCTCAGTTTACTACAAAGTTTAGCTACAACTAGTCTACTCTTCCACTACCAAACAGTTCATATGATCTTGTTCCTGAAACTTTCTTTTTGATAATGATGAAGGTTCTAATATTAAAATAAAGTTATTGAACAATGGCAGTAATGCAGTGGAAAGTGTGCTTACAGGTACAGTAGATGGTCACATCCTCAGAGTGGCTACAGTTTTCTTCACCTACTGGAGGATGGCAGCAATACTCGAGCCTGCTCTCAGATCCATAGCAACTCAAGTCATCAAGGAAGATAGGAACATCACTGTCAGCACCTGTACCAGTCCAGTATGTGTAGGGACTATAGCCAAGTTGATAACAAGCCACAGTGAGATCACTATAATCAAAGTAATCGTCACAGACTGTGCCCCATTGTGCTCCATAACAGATCTCTAGTCTTCCATAGCAGCCATTACCACCAACTAGTCTCAATTCTGTAGAGAAAAGATGACTTTGCATCATAAACATTGGAATAGTTTACCGCCACTGTAGCAAGAATCATAATTTTGTTGAATTTTGATATCCTTTTCCAATTCAGCCATTTCAGTGGTTTTCTTAGTGTTTGACATTCGTTGAGGAGCTTGTAAAGCGTCAGAATTCTTGACAGGTAGCTTAGGCTGAGCAGCAGAATTTTTGACAGGTAGCTTAGGTTGAGCAGATTGTACTCCAGGTTGTGGTAGCTGTGGCAGATTGCTCTTGATTTCATTAGCCCTGTACAAATTTGAAATTCATAAAACAGTTTAGGCTACATTATCGCTAGCTTGCCTCTTTTCCATTAGTTCAGCAATCGACTGACTATCTGGTTTAGCTAATAATAGAAACAAATACACAATGAGCATGAGATCTGAGTGTGTGGACAAGCACAGTACATGCAATGGTCAACACTGACTTGTTGGAATACTGAGAGCAGCCTCCACAGCAACGAGGAGAATGGTGAGACCGAGAATCAGCTGCATTTTAGCCATCTTCTTGATTCAACTTGTCTTGTGATGAGTTGTGTAGTGCATGCTGAGGTCTTTTATAGTAGCTCAACAGGTAGCTAATGTTACTTCCAGCAGAGATTAAGATATCTTCCTCTGATTCAATCATCCTGTTATGATACATGCACATGTATTATGTGTGATCCTATGATACATGTACATCTTTGTTCCTATATATCTGACATCAATGTTTCTACAGTCAATAGTGACCTTGTTCTATTTTGCAGGAACATACATAGCTGCCCTTACAGTTTTAATATCTTTACATTGCATGGAATTGATGTTTATCAAGTAATAAATTATTAGTTTGTTTTACAAAGAGCATTATGTAATAGTTAGATCACCGGAAGAGGGAT
Source organism: Haliclona indistincta (assembly GCA_964017065.1). Classification (NCBI taxonomy): domain Eukaryota; kingdom Metazoa; phylum Porifera; class Demospongiae; order Haplosclerida; family Chalinidae; genus Haliclona; species Haliclona indistincta. The sequence continues at coordinate 11,883,305 of OZ024783.1, read as the reverse complement.
CTAACTGACATGAACGCCCCGCGGGACAATCCCTCGCCCAAGGATGGTTTTACAGCCCGAGGGCTGTAAGACCATCCGAGGGCGAGGGATTGGCCCAAGGGACGTTCATGTCAGTTAGATTCCGAGTCCAGGTGATCTAACTGACTTAGACCACGCTTACACTGACCTGACGACGACGGCCGCCATTTTATGCGTGCTGGGAGCTCGTTCGCCGTTCGTGAAGAACGTAGCGGCGTAGTTTCTTCGCTCCAGGCCACGCGAGGAACTGCACTTCGTCTTGGTAAGCTCTTCGACACATTCTCGATCTTCCACAGCGAAAGAAACGGTGTTTTGACAAAATGAATTTATTCATAAGGATCTAACTGACACAAACGCCCTCCTCTAATTCGTGACTTCAAAGCTTCCGACTCAATGAAATATTAATGAGTGGTCTAAGAACTAATAGCTGGCTGAGTTTGTACTGCTCACGGTGCTGTAGAGATGTTATGCGTAAACTGTAGATTGCGTATCCAATGTTTTGCATTATCAATCTTTTGATTTCACTGCTCGTGTGCAATCGTGCAATTCACCGATTGCACGTTCAGTGCCCGGTGACTCCACGTTAGGTCATGGTACAGTTTCTTGGTGCTGTGTGATGCTGTAGAATAAGGAGAAGGGACAGCAAATACATAAATAAGGTTTTATCAGGAAGATTATAATTGTTAAAACAGAGTGCAGAAAAGAATTTTGGCAGTAGCTACCAAATACTTTTGCTTAGCAATAAAATAATATTTTCGGCACTCTTGTGCATTCATCTCCTCTACACACCCAGACAGTGTATCCGTAGATCATGCTCTCACGATGGACACATCTAAACAGCTCCTTCCTCTTTGTATCTCACACGTCAAATAGCATTGGACTCACTAATTTTCTTCTCTCACAATATAATTAGAATTAATGGTGCTACTGAGCAAGCAGCAACCACTATTGTCCTGACTAGCCTACACTCTATTCTCATTGCTGCATCTACAGCAGTACGTTTTATGTTATGTTGTCTTTCTACGATTGACGAAAAAATCATATCCCACTACACGATTACAATTGCCAAGTACACGCCGTGATCATGCTGCTATACAGTACTGCAAGAGCTACTCTTGGCAACTTTTTTTATTATTAAATAATAACTATTTAAAAAAATAAAATATTTTATTTTTTAAAATAGTTAATGTTAATGAGAGTAATAAGAAACAAAAAAAACTTTAATAGTTCAAACTAAGAAGGAGAGAAAGAAGCAACTGTCAATGACCGACTCTTCCCTCAGTGAGGGCAAGGTCTACGATGGAGTTTAGGTAGTTTGTACTTCTTGAAGAGGATCGAGAACCACACAGGCACGTGATGGTTGAACGGAGCGGAGAGAAGGTTAATTTGCATCTAATAAGTCTTATGATCGAGTGATAGGGCTGGCTGTTTTTTTTTAGCTATCATTGAGGATATCCATTTGAAAATAACTGATGCTGTCGGACCAATGCCACCCAGAGTGTTAAAAGCCAGGGGAGTAAAGCTGCCATGCTCAACCTCTCAAACTCTCTGGTCATAACGCCGTCTCATCTTCAGTTCATGGTTCCTGTAACAGGTCGGCAACGGTTGGTTATTTGATGGAGCAAGGGAGTTAAAAACTCTCACGTCAAGGAATGTGCATTGTCTGTCATGGGACCAGAAGTTCGTAGCAGCAACATCCAAGCGTGCTCCATCATCATGATTTGCAGATCTCAGGGGCAGGTGTTCACCAGATAAGGGTTGGAGAGGTGGTTCAACTTGAACATCTGAACTAACTTTCTACAATATATTGGCTGTGATATCTCACAGCTCGTTGTGTCGCATGATAGTGTATCCACCGTGTGAGCAGCTGAGGCAGTGATCCACTGTAAATGGTTTGCTGCAAGTGGGTAGACCATTTGGTTCCCAACCATATCTCAAGCAAAGGGCGTCCCTAAATGATGATTTATGCAGATGGAAATTGTGCTCCTCAATTGGAAGTACTGACAGCGCTGTCCTCAGTTCCTCTGCCAGGTATTTCTTTTAGTAAAGCGTGCTACCCTCAATCGTTAGAACTATGGAACGACAACGAAACAAAGTTTAATCACTACTATAACACTTCATGATGAAAAAAGTGGGCATTGGTTCATGGTTTAGCATTAGTTCCTACGGCACAAAGCGTACATTTGTACTTGTTATTTTTATTGATCCGTATAGGATAATAGATCTATGATGTGAACATCCGTATGTGATAATTTTTATGATAAAATATAAAAAGTCAGAAATGAGAGACTCATTGACAGACCACTGGCCAAGCAGTGGTTCTAGAACTGCTGTTCTTCTACCTCTTTGATCTCTGAAAAGTTGTAAAAATACAACGCTACTTAGTATTCATGGTAAGTGCCCACTTTAATAATTATTAATAACACAAGTTATAATGGTTATTGTACAGGAAATGAGATGCAGGCAGCATTCAAGTACCGTGAAACCACCCCCTCTGTCGGCACGGAAGCGGAACTTTCATCTTTACAAGTTTCCGGTTTCGGGCCTTTGAGGATCAAAGGATCTAGCGACTGAAGAACTCTTTTTTTTTTTTTTTTTTTTTTTTAAGGAGACAGATATGAACTGTGTGGATGATAAGATATGTTTGTAGTGTCTGTGTGTGTCTAGCCGAAGGGGCCTGAGCCGCTTGCAAGAGGATGAAGCGAGCGAGCAAGCGAGATAGCTAGCTGCACTTACTTCTGTCTATTGGTCAATGGCAAGCATTCAGAACTGGTAGGAATTACTGGCGCAGTCATCTAAATGTACCTGGATAGCTGCAATCAGTCACACAATCCGGAAACGCTGCGTACAAGAGCGCTCGAAAATCGCCATCGTTCCAGACAAGAAGAAACCACGCCTACAGTGACACGCCCAACAACGGGCTGACGTGGCCTGGTCGTCAACGCGTGGGTGCACGGGTTAAGGTCACGTGCTCCTCCCCAGCTAGCTCAGTTGTCAAAGAGCTACATGACTTGTATTACATAAAAAAATATTTTTTTCTTTTCATTATGATATGAATCTCAGTTTTACTACAAAGTTTAGTTACAACTAGTCTACTCTTCCACTACCAAACAGTTCATATGATCTTGTTCCAGAAACTTTCTTTTTGATAATGATGAAGGTTCTATTATTAAAATAAAGTTATTGAACAATGGCAGTAATGAAGTGGAAAGTGTGCTTACAGGTACAGTAGATGGTCACATCCTCAGAGTGGCTACAGTTTTCTTCACCTACTGGAGGATGACAGCAATACTCGAGCCTGCTCTCAGATCCATAGCAACTCAAGTCATCAAGGAAGATAGGAACATCACTGTCAGCACCTGTACCAGTCCAGTATGTGTAGGGACTATAGCCAAGTTGATAACAAGCCACAGTGAGATCACTATAATCAAAGTAATCGTCACAGACTGTGCCCCATTGTGCTCCATAACAGATCTCTAGTCTTCCATAGCAGCCATTACCACCAACTAGTCTCAATTCTGTAGAGAAAAGATGACTTTGCATCATAAACATTGGAATAGTTTACCGCCACTGTAGCAAGAATCATAGTTTTGTTGAATTTTGAGATCCTTTTCCAATTCAGCCATTTCAGTGGTTTTCTTAGTGTTTGACATTTTTTGAGGAGCTTGTAAAGCCGCGGAATTCTTGGCAGGTAGCTTAGGTTGAGCAGATTGTACTCCAGGTTGTGGTAGCTGTGGCAGATTGCTCTTGATTTCGTTAGCCCTGTACAAATTTGATATTCATAAAACTGGCTACATTATCACTAGCTTGCCTCTTTTCCATTAGTTCGGCAATCGACTGACTATCTGGTTTAGCTAATAATAGAAACAAATACACAATGAGCATGAGATCTGAGTGTGTGGACAAGCACAGTACATGCAATGGTCAACACTGACTTGTTGGAATACTGAGAGCAGCCTCCACAGCAACGAGGAGAATGGTGAGACCGAGAATCAGCTGCATTTTAGCCATCTTCTTGATTCAACTTGTCTAGTGATGAGTTGTGTAGTACATGCTGAGGTCTTTTATAGCAGCTCAACAGGTAGCTAATGTTACTTCCAGCAGAGATTAAGATATCTTCCTCTGATTCAATCATCCTGTTATGATACATGCACATGTATTATGTGTGATCCTATGATACATGTACATCTTTGTTCCTATATATCTGACATCAATGTTTCTACAGTCAATAGTGACCTTGTTCCATTTTGCAGGAACGTACATAGCTGCCCTTACAGTTTTAATATCTTTACATTGCTTGGAATTGATGTTTATCAAATAATATTATTTTGATATACAGAGAACATTATGTAATAGTTAACTCCCGGTCTCTGAGGCGATACGGGATATATACCGAGGTGGTTAATTATGCTGTCCGAGGGCGGAGCCCGAGGATGGCTTAATTAACCACCGAGGTATTATCCCGATCGCCAAAGAGACCGGGAGTTAACTGACTTGTACCTCATCTGCAGTCTTCTCGTGGTGTTTGTAGCTGCTGTAGCTGTTCTGTAGCTTGTAAGCGAAGATCTACGAGCGATGGGAGCCCAGGGCACTCGCCAGGTCTATAATGGTGAACTCCCGTGTTCAAGTTGGGCGACAAACGAAGCCTGGCGTCAACTTTTGTGCAGCTAAACGCACGGTAACTTGGCTTTCAGGCAGCAATGCTGGCTGACCTTTCCCAAAGGTTAACACGTGCGCCAAAAATTTATTGATAATTTATTGACGATGGCCCACTAGTATCTGCTATTTTGTGGGGTATACAGTACCGCTCACGAGTAAGTGTACTCAAAGCCGCGGGCTAACCGCGCGTAACTCGGGGGTGCCCGCGCGTCCTTGAACGTGTACCCGCTGCCCGCGCGTCCGTGAACGTGTACCCGCTGCCCGGACCACACTAAAACGCGGCCCTCATGCAGCCTTGCATGCACTCGCGACCCGCTGGATAGCTAGGCAGACTCACGTTGTCGTTGTGTGGCTTTTGCAAGCATATACAGTGCTCGCACGTATCCGCACCAGCGCGTGATGCACTCTGTATTCGCATCTACCCACGGTTAATGATACACGGTTCCGCGGGCAAGACAAAATTACCCCCGGGTTGCCTGCGAGTCTCCCGCGGGTGTTGGTCCACTTACTCGTGAGCGGTACTGTAAATCTCCACGCACTTTCGCCGGGTGGGCAGGTGTGGACAAGGGACTAGTGCCACTTTGCCACTTCCTGGAAAATATCCATATTTTCCTGGGTATATGGGATATATACCATGCCATTTTCCTTTGATCTTTGGGTGTGGTGGGGTACAAGAACTAATAGCTGGCTGAGTTTGTACTGCTCACAGTGCTGCAGAGATGTTGAGCGCAAACTGTAGATTGCGTATCCAATGCTTTGTGTTATCAATGTTTTGATTTCACCGCTCGTGTGAAATTGCGCAACTCACCTATTACGTCTTTAGTACAGTTTCTTGCTGCTGTGTGATGCTGTAGAACAAGGAGAAGGGACAGCAAATACATAAAATAAGGTTTTATCTGGATAATTATGATTTTTAAAGATTGAGTGCCGAATAAATGTATTATGGCAGTTACTACCAAATACTTTTGCTTAGCGATGAAATAAGTATTCCGGCACTCTTGTGCATTCATCTCCTCTACACACCCAGACAGTGTATCCGTAGATCATGCTCTCACGATCTTAAGAGCTCCTTCCTCTTTGTCTTTGAAGATATGGAAAATTAATTGTGCTACTGAGCAAGCGCAACCACAATTGCCCTGAATAGCCTACACTCTATCATTTGCTGCATCTACAGCAGTACGTTTTACGTTTTGTTGTCTTTCTACGATTGGCGAAACAATCATATCCCACTACACGATTACAATTTCGTCAAGTATGCGCTGTGATCACGCTGCTATACAGTACTACCAGAGCCAACTTGCACACTGTCCTCAGCTCCTCTGGCTAGTATTTATTTTAGTAAAGCGTGCTATCCTCAATTGTTAGAACTGTGCAACGACAACGAAACAAAGTTTTATCTCTACTGTAACTACAGCTAACACTTTATGATGAAAATAATGTGCATTGGTCCATGGTTTGCCTTAGTTCCTATGGCACAAAGCGTACATCTGTACTTGATAATTTTATTATTTTTTTATAGTTTATGGATGCTAACATGAATGGAATGAAATAAAGCAGTGGTGTAGGGAATGATACAAAATAGCTAGGAGAAAAACAGTTGTTAGTTCGGGAGAGACCACAGGCTCTCAGCTCTGAGGACATCCCACAGGCAGAAGTGGTGTTGATTTTGAAGGTCTTCCAACAGCGGACCGATGTCCTTGGAATGATCTCAGAAGGGAAAAGACAGGACACATCTCAGCCAGGCCATTGTGGTACTATAAGTTTGCCCATGCTTTTCAGAGAGGAGAGAGGCCATGCGTTTGTAAAAGATCGAAGCTTCTTTCGCCATTCCACCAGTAGAAGTGGGGAAAACGAACTGTGTTCCACATCACGGATACGCTGTAGGTAAAGCCTCTTCTTCTCTTTCTCTTGAGGTCTGTGAGTTGATGAGAGCGAGGATTGTCAGTTTGAGATTGCGTATGGATTGAAAACCCCGACGTCAAAGTAGCTTCTCTCTCTGCTCGTACCCCAAAACCCATCAGCAACAATGTCCAACCGAGCACCACTATCTCTGTTGGCCGTGGCTCCCAACAGCTCCTCACCACTCAACTCCTGGAGTGGAGGCTTGATCATTTTATACGTCCGTGTATGATAATCTTTAAGAAATAAAATGTGCGAGACTCATTGGGAGACCACTGGCCAAGCAGTGGTTCTGGAACTGCTGTTCTACATGACTTGTATTGCATAAAAAATCTTTTTTCTTTTCATTATAATATGAATCTCAGTTTTACTACAAAGTTTAGCTACAACTAGTCTACTCTTCCACTACCAAACAGTTCATATGATCTTGTTCCAGAAACTTTCTTTTTGATAATGATGAAGGTTCTAATATTGATATAAAGATATTGAACAATGGCAGTAATGAAGTGGAAAGTGTGCTTACAGGTACAGTAGATGGTCACATCCTCAGAGTGGCTACAGTTTTCTTCACCTACTGGAGGATGGCAGCAATACTCGAGCCTGCTCTCAGATCCATAGCAACTCAAGTCATCAAGGAAGATAGGAACATCACTGTCAGCACCTGTACCAGTCCAGTATGTGTAGGGACTATAGCCAAGTTGATAACAAGCCACAGTGAGATCACTATAATCAAAGGAATCGTCACAGACTGTGCCCCATTGTGCTCCATAACAGATCTCTAGTCTTCCATAGCAGCCATTACCACCAACTAGTCTCAATTCTGTAGAGAAAAGATGACTTTGCATCATAAACATTGGAATAGTTTACCGCCACTGTAGCAAGAATCATAATTTTGTTGAATTTTGATGTCTTTTTCCAATTCAGCCATTTCAGTGGTTTTCTTAGTGTTTGACATTGCGTCAGAATTCTTGACAGGTAGCTTAGGCTGAGCAGCAGAATTCTTGACAGGTAGCTTAGGTTGAGCAGATTGTACTCCAGGTTGTGGTATCTGTAGCAGACTGTTCTTTAATTCATTAGCCCTGTACACAATTCAAATTCATAAAAGCGGATTTATCACTAGCTTGCCTCTTTTCCATTAGTTCAGCAATCGACTGACTATCTGGTTTAGCTAATAATAAAAACAAATACACAATGAGCATGAAATCCGAGTGTGTGGACAAGCACAGTACATGCAATGGTCAACACTGACTTGTTGGAATACTGAGAGCAGCCTCCACAGCAACGAGGAGAATGGTGAGACCGAGAATCAGCTGCATTTTAGCCATCTTCTTGATTCAACTTGTCTTGTGATGAGTTGTGTAGTACATGCTGAGGTCTTTTATAGCAGCTCAACAGGTAGCTAATGTTACTTCCAGCAGAGATTAAGATATCTTCCTCTGATTCAATCATCCTGTTATGATACATGCACATGTATTATGTGTGATCCTATGATACATGTACATCTTTGTTCCTATATATCTGACATCAATGTTTCTACAGTCAATAGTGACCTTGTTCCATTTTGCAGGAACGTACATAGCTGCCCTTACAGTTTTAATATCTTTACATTGCTTGGAATTGATGTTTATCAATTCCAGGTATTTCTTTTAGTAAAGCATGCTATCCTCAATTGTTAGAACTGTGGAACGACAGCGAACAAGGTTTTATCTCTACTGTAATTACAGCTAACACTTCATGATGAAAAAAACGGGCATTGGTCCATGGTTAGCTTTAGTTCCTATGGCACACAGCGTACATCTGTACTTGTTATTTTTATTCATCCGTATAGGATAATAATTATACGTACATCCGTATATGATAATAGCGAGATTAAGTTGCACGTTCTTTGATCAAAACGTGTAACCGCGAACGGCAAAATGTCACGTGATCCCACATTTACACCGCTCCCAGCATTTCGTTTTACACGTTCGAACGCGTTGACAGCAATCTAGAGGTAACCAAGTTACCTGTGACTAAAGCAGCTAGAATTTACCTCTGTTTGACGTTTGCTGAGTTACAATTAGCTGTGTGATGTATAGCGCTTGTGTTGGTATGTTCTGATTGTGGATTTTTGCTTTGTACAGTGAGCAAAGCACCAGAGTAGCCGACATGCTTGCGTTCAGGTGGCCTGAGATACAGCACGGTATCTCACTGGCATAGGAATTCATTTCCAAGTGTCCAACAAAAGTGGGCGATTGGGACCTAATTGCCAACACACTAAATGAACACGTTTTGGAGTAAACATTGTCTCTATAAGAACAGGATAGCTGGATCGAGAGCTGGATGATAGCTATGTCTTCTTCATCGCTGCTTAAACAGTACTCGTCTGAACTAGTACTTTCAGCATACAACAATTGTATAAGATGATCAACATCGATCATCCCTGTCATGGCGTCAAGTAGATCTTACAAGCTGCGCAAGAGCCTTGTACTTAGCTTACCTCACAGCGGTAGCCATCTTCGCTTGAACGCGTGTCTTAATTCGGAGTTGCGCAATGATCGCGTAACGTCTAACTGCTAACGTCAACTTCATTTTAGCGGTTACACGTTCACGCAGTGAACGTACAACTTAATCTCTTTAATATGTCTATGATGCATACATGATAATTTTTATGATAAAATATATAGAAAGTCAGAAATGAGAGACTCATTGAGAGGCCACTGGCCAAGCAGTGATTCTAGAACTGCTGTTCTACATGACTTGTATTGCATAAAAAAAACTTTTTCTTTTCATTACAATATGAATCTCAGTTTTACTACAAACTTTAGCTACAACTAGTCTACTCTTCCACTACCAAACAGTTCATATGATCTTGTTCCAGAAACTTTCTTTTTAATAATGATGAAGGTTCTAATATTGATATAAAGATATTGAACAATGGCAGTAATGAAGTGGAAAGTGTGCTTACAGGTACAGTAGATGGTCACATCCTCAGAGTGGCTACAGTTTTCTTCACCTACTGGAGGATGGCAGCAATACTCGAGCCTGCTCTCAGATCCATAGCAACTCAAGTCATCAAGGAAGATAGGAACATCACTGTCAGCACCTGTACCAGTCCAGTATGTGTAGGGACTATAGCCAAGTTGATAACAAGCCACAGTGAGATCACTATAATCAAAGGAATCATCACAGACTGTGCCCCATTGTGCTCCATAACAGATCTCTAGTCTTCCATAGCAGCCATTACCACCAACTAGTCTCAATTCTGTAGAGAAAAGATGACTTTGCATCATAAACATTGGAATAGTTTACCGCCACTGTAGCAAGAATCATAATTTTGTTGAATTTTGATATCTTTTTCCAATTCAGCCATTTCAGTGGTTTTCTTAGTGTTCGACATTTGTTGAGGAACTTGAGGAGCAGCAGAATTTCTGACAGGTAGCTTAGGTTGAGCAGATTGTACTCCAGGTTGTGGTAGCTGTGGCAGATTGCTCTTGATTTCATTAGCCCTGTACAAATTTGATATTCATAAAACTGGCTACATTATCACTAGCTTGCCTCTTTTCCATTAGTTCAGCAATCGACTGACTATCTGGTTTAGCTAATAATAGAAACAAATACACAATGAGCATGAGATCTGAGTGTGTGGACAAGCACAGTACATGCAATGGTCAACACTGACTTGTTGGAATACTGAGAGCAGCCTCCACAGCAACGAGGAGAATGGTGAGACCGAGAATCAGCTGCATTTTAGCCATCTTCTTGATTGAACTTGTCTTGTGATGAGTTGTGTAGTACATGCTGAGGTCTTTTATAGCAGCTCAACAGGTAGCTAATGTTACTTCCAGCAGAGATTAAGATATCTTCCTCTGATTCAATCATCCTGTTATGATACATGCACATGTATTATGTGTGATCCTATGATACATGTACATCTTTGTTCCTATATATCTGACATCAATGTTTCTACAGTCAATAGTGACCTTGTTCTATTTTGCAGGAACATGCATAGCTGCCCTTACAGTTTTAATATCTTTACATTGCTTGGAATTGATGTTTATCAAGTTTAGATACAGTACTGGTATTTGTGTATACAGATAACATCACGCAACTAATAACTGCATGACTGCTTTTAACTGTTTGATACTGGAAAGGTAGCTGTTCTCCTTGAACTACAAAACCAGGCACTGGCATATCGCAAAGAGTTGCTAGCAATCAAAATGCGGCATGAAAATTGTTTATAAAAGGAGTCAGAGAAGAAATGAACTGCAAAAGTCTTTGACTGAATAGATTTGATTTCCGCTTGTGTTGCTAGATACAATAACATTATAACTGTAAGGGCAGCTATGTACGTTCCTGCAAAATGGAACAAGGTCACTATTGACTGTAGAAACATTGATGTCAGATATATAGGAACAAAGATGTACATGTATCATAGGATCACACATAATACATGTGCATGTATCATAACAGGATGATTGAATCAGAGGAAGATATCTTAATCTCTGCTGGAAGTAACATTAGCTACCTGTTGAGCTGCTATAAAAGACCTCAGCATGTACTACACAACTCTTCACAAGACAAGTTGAATCAGTCAGAATTAAGAAGATGGCTAAAATGCAGCTGATTCTCGGTCTCACCATTCTCCTCGTTGCTGTGGAGGCTGCTCTCAGTATTCCAACAAGTCAGTGTTGACCATTGCATGTACTGTGCTTGTCCACACACTCAGATCTCATGCTCATTGTGTTTAGATATGGTGGCAGGTACCAGTGTTTTATGGTTATTTTTCACGTTTAAGCTGGCGCTTTAGCAGAAAAAGGAAATGATTAATATTATTCATAATTTTTGCAGCTACCCATTCTTTTTTCTACAATACGTTTAGTTATGGAATTCTTGTGTGTTTGTTGCACAGTCACCTAGTTGTCTCCTCTTGTTATTCCAAGTTTGAGTGCTGTTGCATAAACAGCATTAGCAGGATGGACGACACCTGGTGCCGAGCGTTTGATACACTATATGCGACAGCGGCACAAGACAGATGAGAATAAATACTACAGACACACTTGCCTTCTTGTGGTTCACATGTATTTGCATCGTTTTCCCGAAATAAATCCTGGTTTCTTGAATATTAGCCAGTTCTGTCACTCACGTGTCGATATGCAGCTATTACACAGGAGATATAGCTTACTTCGTTAAAATCAATGCAAATATCTATGGCCCGATGTCTAAGGGACTCAATCCAGCTAGCAACAGCAGCCTTCGTCAAGGAACAGCAGAGCATTGTGTACCTAATAAATGTCTGCATTAGCCGCCATGATGGTGAGCGCATTATGACTACAATCGATATCTATGAATACAGTGGAACTCCTAATCCAGACACTATTGTGACATCAAATTTTCTCTTGATTAACAGGGTGTCCTCTTTTTAGGGGGTACCTATTTTATGTTACACTTTCATGTTTAAAAAAGCATGTTTAAGGAAAAAAACAACAAAATGTGAATGGATCTAAACAGGGCTTCAAATTAGCACTAGCCCGAGGCTAGTAAAATAATAAAATAAGAATAGCTTGGGCTAGTAAAATGTACAGGTTGGTAGCCCAGCTGGCTAGAGATACTTGTAGACTTGCTGCAGAATTTGACGGAAAAGAAGTTAATTTGAAGCCCTGCATCTAAATTTTAAAGAAAAAACATACATGCAATGATGTTACACATCATGTACTAGAGTACCAAAGTACTCTGACTGCCTTGTGGCAGGTAAGAGATTTGAGGAGTGCAGCTGAGTGAGTGAACTGATTAAAGACATGGCTTCAGTAGTATTCCCTCTATATTCCAGAAAGTAACGGACGTCCTCTAGTGATGCTATTGGTTCAGGAAGTCTCTTGAGCTTTGGAGGACTCAATCAGGTTCATCATCGGACTCAGACTCCATGTGTATGTCAGTCTCCATTCCTGCATCGTCAAGACACAATGGCTCGCTATTGCTGGATGAACCAAGATCTGCAAAAAAGCTTCTTCCCATCGGTCATCACTGAAGTCAGCACAGACTGCTAGGTCTTTCACAACTGACAATAACTCCTCAATCAAGCATGGGCTGTCCATTTGTAACTGGTCAATCAATTGACGAGTCTCTTCATCTACTAACTCTGGCTCATGATCTTTGTCAAGATCAAGAAAGGGATCTTCAGTAGGTTCCAGTCGGCTGACTGCTTCAAAGCTTTGACCTACTTTTCTAAAGCATTTCTTAATCGCATCAGATTTAACTTGACTCCAAGCTTGGGCAACCCACCTGATAGCGTGAAGAACAGTAATCGACTAAAGGACTTCAGAAGCTGTTATAGATTCTTCAGTTTTAGTTACAATAAAGCGCATAAGCAAGTTTCAGCAACGCAGCTTGAAATTCTGGATAATTCCCAGGTCCAAAGGTTGAAGCTTTGATGTGGTGTTTGGTAGAAAAATTTAACCTTTGTGTTGCTGTATCTCTCTACCAAGTTTGACGGATGGCATCCAGCATTATCCATAAAGAGAAGAACAGATCTGCCTTTAACTTTTGTCTTACGATTGAGATTATCATGCAAAATTTCGCCATCCATCCACGTCTTTGGCTGATTATAGTAGCGAACAGGAAAGATCTTCTTTCTTCACACCTTTGAAACAATGTGGTTGTTTCGATCTCCATATTGCTATGGGAGAGACTCAGATTCTCCTGTGCTGTTGACAAAAAAATGCAATGGTCAATCTCTGTTTTCTTTTCTTGCCACCTTTACACTCAGCCTTCTCCTTAATCAGGGAGGGCTTTCCAGTTTGTCTACACTCCAAATGTCTTCTGGTTTGCAATCTCTTCTTCCACAATTCATCTGTATCTGTTCTAACATCTCCAGATTCACCAGAAATTGTCCTCTGCTTCATACTTTCCATCTGTGCAGCCAGCCATTTGATGCTTTAAAATGTGTAAGGGCAAGAATCTCAGCTATTATAACGGCCTTCTCTGCCAACAGGCTGCCATCCGGATAGATGTTTTTCTTCAAACATAGCTGATACTACTGGTACAAGGCATTATTTAAGTCAGCATATTCAGATTTTTGTTTCTCTTTCGTATATGGCACAAATTATCGTTAGCATTGGACTCTTACAACTCAATCACTGCCTCCTTGTTCTTCAGAATCGTTTCTTTCCACACCCAAATCGTTCACCTATCTGTCTAGCTACACATGTTTGGTTCTCTTTCAGCTGTCTTGATATCCTCGTATTTCCTTTTAAGCGGCAAGTTGTTCCGTTTTGCTGTCACCATTGAAGAGAGACTGTGTAGAAACCATGGATACGCAATTCCTCAGTAAGTTACTGGGAATTGTTGAAAACCTTGTTGAAACCTCAGAAACCTAAATCCTACCTAAATCCAGTAGGATTTAGGTTTCTGAACTGGCTGCCAGGATATGTGGTCATAAGAACTAGTGCTGCAATGAGTACTCGGACTCGGGTACTCGTTTAATACCATGCAATCGGTTAGTAGAAACCTACTCGTGAGTACCAATTCACTTGCGTGCATTAAAAAGTGCCACATACGGCCAGCCACACGTGTCATACACATGCTGTGTGAAGTCACTGAATGTAGATTTTTGAACAAGAACCATCAAAATGTTGATTGAGTGCTTTTATTGATTATTCGGTTACTCGCTCGTTTAGTGAATAGAGTATTTGGTTATGTGTAAACAGCACTCGTTGCAGCAATAATAATAACTCTAGTTAACTGTGACCTTGTTGCTTGGAAGGTAGGGAATTTGCAATCATCTTTTAGATACAATTTTAATTGCAAATATGCATGCCTGCACCTCAAAGTCATTGCTGTGTGACGTGGCTGATATATTTAACTTTATTCAGTTCAAACTTTTTTTCTTCAACTTTACAATAACTATGTGTCTACCTAAAATGACTATTACATTGTTTTCTACTTTCTAACTATTGTCTGCTTTCTTCAGTGTTCCCTAAAGAGAAAATAAGCATTTTGTCAATAAAGCAGTCAGTACCTACCAATAGTTGTACTGTTCTAGTAACAGTAAATTGACACATCCTCGGAGTGGCTGCAGTTATCTTCACCTACTGAAGGATGGGAGCATAACTCGAGCCTGCTCTCACATCCAGTACATCCCATGTCATCAAGAAATATTGGAACTTCGCTATTAGCGCCTATACCACCAGTCCAGTAATAATAGGGAGTAAGACCAAGTTGATAACAAGCCACAGCGAGATCGGTGTCATCAAACGAATCATCACAAACTGTGCCCCATTGTCCTCCATAACAGATCTCTAGTATTCCATAATAGTAACCATCACCACCAGATAGTCTCAAAGCTGTGGAGACAGAAGATATCATAGTGTTTAAACAGAATAATGGTTCTTACAGCCACTGGTGCATGCGTCATACTGCTCGATTTTGACTTCTTTGTTCGAAGCTTTTTGCATTGTCTTCATTTGCTGAGAAGGCATGGTTGGAAGATTCAGTTTTGATAGGCCAGCAGGTCGAGTTGGCTGAGTAGGTTGAGAAGCAACAGATTCTTTTCCTTGTTGTCTCAACTTTTGAGCTAAGTGTAAAGATTCTTTTTGTCTAAGCTTTTGAGCTGCTTGCAGACCAAGTTGATGAGGCGGTAGGTTACTTTTAATTTCGTTAGCCCTGTGGAATCAAGAAACTCGATAAATACGCCTGTGATGTATTTTAACTTGCCTCTTTTCCGTTAGTTCGGCAAGAGCCTGACCATCTAGCTCTGCTGTCAATAGAAAGTTTATAACATGCAGTAAGTTTCAAATGGCAGTTTCTCAACGTTGACTGACTTGTTGGATTGCAGAGAGCCTCCACAGCAACGAAGACAATTGTAAGACCGAGAATCAGCAGCATTTTAGTCATCTTCGGACAACCTTGGATGAGTGTTGTGTACTGGATTATCTGCACTTTTATAGCAGTTCAATAGTTAGTTATTGTCATAACTGTATGTTACTTCCAGCAATAGGTTCCTCAGACTGGTTGAATGTCTCGAGGACATACTACAATATGCTATGTTCCTATGTAGTTGATATTGTTAGTTACAATAGTTAGCGCTTTGACCTTGGCTTGACTGCTTTGACCTTGTTGTTATTATTCTATCCTCAAACATTATTTTTTCTTCTACATGCTTGTACATGCTTCCGCATGACAGTAAATTATTTCTTCAGCACTTTGTCTTGTCTACAAGTTCTATTATGTAGGAAGATAACATTTTGACCTTGTTCCTCAAACCATATTTTTTTCTTCTACATGCTTCCGCTTCATAGTAAATTATTACCCGTGCGCAGTATGCGCCAGAGTTATGCGTTTGTGTCCGTCGGTAGGTATATATGTGTGTGTGTGTGTGTCATCAAAAAAACACGCTTGTTTACGTCTCACCGCTCGAAATTCTCCACGAAAACACTCTCTACAGCTTCTTCACTGAATTTATAGTCCTATGAAGACGTTTTCTGAGCTGGCAAGCCTTGTTCGAGCAGCTAATCCATGGCTATCTAAAGCTACGTGTTCTTGTCAGAGTACTTACGGTATTGTGGGTGTGTCACCCAACCTCCTATCAATGTCGATGTCCTCACTTAGTCTCACATTTACAGTACGTACGTCAGAGCCATTAAATAACGTGCGTGTTGCTGTAATGCAGGAGTAGTCGTGTTTAGCTCCTAGCTCAGCGCACGGGTATGTGTTCATTAGAACTCTAGTTTCTTCAGCAGTTTGTCTTGTCTGCAAGTTCTATTATGTAGGAAGATAACATTTTGACCTTGTCCCTCAAACCAAATTTTTTTTCTTCTACATGCTTCCGCATCATAGTAAATTATTTCTTCAGCACAGTTTGTCTTGTCTGCAAGTTCTATTATGTAGGAAGATAAAATTTAACAATATTCTGCATTGTGTGCTATCAGGAGCGCATAAGGGGAAGGAGTGTTCAACTCCAATGCACGTAATGGAAATATCCAAATGCAAACTCTGCCACGCGCTGCGTGTGGAACACGTGAGGCTTACTGTCTTCTGTGATTTTCAAGCTGTTTGCTGCGAGCTATGGGGCGTCTTGTAGGCAGACAGGTAAGCCAGACAGATTAAGTTGCGATCTGAACACCACGCATGTCAAAAGCTATCAACCGGTTAACGTCTGCTTGCCAAAAACGTCTGCTTGCCAAAAACTTCCTAATATGAAATTTTTGGATGCGCACACCGCCGCACTTTACATCTGGATAGCAGCTTCCTTCTGGTGTTATTGATCGTAATTTTAGATGAATCGAAGCACAAAGGTTTCAGGAATGATATAACTTTGCAAGAGTATAATTGAGAGCAAACAATACAGTTTAAAGACATGTAGTGTTAGCCATCATGGAGCAGTGAGTTTGAGTATGGTTTTTACTGGCTTTGTCAAGCTAAGACTGCACAAGCAAGTCTGATGCAAAAGTTAACATAATATTATCATTCAGCGATACTCGCAGACAATGCTACAGCTGTGAACAAGCTGCTGCAATATGTAGCTTTTGCACATAATTTGGTTAGCTTCATATGTTAGTGTCAAGCTCACAGTTCCGTGATGGCTAACACTGTGCAGTGGCTAAATGAGGCTCCATCGATTACACGTTACGCTATCTGTACGAATTATTCTCTATTGTTGGTGGACAGGATGACCTGGTTATTGCAACATTTTACCACTTGCTTTTATGTATGTGCATACTCCTTGCAACTATTAATTCGTCTTCAGTTGCAGTAGATACGAAAAATATTATACTGTTGTAGATACCGACGTAATACATATCTCAGTATCTTATCAGTAAATGTTAGTGTTGCGAGACAAGGTATTAATGGACCATTATCTCATGAAGATGCATAACTAAAGTGTAGAAATGGATAATTAATTCTCTATTCTTGCTTAGTGCGTCTTAGTTACGTTGCCACCTTAATCACCCACAAAACCTTCATGTTAACGTTTCTTATGATCATGGTACTCCATTTCAACTATTTTTTGTTTTGATACAATTTTACAAAGAGAACATATTGAAGACTGAAATCTAACTACTGAACTGTTTCTATCTCTAATCTTCCAGCTATGGACTGTATTTCTGGTGCTCCAGTGACTCTGAAGTGAGAATAATAGTTAGCAATGATGGGCATACAGTCAGAGTGCTTACAGTAACAATAGATCCACACATCCTCATAGTGACTGCAGTTATCTGTGCCTACTGGAGGATGGCAGCAGTACTCGAGCCTGCTCTCGTATCCATAGCAATTCATGTCATCATAGAAGATAGCAACGCCGTCATCAGCACCTGTATCAGTCCAGTAAGAAGAGGGAGTAAGACCAAGTTGATAACAAGCCACAGCGAGATCATTGGAGTCAAAATAATCATCGCAAACTGTGCCCCATTCTCCTCCATAACAGATCTCCAGCCTTCCATAATAGTAGCCATCACCGTCAGATAATCTTAATTCTGTAAAAAAATGTCATGACTTGATTATTGCTTTTAACAAACTTTATTACCGCCGCTGGTGCAAGAATCATAAATTTGCTGAATTTTTGATTTTGTAGTAGACATTTCCATCTCTGTCATTTTGTTGGATTTTTGCATAGGACCTGGAGCTGGAGCTGGAGCTGCTGATACTTTTTGCTGCATACCAGGTTTTGGCTGATTGCTCCTCATTTCTTTAAACCTGTGTAAACAGTTTATTCAACATTATCACAACTTGTGAGTTTAGCTTGCCTCTTTTCAAGTATTTCAGCCATCATCGACTTTCTATCTTGTTTGGCTGTATAAAAATCAATGCAATACCATTATACTGAGCATATGCTTAACACTGACTTGTTGGGCTGCTGACAGCAACCTCCACAGCAATGAAGAGAATCGCAAGACCGAGAATCAACTGCATTTTTGCCATCTTCTTAATTCTCACACATCAAACTTGTGATGAGTTGTGTACAGGATTCTCTGGTCTTTTATAGCAGTTCGATAGGTAGCTATTGTCATAACTAAATGTTACTTCCAGCTTCCTCAGACTAGTTGACCTTGTTGTAGTCATATCTCAAGATCACGCTAGTAGTATACTATTTTGTTCCTGTTCTATTGACACTGTGAGTTTCTACAGTCAGTCCTTGACCTTGTTCATCATTCAGGAACTCATGACCTGCATCTATTTATTCATACAATACATTCATTTTTCTTTGTTTTTATGTTAACCATCATTGAAATAACGACTCAAATCGTGTAGTAGTACTTGGTAATTTCAAATCTACTAAAAACCTTCAAAATTTTATTTCGTGAAATCACTGTTTGGGTCTAATTCGTGGAATATATCATCTTTCGCAAAAATAATACAATCTACAGTAATAGTGATCTCTCATGACGTTCTTTTAAAATGTTACAGTGGATATAAAATGCACACACAATACATAAATAGATGCTGTTAAGTTTTATCTCACATAGAGTTCAACGCGCTCTACTCCAATGTTTTCATCACTTGCGTTCTCATCTGTACAGACCCGGGCTTGAATGTCTGCTATTGTGGGTGCAGGTATAGGCGTGTAAAACCATGGCTGGCCGTTGCCGACACAGCAAGCCCCTTCTTCGCCACATCCCTCGCCGTCCCATAATGGATCATCAGTATACCAAACCTCTCTGATCACCGTTGCTCCTGACTCACAGTAGTAGTTGGTATAGAAGAATTCTGTATTTGCACCTGCACAGTCTTGCTGTGTCGTGTTTTTCCTGAAATAAAGCCTGGTTTCTTGAATACTAGTCAGTTCTGTCACCCACGTGTCGATATGCAGCTATTACACGGGAGCTCCTAATCCTGACACTATTCGGACATCTAATTATTTTCTCTTGATTAACAGGGTGTCCTCTTTTTAGGGGGTACCTATTTTATGTTACACTTTCATGTTTAAAAAAGCATGTTTACGGAAAAAAAAAACAACAAAATGTGAATGCATCTAAACAGGGCTTCAAATTAGCACTAGCCCGCTAGCCCGAGGCTAGTAAATAATAAAATAATAATAGCTCGGGCTAGTAAAATGTACAGGTTGGTAGCCCAGCTGGCTAGAGATACTTGTAGACTTGCTGCAGAATTTGACGGAAAAGAAGTTAATTTGAAGCCCTGCATCTAAATTTTAAAGAAAAAACATACATGCAATGATGTTACACATCATGTACTGTAGTACCAAAGTACTCTAACTGCCTTGTGGCAGGTAAGAGATTTGAGGAGAGAAGCTGAGTGAGTGAACTGATTAAAGACATGGCTTCAGTAGTATTCCCTCTATATTCCAGAAAGTAACGGACGTCCTCTAGTGATGCTATTGGTTCAGGAAGTCTCTTGAGCTTTGGAGGACTCAATCAGGTTCATCATCGGACTCAGACTCCATGTGTATGTCAGTCTCCATTCCTGCATCGTCAAGACACAATGGCTCGCTATTGCTGGATGAACCAAGATCTGCAAAAAAGCTTCTTCCCATCGGTCATCACTGAAGTCAGCACAGACTGCTAGGTCTTTCACAACTGACAATAACTCCTCAATCAAGCATGGGCTGTCCATTTGTAACTGGTCAATCAATTGACGAGTCTCTTCATCTACTAACTCTGGCTCATGATCTTTGTCAAGATCAAGAAAGGGATCTTCAGTAGGTTCCAGTCGGCTGACTGCTTCAAAGCTTTGACCTACTTTTCTAAAGCATTTCTTAATCGCATCAGATTTAACTTGACTCCAAGCTTGGGCAACCCACCTGATAGCGTGAAGAACAGTAATCGACTAAAGGACTTCAGAAGCTGTTATAGATTCTTCAGTTTTAGTTACAATAAAGCGCATAAGCAAGTTTCAGCAACGCAGCTTGAAATTCTGGATAATTCCCAGGTCTAAAGGTTGAAGCTTTGATGTGGTGTTTGGTAGAAAAATTTAATCTTATGTTGCTGTATCTCTCTACCAAGTTTGACGGATGGCATCCAGCGTTATCCATAAAGAGAAGAACAGATCTGCCTTTAACTTTTGTCTTACGATTGAGATTATCATGCAAAAATTTCACTATCCATCCATGTCTTTGGCTGATTAGAGTGGTGAACAGGAAGGCTTCTTTCTTCACACCTTTGAAACAGCGTGGTTGTTTCGATCTCCATATTACTATGGGGACAGACTCAGATTCTCCTGTGCTGTTGACAAAAAATGCAATGGTCAATCTCTGTTTGCTTTTCTTGCCACTTTTACACTCAGCCTTCTTCTGACCCAATCCTTCATCAGGGAGGGCTTTCCAAAAGTTTTTCTACATTCAAAATGTCTTCTTGTTTGTAGCCCTGAACTATCTCTGGCAATCTGTCCTTCCACAATTCATCTGTCTAAAGGCTCGTCCGCACTAGGGCTCTAATGCGATTCAATGCGCATTCGAAACCAGTTTAATCCTGTCCGCACTACGCGTCAATTTTGCAAAACCGAATCTATGTGCACCTACGGAGGTGCGTTGAAGTGACTTGAAACTGGATTGGGTGTGGGTGTGGACTCAAACACATGACGTGCGGCTAGTACAGTGCTAAAGAAGAAAGCCCTGGTCCACACTCGGGCGAAGAAAGGGCGCGAAACACACAGACTAGCGATTATATGTGGTAAGACCAGTTTTCTGGCTGTTTAGCAAGCTGTTGCTTACGTCACATGACGTGATCGACACCAGCAAGTCGATCTAACGGCGACCAGTGCGGACATGCGGTAAGCAGATCGATCCAATCTGTAGCTAATGCGCATTGAACCAGTTCTGTAGTGCGGACGAGCCTTAACATCTCCAGATTCACCAGAAATTGTCCCCTGCTTCATACTTTCCATCTGTGCAGCCAGCCATTTGATGCTTTAAAATCTGTATGGCCAAGAATCTCGGCTATCATAACGGCCTTCTCTGCCAACAGGCTGCCATCCAGATAGATGTTTTTCTTCAAACATAGCTGATACTACTGGTACAACGCATCATTTAAGTCAGCATATTCAGATTTTTTGTTTCTCTTTCGTATATTGCACAAACTATCGATTAGCATTGGACTCTTACAACTCAATCACTGCCTCCTGTTCTTCAGAATTGTGCTGATTTGTTTCTTTCCGCACCCAAATCGTTCAGCAAACGTCCTCACTCCTAGCTTTGGTTCTCTTTCAGCTGTCTTGATAACCTCGTATTTCCTTTTAAGCGGCAAGTTGTTCCGTTTTGCTATCACCATTGAAGAGAGACTGTGTAGAAACCATGGATACGCAATTCCTCAGTAAGTTACTGGGAATTGTTGAAAACCTGGATTTAGGTTTCTGAACTGGCTGCCAGGATATGTGGTCATAATAACTAGTGCTGCAATGAGTACTCGGACTCGGGTACTCGTTTAATACCATGCAATCGGTTAGTGGAAACCTACTCGTGAGTACCAATTCACATGCGTGCATTAAAAAAGTGCTACATACGGCCAGCCACACGTGTCATACACATGCTGTGTGAAGTCACTGAATGTAGATTTTTGAACAAGAACCATCAAAATATTGATTGAGTGCCTTTATTGATTTTGGTTACTCGCTCGTTTAGTGAATAGAGTATTCGGTTCTGTGCAAACAGCACTCGTTGCAGGCCTAATAATAACTCTTGTTAACTGTGACCTTGTTGCTTGGAAGGTAGGGAATTGCAAATATGCATGCCTGCACCTCAAAGTCATTGCTGTGTGACGTGGCTGATATATTTAACTTTATTCAGTTCAAACTTTTTTTCTTCAACTTTACAATAACTATGTGTCTACCTAAAATGACTATTACATTGTTTTCTACTTTCTAACTATTGTCTGCTTTCTTCAGTGTTCCCTAAAGAGAAAATAAGCATTTTGTCAGTAAAGCAGTCAGTACCTACCAATAGTTGTACTGTTCTAGTAACAGTAAATTGACACATCCTCGGAGTGGCTGCAGTTATCTTCACCTACTGAAGGATGGGAGCATAACTCGAGCCTGCTCTCACATCCAGTACATCCCATGTCATCAAGAAATATTGGAACCTCACTATTAGCGCCTATACCACCAGTCCAGTAATAGTAGGGAGTAAGACCAAGTTGATAACAAGCCACAGCGAGATCGGTGTCATCAAACGAATCATCACAAACTGTGCCCCATTGTCCTCCATAACAGATCTCTAGTATTCCATAATAGTAACCATCACCACCAGATAGTCTCAAAGCTGTGGAGACAAGAAGATATCATAGTGTTTAAACAGAATAATGGTTCTTACAGCCACTGGTGCATGCGTCAAACTGCTCGATTTTGACTTCTTTGTTCGAAGCTTTTTGCATTGTCTTCATTTGCTGAGAAGGCATGGTTGGAAGATTCAGTTTTGATAGGCCAGCAGGTCGAGTTGGCTGAGTAGGTTGAGAAGCAACAGATTCTTTTCCTTGTTGTCTCAACTTTTGAGCTAAGTGTAAAGATTCTTTTTGTCTAAGCTTTTGAGCTGCTTGCAGACCAAGTTGATGAGGCGGTAGGTTACTTTTAATTTCGTTAGCCCTGTGGAATCAAGAAACTCGATAAATACGCCTGTGATGTATTTTAACTTGCCTCTTTTCCGTTAGTTCGGCAAGAGCCTGACCATCTAGCTCTGCTGTCAATAGAAAGTTTATAACATGCAGTAAGTTTCAGAAGGCAGTTTCTCAACGTTGACTGACTTGTTGGATTGCAGAGAGCCTCCACAGCAATGAAGACAATTGTAAGACCGAGAATCAGCAGCATTTTAGTCATCTTCGGACAACCTTGGATGAGTGTTGTTGTGTACTGGATTATCTGCACTTTTATAGCAGTTCAATAGTTAGTTATTGTCATAACTGTATGTTACTTCCAGCAATAGGTTCCTCAGACTAGTTGGATGTCTCGAGGACATACTACAATATGCTATGTTCCTATGTAGTTGATTTTGTTAGTTACAATAGTTAGCGCTTTGACCTTGGCTTGACTACTTTGACCTTGTTGTTATTATTCTATCCTCAAACCTTATTTTTTCTTCTACATGCTTGTACATGCTTCCGCATGACAGTAAATTATTTCTCCAGCAGTTTGTCTTGTCTACAGGTTCTATTACCTTAAAACCAGTAATTTTAGCGACCACTTAATTTAGCGTTTTGCGATTGAAGACATTTAGCGTGTACTAATTTTAGCGTTTGGCTGCTATTATAATGAGATTCATGCTCGTTAACAGTCATTGTTACTGCAAAACCACAGTTATGCAGAATGAATCTCATTAAAGTTAAATATTAGCGCTTGCTAAATTTAGCGTCTATGACCTCACTCGCTAAAAACGCTAAAATTAGTGGTCGCTAATAATACTAGTTTTAAGGTATGTAGGAAGATAACATTTGACCTTGTTCCTCAAACCATATTTTTTTCTTCTACATGCTTCCGCATCATAGTAAATTATTTCTTCAGCACAGTTTGTCTTGTCTGCAAGTTCTATTATGTAGGAAGATAAAATTTAACAACATACTGCATTATGTGCTATCAGGAGCGCATAAGGGGAAGGAGTGTTCAACTCCAATGCACGCAATGGAAATATCCAAATGCAAACTCTGCCACGCGCTGTGTGCGGCACACGTGGGGCTTACTGTCTTCCGTGATTTTCAAGCTGTTTGCTGCGAGCTATGGGCCTTCTAGTAGGAAGACAAGGTAAGGCAGACAGATTAGGTGGCGATCTGAACACCACGCACGTCAAAAGCTACCAACCGGTTAACGTCTGCTTGCCAAAACTTCCTAATATGAAATTTTTGGATGCGCACGGCGCCGCACTTTACATCTGGATAGCGGTTTCCTTCTAATGTTATTGATCGTAATTTTAGATGAATCAAAGCACAAAGGTTTTAGGAATGATATAACTTTGCAAGAGTATAATTGAGAGCAAACAATGCAGTTTAAAGACATGTAGTGTTAGCAGTTAACTTGAGAATGGTTTTTACTACCTATATCAAGCTAAGACTGAACAAGCAAGTCTGATGCAAAAGTTAACATATTATCATTCAGCAATACTCGCAGACAATGCTATAGCTGTGAACAAGCAGCTGCAATATGTAGCTTTTGCACAGAATTTGGTTAGCTTCATATGTTAGTGTCAAGCTCACAGCTCAGTGATGGCTAACACTGTGCAGTGGCTCCATCGATTACAAGTTACGCTATCTGTACGAACTATTATCTGTTGTTGGTGGACAGGATAACCTGATTATTGCAACATTTTACCATCTCTACCACTTGCTTTTATGTATGTGCATACTCCTTGCAACTATTAATTCGTCTTCAGATGCAGTTTAGATACGAAAGATACTGTACTGTTGTAGATACCGACGTAATAGATATCTCAGTATCTTATCAGTAAATGTTAGTGTTGCGAGACAAGGTATTAAAGGACCATTATCTCCTGAAGATGCATAACTAAAGTGTAGAAATGGATAATTAATTCTCTATTCTTGCTTAGTGCGTCTTAGTTACGTTGCCACCTTAATCACCCACAAAACCTTCATGTTAACGTTTCTTATGATCATGGTACTCCATTTCAACTATTTTTTGTTTTGATACATTTTTACAAAGAGAACATATTGAAGACTGAAATCTAACTACTGAACTGTTTCTATCTCTAATCTTCCAGCTATGGACTGTATTTCTGGTGCTCCAGTGACTCTGAAGTGAGAAGAATAGTTAGCAATGACTGTCATACAGTCAGAGTGCTTACAGTAACAGTAGATCCACACATCCTCATAGTGACTGCAGTTATCTGTGCCTACTGGAGGATGACAGCAGTACTCGAGCCTGCTCTCGTATCCATAGCAATTCATGTCATCATAGAAGATAGCAACGCCGTCATCAGCACCTGTATCAGTCCAGTAAGAAGAGGGAGTAAGACCAAGTTGATAACAAGCTACAGCGAGATCATTGGAGTCAAAATAGTCATCACAAACTGTGCCCCATTCTCCTCCATAACAGATCTCCAGCCTTCCATAATAGTAGCCATCACCGTCAGATAATCTTAAATCTGTAAAAAAATGTCATGACTTGATTATTGCTTTTAACAAACTGTATTACCTCCGCTGGTGCAAGAATCATAAATTTGCTGAATTTTTGATTTTGTAGTAGACATTTCCATCTCTGTCATTTTGTTGGATTTTTGCATAGGACCTGGACCTGGAGCTGCTGATACTTTTTGCTGCATACCAGGTTTTGGCTGATTGCTCCTCATTTCTTTAAACCTGTGTAAACAGTTTATTCAACCTTATCACAACTTGTGAGTTTAGCCTGCCTCTTTTCAAGTATTTCAGTAATCGACTTTCTATCTTGTTTGGCTGTATAAAAACAATGCTATACCATTATACTGAGCACATGCTTAACACTGACTTGTTGGGCTGCTGACAGCAACCTCCACAGCAATGAAGAGAATCGCAAGACCGAGAATCAACTGCATTTTTGCCATCTTCTTAATTCTCACACATCAAACTTGTGATGAGTTGTGTACAGGATTCTCTGGTCTTTTATAGCAGTTCGATAGGTAGCTATTATCATAACTAGATGTTACTTCCAGCTTCCTCAGACTAGTTGACCTTGTTGTAATAATATCTCAAGATCACGCTAGTAGTATGCTATTTTGTTCCTGTTCTATTGACACTGTGAGTTTCTACAGTCAGTCCTTGACCTTGTTCATCATTCAGGAACCCATGACCTGCATCTATTTATTCATACAATACATTCATTTTTCTTTGTTTTTATGTTAACCATTGAAATAACGACTCAAATCGTGTAGTAGTACTTGGTAATTTCAAATCTACTAAAAACCTTCAAAATTTTATTTCGTGAAATCACTGTTTGCGTCTAATTCGTGGAATATATGATCTTTCGCAAGAATACTACAATCTACGGTAATATTGATCTCTCGTGATGTTCTTTTAAAATGTTACAGTGGATATAAAATGCACACACAATACATAAAGAGATGCTGTTAAGTTTATCTCACATAGAGTTCAAGGCGCTCTACTCCTATGTTTTCATCACTTGCGTTCTCATCTGTACAGACCCGGGCTTGGATGTCTGCTATTGTGGGTGCAGGTATAGGCGTGTAAAACCATGGCTGGCCGTTGCCGACACAGCAAGCCCCTTCTTCGCCACATCCCTCGCCGTCCCATAATGGATCATCAGTATACCAGTCCTCTCTGATCACCGTTGCTCCTGACTCACAGTAGTAGTTGGTATAGAAGAATTCTGTATTTGCACCTGCACAGTCTTGCTGTGTCGTATTGAAACAGCTGAATGGACCAGATTCTTGATAGTTAGCTACGTATGTCCACAGATGTGACAGTGCAGCGCCATAAGTTATAATAATTCCGTCCACACAAAGGATATTCTCAGTGGTACAATTTATGAAGCCATCAGGTTTAAAGTAGGCATAACCACGCACAAATCCACATACTTCTGAGTAGGTAAGTCCGTGTGTTTCAAACAGTATAGAGCCACACCCAGCACTGCTGGTGTTTCTGATGCAGAACCTTACACTGTTAACAGTCTCAACTCTGAAGCCATCAGGACACTGACTGGATGAGTCAGTCATGTTGAGATGAGCCACTCTCATCCAGCCTCCCTTTTCTCCACAGCGGGCCCCCACCATGTCACAGTAGACCCGCTCGGTAGAGCCGTTGCCAGCCTGTATTAGGTAATAATCCGATGAGGCAGTTGGGTTACAGCGATGTATCTCTGAGCAGGTTAGAGGATAGTCACATCCTGGAGGAGGCAGTTCGTTTAGGATTTGAAACAGGTCTTCGTCATCTTGTGGACTACTCTCTGTATCTAGGCACTCGTTAGATGACAGGATTTCAGCATCTTTGACAGCAGGAGTGAAGGCTATTCCACCTCTCCACTGCAGCAGACACAAGCTAGTAAGCAGAAGGTTGAATATGGCAGCCATTGTAAAGACGAAGGCAAATACACACTTAATATCAAGGACGGCAACTTTATACACAATAATTAATTGTGTAGATTCCTGTTCTCACTCTTTGATCAAAGGAGCAGTTGGCAGGTTCTACTTGTTGACAATACTGTACTGTTTTGAAGTGAAGAGTGTCAGGTGTCAGAGAAGTATCTTATTGCTTAGCAACATAGGAAGTGTTTGTATCATCATCGCTTGTTCGACCCTTTGTTTATGCAACACTCTTAAAATGGATTATTTGTTGACTAATGTTTTATTGCAAATAATGGACAGTAAAAAGAACGAAGTGATGTACTCCTGTTGTCGTCTATTAACTCTTGCTACACCATTTTTTAATCCATTTTAAAACACTCAATGAGAATATACAGAGAGCAAAAATTTGCTTTGCCAAGCACCCATGTGGTTAATTCATTTTAAACCATAGTATGAATAATTCTCTTTGATGTAACGAGCGTTAATGAGGGCAATAAATCATGTACAGCCCACACGCGTTCCAAGATGGCCGCCGCGTTAGAGAATCCACAAGGAAACGGCGCTCGGGCTGCTCTGTGGTCTTCCTGCGACGTAAGATAGCCAGCTAGACGTCAGGCAAGCAGCGCACTATGGTTTAAAGTAGTTATATACCTCACAGTCGGTATTATGCCACGCGGTAGTCGTGGCATATTTAGGGTTGGGCGGAAAACAAGATGGCGGCTACACTTAGGCTAAACGCAATAATTCACGTATATCTTGGCTGTTGACGATATCAGGGGTATTTTAACTACCTAGGGGCTATCCTAAGAGGTAAGCGCTTACAACGAATCTACTAATAAAGACTATAAGGCCAGGTGCTATGGGCATGACAAGATGGCGTCTCGCCTGGAGGCACTACTACGGCACAGCCATATCTTCGCCGTACGGGCGTTTCAAGCTAATCTAACGTTCTGAAGCTCTTTGCACGATTTGTGCGATTACAATGAGACCTTCAGAAGCAAAAGAAACCAGGTCTAAGGTGGTAAACCAGAGTTCACGTGGTCACCCGTTTGTTCATCTTCTTTCTTCTTCTTCTTATTCTTCTTCAGAGAGCCTAGCGCCGTGGCTAGTGAGCTATTCAAGACAAAACCTACACAGAAACTACACTAGTCGTTGGGAGCAGTGCACCTGATATCTATTTAAGCCTAAAACACTAGCAGAAGCGAGTATTTTCTGGAAAACAGCGATTTTTGGTCCATAATCAAACTCCATTCCATCATTCTTTTGAACTCCGTTACTAGGTTACGCCTACTCGCGCACGCCCGTGTATGTAATTATTCTAATACAAGCGCACCTTAGTACAAATTGCTTGGAACGCGAGTGCTGCTGCCACTAGCAGTATTCACAGCAGACAACGAGCAAATCGTCACTGTTACACCGGATTTGTCTGTTCAGGCTTGTAAGAATGCTAGCTTAAGCTTAGCTAATGTTGCATGGTACGTGTTGCATGCAGTGCAGAGTCGATTGAGTCAGTGCATTGCGGAGCTGCCCGTGGCACTTAGTTCTCTTTATACACTGTATTAGCATAAGTGCAAACTAAGTCATTAATAAAAAAGAAAAGAAACAAGTAATAAAAACATTTTAACCAAAATGGAAGAGATTTAGGGTTGGCACATTTATCGAAAAAGTATGGAAACAAGATTTTGAAATGAAAGGGATTGTAACAATAGCAGTGTGAAGCTACCTCCCTAAATTAACTGCTTTCGATAGTTGTGGTTAATTTAATAGGCAGGTAGCATCACACTGCTATTGTTACAATCCCTTTCATTTCAAAATCTTGTTTCCATACTTTTTCGATAAATGTGCCAACCCTAAATCTCTTCCATTTTGGTTAAAATGTTTTTATTACTTGTATAACTACTATTTACAGTGATTTACACGATCCATGAGAAGCAATTACGTGAATTGAGATAGCAAATGTAGCAACAGCAACATCACCCTGATCTGATAACACATCTATCACATCACCCTGATCTGATAACACATCTATCACATCACCCTGATCTGATAACGCAATATTCATATTGACATTTCTATTTGCAAAAGTAATTGGTGTCGCCAAATGTTAGAGTACATGAAATAGGTTGCAGCTCTTTCGTTTAAACTTTGTTTTCGCATGCTACATTTTCCTTCAAAATAATAATAGTATAATATAGCCCTCATCTACAGTAGTAGCACTTTTAAAAGATGGTGTACTAAGTTCCATATGCACTGGCAAGCATAAAAAATGCGAGTGCCGTCACATACTGCTTGAGTTGGTGCAATTCTTGTCAAAGTGATGAGTGTTCAGTAACATGTCTCAATATGTGTACTCCAGCTGCATTATCATATGCTTACTCTTGCATGTGATCAGTGTCAAGTAAACACTGCATGTACTTTACATGTCTTTTATGTCATAGGAAGATTGTGTTGCCAATGCCAAGATGACATTATGCTTCCAAAAACCAACCACTTCCTTAGAAGTATGTTGCATTCGTGTCGATAGATTAGCATTTTCATAGACAAGCGTTATAAAGGTTTACTGTGAAGACAGAACGTTTCATGACAATACATAGTGTCACATGACTGGTATAAGCATAGTGTTTCTTTTACTTTACATAAATTTCAAGTTGCTCGATTCCAACGTTCTCGTCGCTTGTGTCCTCATCCAGACAGACCCAGGCGCTGATATCAGCCATTGTTGGAGTACGAGTGTTTGTTTGGAACCATGGCTGTCTAGTGTGGTTACAGCAAGGTCCCTCATGTCCTCCACACCCGTCGCCATCCCATAGTGGATCATTGGTGAACCATGTTTCACTGGGCATCGACGTACCTGACTCACAGTAAAAATTTGTGTGCACCAAATTTTTAGTAGGCGTGTCAGTGTCGGAGCAGCTTTGTGATGTTGTGTTGTAGCAACTGAAGGGACCAGACTCATTAACATCAGCGACGTAAGTCCAAACGTGTGATAGAGGATTGCCATAAGTTATGGTAATACCATCGACGCATAGTACTTCATTACTGCAGTCATGTCTGAAAGCATCTGGTGAGTGGTAGCTGTAGCCTCGTGCATATCCACACACTTGTGTGTAAGTGACGCCATAAGCTTTATAAAGCACTGAACGGCATCCTGCTTGGGTTGTGTTTCTGATGCAGAAGTATGTACTATTAACAGTCTCAACTTTGAAGCCATCAGGGCACTGGCTAGATTGGTCAGTGATGTTGAGATGAGCCACTCTCATCCAGCCTCCCTCTCTTCCACAGTTGGTCCCCTCCATGTCACAGTAGACCTGCACAGCTGAGCCATTGGCAGCCTGGATCTGGTAGTAGCCTGAGGAGGCAGATGAGTTGCAGCGAAGCACATCTCTGCATGTGAGGTGAGGGCTGCATCCTGGAGGAGGCAGTCTATTCAGTATTTCTGACACCAGGTCTTCATCCAATGGCTCAGGCTCTGTCTCTTTACACTCAGTAAATTCAGCATCTTTAATAACAGGGGTGAAGGCTATCCCACCACTCCAGTACAGCAGCAGACTGAAGCTGACAAGAACGAAGGATATTGTAGTCATTTATTGCAGGTCTTACTCTTCTGAAATTGCGACAGATGGCTTGTTACTATTATTTAACACAGGTAGTCATGCTCATATACATAATAGGTCTGCCAAGTGATCTTTATACTTCCTATCGGTGTTAGCAGCTTTTGGTTTATCCGGATCTGGTGCTGCTTGTGCACATCGTTAGGAAATGTCATCCCAAGGGCTTATCCTACTGATACTTCACGGCTCAATGGGCTTTGTTCTATATAATATGCCTTTGAAAGTTTAAAGTGACTAATGTCTTTCATAATAACAAAAAGACATGTTTCTTTTAAGTTTTAGCCGGCAAGATGAATGCAGACATTCGCAATGCCCAATGTAGAATGTTTAGGTTCTCTGTGCTGGTATTATTATGTCCCATACTGACACAAAATAGCTTTATAATACGTTCACTGTTACATGCAGTATCGAACACTAGTTATTGCAGTTGTAGATGATCTCCTTTGTTCTCACAAGCACTTCATGTTACGCGTGTTTAGTCATGAGCACATGGTACATGGTTTACATGCCAAGTATTAGTGCAACGCTGCATCTTCATAGATACTGTGTTAAGTAAGACGGCGTTTACACGGCAACGATTTCTGGCAAAACTCTGACTTTTGCTCCCGTTTAGGCCTTTCGTTTACAGGATACGATGAAAATGCACATGAAAACGGAGACTTTTGAAAATGGGGATAGTGGAGACTTGGAGAACGGAGACATGTAAAATGCATGTATAAACACCAAAACTGACACACACTTTTGATATGAACCTTCATACTAACAGAAATGCTAGCACGAGCTCAGAAACGACATCTATCAAGAAAAGCTAGTGTGTCCTTTGCCGGTTCAAGCGTATGAGCATGAGTACTCACCCGAAAACACCACACCCACATTCCATTTGCTTCATTTACTTCTGCTAGCAAAACGGAGCAGTGTAAGGATGGAGTCGAATCTGAATACATGCATCCCCATTAATTTTTAGGACTGATTGTCATAAAAATTGTAACTGTGAAGAGCTCGTGAGATTTGAGATTGACAGGAAATAAAAAAGAATGTTTGTGTGCTGCTTGTGTGTATGTACAAATAGCTTGAACATAGAATGAATCATTATTCGTTTTATTCTCTTCTTGTGACATGACATTCATTTGACATAGAGTTCCATGGTCTCTATTCCAAGGTTTTCATCATTTGTGTCCATGTCCAGACAAATACGAACATTGATATCAGCATTTGTTTGTATCGACAAGTTCTTGTTAAACCAGGGCAGTCCCATGTGGGTACAGCATGGTCCCTCCAGCCCTCCACACTGCATACCATCCCATAGAGTATCATTAGTGTACCAAACTGGATCAGTGGTTATTACAGCTGCCTCACAGTAGTAGTCACTGCCCACATACTGTGGAACATTGCTTGTTGCTGTTGAATTGGTATTGCATGGACAAGCAAAGATATCATTATTGACTTCAACATTTCCAGCAGCATAGGTCCATATGTGAGTTGGTGAAGGACTGTTAGTAGTGATGGAGACACCATCAACATAGTAACCATCGAGAGGAAGATTTGGTCCTTTATCAAATGCACTCGGAGAGAAAAATGAATATCCTCGAACATAGCCACAAACTTGAATGTAAGAGAGTCCAAACGATTCGAAACTCATGCCACGACAACCATCACCAGTTGTATCTCTGATGCAGAATCTCTTGTCGTTAGCAGTCTCAACTCTAAAGCCATCAGGACACTGGGTAGATGAGTCAGTCATGTTGAGATAAGCTACTCTCATCCAGCCTCTCTCTCCTCCACAGTTGGTCCCCTCCATGTCACAGTAGACTTGCACAGTCGAGCCATTGGCAGCCTGAATCTGGTAGTAGCCTGAGGAGGCAGATGAGTTGCAGCGTAGAATATCTCTACATGTTGGAGGAGGGTTGCATCCTGGAGGAGGTAGCTGCTGATGGATCATTTTGAGCTTCTCCATCAGCTGTTGATCATCTTCAAAAGGATCACTCTGACCACACTGGGAGGATGGTGATACTTTAGCATCATAGACAACAGGAGTGAAGGCACCGCTCCACTGGAGCAGGCAAGAGCTGATCAGTAGGAACTTCACAGTATCCGTCATGGCTGTTGGTAAACTAACTGTTTACAGTTTTAACACTTGGCTTCATAATAATTACATGTAGTTGTCGTACAAGCTGCTTGAGCCAAGCCCATGTTCTTCTTCATAAGCAAATTGATGCTAAGGAAGGAAGTAGCATACTCACTCACTTGCAGAGCTGTAGTTGTTATGTGCTTTTCCTACATTGTACACTAATGTAGTGAGACAGTGCATATGAGAATCTAGAAGCCATTGTTATCTACAGTGTAACAATACTACGGGATACTAAAACGAGAGAAGTTTTAGTTATACAGTGCAACCTCGATTATCCGGACCTCGATTATCCGTACCCTCGATTATCCGGACTAGCTGGAGGAGCTTGTTTTCGGATAATTAGATATTTGGTATGTACAAAATTCTATGAATATAATTAGCGCTTACATTGTTACACATTATGAATATGATTAACGGCCACGCTGCTGGTTGCTCGTTGTTTTCTACAGTTCTGTAGCCAAGCGGTCTGGTTTATTTCACCTCCCCACGGTAGGAAACAATGTTTGCATAAACAAGAGAGTGCGATCTCAACGATCTAAGCCTCTACTGCCATCGTTCGGATGCTTGTGAACGGCCGCCATTTTGATTTTCGTTATTCGGACTTTTTCGGCTATCCGGACGTCTAGAAATTTTCGGTGGCCAAAGCTGTCCGGATAATCGAGGTTGGACTGTATTCTTTATTTATCTCACTACATATCAGAGAACAAACCTTCAGCTGTGTACAGCTTTTTTCAAGATGTTTGCAACTGAACATCTCTTAACACACCGTCACATGATTGGTGGGAGTGGTGATGTTGTCAAAAGCTTTTTTGAGGAGACGGAGGGTAAGGAGCCAACACAAGACGCATGGTGTATGGGTTAAAATGTGAAAGCTGTGTGTTGAAGGCTGCCTGCCGTACGTAACCGACCAAGTGACCAAGAAAATTTGTAGTTGTCACTTGTCACATTGCACATTAAGTTGTCAGTTGTCTTAAACACATTCCAGTATCCATATGTTAGTTTTGGGTTTCATAATTGTTGTTTACCTTGCAAATAGTGATCACAAAATGCACTATGCACAGTTGGAATTGAGTACTGTGCTTGAACAAGCATTTTCAGTGTTCAGTATTACCATAGTCTGACAGCTATATTACCAGAGACCATTTGTTGAGATGGCAGCGTTACTAGGGTTGTTGCTGTTGTTGGCTGTATCTCCCGTTGCCGTCACTACCAACGTCTACTATGTCACAACTGATCACAAGCAGTTGTGCCCTTTAGACCAGATTTGCCACAACCTCTCCTACTACACGTCTGATCCTGAATCATACTTCATCTCTAACACCACTTTCATCTTCTTGGTAGGAAAGCATAGCTTTGACAGAGATGATTGCATACATGTTAGTAAAGTTCATAACTTGACTCTAAGGGGGCAAGGTCAGTGGCCGATACCTGGAGATGAAGAGAATGTGATGCAGTCAACTGTTACAATCAACTGCATCAGAGGAAAAGGAGGGTTCAGCTTTGCCTACTCTTATAATATATCGGTTGAAGGTCTCACAATAGTCAATTGCGGAAGACTTGACTACAATGCTGCAGCATTTTCTTTCCATTTTGTTCAGCGTCTATTCTTTCAAAAGAATTCGATACAAAACATGACAGGTTACGGACTATTCATTCTTAACTGTGATAAAGTTTTGATCACTAACTGCTCCTACTATCATTCATCATTGTGTGATATCACACATAATTTCCCACTACACCAGTATGGAGGTGGAGTGGGAATTATATATGATGGCTCTACTCGGTACGGCAACACAAGCTACACATTAGAACTATCATACTCTAACATTACCAAGTGCTGCAGCTACGGTGACGGAGGCGGTTTAAATTTAGAAACCCTGTCAGCATTTGGTTCGATAGAGGTAGTCTTGAACAATCTGGTATTGTCACAGAATAAGGCGTTTGGTGTCGGAGGCTTCGAAGCTGACTTGCTTGGCGATGGTTATGCAACACTTGTTATCAGTAACTGTGTTATTGCTAATGGAACTGGACACAGTACTGGTGGAATGGCTCTTTCTGTTGCTGTCCTGTCTATCATCACGATTGAAAACACTGTTTTGGTGGAAAATGTTGGACCGGATGTTGCCGAGATATATGTGTACTGTACTATACCAGCGCATGTTTTAGTATATTTGCTGAACACTACCATAGTGCACACAAAAATGCACTCGAATCATGGAGTCTGGATCAATGGGTGTTCTCTGGTTAAACTTCTCAACACTAGCATGAAACTTGTTAATCTACGTGTTGTTGGGTTCTATCAAGTTGGTAGCATTCTTTCTACCGCTCAGTTGCAAATGGATAATTGTTGGTTTGTGAATTGTCGTGCGCCTTTAATTCTTCATTTTCATCTGTCCAGTGTCAATATTACGAACTGCACTTTCTCAAATAACACGGGTGATCGCTCAGTCATCTTTATTAGTCAAGCGGTACATGTTGAAAATACTTTCACGAACTCTTTCATATTGGACAACAGTATGACTGGAATCACTATTTTTTCGACTGTTGTACGATTTGTCGGTCGCAACGTTATTCAAAATAACAGCAACACAAATGGAGCTGGAATCACACTTTCTTTACCTGCCAGCATTGAAGTTGCTGGGGAATTGTATCTGTACAACAATACTGCTCATAAACGTGGCGGAGCGTTTTTTGCAATAAATTCTTCTCATTTTTTATTCGAACCTGAGAACAGTTGCTCGCTTGTCTTTGTTGGTAATTCCAGCTTGGTTGTATTCTCGGGAAACAGAGCAAGGTTGGCTGGGAGTGACACATATGGTGCTGTACTGATGGGTTGTGCTAATGGTCCCACGCATGTACCACGTATTGGACAACCGAATGAAACATCTTGGTACTTTGACACTCCTCTCATGAAACACATTCGCATTCGTAACACTGACAGACTCTCCTCCATGTCCTCTGACCCCATCATGGTCTGCTTCTGTAACAGTAGTAACTTACCAGACTGCTCTGATAGGACCCATCACATACAATCATATCCAGGACTAGAGATTAACACTTCAATAGCTACAGTAGGATACTATGGCGGTACAAGTCCTGGTGTTGTTCAGGTCACTGCTCAACATGCAACACTAGTTCGATATCACACCCAAAACAAGACAAATAGCTGTTTCCCACTCAATATTCTCTTGCACAGCACTACCTCAGCAACAGCACTGGTTGATATCAGAGTGAATGGTGGACTACATGGCTGGGGTGTGTCTATTGGAGTGAACATTGCAGACTGCCCTATTGGTACTCAGAATAAAAATTCGAAACATTGTCATTGTGAGCAGTATTTGACTAATAACAACATTCAATGTGTCGCAGGTTTTCAGTTTCAGAGAATGGGCAACAGTTGGTTTGCCTACATCAACAACACTCAGTGTATAACTGGTACTACTAATTGCCCCTTTGACTACTGCAATCGATCCAATGTTACGTTTGATATCATAGAACCTGATCGTCAGTGTTTAGGCAATAGAACAGGTATACTCTGTGGAGAATGCCAGTCTCACCTTAGTATATTGCTGGGATCCAACCGCTGTGGTACTTGCTCTAACTGGTATTTATTGTTGCTGCCAGTGTTTGCCCTCACTGGTATAGTATTAGTGGTTGTGTTGATGCTCTTCAACCTGAGTGTCTCTGTTGGAAGTTTCAATGGACTCCTGTTCTACGCTAACATGGTGAAGCTCAATGAAGCTTTCTTCTTTCCTAATGGTAGTATTCCAGTGGTGAGCCAGTTCATCTCATGGCTAAACCTTGACCTGGGTATTGAAGTGTGTTTGTTTGATGGACTGGATGGCTACTGGAACACTTGGCTACAGTTTGCCTTTCCTGCTTACCTGTTCTTTCTCATGGGCTGCATTATTGTGGGGTGTCGATGCTCTGTACGATTTTGCCAGTTGTTTGGCTCTCATGCTGTCCCAACATTAGCTACACTGGTATTTATTCCATATACTAAAATCCTACTGACTGTATCTGATTCTTTATCCATGTCTCAGCTACCATGCAATAACAGTATATTGACGGTGTGGAGTGTGGATGGAAACATTGAATATGGCAGTCATAGGCACCTTGTTTTGGTAGTCTTCTCTTGTGGTGTCCTGGTCATTGGACTGGCTTATCCTGTTTTAGTGTTGTGTGCTCCTCTGCTGGAGAGATACAGTGACAAGTGTATCCCGTTCAAGTGGAATCCTGTGACAAAGTTCAAGCCACTGTTAGATGCTTATGGAGGACCTTACAAAGACAGATATCGATTTTGGACGGGCATGACCCTGCTAGTACGGCTGATAGTTACCGTAACGTTCTTCTTTACATCTTCATCCATCGTCAATGTATACATCACTGCCATCGTTGTTGGTATTATTTTGCTTTGGTCCTCTGCGGACTGTGTCTATAAAAGCATTTATCTGAGCACACTCGAGGCATTTCATCTTCTCAACATAATTATTTTGAGCATCGTTTGTCTGTTTGCATCTTCCTTAAAGTCAAAAAATTACCAAATAGCCGCCATAGTATCTGTTTGTCTCTCCTTCGCAGTCTTTCTTATCACCATGGCACTTCATGTGAGATCGAACTTTGACCTTAAAAATATCAAGAGAAAACTAGGGTTTAGAGACCGGCAAAGTTATGCAGCACTGTCCCAGGAGGCAAATGATGATGACAAGGTCGACCAACCTTTAGGATCACCATCATCTATAGTGTATGGCTCTAATAGAGGAAAGCATCAGTTTGTACTGGAGTTTCCTTCTCCTCGTGGTAAAGACCTTGGTCCTTCATCACCTGTGCTGTTAGCAAGAGAACCACTATTGTTTGATACTTGAGTTACTATAGCAATGCTTTTGTAAAATTTAATGTTTTATGGTCTCCTGTTTGTGTACTGTAACTTGGTCTCCTACAAAATGTACATTTACATTATAATTTTGAACACTTTTAGTCTCTTGCTTCACAGCACCAGCAGTTGTTTCTAACATGCTCTTAAAATGATCTTCACGTCTCGTGTGATCTTCAGTTCCAGATTATTAGGATGTTCTTGCTTAATTACAACATCTGCAAAACATCAATGAGATGCTATCGTTTGAATGAGAGTACTAGTCACCTTAATAGTGTTGCATGAAATACTTTAGCTAATACATACAGTACTACAAGGAAGTGAAGATTAGCGTCTCAAAAGTAAAAAGACTTTTAGAAGTCAGGTGTTGATTGTTGTCAAAACTCTCCTTTGCCAATTGCATATACAAGTTATTCTGTATTTGGCACAAAACTGAGTTGACTGACTGACTGGAATGTAATGTTTGCAGTGTGTACTGAACTATATTAGTGTCAACATCCTGCTGTGATTACCAAGCGGTGTGTATGAGATGTCCTTACATCTAAGTAAAAACAACTTTAAAGCTTGATACATTGACTCAATATCGCACAATTTGAGTACTATGTTTATATTTTCGGCAAATAACGAAAAACTTCAGTGCATGCTGATTAGAACCCTTTTAAGTTTTTATTTTGAAACTTGGACCAAAGGGATGTGTTGAGAATGAGACAATTAGTGTTTGTCGAAACACATTTTGCTTTTATGACATAAAGTTCCATGGTCTCTATTCCAAGGTTTTCATCATTTGTGTCCATGTACAGACAAATACAAACATTGATATCAGCAGTTGTTTGTATCGACAAGTTCTTGTTAAACCAGGGCAGTCCCATGTGGTTACAACATGGTCCCTCCAGCCCTCCACACTGCATACCATCCCATAGAGGGTCATTAGTGTACCAAACTGGATCAGTGGATATTGCAGCTGCTGCCTCACAGTAGTAGTCACTGCCCACGTATTGTGGAACATTGCTTGTTGCTGTTGAATTGGTATTGCACGGACAAGCAAAGATATCATTGTTCACTTCAACATTTCCAGCAGCATAGGTCCATATGTGAGTTGGTGAAGGAGTGTTAGTAGTGATGGAGACACCATCAACATAGTAACCATTGAGAGGAAGATATGGTCCTTTATCAAATGCACTTGGAGAGTAAAATGAATATCCTCGAGCATAGCCACAAACTTGAGTATAAGAGAGTCCAAACGATTCGAAACTCATGCCACGACAACCATCACCGGTTGTATCTCTGATGCAGAATCTCTTGTCGTTAGCAGTCTCGACTCTAAAGCCATCAGGAGACTGGGTAGATGAGTCAGTCATGTTGAGATAAGCTCATCCAGCCTCCCTCTCCTCCACAGTTGGTGCCCTCCATGTCACAGTAGACCTGCACAGTTGAGCCATTGGCAGCGTGGATCTGGTAGTAGCCTGAGGAGGCAGATGAGTTGCAGTAAAGTATGCCTTGGCATGTTGATGGAGGGTTGCATCTTGGAGGAGGTAGCTGCTGATGGATCTTTTTGAGCTTCTCCATCAGCTGTTGATCATATTTAAAAGGGTTACTCTGACCACACTGGGAAGATGGTGCATCATAGACAACAGGAGTGAAGGCACCACTCCACTGGACCAGGCAAGAGCTGATCAATAGCAATTACTGATACCAATGCTAAAATTGTGTTCTCGTAACGGTGGTTTAACTTTGTGCCTGTTATTTGTGCCAAGCTATAGGTACGTACTAACTTCCTTACAATGAGATCAATTGTTGGTATAACTCTTTGACTGTACATACCACTTTGAGTTGGTCAATTGAGTTTGGCAAATTTACTTTGTTCCGTTCGTGAAATTTAAAAGAACCTGCTTTGTGATAATGTCAGAATGCATAACAATAATGGAACATGCATTATCGTATTTTCGCTGGGATGAATTTTTACAAATTGAGCACTTTAGCGTTTTTAATTCTAACAAACAGACCTGTTATACAAATCAACGCCATACATTCAAGATTCGTGAGTTTTGTTTTCATGGTTCGAAGAAATGCCGTGAAAAACGCGAGAATTCAACCCCACGAAAAATTACCCGCTAATATGGTATTTACAAGTAGCATTTTAAAGTACTTAATAATAGTAGTAGTTACAAGCAAAAGAGACTCTTATTAGTCTTACATGTAGCTGAATTTATAGTTATCATCGCATTAAATGTTCAGAGTTATTTAATGTAGAGCACCAGTTCCTCTATTCCAATATTTTCATCACTACCAGTATCGAGACAAATACGCACATTGATAGTGGCTGTAGAGTGGTTTAGTATTGCTTTATTAAACCAGGGCAGTCCAGCACGATTGCAACAAGGACCTTCTTGTCCTCCACATCCAGCACCGTCCCACAGTGGATCATCAGTTAACCAGGTGCTCACAGTGGGAAAATTAGGTGATCCAGACTCACAGTAATAGTCATTGCCGACGAATGAAGGAGGAGCTTGACCTGGTTGAGTGT
Organism: Haliclona indistincta; assembly: GCA_964017065.1. Lineage (NCBI taxonomy): Eukaryota > Metazoa > Porifera > Demospongiae > Haplosclerida > Chalinidae > Haliclona > Haliclona indistincta. The sequence goes on along the minus strand of OZ024783.1, from coordinate 11,842,676 downwards.
TGCATGGACAGTTCTGTGGTTGATGTCTTCCTTCTTCAAGTCCAGCTGCATAAGTCCATATATGAAGAGCTGGTGAACTACCATATGTTATGGTAACTCCATCAACGTAATTTTCATCAGGTTCAACAGTGGATGATCTAGAAAAGCCGTCAACTGCTCCATAAGAGTATCCTCGTACTTTGCCACACACCTGTGAGTAGGCATTACCAAATGTTTCTATCGGTATTGAGCGACATCCACTGATGTGAGCATCTCTGATACAAAATTTTTTGTTACCATGTGTCATAACTTGAAAACCATCAGGACATAGATTGGATTGGTGATTAGCATTAAGATTAGCCACTCTCATCCAGCCTCCCTCTCCTCCACAGTTGGTCCCGACCATGTCACAGTAGACCTGCACAGTTGAACCATTGGCAGCTCGAATCTGGTAGTAGCCTGAGGAGGCAGATGAGTTGCAACGAAGAATATCTCTACATGTTGGAGGAGGGTTGCATCCTGGAGGAGGTAGCTGCTGATGGATCATTTTGAGCTTCTTCATCAGCTGTTGATCATCTTCAAAAGGGTTGCTCTGACCACACTGAGAGGATGGTGATACTTTAGCATCATAGACAACAGGAGTGAAGGCACCACTCCACTGGAGCAGGCATGAGCTGATGAGCAGCAAATACACAGTAGTCATCTCAAATGATTCTAGACGTCATGTCTTGACTTGTTTATTTGGACAAGTTCCATGACAACCAGGATGCATAGCATGTCCACTCAGACTGTACTTGTAGTCTAGTACATGTACGTTCAGCACGATTACATCGAGTATCAACCTGCAATGGATTACCCACCAGTAAACATGGTGAATGGACCAAGTCGTTGCTAAGGAAGATGTGTACCTTGTCGAATAAGTCTGTGAAACTGTGTTGGTACATATGTTGCAACATTGCATGGATGTCTGATCTGGACCGTACAGTAGACCTGCACAAATGAGCCTTTGATAGTCTGGACATGTTAGAAGTGAATTATCATCAGTTCATCAAGTTCAAGGGTATCACTCTAACCACACTGAGAAATGGTAGCATCAGCATTTACATATTTTCACTATAGCAGGCATGAAGCGATAAGCAGCAATGGAACAGTAGCCATCTTAGTCTAGCAAGTGACCGGCAAGCGATAAGTACGGGAAGCTGTGTAGGTGCCATGGCAGTGAACGCTGCTCAAGATGTCTGGTCAGGACTTTACATACATGTACTTGGTGTAGGTGACAGCTAATTATGCAAGAGTATTCATGCAATGTATGCATTCTGTCAAGATAGTGGTAGGCAACTGTAGCGAGCAAGATTTGGTTACTACTATACCCTTGTCATGGTTAAAGACATAACTCTGTTTGGGAAACATATGTACAATCAGTGTTGACAAATCATGTTTAAATGATTTTTGTCCAACTACATGAAAGACATGTTTGTGTACATGAACAACTTTACTGACATCGGTGTTACCATTCCTGGGCACTGTGCCAAAAAATAATGAAGCACCAATGGTGCAGATGCCTCGGTGGAATTGCATGCATACTGCACACTGGACATGCTTTAACAGCACACAGCAACTACAGCTATTCCATCAGCAGACAATGACTGTAACAGATTTATAAAGTACAATGCTAGCTATTGATACATGCTGGCAAAAATAACAGAAGCCAATAGTATGCTACTAATTGGTTGGGCGTGCACAAGCCATGGCGCTCGTAGCAGTTTTTTTGGTTTTTGCTGAATGTTATCCGGACCCGCCACGCTATCCTGCAGTTCAAATCAAACCTACAATATACTATCCAGTTAACCATGGACACATTCGACTTCGGAGAAGTCCAGATCGCCAACAATGGTAAGCAAATCATACCATAACTCACGAACAAAGCTTTAATTCAAAAGTCTAAGACCATCAAGTTCGAGCTATTAACGTGTTATGTCGATATTGCACTTACCACCAGCTGATTCTTCGGCGTCTTTCAGAACTAGAACGGACAGATACACAGACACACACGCACAATTACTGTATGCCTCGTGGCTCCGCCCACCGAGGCATAATAATACCGAGCCTGTGTGTCTTATTATAATCTTGATCAGAATACACATAATTTGTGCTAGTTTCTTTTAAAATTGATGGTTATTGTACCTTTAGTCAACGAGTGCTAAAATAATAATTATGACAATGTATTAAGTCTTTAAGATATTAATTGCACTAAAATTATTCACACATTTGTTCTAGAGACTTTGGTTATTATCTGATGTATAGCTCAAGACGCTCGATGCCAATATCTTCATTGGTCTTAGGCTCATCTGTACATAGCTCTGCATTGATTCTAGCTGAGGTATGTGCTGACAGGCGCTTTATGAACCAAGGCATTCCTGTGTGAGTGCAGCAAGGTCCCTCAAGCCCTCCACACTGCTTACCATCCCACAGAGGGTCATTGGGGTACCATGTAGTGTAACCAGGTTGATTTGGGGACCCAGACTCACAGTAGTAGTCATTGCCTACTTGTGGTGGAGGACTCACACCTGGTATTGTCTTACAAGGACAGTTGTGTGTTGTGAGTGAATCTACATATGATTTTGTCTCTTGTATTCCAGCAATGTAGGTCCATATGTGAGTATGCAAATTGCTGTATGATATTGTGAGGCCGTTAGCAATGAAGCCTGGATGGGCTATGAAGGCATCTGGTGTCCCTTGCTGGTAACCACGAGCAAATCCACACACTTGTGAGTAGACTAGTCCGTATGATTCTGTTGGAAAAGGAGTGCATCCGAATCCATTTTTGGCGATATCTCTGACACAAAATCGTTTGTCACCAATTGTTATGAGTAACAAGTCATCAGGACACTGGTTTGATGGGTCAGTCATGTTGAGACGTGTTACTCTCATCCAGCCTCCCTCTCCTCCACAGTTGGTCCCCTCCATGTCACAGTAGACCTGCACAGCTGAGCCAGTGGCAGCCTGGATCTGGTAGTAGCCTGAGGAGGCAGATGAGTTGCAGCGAAGTATATCTCTGCATGTTGGAGGGGGGTTGCATCCTGGAGGAGGTAGCTGCTGATGGATCATTTTGAGCTTCTCCATCAGCTGTTGATCATCTTCAAAAGGGTTGCTCTGACCACACTGGGAGGATGGTGGTATGTTTGCATTGTGGGCAACAGGAGTGAAGGCACCACTCCACTGGAGCAGGCATGAGCTGATGAGCAGCAAATACACAGTAGTCATCTCAAATGATTCTAGACATCATGTCTTGGCTTGTTTTATTTGGACAAGTTCCATGGCAACCAGGATGCCTAACATGTCCACTCAGACTGTACTTGTAGTCTAGTACTTGTACGTTCAGCACGAATACATCGAGTATCAACCCGCAATGGATTACCCACCAGTAAACATGGCGAATGGATCAAGTCGTTGCTAAGGAAGATGTGTACCTTGTCGAATGAGTCTGTGAAACTGTGTTGGTACATATGTTGCAACATTGCATGGATGTCTGATCTGGACCGTACAGTAGACCTGCACAAATGAGCCATTGGTAGTCTGGACATGTTAGAAGCGAATTATCATCAGTTCATCAACTTCAAGGGTATCACTCTAACCACACTGAGAAATGGTAGCATCAGCATTTACATGTTTTCACTATAGCAGGCATGAAGCGATAAGCAGCAATGGAACAGTAGCCATCTTAGTTTAGCAAGTGACCGGCAAGCAATAAGTACGGGAAGCTGTGTAGGTGCCATGGCAGTGAACGCTGCTCAAGATGTCTGGTCAGGACTTTACATACATGTACTTGGTGTAGGTGACAGCTAATTATGCAAGAGTATTCATGCAATGTATGCATTCTGTCAAGATAGTGGTAGGCAACTGTAGCGAGCAAGATTTGGTTACTACTATACCGTTGTCATGGTTACAGACA